>CM029406.1:30946457-32146457 GCA_017139565.1 Luffa aegyptiaca | reverse complement strand
AGGTGACGTCACAACGTCGTGACGCTGCCCCATTTCCAGCCCTATAAAAGCCGCGCTTCACCTCCCATTTCCATCATCAATCATCACTCCAATCCTTTTCTATAGTCCTTGCAAGGCTCTTGGAGCCTTCCTTGAGGGTCGAGTGTGAGGAAAGTGTGAATCTTGTATTGGACATTTTTGGAGGGCTCGGGAGCTTGTAACGGAGAGGATCCAAGGTGCAAGGAAGGGGTTCTCTACGGTTCACCTCCTAACTCTTTATTCTGCTCATATATGCTTATTAGTATGTATTATTGGGAAGTTTTGACACTCATGTATAGCTAAATCCCAATTGTGGGTCTTGAAATGAAAGATTATAGTTGATTGTTATCTTAATTGCCTATCTCTGTGTCCATATACTGATTATTTGTGTGGATGGTCGTAATGCTCTATAGAATCTGGCCAATTTTATAGTGAATAGATTCTTAATGGAAACTCGACGGAGAGAAGTTAAGATAGATCATAATCGACTCAACTAGGCTTAGCTGCTCGTAGTGACAGCGAGAGTAGTTGGTTAGGCTTAGAGATCGAAAATGAATCAGGGCTAATTAATTAACCCGGTTAACAGTGCTAAGGACACTTAGGTTATTAATATGAGTTAATTATAATTAGGGGAAACCAAAAGGAGAACCTATGTAACAAACGAAGATTCTAGGTTTATAATTAGTCGGACACGAGATAAGACAATTAGAATAATTAGTTAGCTATAATCCGACTTTCAAGACCCCACCTCACAATTGATTCTTTCTCCACCTTTTTCACTTTGATTGATCACTTTAATTCTTTGATTGCTTTAATTTTCTTTGATTGCATTTCTATCATCATGTTTTGGTCCCTAGATAATATTCTGTCTTAGTAATTTTAGTGTTCGACTCATTATCTTGTCTAATCACTATCCTCCTTGTGGAAATCGATACTCGGTATTATTGTACTGTTTTATATTACTTGGGCAACTGTACGCTTGCGGTATATCGTGCATCATTTTTAGTCCGCTTATCTGAAGAGCGAGGCTAATACCTGGCTAGGATTTGTGAAACTTAGATTGCTTTCGACCACCCACGATTCGATTGTTTCCAAACACAAAGTGCTTTTGGTATTTTCAATTTTGTGATCATTGAGCATATATTTTGGCAAGATTATTTCCAGTGAAATACATAACTGCTGGCATATAAAGATAGGCAAGTTGTTTTTCTCGAATACCATTACGATGTTATGCAAGAGAGCGGGGAGTTCCAGAAAGGGATGATGATACAAAGCTATTCAACAAGAGGATCATCGATACACCCAATTTGGCTCTGCTTCAGAGGAGTGAAGTGAACCAAGGGGGATTATTATGTGGTGTGCACCGAGTGCAAAGAACAACTTCAAATGGTAATCAGTAGGCTGGAGTTCATAGAACGCCAACTCCAAACCTACTGAAGTTACGCTAAGCGGCGAGACATCACATCAAAGAAAGCTCTGCAAGAAATTTTTTCAAAGCCTTACCCAACCTTCCCAGTGTTCCCCGATGATCTGATGAACCCTTGGATTCTGCTACCGCCAGTAGTTAGAGAAGAAGATGAACAAGAAGTCGAAAATGAATTGAAAAAGGTAGGACTAGTTCGAGCAAGAAATTATTTTTGTTTGATCAATATTTTGTGTGCTCGCTATATCTTTGATTTTCTTTGCTTCTATTTTTGTTATTTTTGTTTTTCTTTTTGCTTCTTAAAAATCTATCTTTGGAGACCACAAGAAGACCATTTTGTGAATTCTCTCAAGGAAGACAAAGTCTTTCTATGTTCTTGGGGTTTGAAGCAGCTGTTTCAGCCGCAATTACTAGGAGGATTAGTATTTCTTGCTTGATTTACATTATGGATGCATTTATTGAGATTGTAACATGTTGTGTGTTTTACACTATGAACTAATTTACTTTAGGCACGGATTGAGAACAATGTAATTGCAATCTTTTATTAATCTGGAAATTCTTGTTGATTTTGAGCATCTTGAATATTTGTTGAGCATATCTTTATTATGTGCTCGCCTGACCAGCCGACATGTATAGTTTCGCTTAGTTTTAGGGATGATTTAAGAGTTGTGTGACATTTAATCACACTAGACTGTTGATAGTTGGTGGACGCTAGTAGTTGAGTTAGGGATAACCAATTGCCTAGTGTATGATCTGTAGAACTTCATTGGAGTTGAAACACATTCCAAAAAATCCAAAGTTTCGGGAGGATCCTGCTGATTAGACTGCATGAGATTGCCTGATCAAAAGAATTGCTGAATCATTATTATAACAATTATAGAAGTCTTAACCTGTGCATGTTTAATTTCCATTATGTTTTCTCTATTCATTTACGTTTTTTGTTTCTCATTTATTTCGCTTCAACATTTTAAAACCCAATCAATTTAACCAACTTCTGAAATCACTGAAGGCTAATTAAAATCAATAGATTAGTGAGGCTATTCAAGACCTTGTGGATACGATATTTACTTATCACTTGTTGCAGATTGTGTATGTTTGTACAGTATTTTGGAGTAAATTGTATCTATATTTTTAACCACTCCAGAAGGCAACACGCATCCCAGGCTACGAGGGATGCCTATGATCGGTGGATAAAGGCCAACGAAAAGGCCCGCGTCTACATCTTGGCAAGCTTATATGAAGTTCTGTCCAAGAAGCACGAGGCCATGGTAACAGCGAGGGAAATTATGGAATCTCTCTAGGAGTTGCTTGGATAACCGTCCTATCAGCTCCACCATGATGCCCTCAAGTACATTTACAATTGTCGTATGAAAGAGGGCCAATCTGTTCGGGACCATGTCCTGGACATGATGGTCCAATTCAATGTGGCAGAGGCAGATGGAGCGGTCATAGACGAGCGCAGTCAGGTTGCGTTCATCATGAAATCTCTTTTGAAGAGTTTCCTACAATTTTGCAACAATTCGATGATGAATAAAATTCGATATAGCCTGACTAGTCTCCTTAATGAGCTAAAAATTTATTAGTCTCTTATGAAGAGTAATGGACCAATTGAGGGAGAGGCAAATGTTGCCCATTCCAAAAGAAAGTTCCAGAAGGGTTCATCCTCTGGGACCAAATCTGTACCTCAATCTTCTGCTTCTAAGAAGATTCAAAAGAAGAAGGGAGATAAGCAGAAGGCTCCCGCCACTATTGTTCAATGCAAGGGAAGGCCAAGGTGGCCAACAAGGACAGGTGTTTCCACTGCAACGTGGATGAACACTAGAAGATGAATTGCCCTAAGTACCTCGCTGAGAAGAAGAAGGAAAACGAAGGTAAATTTGATTTACCTCTTTTGGAAACATGTCTTGTTGAACATGATAAGTTTGCCTAGATACTTGATTCGGGAGCAACTAATCATGTTTGCTCTTCTTTACAGGAAAATAGTTCCTTTCAGCAGCTGGAAGAAGGTGAAATGACGCTCAGGGTCAGAACTGGAGACATTGTTTCAGCCAGTGCAGTGGAAGTTATCAAGTTATTTTTTGGAGGTAGAAACTTATTTTTGAAAATTTGTATATAGTTCCTAGAATTAGAAGGAATTTAATTTTTGTCTCCTGTTTGATTGAACAATTGTACACTGTAAATTTTGATCATAATGAAGCGTTCATTTTCAAGAATGGTGTTCTTATTTGTTCAGCCAAATTAGAAAATAACTTGTATGTATTAAGACCAACCGACACAAAAGCAATTTTAAATCATGAGATGTTTAAAACTGCTGAAACTCAAAGTAAAAGGCAACGTATTTCTCCAAAAAGTAACAACACCTATCTTTGGCACTTAAGACTGGGTCACATAAACCTCGATAGGATCGAGCGTTTGGTTAAGAATGGACTTCTAAATGAGTTAGAAGATGATTCACTACCTCCATGTGAATCTTGTCTTGTGGGAAAATTGACCAAAAGACCTTTTAGTGGAAAAGGTTATAGAGTTAATACATTCAGATTTCTGTGGTCCAATGAGTGTAAAAGCTCGAGGAGGGTACAAATATTTCATCTCATTTATAGATGATTATTCGAGGCAGTAGTTTGAGGTTGAGAACCTATTAGGTAAAACTATTAAAACATTTCGATCTGATCGAGGTAGAGAGTATAGGGATCAAAGATTCCAAGACTATATGATAGAACATAGAATCCAATCTTAACTCTCAACCCCTGGTACACCTCAGCAAAACGATGTATCATAAAGGAGAAATAAAACTCTGTTAGACATGGTTCGCTCGATGATGAGCTATGCACCTAACTCGTTTTAGGGGTATGCAGTAGAAACTGCAGTTCACATCCTGAATAATGTTCCCTCGAAGAGTGTTTCTGAAACACCTTTCGAGCTATGGTGGGGGCGTAAACCTAGTTTGCGCTACTTCCAGATCTGGGGTTGTATTGCACATGTGCTTGTGAAAAATCCTAAGAAATTGGAACCTCGTTCAAGGTTGTGCCAATTTATTGGTTACCCAAAATAAACGAGAGGTGGTATTTTCTACGACCCACAATAAAACAAAGTGTTTGTATCGACAAACGCTACTTTCTTGGAGGAAGACCACATGAGGGATCACAAACCATGTAGTAAGTTAGTATTAGGAGAAGCTACTGAAGAGTCAACAAGAGTTGTTGATGAAACTGGTCCTTCAACAAGAGTTGATGGAAGAGCTAGTACTTCAGGTCCGTCTTGTCCTTCTCAATCGTTGAGAGTGCCTCGATGCAGTGGGAGGGTTATATCATGACTTGACCGCTACTAGGGTTTAACTGAAACTCAGGTCGTTATACCTGATAATGGTGTTGAGGATCCATTGTCCTATAAACAGACAATGAATGATGTAGACAAGGACCAATGTGTCAAAACCATGAACCTTGAAATAGAGTCTATGTACTTCAATTCAGTAGGGGAACTTGTAGATCTACGTGAAGGGATAAAACCCATAGGGTGCTAATGGATCTATAAGAGAAAGAGAGGTGGAGCTGGGAAGGTACAGACCTTCAAAGCCAGACTCGTAGCAAAGGATTATACCCAGAGAGAAAGGGTTGATTATGAGGAAACCTTTTCTCCTGTTGCTATTCTAAAGTCTATAAGAATTCTCTTGTCCGTAGCCACATATTATGACTATGAAATATGGAAAATAGACGTCAAGACTGACTTTCTGAATGATAATCTTGATGAGAATATCTTTATGTCTTAGCCCAAGGTTAGGAGCAAAAAGTTTGCAAGCTGAATCGATCCATTTATAGGTTGAAATAGACTTCCAGATCTTGGAATATTAGATTTGATACTACAATCAAATCTTTTGGTTTTGACCAAAACGTTGATGAGCCTTGTGTATACAAGAAAATCAATAAGAATAAAGTAGCTTTTCTAGTACTTTATGTGGACGATATCCTACTCATTGGAAATGATGTAGGGTACCTGATAAGTGCAAAAAATATACCTATTTTGCCCCTTATTCTTAGCTTAATCCTTGTGAAACTTGTATGTTTTTGGTCAAATTTACTATACTCGAGCCTGAAAAGTGTAAAAGTTGGAAAGTTAGGTCTTTGAGAGTCATGTGTGTCAAACTATACATATTTGTGCTTAAAAGAACTCATTTTGGTATGAATTTAACTTGGTTTTACATGCTGCAGAAAAACTGAGGAAAACAGGGTAAGCAGCAGAAATGCGATTGCATTTCTGCCAAGGAAAAATGAATTGCGATCGCATTTCTGGGCAGAAACAGAAAAGTCCGAGTTCGTCACGGGTTGTTTTGAATGAGTTTTTCAGGCACCTAACTGGCTGTTTTGACTCCGAAACTGACTGGGCTACCTGCTGGCATGAATTTCGTGACTCCCTAACCACTTTTCACTCTATAATAGACTAGAAATCGAGAGGAAACACAAGCAGAACCCTAGTAGACACCCTTGAGTTGTGATGCCCGAGGTCCTTTCTAGAAGACAAAATTTCTAACCTTAGTTAGACATCAAACCTATGTGTTTGTTGAGATTTCACCCTATTTCCACCTTGTAAAAGGAAAGTAGAGTGTCGTGAGAACTCTAGAGAAATTGGATAAATTGAAAAACTTCTAGTTTTAGCTACTGCACCATATTTTCCAGCACTTGTTTCTTTTCATTATTTCTTGTACTTCTCATTTATTTATTCAATAGAAAGTTATTTGTTTGCATTTTTATCCATCATGCGTAGCTAAATTCCATTGAGCGGTTCGGTTTAGTGAATTCCCTTATGGATTGAATAGCCTGAAAGTTGTTTATTTACCTAAGTTCTATTTATGCATGTCATCCTTTATTGATTATCATTCCAATCTTGTTGAGTTTAACTTGATCACTTTGACTTAGCATGCTATGTGAGTTTGGTACCGAAAGGGTCAAACAATATCGGTTTTCATAAAGGGGATATAGGAGAAAAGGCTTGAAAGAGTGTGTTTTCTGTTATAGGGGATGGTCGCTTATAACAACTATAGGGTTAGAGGTTGCATGCGTGAATAATCTATGTCGGAGTCGAGTCACAAAAATGTGCATAATGGTAGTCGCTTAGTCTTCTAACAGTTCTTGGGAGCAAGGCCAAATAGGAGTTAAACCTGATCCAATGCATATATAAACTTAGGTTAAATAAGCTATTACTAGAGTCATTTACTTGCCGCATAATCCAACCAGCGTCTGACGCTGGTCCTTCTAGAAGCCTTCTTTGGTCGCGCACAATGGCCTTCACTTCTTCATTCTTTTGGGCTTTTGGGCCTCTTCTTCAATTGTATTCTTTTCTTTTCTTTTCTTATGGTCCAAAGCCTCCAAATTGATCCAGAATTTAGTAAAATTCCCGGTTTTGCTTCACAAGCTCAGATTTCTACGAATTCAACATACAAAGACATTAAAGCTCACAATTAACGCACAAATCTAGCCAAAATAACTAGAAAATAGATAGCATAATTGCATGCTATCAAATACCCCCAAACTTAGAGTTTTGCTAGTCCCGAGCAAAATAAAGTAATGCATCAAAAATTGCATATTAATGACTCTATCCTCAATGCTTCTAGCCATGAATTCAAACCATTGAAACAAATAAGCAAGCATGATAAACCATCAAGAATTTTAAAATTCAATCCTATCCTCCGTTGCAAAAACAAATCATCATATGCCTTATCATAATTTTTACTAGCCCGGAATAATTTATACACTTCTCCATTCATCTTGCTCCTACACTGGCCCTAAAGCTTGCCTTTTATCCATCTCACTTATCTAGCACGCACTACGTCACTGAGGTGCCAATAATTCATGGGGCGTCCCCCAAACTTGCATTTTTCTGAAGGCACTAACTTTCACACAACTGTTGTAGGGACCCATATCTCGAATTTTATCCTTGGATGACCTAACTGATCACATTAGAGGTAGCTATTTTTGCCTTAGACTTTTAAGAAAATTGCAGCTGAAATAACGATTCTCTTAGCAAATAGCCCTATTTGTTTTGGGCAAATCAAAGCATTTCTTTTTCCAAAGCTCAACATTACTTACTATTATGCAAGAAAGCTATCTAGACAAACCTTACACCTATTAGAGTGACAACGAACTTCAAAAGTATATAAATTTCATCTAGGCTTTCAAAATCATAATAAAAAAAAAGTGAATCTTCAAAATTGCATGGGATTCAAAGAAAAATTTTAAATTTTCTTGAATTTAGACATGCTTTCAAATTTGCAACAATAAGAGTGAATCACGACTAAAAGAATATCATTAGACGTCATCATCATCAACATGCATCATAAAAAACATTACCAATGCAAAACCAAAGCAGAGCAGACCTCCCCCCTCCCCCCCCCCCCTTCCCAAACTTAAAATATACATTGTCCCCAATGTATGAACATTTAATCAGATAAAGAGAGATCGATTGTCCTGAAAAATGCGAGGGAATCCAAATCGTCTTGAATTGTCGACCAGAGAGAGATTGAGAAGCTAGGCATGAATTCATGAGCTTCATGCACAAGGATCAATCATAAGGAATCAACACACCAAACTAGAATAAAAACTACAAAAACTTTAAAACCTTGGGTTGCCTCCCAAGAAACGCTTGTTTAACATCCTGAGCTAGACGGGGCTCGGTCACCCAGGATCCGTCAAAATCATTTTTTCAACTTTTCGCTCTTCGAATCCACAATAGTGCTTCACACGTTGAACATTAACTTTAAAGGTTAAACCACTGCTATCCATTAGCTCAATTGAACCATAAGGAGACAGTTCCTTGACTATGAATGGGTCTGACCACCTTGACTTCTATTTTCCTGGGAACAAACGCAAACGAGAACTAAAAAGAAGAACCTGTTGTCCAGGAATAAAAGAACATTTCTGAATTAAACTATCGTGCCATCTGGACGTTTTTTCTTTATAGAGCTTAGCATTCTTATAAGCCTGGCTCCTAAATTATTCTAACTCATTGAGCTACAATAGTCGATGTTCTTTAGCCTTCTGAGCGTCAATGCTCAATTTCTTGATAGCCTAGTATGCTTTGTGTTCTAGCTCCAAAGGCAGATGGCAGGCCTTACCGTACACCAATCGGTACAGGGAAGTACTGATTGAAGTTTTGAAAGATGTCCGATAGGCCCATAGAGCATCGTCCAAGTTGTATGCCCAATCTTTTCTATTGATGCGAACTGTCTTCTCCAAGATTTTCTTTATCTCCCTGTTAGAAATCTTAGCTTGACCGTTAGTTTGGGGATGATAAGCTAAAGAAGTTTTATGCTTGACACCATATTTTCTAAGCATTGCGTCAAAGAATTTATTACAAAAGTGAGACCCTTCATCACTAATTATAGCCCGTGGTGTGCCAAATCTAGTGAAAATATTTTTATGTAAAAACCGCAACACAACACGTGCATAAGTTGTCTTAGTAGCTATCGCCTCTACCCATTTGGATACATAATCAACAGCAACAATAATATACGAGTATTGATAACTCTCCAAAAGGGAGTTATTTAGGCCCTAGTTCTATAGTGTTTTGTGTGTCATTTGTACTAAATAGGGTTGCTTTTAGATGAATATTATATATTTTAACCCATTTGGAAGAATGAATGCTTTGGAAGTTATTTTGTGCAGAATATATTGCTGAGCGGCTTGAGGGAGCAAAATCTGTGATCCAGCGAAGCAGGGAGCAAAACTGCCACGTCACAGCTCGTAATCCATTTTAATGAACGAAAGTTAGTTGAGTTATTTTTGGATTTAAGGAGCTTGGAAAGCCTACCACGTGTACAATTTGACCTAATTAGGGTTTAATCTCATTCTATAAAAGGAAGGAGCCGTCCCAAATGAAAGACATTCCATTTTTGGGAAATATCATTTCTCATTCCCATCATTGGGGGCTGAATAGAGGAGGAAAGATTGGAGACTTCAAGAAGACCATCAACTACGGATTTGACAAAGGGAATTAATCTTTTCTTGTAATTTCTTGTAGTTATGGATGCACATACGCAGATTGTAGCGTGTGTTATGAACTTTATGAGCTAAATTTACTTAGGTGTTGGTTAGGAATCATGTAATTGTCGTGCTTTATTCTCTATGCAATATATGTTGATTTGAGCATCTTGATTAGTTGTTGTGCATATTCATATTTTGTGCCCGCCTGGCCAGCCGGTATGAATACCACTTCTTAGTTTCAGGGATGATTTGAGAAGTGTGTGGCATTTAATCACACTAGATCATTGTGTATTGGTGAACGCCAGTGACTGAGTTAGGGATAGCCAATTGCCTAGTGTTTGATTGGTAGCACGTCATTGGAGTTGAAACACATTCCAAAAAATCCAGAGTTCTGGGAGGATCCTGCTAATAAGACTGCAAGAGAATTGCCTAATCAATAATATTGCTAGAGCATCTTTTAAAACAATTACTAAAATCCTAACCAACGCCTGTTTCCAATCTGTCTGCTTTATTTGTTTACTTTCTGTTCTGCCATTCCTTTTTGTTCCAAAAATCAATCATTTTAACCACTGTTGAAACCATTAAAGAGTTATACAAAATAGATAAAGTGAGAACTATTCAGCCTCGTGGATAGGATAAATTACTTATCACTTGTTGCTGATTGTGTATGCTTGCACAGTGTTCTAGAGTCTATTTTTACTATATTTTTACCCACTCTGGAAACCCAACAAGTTTTTGGAGCCGTTGCCGGGGACCTGAATAAGTTTTTATCTGATCTCTTTTGTATGTGTTTTAGTGGTTTGGTGCTAGAACTTTTTGATTGTTTCTTTTGTCTTTGCAGGTGTGAGTTTGGTGCATGAGCGATCCGCCTGGGGTGAGGTTCGAGCTTGACCCAGAAATTGAGAGGAGGAGAAGAAGGAGAGAGCAGCGTAGAAATAAAAATCCAATGGATAACGTGTCGCGCCTCCCGGAAGTTCCAGAAGACCCAGTGAACCCCCAGTAGAATCGGGTGTTGCAGCCTAATCCACCGCTGGAGCAAAATGGACAGCAGAATAATCAGGCTGAGAATCCTATCTTGGTAGCGAACGATAGGGCCAGAGCCATTCGAGCGTATGCTTTTCCAATGTTTGATGAGTTAAATCCAGGAATTGCGTGACCTCAAACTGAGACAGCAAATTTTGAAATGAAACCGGTAATGTTTCAGATGTTGCAAACTGTGGGGAAATTCCATGGTTTGTCATCTGAAGACCCTCATTTACATCTTAAGTCTTTTCTAGGGGTTAGTGATTCGTTTGTAATTCAAGGAGTGTCTAGGGATGCCCTTAGATTGACTTTGTTCTCATATTCTCTTAGAGATGGAGCAAAGGCGTGGTTAAATTCTTTTGCTCCAGGATCAATTAGGACATGAAATGAGTTAGCAGAAAAATTTCTTAGTAAATATTTTCCACCAACTAGAAATGCTAAGTTGAGGAGTGAGATAGTGGGGTTTAGGCAACTCGAAGATGAAACTTTTAGTGAGGCTTGGGAGAGGTTTAAGGAACTTTTGCGAAAGTGTCCCCATCATGGTTTACCTCATTGTATCCAAATGGAAACATTTTACAATGGGTTAAACATGGCAACCCAAAGTATGGTTGATGCTTCGGCTGGAGGGACCCTTTTGGCAAAAACCTTTAATGAAGCCCATGAAATTTTAGAAAGAATATCAACTAATAGTTGTCAATGGACAGATGTTAGAAGCTCGAATAAAAAAATTAAGAGTGTGTAGAGGTTGATGGTGTGTCTACCATTAGGGATGATATTGCAATGTTAGCTAACGCTCTTAAAAATGTGATAGTGGTTAGTCATCAGCAGCCACCAACCGTGGAGCCTGCTGCAGTGGTGAACCAAGTTGTAGAGGAAGCATGTGTCTATTGTGGTGAAGAGCACAACTACGAGTTTTGCCCCAACAATCCAACTTCTGTGTTTTTTGTAGGTAATCAGAGGAATAACCCATATTCTAATTTTTATAATCCAGGTTGGTGCAACCACCCCAACTTCGCATGGGGAGGACAAGGAAGCAATCCTCAAGCACAACAAAAGGTGAACCAGTCAGGATTTGCTAAATCACAGGTATTGCCCCAACAAAATAAGCAAGCTTTGCCACAGCAAAATTCGGAGAGTTCTCTTGAGGCAATGATGAAAGAATACATGGCTCGTACAGATGCCACAATTCAAAGTAATCAAGCTTCAATGAGAGCTCTGAAATTGCAAGTGGGCCAGCTAGCTAATGAGCTAAAGGCAAGACCTCAAGGGAAACTTCCTTCAGATATTGAGCACCCTATAAGGGAAGGTAAGGAGCAGGTACAGGCAGTGACTCTACGGAGTGGTAAGTCACTAGAAGAGAGAAAAGAGCCTAGTAAACCCCAGGATATAGAGAAAAGTAGTGATAAAAATATTGTTGTTGAAAAAGAGTTGGAGTCTGGTAAAGGTGCTGGAGGCAGCAATAATGATGCTGGAGCATCTGGTTCTGTTCCGGATGTGGAACCACCTTATATGCCGCCCCCACCTTATGTACCACCTCTACCTTTTCCACAAAGGCAAAGGCCTAAGAATAAGGATGGTCAATTTAAGAATTTTTTAGAGATTCTTAAGCAATTGCATATAAATATCCCTTTAGTAGAAGCTATTGAGCAAATGCCTAATTATGCTAAGTTTCTTAAGGATATTCTAACTAAAAAGAAGGTGCTAGGTGAATTTGAAACTATATCTCTTACTGAGGAATGTAGTGTTATTCTTAAGAATGGGCTACCTACCAAGGCTCAGGATCTAGGGTCATTTACTATTCATGTCTCAATAGGTGGAAAAGGGTTAGGTAGAGCACTTTGTGATTTAGGTGCAAGCATTAACCTTATGCCTCTTTCGGTCTATCGGAAGCTAGGTATTGGTGAAGCTAGGCCTACCACAGTCACACTCCAACTAGCCGATAGGTCTATTGCATACCCTGAGGGTAAAATTGAGGATATCTTAGTGAAAGTAGATAAATTCATATTTCCTGTAGATTTTATTATTTTAGATTATGAGGCAAATAAAGATGTCCCAATTATCCTTGGTCGTCCATTTTTAGCTACTGGTAAGGCATTGATAGATGTTCAAAAAGGGGAATGAACATTGAAGAGGTAGTGAGAAAGTAGCTAAAGACGTTGTTGATGTTGTGGTTGAGGATGAAAACCCGAAGGAACCTGAGGAGCAAAATCTTGGACAGAGTGAACCGATAATCGAAAATCCGCAAGAAGTTCAAGACGAGCGAGCGGAAGATGTGCAGGAACAGGAGGTTCAAGAGCAAGAAGCTTAGGTGGTAGTCATTATGCCAGAAGTTCCGTGTCGCCATCGGAAGCAAAAAGCCAGCCGCATCAAGGTAATCCGGACGAATACTCCTTCGCCGTCGACGACCGATTTTGAAAAATAGAATACAGAAAAAGAAGAGCAGGAGAAAAAGGGGTCAGAAGACCAATAGAGAGAGAAGGAGATGTGGAGAAGACCCTGGTCAGGAGGATTGAAGAAGAAGTAACTGAGTGAGCATTATATTTTTTGTTGGAATATTTTTGTTGCTCGCGTATTCCTGACCACAATCTTTTGTCTGTTTCTGTTTTTCTTATTTTTAATTTTCTGCTTCTAGGCCACCAAAAATATATCTGCTGATGTAAATTTCTTTTTCTTATGTTTTTAATGAAATTTCTAAGGTTGTTTCTGTTCTATGGTATTGAGCATTCCTAACTTAATTAATTTTCTTCTGAATTTTTGAAGCTTGGGCTAGTTAGCTTAATTAGATCAAGGTATTCTGATCTCCAGAGACCTTTTGCTTGAGCATTTCTTCTAGCCTGGTCATCGCTGAGGCAAGAAGATTCTAAGGTACTGTTGACTTATTTGATCCACCTTAAGCTTAATTCCAGTCCCATGCTAAGTTTCAAATCCAGATAGAAAAATTTAAGTTTGGAGGTATAAATTAATACGTTAATAATTCATTGGGGACAATGAATAATTAAAGTTTGGGGGACTTTTTGCTAATCCAATTGTTTTGCTCGAGCATTCTTCTCCTTCATAAATTATTTTTAGGTTATTGAGTAACCAGGGACATTTGTGACACCCACAGTTTGCCTTTGTGTCAAAAGATGACCTAGGAAATATGAAAAAAATGAAAAAATGATTTGCTGAAAATTGTTGAAAATTTTGTTGAGAAAATTCATGGAGCAAAAATGTTGAAGGGTGAATGGCAATCTAGCAGTTTTTTTTGTCTCCCAGGGCTTAGGTGAGCTTCATCATAAAATGTCGTCATTCTAAGAAGCAAGGGATAGAATAACTAAGGATTTTTGAGCTTAGCAATGAGTATTTTGCCTAGTTGGTGATGAGTTTGAGGCAAGGGTATACTGCACCATAAAGTGGGTCATCCCATGCTTAAAGGCTTATGACTGTAGGGTTGCTTTAAGTCTGAAGAACAAAAATATAAACCCCTTGAAAATATGTTTTAATATGTCTGACAATAGAGCTAGGTTGTGGGAAGTTCTTAGGATTGAGTTAAAAGGTGGTGATTATTTGTCCATGTCGGAAAAATTATTTTGCTGCAGCAGAGCTTGGTTTTGCATAATGCTCAGGTAAAGGTTGAAGGTAGTGTTGGATTACCTGTTTTGGTTAAGTTATGCTTCGTCTAAAGTTTTGAATTCTTAAGGGAAGGTTAGTTAGTATTGATCGGGACGTGCAATAGTTCAAGTTTGGGGGTATGATAACTCTCCAAACGGGAGTTATTTAGGCCTTAGTTCTATAGTGTTTTGTGTGTCATTTGTACTAAATAGGGTTGCTTTTAGATGAATATTATATATTTTAACCCATTTGGAAGAATGGATGCTTTGGAAGTTATTTTGTGCAGAATATATTGTTGAACGGCATGAGGGAGCAAAATCTGTGATCCAGCAAAGCAGGGAGCAAAACTGCCACGTCACAGCTCGTAATCCATTTTAATGAACGGAAGTTAGTTGAGTTATTTTCGGATTTAAGGAGCTTGGAAAGCCTGCCACTTGTACAATTTGACCTAATTAGGGTTTAATCTCATTCTATAAAAGGAAGGAGCCGTCCCAAGTGAAAGACATTCCATTTTTGGGAAAGATCATTTCTCATTCCCATCATTGGGGGTCGAATAGAGGAGGAAAGATTGGAGACTTCAAGAAGACCATCAACTACGGATTTGACCAAGGGAATTAATCTTTTCTTGTAATTTCTTGTCGTTATGGATGAACATACTTAGATTGTAGTGTGTGTTATGAACTTTATGAGCTAAATTTACTTAGGTGTTGGTTAGGAATCATGTAGTTGTTGTGCTTTATTCTCTATGCAATATATGTTGATTTGAGCATATTGATTAATTGTTGTGCATATTCATATTTTGTGCCCGCCTGGTCAGCCGGTATGAATACCACTTCTTAGTTTCAGGGATAATTTGAGAAGTGTGTGGCATTTAATCACACTAGATCATTGTGTATTGGTGAACGCCAGTGACAAAGTTAGGGATAGCCAGTTGCCTAGTGCTTGATCGGTAGCACGTCATTGGAGTTGAAACACATTTCAAAAAATCCAGAGTTCCGGGAGGATCCTGCTAATAAGACTGCAAGAGAATTGCCTAATCAATAATATTGCTAGAGCATCTTTTAAAACAATTACTAAAATCCTGACCAACGCTTGTTTCCAATCTGTCTGCTTTATTTGTTTACTTTTTGTTTTTTCATTCCTTTTTGTTCCAAAAGTCAATCATTTTAACCACTGTTGAAACCATTAAAGAGTTATACAAAAGAGATAAAGTGAGAACTATTCAGCCCCGTGGATACGATAAATTACGTATCACTTGCTGCAGATTGTGTATGCTTGCACAGTGGTCTAGAGTCTATTTTTACTATATTTTTACCCACTCTGGAAACCCAACAAGTATCCATTGGAAGAGGGAAAACGGCCCATAAAATCTATGCCCCACACATCAAAAAGTTCTACTTCAAGAATAGGGGTTAGGGGCATTTCATGGCGTCTAGAAATGTTACATGTCCTCTGGCATCTATCACATGTTTTCACAAAGGTATAACAATCTTTAAACAAAGTACGTGATAAGTCCAATTTATGATACACTTAGGATCTCCCAATTTGCTTATCTTAGTTGAATTCATTGCGAAAAATGCTTTAAAATGAGTATAATATGTCTATAGGTCCTCATCGGAGCTTTGGAAGCGATTCGGGGCTTAAACGAGCGAAACCGGAGCGTAAAATGACTTTTCTGCCCTTGGAGCCGTCCTGCTCAAATAAGGAAAAGTCTTAGGTGTGAAGATGAAGACCTAGCGTCTCGACGCTAGGCAGATTTCCAGAATCGAATTTTTCCTATTTTGGCTGAAATTTTTCCCTCTTTGGAGACCCAATTCAGCACCATTCTACCACGAATTGAAGGCCAAGAAACACTATAAATACAGGGTCTTAGTGTAGGTTTAGAATCATCCCTCAACACATAATTCACTACAACTTTGTAGTCCATCTCTCTCCCCCTTTTCCACCATTCTTCTTAGTTTTAGTTTTTATTGCTTTCCTTGATGTATTCCTTGAAGAATCAAGCTTGCTCTTGCTCCATGAGAGGCTAAGTTCTTCATTCATGTAACCGGGAAGTCAAGAGTAAGTTCATATTCTTTTAATGAAATTTCTTGTTTGAATTATCAAAGCATGTTTATGTGATTTTAATTCTTTTTCCATAAGTTTAGATTGTGGTAGGAAAGATTGACAACCTTGACCGCGCCCTCTCTAAATTTACTTGCTAAATCTTAGTAGCATATAGGTTAACGTTATGATTATACGCAAGCGTCCCTAGAACTAAATGATTTAATTAATTGTAATTGTGGTTTGTTGCCCGTTGCATGTAAATTAACTCGGCTAGATTCCATTGCGGTTTAGGTTAATTAATCGGCCAATTAATTAGTTTAAACTAGAATCAAACTTAGCATTTGCATGTTTGTGATAGTGGATCATGATTCTCGGTTTGTTGCTGGAATACGTCGGGCTTAAACTTGTTTTGACTTATTAGTGAAATTGATGATTTAATTGAATTGAACATACCATGACTAACCCGGTTGCATGATCTTTGAGGTATTGATTTCTTTCTTAAATTTAATTCCCTTACTTTCCTCTTTGTTATTTTCCATATTTAGTTTTCTTTCCATAATTACTTTTTATCTCCAATTACAAAACCCCCCTTTTTTTTGGTTACTTAAAACAAATAAAGAAATTAAGATTTGTATGCATAGACTTCCTATGATCGACCCTAGCCGCTACTGCTACAAGTTAGCCTTAGAGGTTGAGGATTATAAATTTATTTGATAAGAGACCTCGACAATCTCTTCCATCAGTAGGCCAATAAAAACCCAATTGAAGTACCTTTGCTGCGGTACGAGTTGGTCCAAAGTGACCACCATACGGAGAGGCATGACAATCATGTAAAATCTTGCCTGCTTCCTCTGCTCGAATACACCTTCGAATAATTTGATCGGAACTTACCTTGAAGAGGAAAGGGTCATTTTACAAGTAGGACTTCGCATCACATGCACAAACTTTTTTCTTTTCTGGGCATTTAAGTCAGGTGGCATCTCTCCTCCTGCAAGAAAAATCACAAAATCAACATACCAAGGAAAATAAGCTTTCACTGAATATAACCTTTCATTTGGAAAAGCTTCTTTGATAGGAAAGGTCGAGAGATTTTTTTCATGCTCTATCCTAGACAAGTGGTCTGCGACCACATTCTCACAATCTTTTCTGTCCTTGATCTCATAATCAAATTCTTGCAACAAAAGAATCCATCTTATCAATCGATGTTTTGAATCCTTCTTACTACTCAAATACTGAATCACAGCGTGGTCAATATGCACTATCACCTGTGTACCAAGCGAATAGGGCCTAAATTTATCAAATGCAAACACAACAGCAAGCATCTCTTTTTCAGTAGTGGTGTAATTCTGCTGAGCATTATCTAGAGTTCTACTTGCATAATATATAGCCCTAAAGAATTTATCACGATGTTTCCCTAAAACAGCTCCTAAAGCATAATCACTAGCATCACACAAAATCTCAAATGGTTGCCTCCAATCGGGCACAACAATGATAGGCACAAAAATCAATTTTTCTTTAAGCAGATTAAATGCTAGTAAACGATCTTTAGAAAACACAAAAGAAGCATTTTTTTCAAACAGATTGCACAGGGGTTTAACAATTTTTGAAAAATCTTTTATAAAACACCTATAAAACCCTGCGTGGCCTAAGAAACTACAAACTCCCTTTACATTAATGGGCAGAGGTAGTTGCTCAATAGTAGAGATTTTTGTCCGATCTACCTCCAAACCTTTTTCAGACACCTTGTGTCCCAAAACTATACCTTCTTTTACCATAAAATGACATTTCTCCCAATTCAATACAAGGTTAGTTTCCTGGCACCTCTATAAAACACGAGAGAGGTTATGCAAACAATTATCAAAAGATGAACCGAACACAGAAAAATCGTCCATAAAAACCTCCATAATCTCCTCTACAAAGTCTGAAAATATGGCCATCATGCAACATTGAAAGGTAGCCGGAGCATTACACAGTTCAAATGGCATACGTTGAAACGCATAAGTGCCATAAGGACACGTGAATGTTGTTTTCTCCTGGTCCTCAGGGGCAATTTCAATTTGATTATACCCTAAATAGCCATCAAGTAAGCAATAGTAGGGATACCCAGCTAGCCTATCGAGCATTTGATCAATTAAAGGGATAGGGAAATGATCTTTCCTGGTGGCTTTATTTAGTTTTCTATAATTGATACAAACACGCCAACCAGCTACCATTCTTGTCAAAATTGACTCATTTTTTTCATTTTTAATAACGGTCATCCCCCCTTTCTTAGTCACTACCTGAACAGGACTCACCCATGGGCTGTCAAAAATGGCATAAATTATTCCTGCATTTAACAATTTTAACACCTCAACTTTTACCACTTCCTTCATTGCTGGATTTAGCCTTCTTTCGTGTTCTACTGTGGGATTAAAGGTATCTTCCATTAAGATTTTATGCATTACAATTGAAGGGCTAATACCTTTAATATCACTAATAGACTATCCTAGGGTCGTTTTATGTTTCCTCAAAACATCCAACAATTTTTCTTCTTCTACTTTATTTAAATCAGCAGATATAATAACAAGAAAAGTAGAAGATTCTCCTAAGAAAGCATAACGAAGGTGAGCAGGTAATTATTTCAAATCAGGGGGAGGGGTATCAACTTGAGCACAAACATCTAATGTTAATTTTTCCTCCCTACAGTTCTATCAATCTCATCACAAATTAAAACGCAATCCCTATTAACATCTATTAATTCATCTCCAAACACATCAAACATGTTTATTTCATAACGATCAATAGGAAACTCTGACTCTACACATGCATCAACAATATTGTCAACTGAATCAATTGTAAAGCATGAACTAACCTCCTTTGGGTGTTTTAAAGTCTTAAAAATGTTGAACACTACCTCATCGTCCTCCACTCTGAGAGTCAGGGTTCCTTTTTGTACCTCTATCACTACAAAATCTGTAGGGAAAATGAATTTGTCAACATTAACTAAAACATCCTCTAATATACCTTTTGGATACGTCATCGAACGATCTGCTAATTGTAGAACAATGGTGGTTGACTTTAATTCTCCCAAACCAAGTTTCCTGTAGACACTACAAGGCATCAAGTTAATACTCGCCCCTAAGTCACACAAAGCTTTCTTAATAAACAAACTACCAATAGTACAGGGAAGAGTAAAACTCCCTGGATCTTTTAATTACGGTGGTAGATTTTTCTGAATGATGACACTACACCCGGTAGTCATATTTACTATTTCAGGATTCTCGAACTTCCTCTTCTTTGACAAAATCACCTTCATGAATTTGGCATAGTGTGGCATCTGTTCCAAGACATCAGCAAAAGGAATGTTAATGTGGAGCTGTTTAAAAATATCAAGAAATTTAGAAAACTCATCATCCAATTTTTTCTTTTGAAATCTTTGAGGATAAGGAATCTGATTAAGAACTAAAGGAATAGAATAAGGAAACTTATCTGGCTCTGGCTGTGCTATTTCTTCCTCTATTGTGTTTTGATCATCATCCTCATCCAGTATCTTCCTAGTGCTGGACTCCTTAACTTATTTTCTTTCTACTTCTTTCATTTGCTTCCCACTTCTCAATGATATGGCAGGGCAATGCTCTTATGGTTCTATGGTGAAGACATTAGAGAACTTTCCTCGCTAAATTTGATCCATGAAAATTGTCATTTGATAAAGCTTTGCTTCCATCTTACTAATGACAATATCTTGTCTCTCTACTCTGGCTTGCATCGTAGTCACTGCTCCTTGCACATTAATCGACAAAGTCTTGGTCTCTTCAATAAACTTTCCTAACATGTCCTCCAAAGGATTTTTCTTCTCTTGACGAACTATTTCTTCAGGCTGAGACTCCACTTTCAATTGAGATTTTTCTCTACAATTCTTAGGCTAACTTGGAATCTCTAATCCTGAGAGCTTGTTCAAGGCCTTTGTTAGAGCTTCAACTTGAAATTTCAAAGAACTCACCTCATCAGTTTCACATGGTTCCCCCTTTTGTTTAGACTTTGATTGCTCAGATGACCACTGATAACTTGTCAAAGCCAACTCTTCTACTAAGGCTCGAGCGTCCTTAACAGTTTTGGCTAAAAAGTTTCCTCCAGCCACAGTGTCAAGAATTGTTTTAAAATTCCGTTTTAAACCATGATAGAAGAGTTGTACCTGAAGCAAGTCAGGGTACCCATGTTGTGGGCATTTCCCTAACATATCCTTATAACGTTCTCAAGCCTCATACAGTGGCTCTTCTTCCATTTGTTTAAACATACTAATTTTAGTTCTGAGCTTTGTAATTTTAGCTAATGGGAAAAATTTTGTAAGAAAAGCCTTAACCAATTCATTCCAATTTAAAATACTGTTAGGAGTTAATGAGTCTAACCAATCTCTAGCCCTATCTTGCAAAGAAAACGGAAATAGTTGCAAGCGAATAGTGTCAGGATTAACTCCACCGATCTTTACCGTTCCACAAATATCCAAAAATGAGTGCAAATGACTGTGTGGAACTTCTGATGGATGACTGTTGGGTTTCCAGAGTGGGTAAAAATAAGGTAAAAATAGACTCTAGAACACTGTGCAAACATACACAATCCGCAGCAAGTGATAAGTAATTTATCGTATCCATGGGGCTGAATAGCTCTCACTTTATCTATCTCGTATAACTTTTTAATGGTTTCAAAAGTGGTTAAAATGATTGATTTTGATAAAATGCTGAAGCAAAAGAAATGACAGAACAGAAAGTAAACAAATAAAGTAGACAGATTGGAAACAGGCGTTGGTCAGGATTTAGTAATTGTTTTAAAAGATGCTCTAGGAATATTATTGATTAGGCAATTCTCTTGCAGTCTTATTAGCAGGATCCTCCCGGAACTCTGGATTTTTTGGAATGTATTTCAAGTCCAATGACGTACTACCGATCAAGCACTAGGAAACTAGCTATCCCTAGCTCAGTCACTGGCGTTCACCAATACACAATGATCTAGTGTGATTAAATGTCACACACTTCTCAAATCATCCCTGAAACTAAGAAGTGATATTCATACCGGCTGGCCAGGCGGGCACAAAATAGAAATAAGCACAACAAATAATCAAGATGCTTAAATAAACATATATTGCATAGAGAATTAAGCACGACAATTACATGACTCCTAATCAACACCTAAGTAAATTTAGTTCATAAAGCTCATGATAACACACGCTACAATCTGAGTATGTGCATCCATAACTACAAGAAATTACAAGAAAAGGTAAACTCCCTTGAAGAAACCCGTAGTTGATGGTCTTCTTGAGTCTCCAATCTTTCCTCCTCTATTCGGCTCCCAAAGGTGGAAATGAACTTTCCAAGAGTGGAATGTTCCTCCCCAAAAAGGAATGTATTTTACTTGAGACGGCTTCTCCCTTTATAGAGTGATAACAAGCCCTAATTAGGTCACATTGGACACGTGGCGAGCTTTCCAAGCTTCTTAGATCCGCAAATAACTCAACAAACTCCGGTTCATTAAAATGGATTACGAGCTGTGACGTGGCAGTTTTGCTCCCTGCTTTGCTGGATCATAAATTTTGCTCCCTCAAGTTGCTCAGCAATATATTCTGCACAAAATAACTTCCAAAGCATTCATTCTTCCAAATGGGTTAAAACATATAATATTCATATAAAAGCAACCCTATTTAGCACAAATGACACACAAAACAATACGAAACTAAGGCCTAAATAACTCCATTTTGGAGAGTTATCAATGACCTTTGAAAGCATTCTCTCGAACCATTTGAATGAGACTAGCCTTCAGCTCAAAATGCTCAGCAGCAGTTGGCTCATATGCTATCCCAGAGTAGTTCAATCGTAATACTGGCAAGAAATAATCTCGAATCGCCTTGTCTTCTTGATCTACCATAATTATACGAATTCTCCAAGAACAAATTATCCACCTTATAACTTCACAATTTTGCCACAACTTCTCAAACTAAAAATTAAAATGCAAAAATAAATTTCTAAATTAAAATCAAACACTTAGTTCTCAATATTAATGGACAAATAACAAACTCCCCGGCAATGGCGCCAAAAACTTGTTGAACAATATTCCGCAAGCGCACGAGTCGCAAGTAATATCAAACAGTAGGTAATACCGAGTATCGAATCCTCAGGAAATTTGAATTAAATCCATTAATTACCAAGAATTATCATGCTTAATTTTATTTAGAACCTCAACTCTAATGATTAAGTGAAAATTAAAGAAACTAATAAGTAGAAAAGAATCATGCAAATAAATGGAAATTTCCTATCAAGGGGACTCATCCTAGGGTGTTAATTAGCTTTTATGAATTGTAGCTAAATTAAATGGACTCGTGTAATTACTAGTCTTCAATTTCATAAATCTAGAAGTAATGTAAGTGGATTTCTTTCTCAAGTTCCTCCACATCTCTTACTAACATAACTAATTTATGTGTCAATTTCCTTAGTTAATTATAGTATGGCATTAAACAACTTCATCATAAATTTCTAACGATTCTCTTTCACTCTCGTGTTCCAAGCAATCGTTAGCCATGCAACTAGGATCTAATCTAACTTCTCTCTGTCGAGTATCAATTTTTGCCAACAAATCAATCAATCCGTGATCAAGGGATTAAAAGCATTAAGCATAAATTGCATACATTAAATATGAAGAAATTTATTACAACATCCAAGTAATTAAGCTACATAATCAACCAATCTTGATCCATGATCCTAACTCAATTTCTTTTATTTTCTTTATTTATGGTCCAAAGCGTCCAAATTGATCCAGAATTTAGTAAAATCCCGGTTTTGCTTCACAAGCTCGGATTTCTACGAATTCAACATACAAAGACATTAAAGCTCACAATTAACGCACAAATCTAGCCAAAATAACTATGAAATAGATAGCATAATTGCATGCTATCAACCGTGGTTGTACTGGCCCCCTCCCCTTTCTCCCCCCCCCCCCAACATTTTAGATTAGGCAAGTTATGAGGACTACCTTGATCATTGTTATGCAAAGGAGGCGCATGAGGAGGGACCATAGCTAGTTAGCGTTGTTTTCCTTTATATTTTCATTTTGGATAGGATAGTTGCTGCTTATTATGGTTGGACAACTGTTTGTCCTGTTTGGTTTAGTTCTGAAATTATTCTTATTGAATTCTAGGCTTAGTTGTGTTGGTTTTAATAAACTTTATCTCTTCATTCAGTTAATAACAATTAAGTTTGTTTCGAATAAACTGAAGTTGTAAGCTATGTTAAGGTTATGTTCTGATTAGATAGTCGTTGATACAAGACCTGACTCGTATGGTGTTTGTGTTGTAGTATGGTGGTGTTGTTTAAAATGTTATAGAAGTGCGTTATTCTTGTTTTAGCAGGTGTTTGAAAAATTTTGGGTTAGTCCTATGTATGTCGTTATGCTGCCGAAAATTTCGGAGGACTCGGTTAGTTTCGTCATGAGTTAGTAATGCCGCTAGGTTAGCATTTTATAAAAACCTGGGGCGTTGTATTATTGTAACGCCTCGCATTCTGAAATCGAGCCATTTTGGGATTAATTGGGCATTCTTATTCTAATTTGGAAAGTTAGAATTTAAGCTTAGCCTTAGGTCGCTAAATTAAACTTCTGTAATTTAGGGAAAAAGAGATTTTTAATTAAATCTTTATTTTCCTAAAGTTTGGAGGTTTAATATTAGATATTTATTTTAAATTTCGAAACACCCAAATTTCTCTTAATCAGTTTTAATCCCAAATCTTTTAGGAGTTAAGATTGAGTTTAAAATTCAGATTGGAGATTTTAATAGAATCCTAGATATGTTTAATACTCCTATTTTAAATGGGTTTTCTTTCTTAGGGTGAATTTAAAAGAAAAAAAAAAAAGCCCCAAGTCTTTCTCCTTCTCCCTTTCTTATGTTTGTGTAGCCCCCCTTTTGCGTATTTTCTTCTCCATCTTCGAAGACTCTCTCTCTCGACGTTTTCTCCTTCCCATAAAGCAGCTCGCCTCTCCCTCTCATTTCTCGGGTCTCTCTCTCGTATTTCGGCCAGCAGTGAGCAGACCCACAAAAGTCTCCTTCTCCCTCTCTTTTCGGCACGAGCAGCAAGAGATTTGCGAGGTTGTGGGTTTTTAGTGGTCGATCTGCGAAGCCCTGGCGTTTTCATGTCGTTTAGCCTCCCTCTCTCTCGGTCCAACGAGTCTTGTCCTGTTTTCGGTCTTCCAACGTTGTGGGTTCGACGTTCTGGTAAGTTTTTCTTGAGACCCATGCTATTTTTGCAAGTTTAAGCAAATACCCATTCGATTTTGGACTTTGAATTCTCTTTGAATGATAACCCATGCTTTATCGGCATCAAGAATGATTTATCCATGCCTTTTCGATGCTAGAATTGCAGGCTTAAGCTTGGTTTGATTGTTGTCCAACGGCGTCTTGGGTTGAAATTGGTGTTCGGTGAGTACCCATAGCCTAAGGAGTTTGGGTTTGCGAATTCGAATCATTTGGAGCACATTCTAGCAAGGATTCAGACCCTTTTCGGTAAGGTTCAACAACTCTTAGCATACTTAGCTCACTCTAGTTTCGTTTAGAGTGTTTTAAAGTATGTTACATCGGTCTTTAATCCTTGGAAACTCTTTGTTTATAGATTCGAACTTCGTCAGACATTTTTAAGCAAAGGCCCAAGTTTCCTTTGGTAAGTTCCTTGTTTATCCTTGTGAATTCGATTAAGGTGCTTTAGAGTTGTTGCTAACTCTTGGGTCTTGCTTATTTGTAGTTCGATCCAACTCAAACACTTTCACATACTTCCAAGCAAGGACCAAGTTCGTGTTGGCAAAGCTAGGTGGTAAGGTTTACTTAGGCCTTCCTAATTGTGTTTAAGTGTCTTTAGCTAGCTTCTGATGCTTGAATGTCTTTGTCTTAGAAAATTAGACTTGCTCCAAGTCGTCGAGTTGGCCTTCAAGCTTGCATTGAGTTTTGGTAAGAAATTCTTCCCTAAGTACCTTTTAGGTTCTAATAATAGAGTGGTTAAACTGATACTGATCTCTATATATTATCCTTGCTATTAGCAGCTTGCCTAGATTGGTTTAAGAGCTCTTGGATTATTCTAGTAGTGTTATAAGTAAGTAGTTTCTACCTATTAAGTCTGTTTGATTGTGTGAAGCATGTTGCGTGTTTTATCATTTCCATTATAATATGACTTTTGTGGATTGTATTGAAGGGAATGGGGTCCCGATGCAGCGAAAGCGGTTTCAAGAACAATTCGTAATTAACTTAGAATTATGAAATACTAATACACTAGCAACATACATACATAGATTCATAATCTAATGAATATCTAGATTAAGCATGCTGAAAATTTATAGAATCTAATTCTAATTTACATAGAAACAAGTTACTTACTCTCGTTGACGACTCAGATTAAAGTCACCAACTGCTTGTGAAATAATCACGAACTACTGCGAACACTGCCACTATGGCTACACCGGTATGACTCTGAGACTTCTAAAGGCATGAGACTGGTGGGAGCCTTCAAGCGAATTCTCTGAGAGTAGGAGAATGAATGAGATACCTTTCACCCCACCCAGGGGTCCTATTTATAGGAAAAGGCCATAAGATCTAATCCTTATAGAAAAAGGTCATGAATAAGATCTAATCAAATCTATTATCTTCTTCATATCTAATTTTAATAAATAATTAATTGATTACCCAATTAAATATCACATATTTAATTTTAGGAATTTTATTAAATTATAAATATGAATCCAATTCATATTAATTATTTGAACTCTTTCAAATATTTTCTCTCATAAATTAATTTTGAATTTAATTCAAAATTATATTATAAAGTTTCATAAACTTTATATTATATGATTCCCCTAAATTGAACACTTTTAATTTACAATTAATACTGAATTGCCTCAAGTCTCTTTAAGAGCTACCAATGGGACCTAATGGACCTGCAGATCAGAAGTTCCAACGATATGAGATTAATAGGCTAAACTCATTAACCAATTAATCAATTTTCGTTAACTGTGGGTGCACTCCACTAAAGACCCACAATTGCACTCTTCTCACTGTAGACATAATTCTGTGTCCATAGATATAGACCAATAGCAACAAGTTAGTCCTTCACGATTGTTCGTAACTTCAGCTGGGTCAAATTACCGTTTTATCCCTGAGTTACCTCTACCTTCTTAAGTACCAGTGCTCCTCTAATGATCAATCTGTTTGTGGTCCAACCATCAAACAGAAACCCCTCTCGGGCCAGTGAGAGGGTAGGACTCTTTGTTCAAGACCCGGAGACACCACTTAAGGAAACACTCATCTACTTCCTCAAAAGTCGGGAAGGAGAGAATTCCATCTTGTGTGATTATGTTCCCAGCTCCCCACTCGGTCTTGTTGGTGCGCGGTCAGCTGAATGGATGGATGTGAGATAATAGAAATAAACTCAGCTAACCCTAGTGCAAGTATACACTGTCGCACGTAGTAATAAAAAAACCTTAGAAGTATTCCAAGGGTATCAATCCCACGAGGACTAACTGAAAATTCAGATTTGAATAAGAAACTACTCAACTTGATTGCTCAAAAATAGGTAACCAAAGAAAATAAGTTGATTGATTGGGTTTTTGGAAAGATAAATAAAACAAGCAAATAAAAAAAAGAATAACAATAAGAAATAACCAAGGTATTCAACATGGATTCATCCTTAGGGCAATAACCATAGTCATGCAATACTTAACTTAAGCCTATTCAATGCATTGGGTCAGATTTAACTTCTATTTGGCCTTGCTCCCAAGAACTGTTAGAAGGCTAAGCGAGTACCATTATGCACATTTTTGTGACTCGACTTCGACATAGATAATTCACGAATGCGACCTATAACCCTATAGTCGATATAGGGTGCCTTAGGCAGCTTGCCCTATACCGCCGAACAATCTCTTTCGAGCTTTTTCTCCTATATCACCTTTATGAGAACCGATATTGTCTGTCCCTTTCGAGATCAAACTCACATAGCATGCAAAGTCTAAGTGATCAAGTTAAACTCAGCAAGATTAGAGTGATAATCAATAAAGAATGACATGCATTGAACAAAACTTAAGCAAATAAAACACTTTCAAGCTATTGAACCATAAGGGAATTCACCATATTGAACCCCTCAACGGAATTTAGCTACTCATGGTGAGATAAAGTGCAAATGAATACATTTTCATTGAAATAAGAATGTAAAGAATACAGAATAATGAAAAGTATCAAAAGCTGGAAATAATGGAGATAGCTAAATATTATGGGTTTTTCTATTTACTCAATCCTTCTAGAGTTCGCTAAGACACTCCACTCTCTCGCTTTTACAAGTGGGAATGGGTGAAAATCCCTACAAACCCTAAGGTTTGATGTCTAACTCAAGTTAGAATTCAGTCATCTAAGAAGGACCTCGGGCATCCCTACTCATAGGCATCAACTAGGGTTCTATCACCACCCTCTTCTTCCAAATGAGTTCTGCTTGAATTTGACTTCGAATCTCGAGCTTATATAGTGTGGGAAATGGTTGAGGAGCTGCGAAATAGGTGCTGGAAGGTTGCCCAGTCAGTTTCGGGGTCAAAACAACCGGTTAGGTGCGAAGAAGACTCGTCAACAACGACCCGCGGACGACTCGGAACTGTCTCATTTTTTCCAGAAATGCGGTCGCATTTCATTTTGCCTTCCCCGAAATGCGGTCGCATTTCTGGGAAATTCCAGCTTTTCCTCTATTTTTCCTGCATAGCAACAACTTAGTTAAATTCTCTTAAAATCAAGTCTTTTTAAGCACAAATGAGCATAATTTAACAAAAGTGAATCTCAACACCCTAACTTATCAACTTAAGCATATTTTGAGCTCGGGAACGGTAAAATTGATCACAACATACAATATTTGACCAAGAAATGAGCTAAGAATAAGGGCAAAATAGGTATATTTTTTACCCTTATCACTTGTCCCCAAAATGGTAGGCTTATTGAGTCGACGTACGGGTCACTCTCACCCATACAAATCAAAGGACAATCCTGAAGGATTGAAATTCCGTAATTCCGTAAAGCGAAAGCGTGATTGGGACTTATTCGTAATTAATTTTTGTTTAATCTAAAATACCAATACAATTGCAATAATCTTAGAACTATTCTAAATTTATATGGAGGCTAAGCATACAAAAATATTAGATCTAAATCTAATTTATATAGTAACAAATTACTTACTCTCGTTGATGACTCAGATTAAATTCACCAACTGCTTGTGAAATAATCACGAACTACTGTGAACACCACCACTATGGCTACACCGGTATGACTCTGAGACTTCTAGAGGCAGGAGACTGGTGGGAGTCTAGAGGGAGCCTTCAGGGGAATTCTCTAAGAGTAAGAGAATGAATGGGATGCCTTTCACCCCACCCCAAGGGTCCTATTTATAGGAAAAGGCCAAGACCTTTTCCTAATAGGAAAAGTTCATGAATAAGATGAAATCTATTATCTTATTCATATCTAATTTTAATAAATAATTAATTAATTCCATAATTAATTAATTACCCAATTAAATATCATATATTTAATCTTAGGGATTTTATTAAATTATTTATATTAATATGAATCCAATTCATATTAATTATTTGAACTCTTTCAAATATTTTCTCTTAAGAATTAATTTTGAAATTAATTCAAAATTATATTATAAATTTTCATAAACTTTATATTATAATGTATCAATATACATTATATGATTCCCCTAAATAAATTGAACACTTTCAGTTTACAATTTATACTTAATTGCCTCAAGTCTCTTTACGAGATACCAGTGGGACCTAATGGACCTACAGATCAGAAGCTCCAACGATACGAGACTAATTGGCTAAACTCATTAACCAAGTTAGTCAACATTCGTTAACTGTGGGTCACTCCACTAAAGACCCACAACTGCACTCTTCTCACTGTAGAATATTTCTGTGTCCACGGATATTGACCAATGCAGTAAGTCAATCCTTCACGTGTGTTCGTAACACCAGCTGGGTCAAATTACTGTTTTACCCTTTGGTTACCTCTGGTTCCTTAAGTACCACTGATCCCTCTAATGAACAAGTTGTTTAGGGTCCAACCACTAAACAGGAGTTCCTCTCGGGCCAAGAGAGGACGACGCGCCTTTGTTCAAGCCCCGGAATCAGCCCTTAAGGGAACACACATCTACTTACCCCAATAGGGGAAGAAGTGAATTCCATCTTGTACTGTGATGTTCCCAGCCCCCATTCGGTATTGCCCCTGAAATGGTAGGATTATTGGGTCGGCGAACTGACCACTCTCATCCATACAAATCTAAGGACAATCCCTCCTGAAAGGGGTTCATAACAGACTCAGGATTTGAGATTGAGTTTCCTAGGTCATCCTATTGAAATAGAAACCTAAACTAGTTAACGGTGTTACATCTAGTGGTTACTATTTTGCGATCCAGTCTTATCCAAACTCATTGCATAGGATACCCTCACCCGTATGTCTCATACATGGATGCTTTGGATCATTTCATCTGTATCGAATACAAGGTGGGCCTATCACATAGTGTCACCAGGATAAGGTACCCAGCTTTATCCCTATACTATAGACCTTTTAGGTTGTTACATGGACACCAATCCTCATGTCCCCACATACTAGTCCAAGTTTCATTTAAACAACCTTGGATCTTAATTTATTGGATTTAGGGTTTATTAATGCAAACTCGATTATTCAATAACCAAATTACTGAATCACTCAAATAACGCTTTATTGAGATCGATTAATTTGTTTCATTTACTATCTACGAGTTTTAGGGCATAAACCCCAAAAAATCCCTGGTGAACAGGAGTCCATAATCCATTCAGGATTCAGATTAAGTTTCCTAGGTCATTCTATTGAAATAGAAACCTAACTAGTTAACGGTGTTACAGCTAGCAGTTACTATTTCGAGATCCGATCTTATGCAAACTTATTGCATAGGACACCCCCACTCGCATGTCCCCTACACGAATGCTTTGGATCATTGCGTTTCTATCAAATAGAAATTGGGTCGTATCCATAGTGTTACCAGGATAAGGTACCCAACCTTATCCCTATACTATAGACCCTTCTGGCTGACTCTTGAATAGTGATCCCCATATGTCTCCACATACAGTTCAAGACTCATCCCTCAACCTTGGATGTTTAGTTTATTGGATTAGGGTTATTTAGGCAAGATGTACATAACATAGACAATAACTCTTTGTTGAAAAAAACATCAATCAATACTTTATTTATGTTCGGTCCATTGTTACATTTACTATCTACGAGTTTTAAGGCATAAAACCCAACAAACTCCCACTTGAACTAAAACTCTAGTCAATGGGAAGTAAATGAAATAATCTAAAGGTCGGAATGTAATGTACATTGTATATTACAATATACAAGTAATACAATAAACTAGGGCATCCTTATACCCATTACACATCTCCCACTTGCCCTAGATTATACTACATACATATCTCGTAGACCTAGACCTTCTAGATGACCCTCAAACACTTTAGCCGAGAGAGCCTTCGTAAATGGATCAGCTATATTGTGCTCCGAAGCGATCTTGGTGACGATCACATCTCTTCGTTGCACAATCTCCCTTATCAGGTGATACTTCCTCTCTATGTGTTTTCCTCGTTTGTGGTTGCGAGGTACTCTAGAATTGGCTACAGTCCCACTGTTGTCACAGTATAAAGTTAAAGGCAAGTTCATATTTGGAACAACTTTCAAATCTGTCAGGAACTTCATGAGCCAAAATGCTTCCTTTGCTGCTTCACAAGCAACAACATACTCAATCTCCATGGTTGAGTTTTCTTTGCATCCTTGTTTGATGGTTCGCCAAACTACAACTCCCCGGTTAAGGTTGAACACTGACCCTGACATGGATTTCCTAGAATCCTTGTCAGATTGAAAGTCAGAGTCGGTGATTCCTGTAAGGATCAAATCCTTAGCCCCATACACCAGCATATAGTTCCTCATTCTCCAAAAATACTTGAGGGTATTCTTAACCGCTTCCCAGTGGTCTAACCCTAGATTGGACTGGTACCTTGATAAGTCCAATTTATTATACACTTAGAATCTCTCAATTGAAGGTGTTCATATAACACATGCGGAAGCAATTGAAGATCGAGAGCACCTAACTACATCAATTTTACATCTAAAGCATGCTTGTCCTAAGGAAACCAGAACAGAGAGTTTAGAATAACCAACCTTTGGCAGCTCAATAGGTGGACCTCCGTGGATTCTTTTCTTCTCCAATCTACTTAGGACAACCCTTAGAGTCTTCCCTACTATTCTCCTGGCCAAGAACGGCTTGTGGGAGTCTACAAAGATAGGGAATGAAAAGGGAATGCTTGAAGGATCAAGCTATAGAGAAGTATGTAAAGATGAAAGAGTTTGAGTCCAAATTCCAACAGCATAACAGTAAGGAAAGTGGCTCTCATGCTTTGAATCTGATTCATACTTCATTTATAGAGAGTTCTCATGCAAGGAGAAGCCTTATGAAGCAAGACACATGGTAAATTTTCAAGTCAAAGTGGATTCTAGGTGTTCATATCCCAAGACATGCAACAATGCATGAGGTGAGTTGTTTTCCACTTTGTATCTTCATGCAAGAGTGGGAATCCAACTTATTCCACTAACTCCAACTTTGAAATTTGATTTCAAGCTTGAAAATTTACCCAAATTTCAATTCTAAATTGAAATTAATTGCTTGGTAATTAATTTGAAACATTTCAAATTAATATGATATGATTAATCTAATTAATCTTTGTTACCTTGTGCAATTCAATATATATATGATTCCTAATACATATATATAGTATTCAAAACACTTTTAAATACTTTATCTTTCATTTTCTAATTTAATTCATAATTAAATAATTGTGTCAAACACAATTTACGATAACACCCTTTTTCCCGATTTTGAACGATTCAAAGAATCCTATCAATATGTTCTAGGCTTTAATCCGATATGAGCTAGTAGGGGGACCTAATGGACCTATAGATCATGGGCTCCAACGATTCGAGGCTAACCGACTAATCTCATTATCCAAGCTAGCCAACATTCGTTAACTACCGGGACACTCCACTATATCCCGATAGTTGCACTCCCCTCACTATAGATATATTTCCGTCCACTTGATTTAACCATGCTTAGTAAGTCGATCCTTCACAGGTTGTTCGTAGCTATAGCTAGGTCAAAAGTCCGTTTTACCCCTATAGTACTTTTTGTTCCTTAAGTCCCACTGATCCTCTAATTAACAATTGGTTTATGGTCCAACCAATAAACCGAGTCCCTCTTCGGGCCAATGAGAGGGCGGGATCCCTTTGTTCAAGCCCCGGAGTCAGCACTTAAGGGAACAACCTCTCTACTATCCCTAATTTGGGTAGGAGCGAATTCCTTCTCGCACGACTATGTCCCCAACTATCTACCCGTTCCTATCCCTGAAATGGGAGGCTTATTGAGTCGGCGATGCTGAGCCACTCTCACCTATGCAGATCTAAGGATAAGCCCGAATAAACAGGAGTTCATAGTTAGCTCAGGATTAAGATCGAGTTACCTAGGTCATCACATGAAATAGTCAGTCTCGTCAGTAAACAATGTTATAAAGCGAGAGCGACTTATTTCTCGGTCCTGGTCTTATGCAAACTCATTGCATAGGACGCCCCCACTCGCATGTCTCTACATGGACGATTTAGGATCACATCGCCTATACTATCTATAAAGTGGGCCACGTCTCATAGTGTCCCTAGAATAAGGTACCCAGCCCTATCCCTATACTATAGATCGTTTTGGCTATTACTCGAGCTTGATCCACTTTTATGTCTCTACATAAAGCTTAAGTGTTCATCCTATAGTCATGGATCTTAGTTTATTGGATTTGGGTTATCTAATGTGCAATTTACTTATTCAGTAATGACTTCACTGAATTAATCTCGATAACGCCTTTATCGAATAAGTATATAATTTTGTTTAACATTCACTATCTACGAGTTTTAGGGCACCAATCCCAACACAAATTTGCTTATCTTAGTTGAATTCCTTGCGAAAAATGCTTCAAAATCAGTATAATATGTCTATAGATCCTCACCGGAGCTTTAGAAGTGATTCGGGGCTTAGACGAGCAAAATCGGTGCATAAAATTACTTTTCTGCCCTTGGAGCCGTCGGAGTGTCGAGTCCCTTCAACACAGGCGTCAAGACGCTGCTCAATAAGGAAAAGACGTGGGCGTGAAGCAAAAGCGAGAGCGTCGCGACGCTACAGCCATAGCGTCGCGACGCTATGTGATCCGCAGAATAATTTCTGAATAATTTCCTTTCTTGAAGGCCTAAAGTCGCGACGCTAGGAAGATTTCCAGAATCGAATTTTTCCTATTTTCGCTGGAATTTTTCCTTCTTTGAAGACCCAATTCAACACCATTCTACCACGAATTGAAGGCCAAGAAACACTATAAATAGAGGGTCTTGGTGTAGGTTTAGAATCATCCCTCAACACATAATTTACTACAACTTTGTAGTCCATCTCTCTCCCCCTTTTCCACAATTCTTCTTAGTTTTAGTTTTCCTTGATGTATTCCAAGAAGAATCAAGCTTGCTCTTGCTCCATGAGAGGCTAAGTTCTTCATTCATGTAACCAGGGTGTCAAGAGTAAGTTCATATCCTTTTAATGAAATTTCTTGTTTGAATTTTCAAAGCATGTTTTTGTGATTTTAGTTCTTTTTCTATAAATTTGGTTTGTGGTAGCAAAGATTGACAACCTTGACCGCATCCTCTCTAAATTTACTTGCTAAAATCTAAGTAGCAAATAGGTTAACGTTATGTTTTTACGCATGCGTCCCTAGAACTAAATGATTCAATTAATTGTAATTGTGGTTTGTTGCACGTTGCATGTAAATTAACTCGGCTAGATCCCATTGCGGTTTAGGTTAATTAATCGACCAATTAATTAGTCTAAACTAGAATCAAACTTAGCGTTTGAATGTTTGTGATAGTTGGATCATGGTTCTCGGTTTGTTGCCGGAATACGCCGGGCTTAAACTTGTTTTGACTTATTAGTGAAATTAATGATTTAATTGAATTGAACTTACCATGACTAACTCGGTTGCATGATCTTTGAGGTATTGATTTCTTTCCTTAATTTGATTCTCTTACTTTCCTTTTGCAGATTTTCCATAATTAATTTTCTTTCCTTATTTCCTTTCTTTCCAAAGATAAAAACCCCCCTGTTTGGTTACCTAAAACAATTAAGGAATTAAAGATTTGTTTGCATAGACTCCCTGTGATCGACCCCGGCCGCTACTGCTACAAGTTAGCTTTAGAGGTTGAGGACTATAAATTTATTTGATAAGAGACCTCGACAATCTCTTCCATCATACCTACTAACTATTTCCACTGATAACTGATGTGGACTTTTCCTTACCGCAAGCGCACGGGTCAAGTAATAATAAAGTGTTCGTATAAACGAGTGTCGTCCTCTGGATTGGATTTTTAAGCAAATCAAGTATTGTGAATTATCTTGCTCAATTTTATTTAGGGATCAAAAAGTAGTGAGTGAATGATATTAAAACTAAATCAAAGCAAGTAAAAAGGTGTGGAAATTCAATTGGGAAAAAACACTTAGGGAATTGATTTCGCCGATTTAGTCTAGGATTGATTTTAAGGAGTAAGTTATTATGCACAATGAAATTATGAGCCAAAGACCCTTTAATCACAACTACCTCTCCCGAGTATAATTGATTCTCATGCAAATTAACCAACTTGATATCCCTATCTAAGTTTATTAATATGCAAGGCAATGAGATCTTTTGACCAATTCTAAAGTTAATCTAAAACCGTCACGAATTAGAAAGTAAACTTTAGTCATGCAATCTTGAGTAAGTCTATATTAAATCCCCTCTCCCGAGCTAGATTCAAAACTTAAATCAATCAATTAATGGCCAATTAATTGAAAGCATTAAATCAAGATTACAAACATAATAAACATTGCACAACTTAAACCATAAATCAATCCATAAACAAAATCAACTACATCAATCCCTAAGCTATGAGTTTAGCTACTCATGAATGTAATTACAAGCTCAACTAAACATAATAAAGCCATAAATCTAACTAGAGAAAAGGAAAGGGAAAAGAAAACTCAATGTAGGCCGAGACCGAACGTCCCCGTCACGATCCCCACGAACGATGGGTTGATTTCCGCTTTTCTCCCTCTTGTTCAGCCTCAATCCTCTGTTTTCTCCTCTGTTTTACGGCTCCCAAAGGTCCCAAAATTGAATCCCCCAAAAACCTAGCCGAAAGGAAGCTTTTATTCTGATTTTTTGTCGTAGCGTCGAGACGCTATCCAGACAGCGTCTCGACGCTGCCTCTAAAACACGCGCGTCTGGAATGGAAATAACGGTAGCGTCGAGACGCTATTGTCACAGCGTCACGCTGCCGCCTCTTCTAATTAAGGAAAACCAGCGTCGAGACCCTCCAAGAGTGGCGTCTCGACGCTAATGGGCAGAATGCCCTCTTTTGGCCCCTTGTTGCTTGAACTTTCCGGTTCTTTGGCATATTTTCACGTCCCAAACACCCGATTAACTCCAATTCCACTTTTTAGCTCTAATCATCGCTTTCCTACAAAATAAACAATAAAGCACAATAAAATGGCCCAAAAAATCATAAAAGACTAGCTAAATTAAATAAGTAAAAGTAGCTAGCTATGCTCGCTATCAATAACATATGTCAGGCCTAGTACAGAGCAAAGCATACATTTAGCTACCCACAGTTGAGGCGTAGGGAATGCGTCTCATATCCTCAATTTCTTGATGTGTCTTAGGACACTGTTCCTTAGACAGGTGAACCCCATGCTTGAAAGGTAACAACCCTTTCTTGGGGTTCTATATCGAATATCGAGACAACATCTTGTCGATATACGTTGCTTGAGACAACGCTAGCGTTTTGTTCTTACGATCCCTAATGATTTGGATTCCAAGAACATATTGTGCCTCTCCCAAATCCTTCATTTGCAATTGGGCTACCAGCCAATTTTTAATGTCAGTCTGGTATCCTACTTCATTCCCAATGAGTAGGATGTCGTCTACATATAGTACTAGAAAAGCTACTGTACTTTTTTTTTTTATTTTCTTGTACACACAAGGTTCATCAATATTTTGGTCAAAACCAAAAGATTTTATTGTAGTATCAAACCTAATATTCCAAGATCTAGCAGCTTGTTTCAATCCATAAATGGATCGATTGAGCTTGCAAACCTTTTGCTCTTGACCTTGTGCTATGAACCCTTCGGATTGAGACATGAAGATATTCTCTTCAAGATTACCATTCAAGAAGGCATTCTTGACGTCTATTTTCCATATCTCATGATCATAATGAGTGGCTATGGACAAGAGAATTCTAATAAAATTTAACATAGCAACTGGAGAAAAGGTTTCCTCATAGTCAAACCTTTCTCTCTGGGTATACCCCTTTGCTACGAGTCTAGCTTTGAAGGTTTGTACCTTTCCAGTTGCATCTCTCTTTCTCTTATAGATCCATTTACACCCTATGGGTTTTACCTCTTCAGGTAGATCTACGAGTTCCTAAACTGAATTAGAGTACATAGACTCCATTTCAAAGTCCATGGCTTTGACCCATTTGTTCTTATCTACAACATTCATTGCTTGTCAATAAGACAATGGTGAAGGGATAAAAGCCCCACGCAACGGAAAGTATTACCGAACCTACTCAGAGTCTTAGATTCTAATTGAAATACCAATACAATTTGCAAAATATTACAGCAATAAATCTCTATTTAAAGGGTTGTACATAGGCTATAAACATGCTAAAAAATCAACTAGATTGATCCTACTGATCAAGGATTTCATAGAAAACTTACTTTTGTAGAAAGCCTTGATCAATTCGCCTTTTCTTGCCAATAAGATTGAAAACGCAGCAACCCTCTTGTGCGAACACCACCAATCGCCTACACCGGTATATCTCTAAGATTTCTTGAAGCAGGAGACTTGTGGGAGATATCTCTGAGAGAAGGAGAGACAATGGGATGCCTTTCACCCCACCCCAAGGGTCCTATATATAGGTAAAGGCCAAGACCTTTTCCTAATAGGAAAAGGTCTAGGAATAAGTTCAAATCTATTATCTGAACAATATCTAATTTTAATAATTAATTAATTCCATAATTAATTAATTACCCAATTAAATATCACATATTTAATCTTAGGGATTTTATTAAAATTAAAATTAATATGAATCCAATTCATATTAAATTTATTTGAACTCTTTCAAATATTTTCTTTCCTAATAGGAAAAGGTCTCTAATTTTAATAATTAATTAATTCCATGATTAATTAATTACCCAATTAATATCATACATTTAATCTTAGGGATTTTATTAAAATTAATATGAATCCAATTCATATTAAATTTATTTGAACTCTTTCAAATATTTTCTCTCAAGAATTAATTTTTTGAAATTAATTCAAAAATTATATTATAAAGTTTCATAAACTTTATATTATAATGCATCAATATACATTATACGATTCTCCAAATAAATTGAACACTTTCAATTTACAATTTATATTTGTTTGCTTCAAGTCTTTTTACGAGCTACCAGTGGGACCTAATGGACCTACAGATCAGAAGCTCCAACGATACGAGACTAATCGGCTTAAACTCATTAACCAAGTTAGTCTCCATTCGTTAACTGTGGGTCATTCCACTAAAGACCCTCAGCTGCACTCTTCTCACTGCAGAATATTTCTGTGTCCACGGATATCGACCAATACTACAAGTCAGTCCTTCACGTGTGTTCGTATCCTAGCTGGGTCAAATTACCGTTTTACCCCTGGTTTACATCTTTGTCCTTAAGTCCCCAGTGCTCCTCTAATGAACAACCTGTTTGAGGTCCAACCAACAAACAGAAGTCCCTCTCGTGCCATAGAGAGGGTTGGGCCTATTGTTCAAGTCCCGGAGACACCACTTAAGGGAACACACCTCTACTTACCCTAAAGTCGGGAAGGAGTGAATTCCACCTTGTGTGATTATGTTCCCAGCTCCCCACTTGGTATTGTCCCCAAAATGGTAGGCTTATTGAGTCGGCGTGCTGGCCACTCTCACCCATACAAATCAAAGGACAACTCCTTGTGAACAGGAGTCCATAATCCACTCAGGATTGAGACTGAGTTGTCTAGGTCATCCTAGTGAAATAGAAACCAAGCCAACTAACGGTGTTACAGTTAGTGGTTAACTATTTCGCGGTCCGGTCTTATGCAAACTCATTGCATAGGATACCCCCACTCGCATGTCAACTACATGAACGCGTTGGATCATAGCGTTTGTATCATAATACAAAGTGGGTCGTATCCATAGTGTCACCAGGATAAGGTACCCAGCCTTATCCTTGTACTATAGACCTTTTAGGTTGTTACTTGAATATCGATCCCCGTATGTCCCCACATACTAGTTCAAGTTACATACAAACAACCTTGGATCTTAGTTTATTGGATTTGGGTTAAATAGTGCAATATTTAACAATAACATTTTATTGTAGAAACTAAATAACACTTTATTAAACACAAGTATAAAATTTGTTTACATTCACTATCTACGAGTTTTAGGGCATAAAACCCAACAAACTCCCACTTGAACTAAAACTCTAGTTTAGTGGGATGTACAACAATCTATTCAGTAGTGGGTGTATAAATACATGTACAAAACATATACAATGTACAAATACAATAAACTAGGGCATCACTATACCCATTACATAATGGTATCACTATACCCATTACATTTCTCCCACTTGCCCTAGATTTCATCTTTGCACATAACTCGTAGACCTAGACCTTCTAGATGACCCTCATACCCTTTAGCCGAGACAGCCTTCGTGAATATTTCAATTTAATTCAATGTGCTTGCTTGTCTTGGGCTGCAAAGTTCTTATGAATTTGCCACAGCACCACTGTATCACTATAAAGTCTGATAGGCAAGTTCACATTTGGAACGCATTCCAAATCAATCAAGAACTTTCTAAGTCTTACAGTCTCTATCGCTGCTTCACAAGTAGCTATATTTTCGGCCTATATGGTGAAGACTGTAACTATGCCACACTATAGCTCCATTGTAAAGTTTGACCATGGATACTGATTGATATGTGCTGACTATCCCTACAGCATAACAGATGTCAGGCCTCGTGCAAAGCATTACATACATTAAGCTGCCCACAGCGGAGGCGTAGGGAATCTGTCTCATATCCTCAATCTCTTGAGGTGTCTTAGGACACTATTCCTTAGACAAGTGAACCCCATGCCTGAAAGGCAATAAGCCCTTCTTGGAGTTCTGCATCGAATATCGAGACAACATTTTGTCAATATACGTTGCTTGAGACAGGGCTAGCGTTTCGTTCTTCCGATCCCGGATTATTTGGATTCCAAGAACATATTCGGCCTCTCCTAAATCTTTCATTTGGAATTGAGCCGCTATCCATTCTTTTACGTCAGACAGATATCCTTATCAGTCTTAAAATCCATGTCAGTGTATCCTGTAAGGATCAAATCCTTAGTCCCATACACGAGCATATAGTTCCTTTTTCTCCTCAGATACTTAAGGATATTCTTAACGGTTTTCCAATGATCAAATCTTGGATTAGATTGGTACTTATTGACAATCCCTATTGCATAGGGCATTCGTCTCATGTCCTCAACTTTTTGAGGTGTCTCAGGAAACAGTTTCTTAGACAAAATGAATTCCACGCCTGAAAGGTAGTGAACCCTTCTTGGAATTCTGCATCTTATATCTAACTAACATCTCGTAGATATAAGACACTTGAGACAAGGCTAGCTTTTTGTTCTTACGGTTACTAACGATTTGGATCCGAAGAACAAACTTATCTTCTCCCAAATTTTCATTTGGAAATGAGCTGCTAGCTTATTTTACTAGTCAGTAAGATAACCTACATCATTCCCAATGACTAGGATATCAATCACATAGAACATTAATAAAGCTACTGAACTATTGACGATCTTCTTGTAAAGACAAGATTCATCAATGTTCTTGATCAAAGCCAAAAGATTTGATCACAGTATCAAATCTTATATTCCAAGATCGAATTGCTTAGGTCAATCCATGAATGGATCACTTAAGCTTGCAAACCCCTTTTGCTTCTGATCTTGCTAAATGAACCATTCTGCTTGAGACATGTAGATACTTTTCTCAAGATTACCATTCAAAAGGGTAGTCTTGACATCCATTCTAAATGGACAAGAGTTCTAACAGACTTCAACATGACAGCAGGAGATAAGAATTTCTTACAATCCCCTGTCTCTGGGTATAACCCTTTTGCCATAAGTCTAACCATAAGATTATGTCTCATTTCTTCTTGTAGATTCATTTGATAGATCTACAAGATTCTAGATGGAATTGAAATCACATATTTCAATTCCGGGTCCATCAGTTTAATCCAATTGGTTCTTATTAACATCATTCATCGCCTTGCTCTAAGACAATGAATCCTCTAAATCATCATCAGGTATGACGATCTGGGCTTCTATTATGCCCATGTAACGATCAGATTGTAGAACAATCCTCCCACTATATTGAGGCACTCTCAACTTTTGAGATAGATGTAACTAACCAGTTGTGTTGACCCCGTCAACAACTCTTGTTAATGGTCCATTGCTTTAATCCAATTGGTTCTTGTTAACATCAAACATTGTCCTGCTCTAAGACAATGAATCCTTACAGCCATCATCAAGTATGATGATCTGGGCTTCAATTAAACCCATGGAACGGTCAGATTGTAGAACAACCCTCCCACTTCATTGAGGCACTCTCAACTCTTGAGATAGATGTAACTAACCAGTTGTATTGGCCTTATCAACAACTCTTGTTAAAGGTCCAGCATCATCAACAACTCTTGTTGATATTTCTGTAGCTTCATCAGTTAATTTACTTAAAACGACCTTACTTTGTGGCTTATTATTTCTTATACGGTATTCTTCTGAGAATGTAGAATTTGTCGGTACAAATTCTTTATTTTCTTGCGGATTGAAGAAGTATCCACATCTTTTGTTTTCATGGGGTAGCCTACGAATAGGTATACTGTTGAACAGTGTTCCAATTTCTTTTTGGGTTAGTTACAAGCACGTGTGTTGAACTCCCCAAAATAACGTAAACTACTTTTACGTCTTATCCACAATCCAAAAGATGTTTCAGAAACACTTTTGATGGAACGTTGTTCGAAATATGTGCTGCAGTCAACACTGCATGACCCCAAAACGAGTCAGGCAAATGAGCAAAGCTCATAATGAATCGAACCGTATCCAATAGGGTTCTATTTCTCCTATCTGATACATCGTTTCCTTAAGGTGCTTCAGGGGTAGTTGAGATGTAATTCCATGTTCTATCAAATAGTCTTGGAATCTCAAGTCTCATATACTCTACACCTCGATCAGATCGAAGTGTTTTTATCATCTCACCTAACAAGTTTCCAACTTCAGTCTCAAACCACTTTGAATTTCTCAAGAGCTTTAGACTTAAGTTGCATTAGGTTGAGATACACATACCTTGAATAATTATCTATAATATAGATGAATTATTCATACCCTCCCACTGCTTTAACATATTAGACCACAAGGATCCAAATGTACAAGCTCTAAGGGCTCTTTGGCTCTTTTTGCTCTTTTCCAGTAAAAGATCTATCAGTCATATTGCCCATAAGGCATGACTTAATTGGTATTAGAGAGTGTTCTTCTAACTAACTTAGAAGTATACTCTAGACTAAGCTCCCAATCATATTGAGATCAAAACTAGCCTAACACCTTAAGAACCAAAGGAAGGTATTTCTTTTAGGAGAAATCTTTTGCCTTTCATTTCTTTGAATAGTAGCAGCCTCAGGCAACGTAGTGTTTATGACTGCCTTACTCTTGATTAGTCTTAAAAACATTTATGTTATTTTTCAATTCAGCTGAACAAAAGTTAACTCCCTTTCTTGAAATGAACTGCGTTAGCAGGGAAAATTAAAGAGTAACATTGTTCCAGCCAATAAGATACAGAAATCAAATTTCTTTTGATCTTAGGAATTATATACACATTATCTAATAATATGTATTTGCTCTCACTAGGAAAAATAACTTAAACGTTCCCATTGCTACAGCCAAGATAACCTCTCTAGTTCAAAACTTTGAGAGTTATCTAAATAGCATCAAGCTGTTGCCAGGGATTCATTCCTTTCAATAAGAAGAACAAACGTGATTTGTGACTATGAATCAAGTATTCGGGTAGAATCACCATTCTTCACAAATTACGCTTCCAAGACTAGTAAATTGAATTTACTGTCTTTGGACAAGTCTTCTTTGGCTGAGCAAGGCTCAATGTCGCATTCATTAATAACACTTCTTAATGAATTAAACATTTGGGGCATGAGAACATTTCTCTGTTAAGACTAATCTTAAAATATTCGCCACAAATTAATCGTTTAAGTTTGTTGTATAATCACCGTTATAGGCGTAAGACTATGCACATATTTAATCATTGAATTGAAATAACAAATTACTTGATTATTAATCGCACTAACCCATTACAAGACCAATACAAACAATTTCATGCAATCCAATCGGTTTAGCAAAAACAAACAATCATAGAACCCTAAGACTATTGATTTAGTTTTGCAACGATGTTTCAGAGGTTTAGAGCAACAGCCACCGAAGGGTGATCAGCTACTCCTCCTTTGAAATGAGACATTTCTCAGCTAATTCTAATTCCGGAATAACTCATATTCCTATAGGCATTAGCCACCGTTATTTGGTCAAGGATTTGTTAACAACACTTAACTCAACCTCGTAAGTGTAACCCTCCCACTTTCAGATCCCAGAGGCACGCACCAACAGGCTACCGAAGGGAAAGACAACTGTTGGTAATTAGCCTAAGTGACCCTATCCTTTCCAGGAGTTCACGGTGTTACGAATCTTATGATCAGACCCTCCGAAGGGATGGTTGCTCCAGGACAACACGCAGGCGGATCATAAGACTCTCACTGTGTGACCTATGGGTGGAGACCGAGGGATACGTTGACACGTGTCCCGCTCCCACTTACTATGGGCACTTTCCCCATTCACCTTGTTATTGACTCATGTAAACACTTTCCGAAGGGAGGTCGCGCTAAAACGACACGAAGCCGAGCATGGATCTCACGTTGCGAATATAGGGACGTAGGAGCAAAAACTCGATTTAAATCAAGTTTTGATTTTACCTCCCACTAAAGTGACCTACCGTATATTTTAGGGTTTATTAACCTAGATAAATCCAATAGATAAATCCGGCTAATTCAATTTATCTAAGTCTAATCCTATTATAACTATTATAATGAGAATTGTAATGTTCTAGGTGAATTAAACTCTTTTAACAAACCTAGCAACACCGTATGCTAACATGACTATGGTCATTTCAACTCAGGTTCCGGGTTTGTTCCCAGGTAGCAGGTGTTCCGTAAACCGTCAGCTTAAATACCTCCAGCCTTAGACAGAACGTAACCGGGAGAGTTCCCTTTTAACCATAGTAATGTAAAGTCTATACTCTAAAGATCTAGGTGTATTAAACTCTTTTAATAAACCTAGTGACATTGCATGCTAACATTTAACCATGATTAATTCAACTCCGGTATTCCGGGTCAATTCCCAGGTAGGAGGTGTTCCGTAAACCATCAACTTAAGTACCCCCAACCTTAGACAGAACTTTACCGGTAGAGTTCCCTTATAATCATAGTAATGTTTGTCCTACTTAGTAGGTTAAAACTATTTTTAAAAAACTAAGCAAGACTTAATTTTAATCCTATTAGAATTAACGAGATCTTAGGTCTAATTAATTTTAAACATTTTAAAATTAATACATTTACCTATGATCCTATGTTTGCATGCAATCTTTATTATAGGTTGACGGTTTCTAATCATCAATTTTTAAACTATTCAAAATTTTAATGATTAGCCCTATAATCATGCATACTATAGTTTTAAAATAATTAACAATCATATTCAAGTTAATATAATAAAACTATATATATATTGTCTTGCATTGCATGAAATTAATATAACAATTAGATTAAACTATGGATGTTTCATGCCCAATGCAACTTTGATTTCCATTATTAATAAATTAACAATTAAAAAATTATTGTCAAAAATGGTAAATCAAAGTAGCATGCTGCAAACAATTTTATTAAATATAACTATTTATATTTAACCAGGTAATTGTATGCATCATGCTTATCCTTTTTCATGATATTAATATAACTCAACTATATATTAAAAACTCATGAAAATAAACCATGCATTTCAATCCATACATTATAACTAATTATAATATATATAAAATGCATGAGCATGCTTTATAACCTAAGGTGGGATTTTAAATCTAAATGACATCCATAAAGCATTTAAATAGCGTATAAACCGATTAATTGGCCCCTATGATAAAATAAAGCACATAAATTACAATAATTTAAGCTATTTTATCTTAAAAACATCCTTCTGCAGATTCAGAACCGGACTAGACCGCACGAACTGACCCGAACTGCTTCGAACCGGACCCCAAAATGCCAAAACATGCTTGAATCGTGCAAATAATGCATGAACCGGGTCAAATCTCCTTGAACCAGTCAAGAACTGAAGAACCACGGGAAAATAAAAATAATTCGCCAAAACTGCAACAAAGTAGCCTCGAAACCCTAACCTCTAGTTTCATAAAAGACTGCTCAAACCAACACAACAACTAAACGCTATTGTGTCATTAACCGGTTTTATGTATATATACCTTTTTGAAAATTCATCCGTTCTGCTCAATTCCTCCGCTTTCGCGACATCGCGATAGCGTCGCGACGCTTTATGGACAGCGTCCCGACGCTCTTGCGTCTGGAGGCAAAAATCGGAAATGCCAGCGACTGTTCTTCGTGTTTGGCTTCGATTTTGGACGTGATTTTCAACGATCTTCATCATGAAACACCCTAGTCTAGACCCGAACTTACAGAGGATAATAGATTTACAAAATACGCCCAAAAACGCAAGGGCCCTTACATTGAACCATTCAAGAAAGCGTAAATCTATGGCCAAATTAATCGAAACCATTTATACGCAAACCATAACATTCATAATGCATAAATCCCACCAAGAACAAATTGCAAATTTCAATCTAAAATCAAGAACAACTGAGTTGGCTCTGATACCAATTGAAGGGATAAAAGCTCCACGCAGCGGAAAGTATTACCGAACCTACTCAGAGTCTTAGATTCTAATTGAAATACCAATACAATTTGCAAAATATTACAGCAATAAATCTCTATTTAAAGGGCTGTACATAGGCTATAAACATGCTAAAAAATCAACTAGATTGATCCTACTGATCAAGGATTTCATAGAAAACTTACTTTTGTAGAAAGCCTTGATCAATTCGCCTTTTCTTGCCAATAAGATTGAAAACGCAGCAACCCTCTTGTGCGAACACCACCAATCGGCTACACCGGTATATCTCTAAGATTTCTTGAAGCAGGAGACTTGTGGGAGTCTTTTGGGAGATATCTCTGAGAGAAGGAGAGACAATGGGATGCCTTTCACCCCACCCCAAGGGTCCTATATATAGGTAAAGGCCAAGACCTTTTCCTAATAGGAAAAGGTCTAGGAATAAGTTCAAATCTATTATCTGAACAATATCTAATTTTAATAATTAATTAATTCCATAATTAATTAACTACCCAATTAAATATCACATATTTAATCTTAGGGATTTTATTAAAATTAAAATTAATATGAATCCAATTCATATTAAATTTATTTGAACTCTTTCAAATATTTTCTTTCCTAATAGGAAAAGGTCTCTAATTTTAATAATTAATTAATTCCATGATTAATTAATTACCCAATTAAATATCATATATTTAATCTTAGGGATTTTATTAAAATTAATATGAATCCAATTCATATTAAATTTATTTGAACTCTTTCAAATATTTTCTCTCAAGAATTAATTTTTTGAAATTAATTCAAAAATTATATTATAAAGTTTCATAAACTTTATATTATAATGCATCAATATACATTATACGATTCCCCAAATAAATTGAACACTTTCAATTTACAATTTATATTTGTTTGCTTCAAGTCGTTTTACAAGCTACCAGTGGGACCTAATGGACCTACAGATCAGAAGCTCCAACGATACGAGACTAATCGGCTTAAACTCATTAACCAAGTTAGTCTCCATTCGTTAACTGTGGGTCATTCCACTAAAGACCCTCAGCTGCACTCTTCTCACTGCAGAATATTTCTGTGTCCACGGATATCGACCAATACTACAAGTCAGTCCTTCACGTGTGTTCGTATCCCAGCTGGGTCAAATTACCGTTTTACCCCTGGTTTACATCTTTGTCCTTAAGTCCCCAGTGCTCCTCTAATGAACAACCTGTTTGAGGTCCAACCAACAAACAGAAGTCCCTCTCGTGCCATAGAGAGGGTTGGGCCCATTGTTCAAGTCCCGGAGACACCACTTAAGGGAACACACCTCTACTTACCCTAGAGTCGGGAAGGAGTGAATTCCATCTTGTGTGATTATGTTCCCAGCTCCCCACTTGGTATTGTCCCCAAAATGGTAGGCTTATTGAGTCGGCGTGCTGGTCACTCTCACCCATACAAATCAAAGGACAACTCCTTGTGAACAGGAGTCCATAATCCACTCAGGATTGAGACTGAGTTGTCTAGGTCATCCTAGTGAAATAGAAACCAAGCCAACTAACGGTGTTACAGTTAGTGGTTAACTATTTCGCGGTCCGGTCTTATGCAAACTCATTGCATAGGATACTCCCACTCGCATGTCAACTACATGAACGCGTTGGATCATAGCGTTTGTATCATAATACAAAGTGGGTCGTATCCATAGTGTCACCAGGATAAGGTACCCAGCCTTATCCTTGTACTATAGACCTTTTAGGTTGTTACTTGAATATCGATCCCCGTATGTCCCCACATACTAGTTCAAGTTACATACAAGCAACCTTGGATCTTAGTTTATTGGATTTGGGTTAAATAGTGCAATATTTAACAATAACATTTTATTGCAGAAACTAAATAACACTTTATTAAACACAAGTATAAAATTTGTTTACATTCACTATCTACGAGTTTAGGGCATAAAACCCAACAAATGGATCCTCAACGCCATCATTAGGGATGTGATAGCGAGCAGAGCTAGCTATTTTTCTCTAATTAATTAAGCTAGTCTTTTACAATTATTTGGCCAAAATTATGCATTTATATGTTTTATTTGTAGGAAATATATTTTGGAGATTTAATCGAGAAATTCACAAATTGGATGCTCAGGATGCGAAAAGAGGCAAAGAAGCGAAGTTGGATCAAGATTGGGCATAAATAGGGACCATCGTCAAGACCCTAGCATTGGAGTGTCTCAACGCTGGCCTTCTATAGTGAAAATTGGCAACATCAGGTCACAGCGTCGCAATGCTGTGCAACGCTCTCGGGTTTCATCTTCTAGATTCGCGGTATCGTGACAGCGTCGCGACGCTACCCCTATAGCGTCGCGACGCTGTCCCGAATTTTTCCCTTATTTAAGCATTGCGATTAGGTCTTTTGTGGGGACTTCTTTTGAACGATTTGGAGCCGTAAAACAGAGGAAAAAGGGGACTATGAAGGATGAAGCAAGTGGAGAAAAAGGGATTTCAAGGCTTTGTTTGTGGAGATCGTGACGGGGACGTGCGGTCTCGGCCTACTTAGCGTTTACTTCTCTTTTCCCTTTTCTTTAGTAGTTTTTATGGCTTATTTAGACTTACTTTATATTGTAACGCGGATTATGTGTAGCTAAGTTTAATTCTTAGGGATTGATGTAGTCGTTGGGCACTTTATGGATTGATTTTATGGTTTTATGCTATTGATTTCATTTATGCATAATGTATGTTTAATGCTTTCAATTTACCGGCCATGAATTGAATGTTGATTGTGATTAAATCTAACTCGGGAGAGAGGATTTAGCTTAGAACTCATTATGCAGAACTAGGATTTAGCTAGAAATTGGGAGAAAATAGTTAATTCTAGAAATCGTTAAAAAGGTTAACCTTAATGCCTTGCATGTTTAATGAATTTAGATAGGGATATCGGGTTCATTGCATGTGGGAGAATCATGTATGCTCGAGAGAGATATGTGTGATGTTAGTTTCCCAAAATTTATGAATCATAGCATGTCATTAATCCATGAATTAATCCATAATCCCAATTGGTGAAATCAAATCCCTAAGACCGTCGTCTCCATTAGATTGTCATACTTTTTGTTGTTTTGTGTTAGATTTTGCATTCATTCTCACTTCGTTTGGTTCCCTAAATAAAATTGGACAAGACTATTTTCGGTAATTAAAATTGATTAAAAATCCAATCCAGAGGATGACACTCGATTTCAAAATCACTTTGCTATTACTTGACCCATGCGCTTGCGGAAGGCAAATTCCACATTAGGATGAAAACTTGAGTTTCAATTAAACCCAAGTAGCGGTCGGGTTGTGATACAACCCTCCCACTACGTCGAGGCACTCTCAACATTTGAGAAGGATGAGACGGACCTGAAGAAGTAACCCCTCCATCAACTCTTGTTGAAGGTCCAACTTCATCAACAACTCTTGCAGATTCTTCAGTAGCTTCTCCTAATACCATCTTACTACGTGGTTTATGATCTCTCATGTGGTTTTCCTCCAAGAAAGTAGTGTTTGTCAATACAAACATCTTTTTCTTGTGGATCGTAGAAAAGACCACCTCTCATTTCTTTTGGGTAACCAACAAATTGGCACAGCCTTGAACGAGGTTCCAGTTTCTTAGGATTTGTCACAAGTACGTGTGCTGCACAACTCCAGATACGGAAGTGACGTAAACTAGGTTTACATCCCCTCCACAACTCAAAAGGTGTTTCAGAAACACTCTTCGAAGGAACATTGTTCAGGATGTGAACTGCAATCTCCACTGTGTACCCCCAAAACAAGCTAGGCAACTAAGCATAGCTCATCATCGAACGAACCATGTCTAACAGGGTTCTATTTCTCCTTTCTGATACACCATTTTGCTGAGGTGTACCAAGGGCTGAGAGTTGAGACTGGATTCCATGTTATATCATGTAGTCTTGGAATCATAAGTCTATATACTCTCCACCTCGATCAGATCGAAGTGTCTTAATTGTTTTACCCAACAGGTTTTCTACTTCAGCCTTAAACTCTTTGAACTTTTCAAGGGCCTCAAACTTGTGTCCCATTAGGTACAAGTAATCATACCTCGAATAGTCATCTATAAATCCCACCAAGCCAGTGCAAATTTCGAAAATTCTAAATAATGTAACGATTTTCCTCTGATACCAATTGAAAGGAACGGGGTCCCGATGCAGCGGAAGCGGTTTCAGGAACAATTCGTAATTAACTTAGAATTATGAAATACTAATACACTAACAACATACATACATTCATAATCTAATGAATACCTAGATTAAGCATGATGAAAATCTATAGAATATAATTCTAATTTATATAGTAATAAGTTACTTACTCTCGTTGACGACTCAGATTAAATTCACCAACTACTTGTGAAATAATCACGAACTACTGCGGACACTACCACTATGGCTACACTGGTATGACTCTGTGACTTCTAGAGGCAGGAGACTGGTGGGAGCCTTCAAGAGAATTCTCTGAGAGTAGGAGAATGAATGAGATACCTTTCACCCCACCCAGGAGTCCTATTTATAGGAAAAGATCATAAGATCTAATCCTTATAGGAAAAGGTCATGAATAAGATCTAATCAAATCTATTATCTTATTCATATCTAATTTTAATAAATAATTAATTAATTCCCTATTTAATTGGGAAAAATACACTTTTGGTCCCTGAGGTTTGGGTTAAGTTACACTTTAGTCCCTAAGTTTTCAAACTCAACAAAATTACCCCTGAGGTTTGGATTTCGTTACACTCTTGGTCCCTCCGTCTATTTTTCTATTAAATCTTAACAGTTTGCTGACGTGGCACCATTTTTTTATTAAAAAAAATATTTTTAAATTTTTTTAAAATAAATATATTAAAATAATATAAAATATTATTAAAATAATAAAAATAAATTTTATTTTTTCACCTTTACCAACCCTCCTTCTTCTTCTTCATTTTCACCACAAAACTAACCCTAACCCTAACTCCAAGCCTCGCCGCCGCCGTCGACCGCCGCTCGCCGTAGGTCAGCCATCGCCGGCGACGGCTACTTTTTTTTTCTCTTTCTTTTCTTTTTTTCCTCTTCCCCATCTTCCCCCTCCAAACCCTAATGTGACTTGTGAGGGTTTCTTTTTGCCACTATGTTCGTTTGCCGCTCGTGGTCAGCCGACAGCGGAAACAAAGGAGTCCGACGAGAAATCAGACGGTGGGAAAAAAGGATTCAGACGGTGGTCGGCGGTGGTGAAGGTGAAGGTTGGCATTAGGGTTTGGAGGGGGAAGATGGGGAAGAGGAAAAAAAGAAAAGAAAGGGAGAAAAAAAAAAAGTAGCAGCCGCCGGCAAGCGGCAGTCGACGGTGGCGGCGAGCTTAGAGTTAGGGTTAGGGTTAATTTTGTGGTGAAAATGAAGAAGAAGAAGGAGGGTTGGTAAATGTGAAAAAAGAAAATATATTTTTATTATTTTAATAATATTTTATATTATTTTAATATATTTATTTTAAAAAATTAAAAAATATATTTTTTTTTAATAAAAAAATTGTCCCACATCAGCAAACTGTTAGGATTTAACAGAAAAATAGACGGAGGGACCAAGAGTGTAACGAAATCTAAAAGTCAGGGGTAATTTTGTTGAGTTTGAAAACTTAGGGACCAAAGTGTAACTTAACCCAAACCTCAGGGACCAAAAGTGTATTTTTCCCTATTTAATTTTAGGGATTTTATTAAATTATAAATATGAATCCAATTCATATTAATTATTTGAACTCTTTCAAATATTTTCTCTCATAAAATAATTTTGAATTTAATCCAAAATTATATTATAAAGTTTCATAAACTTTATATTATATGATTCCCCTAATTGAACACTTTAAATTTACAATTAATGTTGAATTGCCTCAAGTCTCTTTAAGAGCTACCAATGGGACCTAATGGACCTGCAGATCAGAAGTTCCAACGATATGGGATTAATCGGCTAAACTCATTAATCAATTAATCAATTTCCGTTAACTGTGGGTGTACTCCACTAAAGACCCACAGTTGCACTCTTCTCACTACAGACATAATTCTGTGTCCATAGATATAGACCAATAACAGCAAGTTAGTCCTTCACGATTGTTCGTAACTTCAGCTGGGTCAAATTACCGTTTTATCCCTGAGTTACCTTTACCTCCTTAAGTTCTAGTGCTCCTCTAATGAGCAACCTGTTTGTGGTCCAACCATCAAACAGAAACCCCTCTCGGGCCAGTGAGAGGGTAGGACTCTTTGTTCAAGACCCGGAGACACAACTTAAGGGAACACTCATCTACTTCCTCAAAAGTCGGGAAGGAGAGAATTCCATCTTGTGTGATTATGTTCCCAACTCCCCACTCAGTCTTGTCCCCAAAATGGTAGGCTTATTGAGTCGACGTACTGGCCACTCTCACCCATACAAATCAAAGGACAATCCCTCGTGAATAGAAGTCCATAATCCGCTCAGGATTCAGACTAAGTTGCCTAGGTCATCCTAGTGAAATAGAAACCTAACTAGTTAACGACGTTACAGCTAGCAGTAACTATTTTGCGGTCCGGTCTTATGCAAACTTATTGTATAAGATACCCCCACTCGCATGTCCCCTACACGAACTTGGATCATTGTGTTTGTATCAAATACAAAGTGGGTTGTATCCACAGTGTTAACAGGATAAGGTACCTAGTCTTATCTCTATACTATAGACTGATAGCGGGCAGAAATGTCGTTATTTTAGTCCTAATTTATTAAGCTTTTGGGCACTTTAATTGTGTTTTTATTGAAGAAATTTAATATATCTTGTTATTTGGTCTTTAGGAGAAAATCATGGATTTTGGTGAAAAAATGCCCAAAAAAGAGTCATTCAAGCCCAAATTCCATACATGGGTCAAGGGGGAGTCCAAGAAAGTCAACCATGAAGAAGAGACCCAAAAAGAAATGAAGAGAGGCCCAAATTCAAGCACAAAACGTGCCTGAAAGTTCTGGAATTCGCCTAGCGTCGAGACGCTGTCCCATTTCTTGGCCGACAAGTCGATGACGTCACAGCGTCGCAATGCTGTGCCAATAGTGTTGCGATGTTGTCCATTTTTCAGGCCTATAAAAGGCGCCCCTTGGTGCCCATTTTATGCATCAATCATCATTCCATTCCTTCATTCCTTTCTCTCTTTGGCTCCTTTGGAGCCTTCTCTCAAGGCTTTTTAGCCTTTTTTAGAGTTTGTTAGTGGGAAATTTTGGGGAATTTTTGGGGAGCACTCTAGGAGGCTCAAGGTTTGCTCGGAGGGACTCCAAGCGCCAGCGACGGGGTCTTCGACGGTCATTTCCTTCCCTTTTATTTTTCTCTCATTTATGCTTACCATTGTATATTTTGTGAATATTTTAGCTATGTATAGCTAAACCCCAATTTGGGGTCTTGAAATGAAATTATAGTGAAATGTTGTTATAATTGCCTATCTCTTGCCCTATTTACTATTTATTTGTATGGATGCTCGTAATGTTGTATGCAATCTGGCCAGTTGTATATTGATCTGATTCTTAATGGAGACTCGACGGAGATAAATTAGGATAGATCATAATCCATGCAACTAGTTTAATTGTCCGTCGTGACAACGAGATTAGTTGATTAAACTTAGATTCCTAAAATGAATCAGAACGTAATAATTAATGAATTTTAATGGCGCTAAGGACACTTAGGTTGTTAAAATGGATTAATTACAATTAGGGGAGACCGACAGGAGAACCTATGTGATTAACGGAGATTCTAGGATTATAATTAGTTGGGCAATGAGATAGGATAATTGTAATAATTATTTAGCTATTAATTGAGTTTCAAGACCCCACTTCCCATTTAAAAGCTCTTTCTCCACATCTTTGTTTCGTGATTGATCAATTTGATTTCCTTAATCGCTTTAATTTTTAAATCCATTTCAATTGCATGTTTTGGTCCCTAAATATTATTTCTCCCAAGTATTTTTTGTGTTCAAGGAATTTTTGCTTTGCTTAATTTTCGCTTCGCCTCCCTGTGGATTCGATACTCGGAATATTTCCGTTTTATATTACTTGCGGCCCATGCACTTGCAGTGTGGTCTGCAACATAGACCCTTCATGTTGACTCTTGAACAGTGATCCCTGTATGTCTCCACATACAGTTCAAGACTCATCCCTCAGCCTTGGATGTTTAGTTTATTGGATTAGGGTTATTTAGGCAAGATGTACATAATATAGACAATAACTCTTTATTGAAAAAAAAACATCAAACAATACTTTATTTATGTTCTGTCAATTTTTACATTTACTATGTATGAGTTTTAGGGCATAAAACTCAACATGTATATGTTTGATAGCAGGCAGAAATGCCGTTATTTTATCCCTAAATTAATAGGCTTTTGTGTGCTTTTATGGTATTTTTATATTGAATATTTAATAAAATTCATTATTTTGTCCCTAGGAGTAAATTGTGGAAATATGGATAAAAAGAGCCCAAAATTGAGATATTCAAGCCATAGTTTCCAAGTTGGGTCAAGAAGGAAGCCCAAAAATCATCATGAAAAGAGTTGATCCAAAAGGTGTGGAGAAAGCCCAAGAATCAACCCAAAATCCGCGCATGAAGCTTTTGGAATCGACCTAGCGTCGCAACGCTAGGAGGACAGCGTCGCGACGCTGTCCCATTTCTTGCCGCACAAGTCGATATGACGTCACAGCATCACGACGCTGTCCATTTTCCAAGCCTATAAAAGGCGCCCTTTGCTCCCCATTTTGGCATGAATCAACCATCAATCATCCTTCCTTTCCTCTCCTTTCAAGGCTCTTTAAGCCTTTTTTAGGGTCGAGGATGAGATTTTTGTGGGAAACATTGTAACGAGCATTTTAGGAGGCTCGGGAGCGTGGTTCGAAGGAACTCCATAGCGCAAGCAAGGGGTTCTCAACGGTCACTTTCCTTACTCTTATTTTGCTCTATTTTATGCTTTATATCATGTACATGTGGGAATTTTTTACCATGTATAGCTAATACCATTTAAGGGTGTTGGAATGAAAGTCTATAGATAATTGTTATTCATAATTTCCTATCTCTTGTCCAATTACTAGTTATTTGTATGGATGTTCATAATGCTTTATATGATCTGACCAATTGTATAATGAATTGATTCCTAATGGAAACTCGACGAAGAGAAGTTAGGATAAATCATAATCCATGCAACTGAGTTTAACTGCTCGTCGTGACAGCGAGAGTAGTTGGTTAGACTTTGATTTCGATAATGAATCAGAGCTTATTAATTAACGAATTTAATAACGCTATGGACACTTAGGTTATTAATATGAGTTAATTACAATTAGGGGAAACCGAAAGGATAACCTATGTGCTAAACGGAGATTCTTATTATAATTAGTCGAGCATTGAGATAGGATAATTAGAATAATTAATTAGCTATATTCCGATTTTCAAGACCCCATTTCTCATTCGATTCTTTCTCCGCAATTTTAATTTCGATTGATCGCTTGAATTCTTTAATTGCTTTAATTCTTGAGTTGTTTTAGCATGAAATGTTGGCTCCTAAATAATATTTCTTCTAAGTATTTTTAGTGATCAATTTAATTATCTTGCTTAAATACTGTTCTTCCTCCCTGTGGATTCGATACTCGGAATACTTTCCATTTTATTATTACTTGCAGCCCGTGCAATTTGTGGTCATCAATGTTCTTAACTGTTTGAGCATGTTTGGCTGCTAGTTGTGGTTTCGTGTTGTGATGAGCATGTGGAGATGTTGTGACGACTTTTGTGAACTTGTATGCAAGTTTTAATGGGTTGTGAAATATAGTTGTGATAGTGCCATATTATTGTGGTCACTTGAATTGTTGGTTGTGAAGCATGTTATTTATGAGTTTCTGAATGAAGTTTACGAGTTGAGCATGATAGGCTTGTATGTTTGGTGGACTTAAAGTGTTAATCTAGATACACGGTGTAGGGCATGTGCATTATGGAGAGTCGTGAGAAAAGAGGTCAGAGGACCTTGAGTTTGAGTAAAAGAGAATGTTATGGTCGAGGACTAGCATTATGATAAAAGAATGTGCAAGATAGATATCAGGGCCTCAGGTATAAATGGTCAAGGGCTGATAAGTTTAATTTTGTATATGTTTATAATCTCCCAATTTTCTTATCTTTGTTGTATTCCTTGCGAAAAATGCTTTAAAATGAGTATAATATGGGTATAGGTCCTCAGCGGAGCTTTGGAAGCAATTCGAGACTTAAACGAGCGAAATCGGAGCGTAAAAAGACCATCTGCACTTGGAGCCCTTGCCAGCGTTGAGACTCCACCAAACAGCGTCGGAACGCCGTGCAAATAAGGAAAACTTGGAGCCCAAACCCGAGGCGCAACGTCTCGACGCTAAAAGCCTAGCGTCTCGACGCTAGGCAGATTCTAGCGGATATTTTCCTAAAATGCATGGCAGCTTCACGACGCAGTGGACTAGCGTCTCGACGCTGCCCAGTTTTCCTTTTATGAATTTTTGCTTTTCTTACACGAATTTTTCCTTTTCTTACACGAATTTTTCCTTTTCTTACACGAATTTTTCCATGTTTGGAGGCTCCCTTCAGCACCAAGTTACCACGATTTGAAGGCCAAGAAGTCCTATAATAGAGAGCTTTGGTTTAGGGTAGAATCATCCCTTGTACTAGCTCAATTTCTCTAAATTGTAGTCATCATTCTCTTTAGTTTTCAAGAGTTCTTTTAAGTTTTCTTAGTCCAAGGATCGGTTGATCAAGCCTCGAGCTTGGAGGTGCTTGTCTATGACCAACTAAGCTCGGATTGTTGTAATCGGAACTCGGTAATGTAAGTTTTGGTATTCTTGAGACCTCATATTTTAGTTTATTGAATTATTGTCGGTTGTGTTCTAAATTTCCGTTTTAATTACAATAAATTGATAGAATAGATTGACAACCTATTTTCTTGACTTGGTTTAATTGTTATGCTAAATTGGTTAGTAATAGTTTATTGTGTTAATTGTGTTGAAAGGCGTGTTATTCCAATTGACTCAATTGCATGATAAATCTAGAAATTTAGACTTAGAATTGTATAAACCCAGGTTGTTCCTAGTTTATACGAGTCTATCTAACAATCTACTTTTACTCAATGCAATTAGTTTCTTATTAATGATTCGTCATTGGTTAGCAATCTAATTAGGTTTCGGCTTCAATGTATTCGTCAGATTGGAAACATTAGGGATCTTTAATCACTGGTTCCAGTGACGGTTAGACAATTTGTTAAATAATTCAATTAATTAAGAGAGTCAAGGATTGAATTACCAAACTTACATCCCGAGAATCGATTACATAATCTTCATGGTAAGATCAACTAACCTCTTCTTTTACTTTCCTTGCATTTAATTTTCCATATTTATTTTCCCGCCTTTATTTTTATGTCTTATTATCTTTTATTCACAAAACCACCCCTTTTTTATTACCTCAAAACACAAAAGAATTTAGAAATAAACTAATTGTTCCCTATGATCGATCCCGACCACTACTGCTACAAGTTAGCTTTAGGAATCGTGGATTATAAATTTATTTGACAAGAGACCGCAACCAATCTCTTCCGTGAAGGGCTGATATTGTTTTGAGGAAAGTAAAGTGATTATCAGGGCCTCGGGTATAATGGTTGGGGGTCGACATGCCAATATTAGATAAAGAGGAGCATCGATGCCTTGGGTATAAATGGTCAAGGGTCGGTGTGATGAGTTTTAAGGCAAGTATTGTGGTCTTGGGTATAAATGGTCAAGGGTCAATATGTTGCTTAGTCATCGAGGCCTTAGGTGTAAATGGTCAAGGGTCGATGCACAGTTCGAGGCCTTGGGTATAAATGGTCAAGGGTCGAATGTCGACCTCCGTAGAGAAGTGTCGAGGCCCTGGGTATAAATGGTTAAGGGTCAGTCTTGGAGAGCTTTGCGAAGCGTGACAGAGAAATCATGTGTTGAGATATGCTGCTTAGTCAATGAGGCCTTAGGTGTAAATGGTCAAGGGTTGATGCACAGTTCGAGGCCTTGGGTATAAATGGTCAAGGATCGAATGTTGAGCTTCGTAGAGAAGTGTCGAGGCCCTGGGTATAAATGGTCAGGGGTCAATGCAACTCGAAGGGCCAGTCTTGGAGAGCTTTGCGAAGCGTGACGCGAAAATCACGTGTTGAGATGTGTTTGCGGAGCGTGACGCGAAATCACGTGATGAGTGTGCAGGCATGGCGCAGAAACCATGCAAGGGTGCGCAGAATGATGTATGGATTCATGTTGTTATCTTGTTATTTTAAGCATGTGATGCATTGTTTGATTTACCGCTTTAAGAGCATGTTAATGGTTTAGTGCTTTGAAAGTATGTTGGATGTGTGTGCCTAACATGTTGTTGTGTTGTTTGCTGTTTGATGGCTCACCGGGTGTGAGCTACTTACCAGTACCGTGGTTGTACTGACCCTCTCCCCTTCTTCCCCCCAACATTTTAGTTTATGTAGGTGATGATGAGCTTTATGAGCTTGGTGATGCGGATGAGGAGGCGCACGAGGAGTGACTCCACTGATCTAGGCGTTTTTGCCATCTGGTTATCTCACCATCTAGTGTTTAGTTGCTCAATCGTTATTTTACTTTCCTGTAAAGCTATGAGTAGCTTTATTTGTAGTTCGAACTCTTCTTATTCAATGAAGTTATTTGGTTTCTAGCAAATGACTTGTATGCTTTTACTAGTAGTAGTGAATCTAACGTCGGTTGTGAATGCGAGATCCGACTCGCTTTGTTGGTAGATGTTGGGTTTCTGTTGTGAGCTTGTGATGTTGTGGCATGTGAAGTTGTGGGCTTTCTCATATTAGAAGTGTGTCTCCTTGTTTAACAAGTTCATAAAATTTTGGTTTAGCCTTATGTATGTTGTTATGCTGTTGAAATTTTCGGAGCACTCGATTAGTCTTGATGTAGGAGTTAGTATTGTCGCTAGGTTAGTCATATTAAAACTTGGGGCATTACATCTTGTTGGGTGGTATTTTACTGCAACAGCTCTCGTACGGATGAGAACCAAACCGATTGAACACTCTTTTTCCTGGTTCAAGAGTAAACCTCTACCAATTCTTTTACATGTACAGGACCCAACCTATACCGATCTTTTTCAACAGGTTCAAGATCAAACCACTAAGATCATTTTAATCAAGCTCAAGATCAAACCGCTACAAATCCTTTTTCAGGTTCAGGATTAAACTACTTCCTATGTTCTCAAGGTGCACCCACACCTTATTACAATTCCCTATAAAAGAAGAAAATAATAATGCACAAGTATAGCAACTCACAATTCTCACTAAAATATTCCTCACAAAATTGCAATAAGCCGATTTAAGAATGTGGGAGAATTTTAGAGAAGTGCAAAAGGCTTGAAGACTTGTTGGAAATTTGATCAATATTGAGTGTGTGTTGAAGGAGAAGGAATTGACTCAATTTATAGTTGGAGAAATTGAATTTTGGCCCTTGGATTAATTCAAATTGGATGGTGGGGATTTAATTCGATGAAAAAAGGAATGAATTTTGAATTTAGAAAGGATTAAAATTAGGAGGAAAATTGAATTGAATTGGAGATTTGAAACAAATGATTTTAGGAGAAAATTTGAATTAAAATTGAGATTTGAAAAAAAAATGAAATTGGGATGAAATTGGAGTTGGAATTGGGATTTGAAAATGATTGAAATTAGGATGAAACTGGAGTTGAATTTGAGATTTGAAAAGGATTGAAATAATTAGGATGAAAATTGGAATTAAAGAGGATTAAGATTAGGAGCAAAATGGGAGAAATTGATTCAACCAATCATTCAAAACGAGGTTCACGTCACATCGGATGCCACATAAGCACCATGTTACTACCATATAGGCTTCTTCTTCCAATCTTCTTTTACTTGCAATTTTCTCGTTTGAACTCCGATTCGAGCGATTCAAATTGCGTTGGAATCGTCTTTCTGAGCTCTACAAGATGGACACTTTGAAATACTGAAAAATTTAGTAAAAATAAAGGTTTTTTATTGTCAAAACATACAAAAATCACACACATTCTTTTTCAAAAACGTAAGTGTCAAGCTCAATGTGTAAACTAACAATCACACAGATATCCCTCCCCCTTCTCCAAAACATTTTCATTCACAAAACTTGTAACTTTCTCAACCAAACTACATTTTATAAAGAAAACTACAACATCAACCACATTCATCTAAGAAAAGGAAATGCATAATCATCACAATTTTAGAACTCTCACAACTATTTAAAATTAAAAAGTCACATTTTTCTTCACAAACGTAAGTGTCAAATCCAATGTATAACGTAACAATCACATAAATGTCCTCCCCCTCCAAATCATTCTCATTCATAAACTTATAACTTTCTCACCCAAACTACATTTTATAAAGAAAACCACAACATCAACTACATTCACCTAGCACATCATAAAATGATCACAATTATAGAACTCTCACAACTACTTAAAGTTAAGAAGTCGCACATTATTTTTCAAAAACATAAGTGTCAAGCCCAATGTGTAACTTAACAATCACAAATATTACCCCCAAAGAAAGCTACGAACTACCTTTATTCAACAAATATAACCCCTCATCCAAAACTACATAACCAAATGTACAATAATCTCTTCTTAATAATAAATTTCAACTAAGATAACCAATATGAATATTTGGACCAACCATAGGAATTAGTTACAATTAGACCATTCCAAAAAGTTCTATAACACAATTTATATCTTAAACAAGCATAAGAAAAACACCATGCAAGTATTTTACTCACCTCCTAAAGCTTGTCCAAGAACTTTATTTATCAACAAAATTTCTATATGACAAAATTGTAACAAAAAGAAAACATTCAAAACAAAATTAAACACAAAATAAACTAGAAATGGAGACGAAAAAAGAAAAACTATGAATTGAATCCAAAATTATATCACACACACCTTTATCAACGAATTCTATGAAAAAATGGTCTAGTCCAAGCATTAACCAACAAGATTTCTAAAAAATTGATTCAAAAAGTGTTCAAAACAAGGAAAAAGAAAACCAAACATACTAAAAGAAACTTGAAAAATTCATACCCACAAACTCGTCAGTGTTCTCCAACAACTTCTCCATCAATAGAGCCGCTCCACCTTACCTTTGACACTCCTTGTTTTGCTATGTCCAAAATTGAAAAGGAAGAAAGACGAACTTTAGCATAGAACACAAAAAACCAAAATAAAGTGAAAGGGAGCTTCAAGAAACCTTACCCACGGCACCCATGGTGTTTTCCGATGATTGGAAGTACCTTTTCCGTCGACGCCCAACGAGCTTCCCTTTTCCCCTTTTTGCATTGTCCAAAACCGAGAGGAAGGAAGATGAAAATGAACACTGATTGCAAAAGTGAAGGAATTTAGCGGGATTATTTTTAAAGGTTTTGTGACGAAATGGGGCTTCATCGCAAGCCTTGCGATGAAATAATGTGCGATGAAAAACCGAAAAACATTGCAAGTGTCATTGATTAGACGTGCAGTTTAAGGCTTTGCAACGAATTTCTCCTTCCGTCGCAAGGAATTTGTGACTTTTGCATTGTTTCGTCAAAGATTATATGACGCAAAACTTCTTTACATTGTAGGTCCTAGATTTGTGACAATGTCTTCATTTCCGTCACAAGAAAGTTGCAATGGTCGTGTGTTTTAGTCGCAAGATACTGTGACGCTAGAATCGTTTTCGTTGCAAGTGCTAGGGTTGCGACTACTTTTTCTTTTCCGTCGTAGAGTTTTGCGACGAAACGTCGTTTTCGTTGCAAGTTTGTGACTATATCCAACTAATGTCACTAATTTAGAGATGTTTGTTTTTTTTGTCTCTATAATTTTGTCACTCAAGACTATTTTTCTTGTAGTGCGGATAGTGGATAGTGGCGATTAGAGGTTTATCCTTGATTTCATCATCAATTTTTCTTTCCATATATATATATATATATATATATATTATTATATGACTGATTTTTTTGTAGTGGATTATGTGTGGCATTATAATACTTTTTGTTGGCAAATGTTGTGAGACTTATCTTTAGCCAGCACTACAAGAAAAATTAAGGTACTTGACGTTTTTGAAATGTCAAGTAACTTTATACTTGACGTTTTTCTTAGCGTCGACGAACCGGCCATCAAGAAAAAGTGTGTTAAAACTTGACTATGCACACGCGTCATGTTATACATTTCTTGATACTTCAGTCGTGTCAAGGTTGGCTTGATACTTGACGTTTATTAACCGTCAAAGAATAAAACGGTAGAACGTCATGTTTATAAGACCTTGACACTTTCAACGTATCAATAATACTGTAACTTGACATTCTATGACCGTCAAATTAATTGTTATCTTGACATATTTTGCATGTCATGTTTGTTTGTAGTTTTTTTTTTTCAATTATAATAGTTATTCCCTATTATCTTGAATCTCCTACAATTTGATATATTGAAAAAGGCATAATTTTATCAACCAAATAAATAATACACATTCAAGATGTATCAACCAAATTTTCACCAATAACATTAACAAAATTCATATATGAACAATTCCAAAATTACAAGAAGTATTAACCCAATAAAATAAGTATAACATGGTCACATATAATTTCCATAACATTATGGTGTTTGTCAAGTACAATATTATCAATTGCAAAAAAAGGAAAACAAAAAGCCCACATAACTCTTTGAAGGTTGATTGAACATGCTGCAATTTATTCTTGAAGCCATTGATGCATAGGAACAACAAATCTAACACACAAGAAACAATGCAAATAATATAAGCAAGAGATTTAAGATTTCGGGTATGAATAGCATATATTCAATGGAACATAGACAACTAAACTCATCAAATTAACGCAAACAACTAAAGTTATGAAACTTCATTGAATATAGATACAAAGCTTAAATAACGTATCAAAAATTCATGAACATAACAATTAAACAAAACTCAGAAAAACTTAAGAACAAAACAACCAAACTTATAATGAACAAAAATATTACTCATAAAAAAACTAACACGAATTATTAAAGTTATCAAAACGTGAACATAACAATTAAACGAAGCTTATCACAACTTAGAAACATATCAACTAGACTTATCATAAACATAACTACTAAATTAAACTAAGCTTATCACAACTTAGGAACATGTCAACTGAACTAACTTATCAAAATATAGGAAGGAAGAACAATTAAACTTATCAGAACATAATAACAATACTTAACTAACTTATCAAAATTTATCAGCATAACAATTAAACTAAATAGAGTGACTGTATTAATCTAAAGAAAAAAGGTAACCATAAAAGTTAAAGCATTAAGAAAAAGCTTGAGACTTGAGCGTAGAGATATCATAAATCAGAGAAGCGTAAGAATCAAGAAAGAGTAAGAACCCTACATATGAAATGCAGTCTTCATAAGACAGTATATTCAGATAAAGAAATTTAGGTACAGAAAGCAACCTTCCAACATGAAGACCAGGGCTTATTGTGAAGTTAGTCAATACAAGCTCTGGCTTGTGGCTAGTTGGATTTCCATGATTCTACAGGCAAGCAAAGATAAAATGGTTAAAGTTTCATGGAAAATTTATTCCTAAAAAAAAAAAAAAAAAAAAAAAAAAAAAAAAAAAAAAAAAAAAAAAACCAGTAGTAGTTAACATAAAACACAACAATTCATAAATAGAATTAAGTGGAGCATACTATTTCATTGACTTGAAACACATACCTTAATATCCTTACGTAAGACAACATTTGATATCTTAAAGTGGACAGTAAGTCCCTCAAGTAAGCCAATAATTAGAAGGTCATCTAAAAGAATTTCAAAACATTAATTTAGATTGAGAAAAGAATCTACTTTACTAAACAACTAAGTAAACAAAATATTGAAGAGAAAGAGAAAACAAGTTTGCGAGAGACAAATTAACACGCAAGATGGAAAAACAAGGTTAATTTATGTCACATGAATTAATCAATACACATCCAACAATAGGTAACTTACGTATAAACAGTAAACAAATTAGGAAACCTTTTTTTAGTGGCTGGGCCAGGTGCCAAAGTGCAACAATGAAACAACTAAACTTATCAACCAAAACTACTAAACTTGCTAATACAACTAAGTGCAACAATGTAGTGATTCTCATAAACGCAACTTAACGGAAAACAAATGAGACTAAACTTATCTCAAATCATCAAAACATTTTCAATGAAACAACTAAACTTATCAACCAAAAGTGCTAAACTTGTTCAAACAACCAAGTGCATCAATGTAGTGATCCTCATAAACACAAGAATGTAACAACTTATTAAAAGAACAAAGCGCGAACATAACAATTAACAACTCAATGGAAAACAAACTTACCAACACAAATCATAACAAAACTATGACTAACATAACTGCAGGATAGTCATAGTACTCTAGTTATACCAAGTCAACCTAAACAAATGAATGAACTTCCATACTTTTCAATGTTTAACCTAAACAAACAATTATGTGTGTTGTCAAAAGAAAAAAAAACAATTATATGTACAAGTAAATCAACTTTCATACTCCTCTACATCTCTTTGCACTCACTCACCCCCACCCCCACCCCCTACACTCAAAACAATCAAAACCACTAAACTTGACAACTTATGCAAACTCTTAGGCTGAAAAGTTATCCTATTTGCAATTAAAAAGCAACCACAACTTTATAAGCATAACATTAAAATTTATAAGTAACTTCTAAAAAATAAAGTTATGATACATAATAGATTAACTAAACAAACGACCTTTACATGCATCAAAAGAAATAACTAAGTTCATAACAACAAAACTTAAACTAACTTATCTAAACTTAACGAGTATAACATCAAAACTAAAAATATCTAAACATAAACTTATGAGCATAACAAATAAATTTATAAAAAAAAAAAAAAAAAAACAAGTACAAATAAATAAACCCACCGCATGTACTCAAATCAATCTTGAAGCACTAACCACCAACCCTATACTCAAATCCTTGGCTACCATAACTGCAAAATAGTCATATAACAAATCTAAAAATAGTTTACTGCCACTATATATTACAAAAGTATCGAGTTCATACCTATTTGGTGGTTCCTTCTTGTGAAGGTAAAGCTAGTCAGCTCCGCTATGTAAATAAAGCATGTATCCTATGACTATTATTTAATTCATTCTTACACAATGTAAATACTGTTGGTTGTCTTGGTGGCTAAAGGTTGCTTGAAATGGCAATAAAGAGAGACTAGATCCTTCTTGATTAATTATTACCTCATAGACATGCAAAGGTTCCTTCTTGATTTCCTTCTTGTGCTTCTCATCCATTGTACTTATGGTAGAATGCAATCAATCGACTAGATCCTTCATGAACAGCTACGACGAAATGCGTAGCTAACATCTATGAAATTACTTAAATTTATATCATACATTTAATATGACCTGCTCCTTCAAAAACCAACCAAACCACTTTTGAAGCAATTTAACATTCAAAACATATTCACTAAGGAGAGGGAATAAAGAACAACATATGGCTTTAAACGATTATGTTCAATGGCTATTGGAAAACAATGATTGTAGAGGGGACGAAGAACTACTTTGAAATCACACCCTAAACAACTTCATAATCAAAAGCATTAGTCTAATCAAATTATCAATGGGAAGTTGCACAAAAATAGCACCTAATCCATAGCTTACAAATCAAATGATTATATAATTTTTAACTCTCTTATTTATCTATTGGAAACTACACACAATATATTCTCTCAACTTGAGCTTCTCTTCTTTGAAACCAACATCCTTTGAGTTAGATGGTTGAGTTGGCACCTATGGAGAGAGAATTAGAATTGGCATAGAGAAACAACCCTCAAGTTTAGCATAAAGTTCAAAGGGCCATTAAAGCCATATGATAAAGAATTAAAATAGAAATGTTCAAGCAATCAATACATACCCATAGAGCATAATCTTAAGAGAATACCAAATTCAAACAATAAAGAATTCCAAAACATACATTGAAAAGATATTCTAACATTCCGATTTAAGTGATTGTTAGAGGAAACAATTATTTACCTACCCAAAAATCGCAAGGATTTATGAGAATTTATTTCACTTAAGAAAAATCCTTTTTTATTAATTCTTCGTCCCACGTAACCAGTAGTAATAAGACCATACCTTACCCACAAGATACAAAAACCCAATCGACCAATATTGGATTGCAAACTCTACTTCAAAAATGAGTTTCAAAACCCAACTTCTATGATACCTACATAGTTCACCAGGTCGCATAGGTTAAATTAACAACCTCATACCCTAAATGTTCACAAAGAATGATCAAATGGGTGGACTTGAAAAACAAAGTAATCTTGGAAAATCTTATCAATTTCCAAAGAAAAATTAGAGCACCTATGGACCGTGAAAAAAACCAAAAGAAGAGAACTAATGGCCCTAATTCGTAATTGATATTTGTAAGTTTTGAGTGTCCATGATGTCCCTTTTAGACAATGGAAAAGGTTTTGGATTTTACAAGATATAAACTATACTTCAAGGTTATATCATCCTTCAAGGTTAAATACTTGCAACAATGAAAGAATGTGTTGAAAAGGTACTTGTCAAGACTTGAAAATAAGAACAAACCTTGTCTAGTTTCTAGGTATGTATATCTAGAAAATAATTGATGCAACCTCATTAGTAGTTAAACTTAGAAAGTCTAAAGGTTTTCATAGAAATGATCAATGATATGGAAATTTTAGACCTACAACCCTTTTATAGGTCTCCATTATGGAAGCAATATATTGAAAAGTACTCTACAATGGGCAACAAAAAACCAACCTTCAAAAAGGTTGGAGAATTCCTTGGTCTTGTGCTCTTATCAATTTCTCCGTTACTTCTCTTTTGGCTATGGATTTTGATAAACTTCTTTGGTAAAACAAGCTGCAAAAGAATGTAAAGTGACAAAAAAAATAATAAAGGATCTTCCCACACTCCCGTGTGTGTTTATACTCAAAGTTTTGGCCCCTCGTGCATATGCTCAATTTCTCATTGTCACTTCTCGAAACTTGACTAGATAAGAAAAGATAATTTGCAATTCATGTAATAAGTAGCACATTTAGATGGAACATCAACAAGAAAATTTGACCTTTACGAAAGATTCAAAATTTTTTGTATGAAAAGCTATCCTAAAACACTATTAAAAGGGATATTTTGTTGTAGTGTACAAAAGCTCAAATACAATATTCAAAGTACGCAACTACACTACTCCAAAGTATGCAACTCAACTAACTCGATCATCTTATAGTTTTTCAATTGAAAACTTTCACCTTTGCAGGTTTTCTCACAACTCACAAAAGAAAATGTTTATTAACAACTTTAACAAGGAAAGTATCCATTTCCAAAAAAAAAAAAAAAAACAACTTTAACAAGGAAAGAAAAGAAGAAGCATTGCACACAATCAGTAGAACAATCTCATTAACTTAAGAATTGTGAACAAATAGCTAGCAGAGGTTAAAAACACTTTCAAAATAGTAGTTTGTCCTTTTAATTTAAGCTTTGTCTATGAACCACATATATACATGAGATACATTACATGGTGCACTAAAGAGCTAAGTCATTTAAAGCAAGAGAGGAAAAATGAAAGGTATCAACTCTTACGAAATCAAATCCATAGACAACTCAAGATGGCGAAGAGGGAAGTTTGAGAGAGGAGAAAGTCAAAATAAAAAGAGTGTAATTTACGAAATCAGATCCATAGAAAACTCAAAAATAACTTTGAAGAAAAGTATAACTCTTAAAATTACCCACCTAGAGGCTAGACATTTGTTGGAAATTTTCTAACGATGCAAAGTCTCTTTTTTAGCTAACTTTGATGGGTCACTCAACCAAAATAATGATGCAACTTCAACTACAAAAATAAAAGGTAAAAGAAAATTACAAATAAAAAGTAAAAGAAAAAAATCTAACTTTGATGGGTCACTCAACCAAAATAATGGTGCAACTTCAACTACAAAAATAAAAGGTAAAAGAACATTACAAATAAAAAGTAAAAGAAAAAAATGCAGAGACTCCCTCAAATATGCAACTTCAACAAAAAAAAAATATATATGTATACATATATACAAAGACAAACTTAACCACATAAATTTATTGGAGAAAATGTTTACCGACTATGGTAATGGACCATTCACCCATGTGAATTCGATTATATATTTATGCTTCCATTAAATTGGGGAAATTAACACCCAAAACTTACCCAAAAAACAGAACAAAGTTAAGCTATTTAAATTGATTCAATTGAAAAAGTTTAGTCCGTTTGTTCTATAAATATAGCTTAAATTATTCAGTTTTAATTTGAATGAATTTTATATGAGCTGAATTTATATAGTCTGTTAGAGACTTTAAATCTTTGTATGATCTACGAGAATTTAAAATGTGTTGAATGGTATGATATATTGTGGTTCAAGATTTTCTTGTAATGAAATATATGGTGAAAAGTTATTGACATAGCATTAAGATTTGATTATATATAGAGAGTTTGTTAAAATCTTGTAGTTGCATAGATATTTTTTATCTTCTCCTATCTAGAAGATGTTGATATTTAAATCTCCAAGGTTGAATCTATATGAATATTGTGTGTTTATTATTATTACTTTTTTTTTTAGGAATTCTGGTTTTATTTAGCCATTTTATTAATTTAATTGCTATATTTAAGCATGATATTCAAATACAAATTGAATGTCTATATATTTGTTATTGTCCTTTGTAAGATTCATAGACACAAGTTTTAATGGGCGTAAATTGTGAATACATGTTATTGAGATTATGTTTCATGTATTATTTATGGTGTTATATGATTTTACTATTCAATATCAAATTTAGAAGATACACTATGGACAAATATTGGTGAATTGTATTAATACGTGAAATTTAATTAATTATTGATAGAGTAATTAATTTGTGATGTAGTATAAAAAAAATTGTGATGTGCACTCCTTATGCCCATTTTTATGATAGTACACATCAATTTTATTGTGATGTTCATAATTATGTATGTGTGCATAAATTATATGTTTGAGAGATTAAAGCATATGTAAATATGCAATAATATATCCTAAAATGTGGGGACTAAAATGGTTTAAAGTCCATAATCAACATAAAAGAAAAAATCATTTGATTTTGCTAATGAATGTTGATTGAGTTTTGCAAGTGTATATGTAAGAACAACTTGATTGGACCAATAAAATAAATTGTTTAAAACACATGAGGGAAATGGGACTAAAGTCCATAAGATAGTCACAACAACTGACACCTATCCTCAAAGATTAAAGATCTAAGGTTTGATGGGTAAAAACGAAATTGGAGTATGACTGAGGAGAGCACTCATTAATTAAAATATCTCTCATCTCATTCCTAAGGTGGTAGTTCTCTCGTAATGTGACAAACAGGAAGAGTTTAAACTCTGAATGAAAACCAAGACGTTTTATGCTGGGTGTTGGTCGCAAACGACCCTTGGGAGGTTTTCACCTATGTGGGTGTTGTAGTGGGGTCGCTACAATAGGGGTTTGGACTACTCTCTTTAAACACTCATGAATATAAGATACATATATGCACATGACGGTCTAAGACGCAACCCAGATGAAAGAATACCCTACATATTGCTTTTACTATGTGTGTGATAAGTGAAAATTTGGCTCAAAAGACCTAGTTCAAGACTCAGGCTTAGTTTGGGGTTGCTGTAGCTTCTAAAATAATTACTGTTAGCTGTGCTTTTAAGAAAATCAGCTGTATTACAAAGTAAATTAGTGTTTGGTAAATTTTAGCTTTATAGACGAAAAAGCAAGTTGAGGTGTTTGGTAAACTAATATTCTAAATTATTGCAGCTTAACTATATTTTTTCAATAAATAAATTTAATGTTGATATTTAATTTCAAAATTTTAAAAGATAATTTCAAAATTATTTTAAGATAATTATTTTTTTAAAACATATAAGATAATTGTTTTAAATTTGATATGATTTAAAATATAATCTTATGTTTAACCTAAGAGGTTTTTGTATTTTGATAAGAAATATAATTTGCTACTTCTATTGGAAAAAATATTATTTCAATTTAAATAAAAATAAAAACAAATAATTTCAAATGAGTATAAAATAATAAAATTAAAATATGTTAAATTAAAAAAAAAATGATTCACATGAATCAAGTGTAAACAACGTATAGAGAAATAAATAGTTAGTTACAGATTAGATTTTTAGGGAAGCTAAACGCAAAAGCTACAATTATTGGATTTTGCAAATGAACGGGGTAGAAAAAGTACTTTTATAAAAATTAATTTATAATCTATTTTACCAAACGCTAAAAACGGTTAAGATTTTTTTTTAATCACTTCAACTGCCTCCAAAATCAACGCCAAACGCACCCTCAATTCACTATGGTTCTTTCAAATGTGTACACTTGCTAAAACTAAATGGAGGTTCAAACCTGGAAAGTATCTACACCTATTGCATAGTAAAAATGCTCGTCTTTATTTATATAATTTTTAATTTTCAAAATCTTAAAAATAGTGGAGGATTGTTGGATATTTTAGCGATATTTTATTATTTTACTTTACTATTTTTAACTAGTCAATTTGGTTAGTGGTTTAATCTATTTGGCTAAGAAGTCTCCATATAATAAAGGGGAACTTAGAGAGTCCTTACGAGCAACTCAACTATTCTGGAGTTGTTTTTTTCATCATTTTTTCTGTAAAACCAGAATGCTTTTGTTATTGATTTCTTTTATTTTGAGCATACCAAGCAATCAGAGATTCGTAAGCTGCACAAAAGTTCTCTTGTAGGATTGTTGTATCTTTAGAGTGGAGTGCCAAATAACTGAGTGCTAGTGGGGAGACATCTTCTCTATGGACATCGTTTATTAAAGTGCTTCAATCCATATATTACAACCTTTTCTTATCTCTTATTTTATTGGTGTTTTTTTATTATTGTATTTACGCGTGGGTGTTTTGAGAAGTTTCGGCTTTTTCAGAAAAGTAAGTAAAAAAAAGAAACAAATTAGAAAAAAGAGGGAGTTGGAAAAGTAATTAGAAATAGAGGGTGTCGCGTCTCTTCCACCAGCCTTTTTTTTCTTTTTTCTTTTTTTTTTTTAATTCTTTAATTTCTTATTATTATTAAATTAAATTTAAATGATTTTGTTTAATGATTATGCTGTTTTTTTTTTTGTTTTTTTTTTAAATATTAGTTTTTTTTTCTAGTTTCCATTTTTTAAATTTATATCTATAATTTAGATGTTGGAAAGTTTGCATTTTTTTTTTTTGGGTTGTTTATATCATTTTTTAAATACAAAACACCACATATTAAATTCAACTAATGCTATGAATAGATTTTTCGAAAATTATTGTACATTAGTTTCAAGAATCTTTCGATAAAACTTTATATAGTTTCAACTAAGGGTTAAAATGTCGATGTCGATGGATATTCCGGAAAAATATTCAAAACAAAAAAATTCAAAAAAAAAATTTAATTAACAAATAAATGTTGAACACTTTTAAAATAAGTCAAAATACTTATGATTAATATTATCCCACATTAGTTACATTTTTGTTATTATTTTGTTTACATTTTATCAATTTTTTTTACGATATAATGGAAATGTTGATTTCACCCCGCATGTTGATGTCGAACTCATGGAAATGTGGAAATAGCAACATGTCGATGAAAATTTAATACATTTACAACATAGTTAAATTTATGTATGCATAGAAAACACAATTACATTTTAAAAACTAACCATCCTTAAACATCTCCAATTCAATTTCAAGTACAATTAATTTAAAAATAAGTATATTGATTTTTATTTGCATTATTGCATTTAAAATAATACTTATTTTTACTTGCAAGTAAAATAAATATATATGGATTTATAATACAATCCAATTAATCGCTAATCTAAGTTAATTATATATATAGTTTATTAAAATTGCTAGTCAATAATAGTTTTTCTTAACAGAAAGAAAAAAAAATTGTTCCAGTAGAAATTGATAATTTAATTATTGAGATAAAGTTAAAATGTAATTGATAATCTAGTTGTTTCTAACCATAATTAATTTGAAATAATTTTCTCAATTTGCCTTGTAATCATTTTTTTTTAATCTCAAATATGTTTAACTTGCGAATGATATTGCTAAAAGATTTACGATAACTCATTAGTGAATTGATTATCGATCTTTAAATTAATTGTCCTTGAAATTGAACCGGAGATGTTTAAGGATGGTTAGTTTTTAAAACATAATTGTGTTTTCTATGTATACATAAATTTAACTATGTTGTAACTATATAAAGTTTTATCGAATTACTTTCCAAATCTATCTTGGTTTAAATAAATAAATTTAACCATCGACATTTCCATTAAATTGAGATCTCGACATTTTAACCCATAGTTGAAACCATATAAAGTTTATCGAAAAATTCTTAAAACTAATGTACAATAATTTTCGAAAAATCTATTCATAGTATTAGTTGAATTTAATATGTGGTGTTTTGTATTAAAAAAATGATATAGACCATAAAAAAAGTGCAAACTTCCAAACATCTAAATTATAATATATATTTAAAAAATGGAAACTAGAAAAAATATATAAAAACTAATATTTATAAAAATAAAAAAAAATAAACAAATAATCATTAAACAAAATCATTAAATTTAATTTAAAAATATAATAAATTAAAGAATTAAAAAAAAAGAAAAAATAAAATAAAAAGGCTGGGGGAGGGGTCTATATATCTAATTACTTTCCCAACCGTCCCTTTTTTCTAAATTGTTTCTTTTTTTTTACTTACTTTTCTTAAAAACCCAGAAATTTCTATTCCCTAAATATATTTCAAACAATATAAATACTCTTAACTGTCAAATTATATTAAGCAAGTAGAATTAAAACACGTAGTAGATTAGATATGAGTTGTTCCATCTTCCATGGAGAGTTGGTTTTGGGAAGATTTAACTTGGCATAAAATTAGCTGGTCAAAACCTGCTACACACTACACCCTTCCTTTGGAAAAAAAAAACGACACGAGACAAAACAAAAACATGTCTACAGTTAAAGCTACAGCAGAAAGGGACAATAGTGGGTATCATGGTTACTTAAAAACATCACTGTTGGAGCTCCCTTCTGAGTCGGCCATTAATGTTTGCTTAAGACCCCACATATCTCTCCTCTCCCTCTCTCCCCTTTCCCTTCATTCACTTTCTGACTCAGAACACACCTCTCCTTCTCGAGAAAATTTTTAGTACTATCGTAGTAGCGGAGCCAATTTTCCGTACTACTTCATGTCGAGATCCTACAATATTTAAGAATTATTTATCAAAAAGAAAACTTTCAAGATAAAAAAGAGAGGAAATAGACATGGATAATGTGTTTGGTCCGAAATCTAAAATTGAATGAAAAGAAAAGTTGTACTCCGTGTTTTCACTACTTATTCATTGAATTCATTTCACTCATTTTCATCTAGTCTCAAAACAAGGGTTAATTGGAATTAGGGGTGGAGTGGAGTTACAGTACTCTACCCAACTCCTTTGGCTCAAGAACATATAACACTTAATTATAGGATCCACAAACTTATTAATTTTTATTTCAATATTCTATTCTGAATCCCACAAACTTACTTAACTCCAGTCAAAAAAAACAATTCCGAATTTCATAATTCCAATTGTACCAAACAACTCCAAAGGAATAATATTTAAGATGGTAAAGTGACACGTAATCTTCCCCTAAGCCCTCCTCTATCATTTTATAACCTTTCAAATCACTACCTTCAACCTCTCTTTTTTTTCTTTTTCTTTTTTTCTATATAATCTAATTAAAATTCTCTCTCATGCCCATACCCTAAAATTCCTTATTTTAATAAACCCCTTTTGCCCCACTACTTCCCAAACACCCCCACCACCTTCATTTACTTCTCTCATCTTCTCCATTTTTCTCCTCTCTCTCTCTCTCTCTAAATCCCTCTATTTTCGAGCCAAAAAAACACTCTAACTTAGCTTCAATGGGTAAAGGACGAGAAGCTTTGGTGCTAATATGGTCGATGTTGGTTCTAATGCTCATTCTCTATGTGGGTTTCAGCCATGGCTCAAGATTCAAGCAGCTGATCTTCAATGAAAAGCCTCTCAAGTTTAGAAGCAATAATAATTCTCCAAGCTTTGTCAATGGCTTCCTCCCAAAAGCCTTGCCAGTTCCTCCCTCTGGCCCTTCCATGAAACACAATGGCATTATCACCTCCCAATACCATCCTTGCTCCCCATGACACAAAATTATTTTTATTTCCCAAGTTTTGTTTTTTTTGTTCTTCTTTTTTTGGCTTTTCCCTTTTTCTGGATAAGCAAATATCATTGAAAATCCCCCCCACCATAGACAACAATGGAAGAACAAGGAATGAATTTCAGATCTTTTTGTGTATATAATAGATTATTATTATTATTATTATTACGAGGGTTGTTTTTTTTGGGTCATGGAAGGTTATAATTATTGATAATGAAATGTCAATCAATCTCTCTGGTTCTTTTAATCTTTGATGATATGATATTTTGAAATATATGAAATGGGGTTTTCTCAATCATAACACGAACATCAATTTACGTGAAATCTTTGTACTGTCAGACACAGAAAGAGAACACAGAGATTAGGAAGGACATGTTCAGTACTTAGCTACTTCCTAGACAGATATATCTACGTCTACGTGTTCCATTATTTTCTTTTTACCCTATTTATTACTTTTTATTTCTTTATTATTTCTCGTGGGAATATCAGAAAGCATCCTTATACTTTGTTCCAAATACATGCACTTTTCCCATTTGAGAAATAAATTAGGTTTATATTCCATTTTTTCTTTTGCCTATCAACATAAAGTTTTTATTTTCATTCCAATAATGGTTAAGATCTAAATGTCAATAATGTACTCAAAAAAAAAAAAAAAAAATCTAAATGTCAATATTTACTTTAAACGATATGGGTATTAATGTAATTACGTGAACATGGTTGTATTTTAAACATTTAAAACGAGATATAAACGGATGAAAATAATTTTAAAATAAAAAGGAATGGAATAGAATAAAAAGAAAAGATGGTGAAAAATTTGGGAATCAATGCATGTATATTTTGGTTGGAGTGAAAGATGGGAGGGGAGATTGAATGCGTGTAAAAACAAAATTAGCTTTTAAACAGTTGAGTTGACAAGAATGACCAGACATTCATTATGTATTTGTATTTATATTAAAAAGACAATAATTTGGTATTGGGTGACGTATGATTTCAATATTGTTTTGTCTTTGATTTGATCTTTGATTTTTCATACAAATATTTTTCTTTTTGGTTTGGGGTTTTAGTGTACGATTTTTCTTTAAGGCTATTCAGCTATATATAGCTCATTAAATATTATTGGGTAGCTACTAGCTTTTTTACTTTACCCACTTCCACTTTTTTTTTTTCTTTTTTAACTTTCAACCATTTTTCTCTCTTTTTTTCCTCATTTTTTCTTCTTAACCTTAAACCAGGAAGCACTTCTGTTATCATGTCACCCAATTACATTTGGTTCCTTTTTTCTTGGTGGGTTATTCTAGTTAGTGTTAGTTGTTCTTCTTTTGGTCACATTTTGTTGTTGAGTTAAAAGCTAAAGATGTTTGATTAATTATTTAGTCCTAAATATTTAATACCTTTTAAAAAATCCAAGCTTTACCATTGGGTGTCAATTTTCATCATAAACTTTTCAATCTCATTGAATTGAATCTTTGTGACGATCGATAATAGGAATGGTACATAAATGAACCGAGACCACATCTGAATGAGAAGGATCCTGAGGTCAAGATAAGTTTAAAAGAATTTATAGATACTACTTATATCAAAAGGTGCACGTTCTTTTTCGGTGACTCAATCATTGTAACTTTGAAGTTAAGTGTGTTTGGCTTGAAGAAGTTCTATGTTGGGTAACTTCTTGAAAATTTTCGAGCCATCTTGCAGGGCTGCAGGAAAATGCTGGGATCGTTAGGTGCCGAATCTGAATTCTGAATCTTGGACTTAGGACATTACATTGACGATTAAAGTATTTATATTTTTTTAAAAAAAAATAACTTATAGATTTTGAATCTTTGTCTCCAATTTGATGTGATATTTCAAAAAAAAATATATTCTACTAAAAAGCTCGTACCTCTTTATACTCTCATATTGCCTTACTGAAATATGCGGGTTTGTGAAAACTTCCTTTTTGGGCCAAAGTTTATTTTTTAACCTTAATAAAACATTAAATTTATTATCTTTTTTTTATTATTTTTTGAGAAAGTTAATTTATTATCTTTAATTAGTTAAAAGTTTACTTTTTCATTTTTTTTTCTTTTTGAATATTTGTGAAGTTTCTCTTTAATTTGTGACAAGATTGATCTTTTTAGAGAATTTATTCTTATAATTATGTAGGATGCCTTTTAATTTGATTTAGAGATTTTGTTGTTGAGTTTGAGCACGCATTTTGATGGGTTCGGTTTAGGCATTCTTGTGACTTTATCTTGAGATTTTTGCTTATTGAATTTCGTGAGGGAAATATTTAATTTAGTTTTTATGAGACATGAGTTATATATTACTTAGAGTTTAATGTGATGGAATTTTAAATTTAATATCAAAATTGTCAAACTTAGCCAGTCCCTTTTTATAATAATTAAGCCTATTGAATAAAAATTTAAGATCAAAATTATCAAAACTAAGTTGTCAGTCTCATTAGAGTGCGATTAAAAAAAAAAAAAAAAAAAGTCTCATTAGAGTGGTCTCGAATAAATTTTTCATGAATAGAGATTTTTCACCTTGTGTTTAGGGCATGGTCCTATAAAAACCCAACCCTACAAAGTTTTTACCATCTATCCCATGTTTCATTACAAATAAAGAGACTAATTAATAATTTTTTCGTTGAACTAAATAAAGGTTTTTGAATTCTACCCTGTTGAGGATCTCACATTGAAAAAATAACTGAAGAACTCACAACATGTAAGATACATGAGCTACTCCACTCATAGCCAATTGGTTTTGAGATGGAAGCCCATGTATTTGATATGGTATCAGAGCCCATGAAACCCAAATAGGGTATTCGGTCCAATAAAAAAAATTGAGATCCGATCCAAGAATGGTGAACCCAAAGAGGCACCATCTTGAGAGAGCATATTGAGGATCTCACATTGAAAAGATAAGTGGAGAACTTACAATATGTAAGATACATGAGCTACTCCATTCTTGAAACTTTAAAATGTATGTATCTTTACCTTTAAATTTTCCAAAACATCACCATTTCGAGTTGTTTTCGTTTTTTTTTTTAGAAAAATGTGTTGGACCCTTTTGAGTTGACACCATTGAAAATTTTGATAGAAAGTGTGGTGGCTTTCATTAGTATATCTCAATTTTGCTTTTAAAATATACCAGATTTTTTTCCTTTTACAATATTGTTCGGGTTTTTCAACAATATCTATCTTCGTTTAATTGAGTCAGCATGAAGGGGGATTTTTCTTTTCATTTTTTTTTTTTTTTAAGATCTTAGGAGTATATTTAAAATTTTTTAATTTGAAGGAAAAAAATTTAGTGTTACATTTAGAGTGTAGAAAATTATAATTTAGCAAAATAGAGGAACAAATATTGTAAAGGTTAAAAATGATAGTATTTGATATATAACTTTTTCCAAATACAGTGTTATTCGAAAACTATTTAATGGTATGTTAGGTTTTTCAACAATATCTATCTTCGTTTAATTGAGTTAGCATGAAGTGTTTAATTTTGAAAAAAAAAATCATTTTGAAAAAAATTCTAGTATTTGACAACCACTAAAAATTACTTATTAAAAAATGAGATTTGGGAAATAAACCATTTTGAGATAAACATTTGCAATTTTTTTAAAAGGAGTTTCTAAGTATATAATAATTTGTGTATAAAAACACTTATGAGAAAATGTAATCAAATATATGAGGTTTAAATTCTAAACAATTCTTATACAAAATGTTTAAAAGAAAATGAATTCTTGAAAAACACTTAAACTAAAAGGGTTGATTGCATGTCTTAACAATCTCGCCCAAATTAATTGCAAATATGACAAAATTTGAAACAAATTGCATATATAGCAAAATTAATCATTGAGCACGTGTAAAAGACAAAAAAAAAAACACATCAATTGAGTCCCATCATTTTAGGCTATTTAACACAAATTTTTCAACCCATCAATTGAGAGTTTTCAGCCTGTCCAGCCCTAATCCTACGTTTCCCACAATTAGCTCATTTCAGTCGAAAAATCAAGCCATGTTTTTACAAATCGTTGTTTTCTATCTCTGATTTTCTCTTGTTCGTTAAATCATCTTTATCTATATCGCTTATATGCATAAGGTTGGTTTTTGCAATTTCTATCACTCATTGAGATTATTGATATTCACATTTTTTCTGTATTGATAGAAAGAATTCTAAATTTCTATTACACATAAAAATTAAAAGCATAAGTGGTAGATGTACTTCTATCACTAATATCAATGATAGAAGTCTATCACTCATTGATTCATGTTGTATATAAACTTCCATTATTGATAAAATTATATTAGTATTGAAGTGTATTACTCATAGATAGACTTCTATTATGAACAGAATTCTATCTATAATGAAGTATATCGGTGATAGATACTGGTAGACTTCAATTCAAAGAGAAATTTCTATCAATGATAGACTTCTATCAATGATAATATATAAATACTTTATCACTGATATCACAGTAAAAGAAGTCTATCACTTATTGACTCATGTGGTAAATAAACTCTCATTATTGATAGAATTCTATTAGTATTGAAGTCTATCACTCATAGTATGAAAATCAAATATATGTTAACACTTTGCACTTTTTTTTCTGCTATAACTCTATTGTATGATTTTTGTCTATATAAATATCATTGGATGTTGTTGGTGATATCATTAAAAACATTCACAATTTATTCAATTGACTCTCTGAAGCATAACTTTTGTGATGATGTAAAGAACATGGTTAATACGTAAGTAAATAGTTATTTTAGCATATGTAAGTTTATTATTTATATTTTTTTAGTATTCTTATTATTATATTATTGTGTCAGGGCTATAAGAATGTTCTATTCTCAAACTAATATACGAAGTCCCCCCTTCAAATGGATATATGTTAAGGTAATGACTTTTACTTATTTTTTAGGTTGTTTTAATCATATTATACAAATTCTCTTATTACATATGTTGAACTATATATGTAGTGTGCTCAACAATTGGGATCTACGGAGTGTGGATACTACACTCTTAAATTTATACGAGATATAGTATCCTATAGGAGTAGAGTGATTACAGATGTGGTAAAGATCGATTTAACCTTGTATTCAACTTATCTTTTTATATTTATTATAATTTTTGTAATGTAGTATGTTTACTTAATTTTTGTTTGTTTTCAGTTGACGAGAGGAACTGCATTTAGCCAATCAGAATTCGATGAGATAAGAGTTGAATTATGTGAATATGTAGCACAATACATGGGATGATTGTTTTCTAATGTTATAGTACTTCGTTTTTTTTATTCGTTTTTTAGACAACTTGTTAGACACTGTGATATGTTTTTAGTTTGATGAAATGAATATTATGACTTACTTAAGTTGTGTTCTTAGATAACTTTTTCGTTAATGAAATCTATTATGAATACTTGAGTTTTGGTCTTACTTTCATATAATGTATTGAATATGTTATGTTATTGTCAAGGGAAGTGAAGGTTGTGTTCTGGGTTTAGAAGTGCATATTTCTGTTTTTTCAGGTACCAAAAATTTTTTGGTTAGTTATAATTACGTCGTTATGCTGTCCGATTTTTGGTAAATCAAACTTGGTTACAGGATAAAATTTAGAAATACAATCTATATTATGTTGATTTTTGGAGGCATAACAATTGGTAGTTGGCTACTATTGTGTAAATGCAGGTTGCAATACAGGGACAAAAACCAACGTGCGGTTTTTTTTTTTTTTCCAAATATGTATCGTTGACGGTTAAAAAACGTCATAACAAACACCATAATTGACATATATTAACCGTCAATGAACATACACAATTTGACAATTTAATACGGTAACTTGACGGCTAATAAACGTCAATAAATTGATATATTGACAGCTCATAAGCGTCAATAAATATATATATATTGAAATTTTCGAAACTATAATTGACATTTACAAAACGTCAACATAAGTTTATATTGACGGTTTATAAATATCAATAAATATGGCAACATTGACACTTTATTGATATCATTGACGAATAAAACGTGTCAATAATACGATTTGTTGATGGCTAGTAAAGGTCAACAAAGGTGCCTACATTGGCGCTTTATGAATATCATTGACGGATAAAACGTGTCAACAACGACATCTTCGTTGACGTCCAATAAGCGTCAATGAAAACAGTAATATTGACGCTTTAGTTTTATTGATACCACTTCAGTTGACTTTTAAAAAGCGTCAATGAAAGTGATAGTTGATACTTTTTAGCCGTCAACAAAGGCCAAATTTGTAGTAGTGTTTCTATCTCTGATATTCTCTTGTTTGTTAAATCATCTTTATCTATATCGCTTATATGCATAAGGTTGGTTTTTGCAATTTCTATTACTCATTGAGATTATTGATATTCACATTTTTTCTATATTGATAGAAAGAATTCTAAACTTCTATTATACATAGAAATTAAAAGCATCAGTGGTAGATGTACTTCTATCACTAATATCAATGATAGAAGTCTATCACTCATTGATTCATGTTGTATATAAACTTCCATTATTGATAAAATTATATTAGTATTGAAGTGTATTACTCATAGATAGACTTCTATTATGAACATAATTCTATCTATAATGAAGTATATCGGTGATATAGATACTGGTAGACTTCAATTCAAATAGAAAAGTATCAGTGGTAGACTTCTATCAATGATAATATATAAATACTTTATCACTGATATCACAGTAAAAGAAGTCTATCACTTATTGACTCATGTGGTAAATAAACTCTCATTATTGATAGAATTCTATCAGTATTGAAGTCTATCACTCATAGATAGACTTCTGTGATTGATAGAATTCTATCTATAATGAAATCTATCAGTGATAGATACTATTAGACTTCAATTCAGATAGAAAAGTATAAGTCATAAACTTCTATCTCTGATATTAGTCATAGAAGTCTATCACTCATTGACTTCTACTTCTACTGTAAATAAACTCCTATTATTGATAGAGTGATAATGATAGACTGATAGACTTTTATCATTCTATCAAAATTATTCTGTCATTCTATCAGTTTATCTATCATTCTATCAGAATTTTGTAATTCTATCAATCTATTTATCATTCTATCATTATGATTGGTATCAACATCATTGATAGAATTCTAGTTATTATTGATAGACTTATATCATCAATCTATCAAGTCGAAATCTATCACTAATAGACTTAAAGTCACATATTGAAGTAATCGATTCATATCAGTTTATATCAATCTATCATTCTACCAGTCTATCTATCATTTTATCATTTTATCAGTCACATACTTAAGTGAGGAATACAAGTTTATCAGTCTATGAATATTTGTCTATAAGTATACCAATTTATCATTTTATTGGTGATTGATTTGTATCATTGATAGGTCTTTTAATGATAGGAAGTTATAGAGCAGAAGAAAAACTTTTTTCTTATTCAGATAAACAAAGTAGAGGAAAAGAGTAGAGCAGGAAAAAAACATTTTTCTAACAAAACAAAGGAGAGGAAGAAACGACTTAAGTATTCTAAAAGATGAAAATATTAGTGTCATGCTATCCAATCAATCAAAGGGAGGAAAACGAAGAGGAAAAACACTTATTAGAAACTTGCAATCGAAGGCAAGAGAATGAAGTTGATGTCGTTCAAATTTTGATGATGATCGAAGGAAGAAAAACTTAAAAACTAATTAGATATTTTTTAAAATTTAAAGATTTATTAGACTAACATTAAAAGTTTGAGTCCCGATTACATGATTCTCGCGTACCCCGACATCGGGATGCACCAGCACAGCTCCCAGGCTCGATTAACCATCCTAAAGTAACTAATCTAGTCTAAGAATACAAGGAAAAAAGATTTTGGTTGGAGAAAAAATGAAAAAAAAAAAAAACCCTAATTTGGATAAGAATGAATATTTAGGATCTGGTTATAGTGTCGGGACACTGGGTGCAGTGTCTCAATGCTACGGATGCAATTGACGCTGATTATGCATGCGAGCGCACGACGTTGAAATGTTGTGTGTTGCACCTCAATGCTTTAGATGGAGGGATGTTTGCCAGTGTCTCAACACTTCAGCTTGAGTGTTGCGTTGAGCCAGTGTCTCAACGCTCCAACTTCTAGATTTTCAGCTCTGCTTTTGTTCGCGTAGACTTTTCTTTAACCAAGGGCATTTGTTGACTATTTGGCTCTTTCTAAGTGTCGATTTAATCCTTTTCAATTTCGAGCATCTTGGAATGCCCTAAACAACAATTGTACTCAAAATTAATCATTTTCAACACAAAATTGAGGAAACAAGTAAGATTTAAGGAAATAACCTGGCACTAAAATAGTGTTATCAATGAATCACTTTAAAGATATATAACCTAATAACACATTTATACTAGTAAATGTAAATAGAAGTCTAATCTACCTCTGTAATAAAAATCCAAATCCGAATAAGAAACATAAAACCTAATTCAAATATGAAATCAAACTGATTTAAATAAATTTATCCAAAGATGTCCATGTTTACTTCAAATAACACAATTTAACAACCACATACAAAACTTAGTTCGTATTTTTTTTCTTTTACAAAATAAACTCAATTGAATTCTCTCTATATTATTTATCCTGTCTTAACTATTAGATTACTTCTTTTAAAAACTACCATACCTGTTATGGGGGACCTCAAAATCCATTACATTCCACAAGCTCGAGACAGGCTCATGAGCCCATAGAAGGAAGAGTTTTCCTATTCGGACCCCCCAAGCCCAAGCTGGGGAGAATACCGACTACTCAAGGAGGGTATGACTTACTGAGTTGGGTTTCAACCGAGTTGAGGCATGTGTCCCTCCTCTTCTTATTTCCAACATTTCAATGTACGATCCTTGGCACACAAGTTAGTGAGGAAAAGTATAAATAGAAAAAACACATCCTACTAATGAAAAAACTATCCTAGCTCAACTCGACAATATTACGATTGTAACAACCTCGTTTAGAAAAAAGAAAAAAAAGGAAAGAGGAGACAAAAGGGGGAGAGAGAGGGGAGCGTGATTCATGCTACCCCACCAGAATCAATCTAGTTAAAAAAAATTAAGAACCTGATCCCAGGTTTCACTCTCGGCACCCGTTTCTTTCTCTCTCTAATCTTTCTCTCTCACTGATAGAACACAACAACCGAAACGTCCTCATCTCCATCTTCTTCTCTGATCGCCATCTCTCCTTCAAGGTGTCATCTGCCTCAGACCGAACCGTTGCACTGTTGGGGTTGGTGCCCTAAAACTCGTAGATAGTGAATGTAAACAAATTGTATACTTGTTTAAGAAAGTCGTTATTGAGGTTTATTCACTTAAGTTGTTAAATAAGTGAATTGCACGTTAAATAACCCAAATCCAATAAACTAAGATCCCTGGCTATGATATGTATACTTGAGCTTTATATAGAGACATAAAAGTGGATCAGGTTTGAGTAATAGCTAAAACGGTCTATAGTATAGGGATAAGGTTGGGTACCTTATCCTAGGGACACTATGAGGTGCGACCCACTTTGTATTTAGTACAGATGATGTGATCCTAAGTCGTTCATGTGGAGACATGCAAGTAGATGCGTCCTATGCAATGAGTTTGCCTAAGACCAGGACCGAGAAATAAGTCACTTTCATTATATAACGCCGTTTATTGATGAGACTGACTAATTTCATACGATGACCTTGGTAACTCGATCATAATCCTGAGCTAACTATGAACTTCTGTTTATTCGGGATTATCCTTTGATTTGCATTGGTGAGAGTGGCTCATCATCACCGACTCAATAAGCTTACTATTTTGGGAATAAGACCAGGTAGATAGCTGGGGACATAGTCCTGTAAGACGGAATTCACTCCTACCGGAATTAGGGATAGTAGAGAGGTTGTTCCCTTAAGTGCTGACTTTGGGACTTGAACAAAAGGATCCCGCCATCTCACTGGCCTGAGAGGGACTCGGTTTGTTGGTTGGACCACAAACCAATTGTTCATTAGAGGACGAGTGGGACTTAAGGAACTAGAGGTAACTTCAGGGGTAAAATGGGCATTTGACCTAGCTGGAGTTATGATGCGTACTGCAAGCGCACGAGTCAAGTAATATAGTGATTTTGAGTATAGAGTATCGTCTCCACAGGGATTGGATTTATTCAATTAATTACCGCGAATAATCTTGCTTTGCTTTATCTAGAGAACAAAATCTAATGTCGGAAAACAATAACAAAAGCTAATCTAGAAAGAAAAAGATAAATGGAGACACAATTTTGAGGGATAATTCTAGGGTGTTGATTTCATTAATTGGACCTTGAATTGCTTAATCAATTAGCTAATTCGGATTAATTAGACATTCAATTCATAAGTTTAGAAGCCTAATATCAAGGAATCTCTTGTCGATCTTCTCCTATTCTAATGTCTTTTAATAAAGAATCTCCTTTCGGTTTCCTCCTTATTTACTAAGCATGGCATTACGACTCTTCATTAACAACCTCTAACGTTATTTATTTTATCCTATGTCACTCGAGTAAATAAACATTAGTCATGCATTCAGTTCTAGTCTAAGTTTCTCTCTGTCGAGTTTCCACTTAGAAAACAGATCATTTAATCATTGATCAGGTGATTAAAAGCATTAATGACAAAATGCACAAGTGAATGAAAATGGCAATCAAACCAAATCAATTCATTAATTAAGCAAAGGTTCAACAAACTAAATCAAACCCATAGAATTTACGAATGAACTACTCATAATCACTAAACATCCAATAATTCCTAATCACATCTATTCTAGAAACTATAAACAAAGGACAAGGGAATAGAAATGCTCATAATTATGTCGATCTCCTCAATCCCATGGCGACCTCCATCGATCCCGAGCTCCCAAGATCTTCAACAAGGCTCCAAATCTTCTTCCAAAACCCCCAATTTTAGTGTGGACTCGAGAATAGGCTGAAAACCCTCGAATTGGCTCCCTAAATTCTATTGCAAATGGTTCCTTTTATAGTTGTCCAGCAGCCCAGCATCGAGACGCTGACGTCACAGCGTCTCGATGCTGTGACGTAATAAACTTGGAGCCCAAGTCGCATCAGCGTCGAGATGCTGCGCCATATTTGGCTTGGTCTCCACGGCTGGCTAGCGTCAAGACGCCCAAGACGCCAGCCTCTCGGTCTTCCTCTTCAATGATGGCCCTTTTGGACTTTATTTTGGGCCTCCAACTCTCTTTTCTTGGGCTTTTGGACTTAGATCTTCAATGTTCTTCTTCAAAATGCTCCAAAAGCCTCCAAATTCATCCAAAATCTCTCAAGAACTCCCGTTTTGCTCTTTTTGCTCGGTTTATGCAATTTAAACATAAAATGACATAAAAGCATACAATTTAAGCACAAAACTAGCTAAAATTAATAGGAAATTGATAGCATTTCTGCATGCTATCAAGTTACGAACAACCTGTGAAGGGTCGACTTACTAATCATGGTTATATTGGGTGGACAGAAATATATCTACCTTGAGGGGAGTGCAACTATCGGGCTATAGTGGAGTGTCTCGATAGTTAACGAATGTTTGTTAACTAGGTTAATGAGTTTAGCTGGTTAATCTCGGATCGTTGAAGCCCATGATCTGTAGGTCCATTAGATCCCCTGTGATAACTCTCCAAAAGGGAGTTATTTATAGTCCTTTATCTACTGATTCTGTCGACAGCGTCGAGACGCTAGGGACAACGTCCCTGTTCACCGCCATATTCAGATATAGAAAATTGCCAGCGTCGAGACGCTATAACACAGTGTCTCAACGCTGAGCCTTGGGTTCTCCAGCTTTGTGCAATTCTTTCTTCAAGTCTTCTTTAATCCTTTAACTTCTCTTTAGGTCACGAGCACCCAAATAAGTCCAAATGCTCCATTTCATGCCAAAACTCAATTTCCTACAAAACTAACATTAAAGTGCATAATTTTGGCCAATTTAATTTCAAAGACTAACTAATATAACCGGGAAAAATAGCTCGCTATGCGCGCTATCAAACATCCCCAAACTTAAGCTTTTGCTAGCCCTCTAGCAAACTAAAAATTAGACATAGGTTGTAAATAGATACAACAAACATAACTCAATTCTCAAGGTTCAAAAGTCAATAATTAAGCAATTAAGAGACATACACATAAGGCCCAATGAAGGAGACAAATCAAAATGTTTCCAAAATTAACTTGCATAAGAGAGATCTAACTTACTTAGATGCTCAAGGGCTTGGATTATTAAACTCTCAACTCATGTTCCCTCTACACTGGAGCTAAGGATTTACTAATGAGCCAATGGAACAAATAAGATTGTTTTTATTCATACCTAGGTGCTTTAGATTAAAATTGAATTAAGCATTTATAAGTGGCGTAGACCCGAGCGTTTAACCCTTGGTTGGCCTAACTGATCACAACAGGGGTAGCTCTTTTTGCCTAAAACATTATTAAACGTTGCATAGCGAGCATAAGTCATGACTTTATTTTTTTTCTTTCAATTGTAAAACAAGAATGATTTTTCTTTATGAGCATAACAAGCATATATTCTTTTCTTTTCTCTAGGCAAGATTAAACATGCTAATTTGCAAAAAAAAAAAAAAAAAATAACTCTTTAGCTCTTCCCTACACCTATCGGGGTGACAACAAGCATATGAACCTAATAATTCGCTCCTAAGCATTCGATTCCAACTCTAAGATAAGAAAAATGTTCCACTAATGCAAGACATCTCCTAGAAAAAGTTTAAAAAATCTCCCTTTTTGGGGCACTCATGTTCACAACTCATCAAAAGCTTAAAAATTGAGAATAAAGCCTATTCTTGGAAATCATAATCATGCCAAAACACATCCACAAACAACCATATGTCAAATTTACAATAAGCTAAAACAATATAGCCTGAACTCAGATGCTCAAGGGCTCAACTAAGCAAAGCATTCCACCCCCAAACTTAAAACATGCATTGTCCTCAATGTATAGAAAACTAAGGTCTAACTAAGCATGAGAACAATAAAGAGAAATGAAGGGTGAACAATACTGCCCTGGAATGATGACCTTGATGTGGATGCTAGCAAAGACAAAAGCACGGGAACTTTTACAAAAAAAAAAACAATAAAAACATCAAAAACACAAAAACAAAAACAAACTAACTTGGGTTGCCTCCCATAAGCGCTTGTTTAACGTCTTTAGCTCGATGTGTTGACCGTGTATGCATCAACAAGAGGTGCTCTTGCTTGCACCTTTCCTGTAGCCTATCACGAGCGCCTCAGAACGATCTTTAGAGTCCACAAAAGTTTTGAATACTTCTTTTTCGTTCTAGACTCTAACAGTGAGCTCCCTGCGCTCAATGTCAATAATAACTTGTCTAGTAGCGATGAATGTGAAGGATTGGAATTCCTAAATTCCCAGCGGAAGCATATAAGACCAATTCATATTTTAATTAAGCTTTCTAAAATACCAATACATTGGCAAACCATACAGAACGATTCTATATATAAATTAAACTAAGCATGCATTAGATCTTAATCTAATAATCATTGAAAGAACTAAAATACTTACTTGTTGAAGACTTTCTTCAATGAACTCCCACCAAGAGCAGTATAATCACAGTAAGGACACTACCACCGAGATCTTCCACTACTGTATCTCTGGGACTAGGAACCAAGTTGTGGGGCTTGGTGTTTTTGAATTCTAAAAAAAAGAATTTCACTAGAATGTTGTGAAAATTCTTAGAGAGAAATTTTGCTTGAGAGCAAAGTGTTGAGTTTTTCAACTAGGAAGGCATCTTGTGCTTTATATATAATGTCATACCCCCTTCCTAGTCGTAATAGGATAGAGATTTAATTAATTAATAATTAATTACTTTTCCTAGTTGTAATCGGATAGAGATTTATTTAATTAATTTCATTTAAATCATATTTAAATGAACATCTCCTACATAACCTATAATTTTCAATTAATAAATCAAATTTAATTAAGTTAAATAATTAATTAATTACTAAATTAAATATCTCATATTTAATTCAAGCCTACAATTAAATCGTATTTAATTGTATTTCTCTCAAATAATAAAGTTTAATCTCAAATTAAACTTTATATTATAATGTATCACATACATTAGATTAATTGTATATTATACAATTAACTTGATTTCCCATAATGGATTTTGAACTATTCAAATTTCTTTCAAGACTAATTGTTCCTAATTATCCTTTATGAGCTAGCAAGGAGACCTAATGAACCTACAGGTCAAAAGCTCCAATGATATGAGGTTAACTGACTAAACTCATTAATCAATTTAACCAATATTCATTAACTGTGGATCACTCCACTAAAGACCCACAACTGCACTCTTCTCACTATAGAATATTTTTTTGTCCATGGATATAGACCAATAACAACAAATTAGTCTTTAACGAGTGCTCGTAACACCATCTGGGTCAAATTATCGTTTTACCCCTGGGTTACCTCTACATCCTTAAGTACCAATGCTCCTCTAATGAACAACCTGTTTATGGTTGACCATTAAATAGAAAACCCCTCTCAAGCCAGTGTGAGGGTAGGGCCCTTTGTTCAGGACCTGGAGACACCACTTAAGGGAACACTCATCTACTTACCCTGAAGTCGGGAAGGAGTGAATTTCATCTTGTGTGATTTGTTCCCAACCACCCACTCGGTCTTGTCCCCAAAATGGTAGGCTTATTGAGTTGACGAACTAGCCATTCTGGTCATTCTCACCCATACAAATCAAAGGACAGTCCCTCGCGAACATGAGTTCATAATACACTCAGGATTGAGACTAAGTTGTGTAGGTCATCCTAGTGAAATAGAAACCTAACTTGTCAACGGTGTTACATCTAGCGGTTACTATTTCGCAGTCTGGTCTTATGCAAACTCATTGCATAGGATACCCCCACTCGCATGTCCCCTACACGAACGCGTTTGTGAAGGTGTTGAAATCCCACAGTGTAAGCAACCAAGACCATATTCGTATTCAATTTCAACTACGAAAAACCAATACGTTGGCAAACAAAATTACATAAACAAATTTCTCCTAATTTTTACTGTTAAGCATGTTGATTTCTACTCTAAACAATTTAGAGATTTAGAAGACTTACTTGTAAGGCTTGATCACTATTAGTAGCCTCCCAAATGCACTGAACCACCACTTGGATCACTTGCTATATCTCTGGGTTGTAGAGGTCGTGATGGTGAGATCACAGCAGTCTTGTTAGGGAAATACAAGTGTGTCTGCTGTCTTCTTTGGAGAATTAAAGAGCGTATGAGAGTGTTTTTGTGTTTTCACTAAAAAAATCACCAACTGAATGATAGAGGGGGAAGGATGCTCATTCACGATTGGGGAGTTACCCTAATCTGTAACTTCCCATCACACACATCCACATGTTGACATTTAACTATTATTAAATAATAATAGTTCAAATAAAAAACTATATATTATAAAATAAATTAATTGAATCAATTCTAATTTAATTAAACTAATTCTAACGTATAGTTTTCCTATTTAATTCAATTAAATTGCATTTAATTGAACTAAGTAGGCCAACCTATTAATCAAATATCATATATTCAAATAATGATACCTCTCTCCTTTAACCTATAGTTTTAATGTGCATCCAATGTGTTGGGTTTTACGCCCTAAAACTCGTAGATAGTAAATGTAACATTTGACTGAACATTAATAAAATGATGTATTATTCATTTGTTTTGTTTTTATTGTGTAATCTTGCCTAAGTAACCCTAATCCAATAAATTAAACATCCTAGGCTGTTAGTATGAGACTTGAACTAGTATGTGGGGACATACGGGAATCACAGTTCAAGATACAACCTAAATGGTCTATAGTATAGGGATAAGGTTGGGTACCTTATCCTGGTGACACTATCGATACGACCCGCTTTGTATTATGATACAAATGCAATGATCCATCGCGTTCGTGTAGTAGACATGCGAGTGAGGGTATCCTGTGCAATGAGTTTGCATAAGACCGAATCTCAAAATAGTTAACCACTAGCTGTAACACCGTTGACTATTTAGATTTCTATTTCACTAGGATCTCCTAGGCAACTTGGTCTCAATCCTAAGCGGGTTATGGACTCCTGTTCACGAGGGATTGTCCTTTGATTTGTATAGGTGAGAGTGGCTTGTTCGCTAACTCAATAAGCCTACCATTTTGGGGACAAGACCGAGTGGGGAGTTGAGAACATAATCACACAAGATGGAATTCACTCCTTCCTGACTTTAGGGTAAGTAGAGGTGTGTTCCTTTAACTGGTGTCTCCAGGTCTTGAACAAAGGGCCCTGCCCTCTCTATGGCACGAGAGGGATTTCTGTTTGTAGGTTGGACCTCAAACAAGTTGTTCATTGAGGAGCACTGAGACTTAAGGATGTAGAGGTAATCCAGGGGTAAAACGGTAATTTGACCTAATCACACAAGATGGAATTCACTCCTTCCCGACTTTAGGGTAAGTAGAGGTGTGTTCCTTTAACTGGTGTCTCCAGGTCTTGAACAAAGGGTCCTGCCCTCTCTATGGCACGAGAGGGATTTCTGTTTGTAGGTTGGACCTCAAACAAGTTGTTCATTGAGGAGCACTGAGACTTAAGGATGTAGAGGTAATCCAGGGGTAAAACGGTAATTTGACCTAGCTGGGGTTACGAACACACTTGAAGGACTGACTTGCTACTATTGGTCGATATCCGTGGACACAGAAATATATCTGCAGTGAGAAGAGTGCAGCAGTGGTTCTATAGTGGAGTGAACCACTGTTTAACGAATATTGATTAACTTGGTTAATGAGTTTAGCCAATTAATCTCATATCGTTGGAGCTTCTGATCTGTAGGTCCATTAGGTCCCACCGGTAGCTCATTTAGGGTGTTGAGGTAAATTTCTAAGGGAGAATTGAATATTCGAAGGGGTTCGAATATTAAGTTTAAAATATGAATTTGATGCACATTAATACTATAGGTTATATGAGTGAAATATAATTAAATATATGATATTTAATTATAGTATTAATTAATTATTGAATTAATTAATCTTTTGTTTTATTTTAATTTAATTAAATTACATTAAAACTATAGGTTATATGAGAATATTTTTATAAATATGATTTATATAAATAAATTAAATCAATTGTTGATTTAATTAATTAGAGCTATCAGTTGTGATTACTAATAAATCAATTTTTTTCCAATAACGGCGTGGGGCACGTTCAAAGTGGAGGGTTTTTAGGAGAGAGGAGCGCTGATCGTTGGTTAACCTTCTCCATCGTTTGCTCTCTCTTACTCACGCTCTCAGACTCTCTCTCAACTGTTCAAAAAATTTACAGAGACTCTATCCATTCCCTTAGAGTTTTTGGTTCCCACAAGCCACTCAACGACGTCCGTAGGAGAATACTGGTGAAACTCTTGCGGTGGTGTCTCGTGGAATTCTATCCAGCGTAGGATCAACGAAGAAGTTGCTGGAATTTTCTGCAAGATCGTGAAAAAGGAGTTTTTCGGTCAAGGCTTCCTACGATAGTAAGTATTTTTTTAACCTTGATCATTAGGATCATATTGAGATTAGATCTAGGTATTTTTCATAAAGATTAGCATGTTTTTATAGCCTTTTACGGTAGTTTAGATGAAGTTTAATTGTTGTATGTTCTTTTGCCGTTGTATTGTTATTCCAATCGACGTTTCGTTTGAGTAAGGTCTTTGATATGTTTCCGCTGCCTAGGGCTTTTTATCCCTACACAATGTACATTAAATATGAACTATAGTATCAATTTAATTAAATCATATTTAATCAAATTAAATTTAATTAACTAATTAATTCTCCAATTAATTAATTCTTTAATTAAATATCAAATATTTAATTAATTTTCCATTTGAATCAAATTCAAATGATTCTCTCATATACTATAGTTTTAATATGAATCCCTATTCATATTATTGTTAACCTATAGTTTAATACGAATCTAATTCATATTTAATATTTGAAATTCTTCAAATATTTATTTCTCTCATTAATTAATTTTGAATCACATCAAAAATTAATTTTATATAATAAAGTTTAATTCAATAATTAAACTTATATTATAATGTTTCTCCATACATTACATTAATTGTATCATATACAATTAACTAAAATTCCCTTAACGAATTTGAACTCAAATTCTATTCAAGACTATTTAACCTCAGAACCCTTTACGGGCTAGTAGGTGGACCTAATAATGGACCTACAGATCAAAAGCTCCAACGATACTAGATCAACTGACTAAACTCATTAACCAAGTTAATCAACATTCGTTAACTGTGAGTCACTCCACTAAAAACCCACAGCTACACTCTTCTCACTGTAGAATATTTCTGTGTCCACGAATATCGTCCATACCGGTAAGTCAATCCTTCACGAGTGTTCGTAACACCAACTGGGTCAAATTACCGTTTTACTCCTGGCTTACATCTGGATCCTTAAGTACCACTGATCCCTCTAATGAACAAGTTGTATAGGGTCCAACCACTAAACAGAATTTTCTTTAGGGCCAGGAGAGTACGGCCCGCCTTTGTTCAAGACTCGGAATTAGCCCTTAAAGGAACACACATCTACTTGCCCCAATAGGGGAATGAGTGAATTTCATCTTGTAATGTTATGTTCCCAGCCCCCACTCGGTCTTTCCCCTGAAATGATAGGCTTATTGAGTCGTCGAACTAACCACTCTCACCCATACAAATCTAAGGATAATCCCTCCTGAAAAAGGGGTTCATAACATACTCAGGATTCAGATTGAGTTACCTAGGTCATCCTATTGAAATAGGAACCTAAACTAGTCAATGACGTTATATCTAGTGGTTACTATTTCGCGGCCTGGTCATATGCAAACTCATTGCATAGGATACCCCCACTCGCATGTCTCCTACATGGATGCTTTGGATCAATGCATCTATATCGAATACGAAGCGGACCGTATCACATAGTGTCACCAAGATAAGGTGCCTAGCCTTATCCCTATACTATAGACCATTTAGGTTGTTACTTGAACATTGATCCCCATATGTCCCCACATACTACTCCAAGTTTCATTTAAACAACATTTGATCTTAGTTTATTGAATTTAGGGTTAATTAATGCAAAACTCGATTATTCAATTACAAATTACTGAATTACTCAAATAACAGTTTATTGAGGTTAACTAATTTGTTTCTTTCACTATCTACGAGTTTTATGGAATAAAATCCAACAGTTGGATTATTGTGTTTGTATCAAATACAAAGTGGGTCGTATCCAAAGTGTTACCAGAATAAGATATCCAGCCTTATCCCTATACTATAGACCTTTTAGGTTGTATCTTGAACACTGATCCTCATATGTCTCAACATATAGTTCAAGACTCATGCAACAGCCTAGGATGTTAGTTTATTGGATTTAGGGTTATTTAAGACAATACTAATAATAATTCGATAACTCTGTTGGGTTTTATGTCCTAAAACTCGTAGATAGTGAATGTTAACGAATTATACACTTGTATCAATAAAGTGTTATTGAGGATTAAGCAATAAAGTGTTATTGTCCTTTAAGTCTAAAATTGCACAATATAACCCAAATCCAATAAACTAAGATCCAAGGTTGTTTATATGTAACTTGAACTAGTATGTGGGGACATACGGGAATCAGTGTTCAAGTAACAACCTAAAAGGTCTATAGTACAGGGATAAGGTTAGGTACCTTATCCTGGTAACACTATGTGATACGACCCGCTTTGTATTCCATACAGACGTATTGATCGAAGGCGTCCATGTAGGAGACATGCGAGCGGGGGTATCCTATGCAATGAGTTTGCATAAGACCAGACCACGAAATAGTAAACCACTAGATGTAACACCGTTAACTAGTTAGGTTACTGTTTCAATAGGATGACCTAGGTAACTCAGCCTTAATCCTGAGTGTGTCATGAACTCCTTCTCACGAGGGATTGTCCTTTGATTAGTATGGGTGAGAGTGGCCTGCACGTCGACTCAATAAGCCTACCTTATTGAGGACGAGATCGAGTGGGGGGCTAGGAACATGACAACACAAGATGGAATTCACTCCTTCCCGTTTCTAAAAGAAGTAGATGAGTGTTCCCTTAAGTGGTGACTCTGGATCTTGAACAAAGGGATCCCGCCCTCTCACTGGCCCGAGAGGGACTTTTTGTTTACTGGTTGGACCATAAACAGGTTATTCATTAAAGGAGCACTGGTACTTAAAGAGCCAGAGGTAACACAGGGGTAAAACGGTAATTTGACCCAGCTGTAGTTACGAACACTCGTGAAGGATTGACTTACCGTTATTGGTCAATATCTGTGGACACAGAAACATTCTACAGTGAGAAGAGTGCAGTTGTGCGTCTTTAGTGTAGTGACCCACAGTTAATGAATATTGCTTAACTCGATTAATGAGTTTAGTCAGTTAACCTCATATCATTGGAGATTCTGATTTGTAGGTTCATTAGGTCCCCCTGCTAGCTCGTAAAGAGTAATTGGGAACAAATTATCTTGAAAAGAATTTGAATTGTTCAAATTCAATTTGGGAATTAGGTTAATTGTATGAAGTACAATTAATATAATGTATGTTGATACATTATAATATAAAGTTTAATTTGTGATTAAACTTTATTAAATTGAGAGAATTATATATTTGAAAGAGTTCAAATATATAGCTAATTAAGTATTATTCAAATATATTGAGAGAATTATATATTTGAATAATTAATTAATTATTCAATTTAGTTTAAATTAAATGTGATTTAATTAAACTATATTATATGAGAGATATATATTAGAATATAATTCTAATATGTAATTAATTAAATATGGTAGATGTTTAGTTAATTAATTTTGAATTAATTAATTGTTCAATTTAATTTGGTTAAATGTGATTTAATTAAATGAAATCTATAGATTAATTTTAATGTGAATAGGGTTCATATTAAAACTATAGGTTATAAGAGAGATGCACATTTGAATATGATTAAAATTTTTGATTAATTAAATATGTGATATTTAATTGGTCAAAGAATTAATTAATTGTGTAGTTTAATTAATTTAATTAAATGTGATTTAATTAAAGTTTAATTAAAACTATATATTATGTGAGGGCAATGCATTTAAATATGATTTAAATGCAAATATGCTAAATTAATTAATGTGATTAATTGATTGGCATTTAATTAATTAATTTTTATATTTTTTCCCTCACGTTGATTACTTGTTGTTGGAGGGGTCAGTAGATCTCAACCTCATTCTGCAGGATCTATGAAATCTCTCTTTTCTAATTTTACTCTCTAAGAGAAAGCTCTCTCAACGTGAATCATAGAGAGAATTCTCTCTTGTTGATTTCAACTCCCAAATTCAAGAGTTCAGTCCCACAACTGAGTTCTTGATCTCAGAGAATAGCAGGGGTAGCCTCGTGGTGGTGTTCTTGAAAATTCAGAGTTGTCAGACGACGGTATGTTTCTCATTGCTTAGCCTAATGAGTTTAGAATTATGTAACTTTTTGCCAATGTATTGGTATTTTGTAGAACGAAATTAATCTACGAACGGTGCTAGTCCTCGAGCAAGCTAATATTATAATGAGAGAGATTTTTATGCAATGCAGTATTCCTGACTCAATTTCTCAAAGACAAGTATGATCAACATTTTACTTAAGAGAATTAAAAGCAAGACTAGCATAGTTAGAGACAAATTAAAATTAGCCAAATTCTTTCTTATGCAAAATGCGAGCTAAGTCTTCCCTATAGATGTTTTGAAAAGTTCGAGAAGGACTTATAAAATTCCCTATTCCATCTTCCCTCTACACTGGACAAAGGCATAATGCATTAAAGGAAAGGAACAAACTAACTTGTTTAAGGATGCAAAAGGGTGCCTTAATCTTTTTTTTCTTTCTTTTCTTTTCAACTTAAGGGCCCTAAGCTTGCATATATACATGATTTTTAAAGGGTACTAGCTTTCACACAACTAATGCAGGACCACTTTTCCCCGAGTTTGCTCTAGGACGGCCTAATTGATCACACTAGAGGTAGCTCTTTTTACCCCGGCAAGCTAAAATATATTTTTCTTCTTTTTCTCGCATTCCTTTTCTTGATAAAATAAATGTTTTTATTATTATTATTTATAATTCCCAAGGCACGAAACAAGCTGTTTTGCAAAAATTTCCTCTAAACATGCTACCTATCCTATCGAGGTGACAACGGAGGCGTGAATCCTATTAAGCCATCTAAAACCAACGAAACTACGCTAGAAAGGACTTATGCTCAATTTAGTTAAGAAAAATTTTGAAAATTTTTAATGAAGTCTCTAAAGATGCTAGAATGCATGCAATTCAACTACAAGAAAAATATATACTCATGCTTTTCTCATCCCATAAATTTCATAATCAATTATAGAGCAAGGCATAAAATCTCAAAATTTGTTTTCAAGTTTGCTCAATTTAAAGATAAATTTGAACACTGATTCATATTAGTTCCCAGGTAGGAGGTGTTCCGTAAACCGTCAATTTAAAATACCTCCAGCCTTAGACAGAACTTCACTGGTTCGGGTTAGTTCCCAGGTAGGAGGTGTTCCGTAAACCGTCAACTTAAATACCTCCAACCTTAGACAGAACTTCGTCGATTCAGGTTCTAATTTATTTTTAAATTAAAGTAATAGGTCAATCAAAGCATAAAGCAAACATGCATATGTTTCCCACCCCCAACCTAAACATTACATTGTCCTCAATGTAAATTAAACATGGAAAGTAAGGGACAAAAAGTAAAAGGGAACAGAAAACCTCCCCTGTTTAAGCATTGGGTTGGAAAAGTATGGAAATTCCCACGATTGGCAAGATTTATAGAGATTTGGTGTAAGGGTCCTATAAAGCAATAAAGAAAGACAATTAAGGAAATAGAATAAACTACCCAATAAGGAAAGGATAGAAATTTGGGTTGCCTCCCATAAGCGCAATTTTTTAACGTCGTTATGCTCGACGGGTTTGAACCAATCAACCCGGGCTGTCATCTTCACTGTTGTAGACAAATGGTGCACAACTTCCAAAGGATTCATCATCAGAAGAAACATAATTAACATGGTCAGAAATAACAGTGCTTAGATTAGTAGAGGAATGAGGGTCATTACCAACTACCCTAAATGTCATTGTCTTTCCTTTGAATCCTACTATAACAACTTCTGAATCTACATCAATGTTTACCTTAGCCGTTTTCATGAAAGGGCGTCCCAAAATAATAGAGGCAGAAGTAGAGTTACATGGTGCAGGCATATCAAGAATATAAAAGTCAACAGGAAAGACAAAATCCTCTACTTTTATAAAGACATTCTCACAAATACCTAAAGGGGTAATGCTAGATCTATCAGCTAATTGAATTATTACACTAGTCTCATGCAAATTAGACAATCCTAACTCATGATATAGAGACATAGGCATAACATTGATTGAAGCTCCTAAGTCTAGCATGGCATGTTTAACATGGTGATGTCCTATCATGTAAGGTAAGGAAAACATACCTGGATCTAAGCATTTTTCAGGCAAAGGTTTGAAAGCAAGCATGGAAAGATTTTCACTAACCTTTTTGTTGGAGACTTTCTTTTTAGTACACCATCTTTTCAAAAATTTGGCATACCTTGGGAATTGTTGAACGACCTCCAAGAGTGGAATGTTAACTTAAACTTTCCTAAATACTTCTAAGGCATCCTTGTCCTCTTCCTCCTTTTTCTTATTTTGCTGGACTAATCTAGAAGGAAACGGAGCAGGCTCAGTGTAATAAAAAACAACAGGGGGTTCAGAACTTACCTTATCAGTCTTTTCTTTGATATTTTTGGAAGGAACTGGAGGTGGCTTCAAGGTGGCTCCACTCCTAAGTGTGATTGCGTTTAGACCTTCCTTTTTTGGAATTTCTAGTTGAGCAGACAACTTTCCATATTGGACCTCCAATCTACTTATGGAAGTGGCCAATTGTGTAATTTGATTTCCCATATTTTGCATACCGGCCTTAGTCTCCTGTTGAAACTTAGAAGTAGATTCAGCTAAAGACTTAATCATATCTTCAAGAGACATACCTGATTGGGAAGATTGCCCTCCAAAGTTCTGTTTCTGATTGTTGTTTTGGTCATAGCTAAAGTTAGGGTGATCCCTCCATCCCGGATTGTAAGTGTTGGAATATGGATCGTACTTCCTACCTTGGCCATTCTGATTTGCATACCCTCCTATTGCGTTGACTTCTACAGTTTGGCCTTCTTGCAACTATGGACAGGAATCAGTGGGGTGGCCTTGGATTGAACAAATTCCACAAACTTTTTCTTTAGCAATTTGTCCTGTCATAAGTTGTTTAACATGATCAGCAAGTTCAGACATTTTTTAATCAAGATTACTTACTTCATTCACAGCTGCTACTTTTGGTATTAGCCCGGGAACTTGTGTTCCAAATTGTTGAGAATTTTCGGCCATGGAAGATATGAGTGCTCGGGCCACTGCTGCAGTTTTGTTCACCAATGCTCCTCCACTAGTTGCATCGATCATGCCTCGATTTGTGGGAAGTAAACCTTCATAGAAATATTGAATTAGCAATTGATCGGCTATTTGATGGTGAGGAAAACTAGCACATAATCTTTTAAAACGTTCCCAATATTCGTAAAGAGTTTCACCGGCAATTTGAGTGATACCGTAAATTTCTTTACGAAAATTGGCGGCCCTACTTGCAGGAAAATATTTTTCTAAAAATATTTTTTTCATATCAGCCCAAGTGTTAATTGAACCACTAGGAAGAAAATACAACCAATCTTTTGCCATATCTTTTAAAGAAAAAGGGAAAGCACGTAAACTTATTTGTTCGTCGGTTACACCATTGGGTTTCATTCCCGTGCAAACGATGTAGAACTCCTTTAAGTGCTTGTGTGGGTCCTCCCCTACGCTTCCCCTGAAAATAGGCAAAAGATGGATTAGTCCAGATTTTAATTCAAATGCACCTTCGGTCTCGGGATAAGTGATGCAAAGTGGTTGTTGGTTAAAATTCGGGGCTGCGAGTTGTTTTAATGTTTGCTCGACCATAGCTTGTGGTTCGATGACTTCCTCCCTTTTTGCCTCTCTTCGAAGTCTACGTTCTTCCCTCGTGATGTTAGGACAAAATAGAAATTCTCTATCCTGCGAAGAACGGGTTTGCAGAAACTGTAGACAAAAAGTAGAAAAGTCAAATAAAAACAAAAAAGGAAAGAAAAATTTGCCGAAGACTCCCCGGCAACGGCGCCAATTTGATGGAAGAGATTGTCGAGGTCTCTTATCAAATAAATTTATAATCCTCAACCTCTAAAGCTAACTTGTAGCAGTAGCAGCCTGGGTCGATCACAGGGAGTCTATGCAAACAAATCTTTAATTCCTTAATTGTTTTAGGTAACCAAAAAGGGGGGTTTTTATATATGGAAAGAAAGTTAACAAGGAAAGAAAACCAAATATGGAAAATAACAAAAGAGGAAAGTAAGAGAATAAAATTAGGAAAGAAATCAATACCTCAAAGATCATGCAACCGGGTTAGTCATGGTAAGTTTAATACAAGGAAAGAAAACCAAATATGGAAAATAACAAAAGAGGAAAGTAAGAGAATAAAATTAGGAAAGAAATCAATACCTCAAAGATCATGCAACCGGGTTAGTCATGGTAAGTTTAATTCAATTAAATCATCAATTTCACTCATAAGTCAAAACAAGATTAAGCCCGGCGTATTCCGGCAACAAACCGAGAATCATGATCCACTATCACAAATATGCAAACGCTAAGTTTGATTCTAGTTTAAACTAATTAATTGGACGATTAATTAACCTAAACCGCAATGGGATCTAGCCGAGTTAATTTACATGCAATGGGCAACAAACCACAATTACAATTAATTAAAACATATAGTTCTAGGGACACATGCATATAATCATAACGTTGTCAAGCTTTCCTACCACAATCTAAACTTATAGAAAAAGAACTAAAATCACATAAACATGCTTTGATAATTCAAACAAGAAATTTCATTAAAAGAATATGAACTTACTCTTGACACCCTGGTTACATGAATGAAGAACTTAGCCTCTCATGGAGCAAGAGCAAGCTTGATTCTTCATGGAATACATCAAGGAAAGCAATAAAAACTAAAACTAAGAAGAATGGTGGAAAAGGGGGAGAGAGATGGACTACAAAGTTGTAGTGAATTATGTGCTGAGGGATGATTCTAAACCTACACCAAATGCCTCTATTTATAGAGTTTCTTGGCCTTCAATTCATGGTAGAATGGTGCTGAATTGGGTCTTCAAACAAGAAAAAATTCTAGCCAAAATTGGAAAAAATCGATTCTGGAAAATTGCCTAGCGTCGCGATGCTAGGCATGCTGATAAGGAAATTATTTTGCGGATCACATAGCATCGCGACGCTATAGTGAGAGCGTCGCGACGCTCTTGCTTCAGCTCCACACCCACGTTTTTTCCTTATTTGAGCAGCGTCCCGACGCCTGGGTTGCAGCGTCTCGACGCTTCGACGGCTCCAAGGGCAGAAATGTCATTTTACGCTTCGGTTTCGCTCGTTTAAGCCCCGAATCGCTTCCAAAGCTCCAGCGAAGACGTATAGACATATTATACTCATTTTAAAGCATTTTTCCCAAGGAATTCAACTAAGATAAGCAAATTGGGAGATTCTAAGTGTATAATAAATTGGACTTATCAAACGGTTCAATTGCTTCTACTGTAACGGAATTGGGAATTCCAATCCTTCAAACTCTTTATAGAATAATAATCAATAACACTTTATTGATAACAACCAATAGTTTACATTTACTATTTACGAGTTTTAGGGCATAAAACCCAACAGAATGGTCTTCCTAATATAACAGGTACTACAGGATTTTCCTTAATGTCCATAACAAAGATGTCAACAGGGATACAAAAAGTCTACCTACTTTAATCAGTACATTTTCAATAACTCCATTTGGACTAACCACAGATTGATCAGCTAATTTAAGTTTAACAAGAGTAGATTTAATATCACTTATATTCAATTTCTTACATAACGACAAAGGGATAATATTGATACTAGAACCTAAATCACATAGTGCACGAAAAGAGTAAGTACCAAAGCTACAAGGAACAGAAAAACTCCCTTGATCTACTAGTTTATCAGGCACGTTCTGCTGCAATTGAGCACTGCATGTCAAGGCGAGGTACATTGTGTCTGCTTGTTTCTTCTTTTTCTTTTTGGAAAGCCATTCCTTCATGAACCTGTTGTACTGGGGCATCTCTAATGCTTCTGCAAAAGGTAAATTAATATGTAAATTCATAAAAGCATTCATAAATTTTTCAGATTGTTGTTCTTCTTCTTTTTCTTCCTTTTGGGGACCAAAACAATAGGAGAAGGGACATGAGACTCAAGATTAAGCTTTTCAGCTTCGTTTGAGGACGTGCCTTCTTCAACTTCTACAGTAAGAACGTCCTACTCATTAGTCTCACGTTCCTCAGCTTCTTTAATCTCCTCCTCATGATGCACAATGTTGGCTTTGCAATACTCCATCTGGGACCTTTCCTACTTAGCTGAGGCCTTACCTTTCTGCATGGTGTGTACAACACTTACCAACTTTCCCAATTGAGTCTCAATGTTTTTATCGTCTGCGGCCCGAACACGGTGCCACATTAGGTTATAGAGTTGGGACTACACTATGGCCAGTCATCGTGGTGTTAATGGCGATCACTGCCTCCGTAAGCTTATAGGTCCTGTTGCTTTATTATGCAATAAAGACTCCAACAAGTTCCTCAAGAGATTGTTTATTTCCTTGCTTTTGAGGGGTAAATCCAGGAGGATTTAAAACATTCTTATTATTGGCATACAAAAAGTTCTCATGGTTCCTATTGTTAGGGTGATAATGTGTCGGTTGATAACTCTCCAAAAGGGAGTTATTTAGGCCTTACTTCTATAGTGTTTTGTGTGTCATCTGTGTTAATTAGGGTTGCTTTTAGATGATTATTGCATGTTCTAACCCATTTGGAAGAATGGATTCTTTGGAAGTTATTTTGTGTAGAATATATTGTTGAGCGACTTGAGGGAGCAAAATCTGCGATCCAGCAAAACAGGGAGCAAAACTGCCACGTCACAGCTCGTTATCCATTTTAATGAAGTGAAGTTTGTTGAGATATTTTCGGATTTAAGGAGCAAGGAGAGCCATTCACGTGTCTAGGTCAACCTAATTTAAGTTTGTCTTCATTCTATAAAAGGAGAGAGCCGTTTTAGTGAAAGACATTCCACCTTTGGGGAAGAGATCATTTCTCATTTCCATCATTGGGAGCCGAATAGAGGAGAAAGATTGGAGACTTCAAGAAGACCATCAATTACGGATTTGACCAAGGGAATTAGTATTTTCTTGTAATTTCTTGTAATTATGGATGCACATACTCAGATTGTAGCATGTGTTGTTATGAGCTTTATGAACTAAATTTACTTAGGCGTTGGTTAGGAGTAATGTAATTGTTGTGCCTAATTCTCTATGCAATATATGTTGATTTGAGCATCTTGATTATTTGTTGAGCATATTTACATTTTGTGCCCTCCTGGCCAGCCGGTATGAATACCACTTCTTAGTTTCAGGGATGATTTGGGAAGTGTGTGGCATTTAATCACACTAGATCATTGTGTATTGGTAAACTCCAGTGACTGAGCTAGGGATAGCCAGTTGCCTAGTGCTTAATCGGTAGTGCGTCATTGGAGTTGAAACATATTCTAAAAAATCCAGAGTTTTGGGAGGATCCTGCTAATAAGACTATAAGAGTTTTGCCTAATCAATAATATTGCTAGAGCATCTTCTAAAACAATTACTAAATCCTGACCAACGCCTGTTTCTAATCTGTCTGCTTTATTTGTTTACTTTCTGTTCTTTCATTTCTTTTGCTTCAGCATTATTTCAAAATCAATCATTTTAACCACTTTCGAAATCACTAAAGAGTTATACAAGATAGATAAAGTGAGAACTATTCAGACCCTGGATTCGATAAATACTTATTACTTGCTGCGGATTGTGTATGTTTGCACAGTGTTCTAGAGTTTCTTTTTGCTATATTTTCACCCACTCTGGAAACCCAACATCGGTGTAAAATTATTGTATCCCTTAAAGTTAGAATTTGATACATATTGAACCTACTCGAATGTGGTTTCCTCTTGAGACTGAGATGCAACAGCAGAAGCTGACTCAATGGATTGTGTGATCCTTGTACCTGAAAACTTTAGAAAAACATTAGCTAGTGAGGACATTTGAGCTTGTAAAACACTTACATTATCAATCTCGAACACCCCAGCTGCAACTTTCTTTGGTGTAGACCGCTCAGATGGCCACTGATAGTTGTTGGTGGCCATATCTTCAAATAAAGTACGTGCATTCTCCACGGTCTTGGACAATAGAGTCCCACCTGCAACTGCATCAACAATAGTCTTAGTACTTGGATTTAAACCGTTATAAAATAATTGAATTTGCAACCAATCAGGGTATCCATGTTGAGGGCACTTCCTCAGTAACTCCTTGTAGGCCTCACATGCTTCGAACAACTACTCATCGAACTGTTGTTGGAATGTCTCAATTTCGGTCCTCAGCTTGACCGTCTTAGCAACTTCTTCAGGAAAGCCTAGATCAAAGCATCCCAAGTGGTGATGCTTATAGGGGGTATTGATTGTAACCAATCTCCGGCTTTGTCCTACAAAGAGAAAGGGAAAATACATAAGCGAATAACATCCTCAGTCACTCCATTTATCTTTACCGTCCCACAAATGTCTAAAAAGGATTTTAGATGAGAGCTAGGGTCCTCAGTGGACGATCCTCTGAAAGCACAATCACGAGTCATTTGAATGAGACCGATTTTCAGCTCAAAGTTGCTAGCATTGATCGGGGCATAGACAATCCCCGACTGTTGCCCCTAAAACATGGGCTGAAAATAGTTCCTAATTGGTTTGGGCTCCTCAGGTTGATTTGGATCGGTCATTAGGATAAATTCTTTAATTTCCCTTCGAAGCCTACTAATAGTCCTTTCAATCTCGGGGTTCAATGGTACTAAGGCCAAATCCCTATCCTTTCGCATACAATGGTCTATCCTAAAAAGGAAAATAACAAAAAAAAGGAAAGAAAATAGAAAAGGAAACAACTAAAATAGAAAAATAAAAAAAAATAAACTAAGAAAGGAAACACTAACAAATTAGGAAAACAAACACAAGAAAGGAAAATAACAAACAAGGAAAAAAACTAACTAAAAATGAAAAAATCAAATACAAATAAAGAAAACAACAAGCAAAGTAAAAATAAAAAGAAAATAAAAAAAAGCACTAAAAAAAAGAAAGTCCAATTACGGAAATAAAACAAAAAAAAAAAGAAAAAATGCAACTACCAAAAATAAAATAAAATAAGATACACCATAAATTAAGACCGGACAATTTTTTCACAATATTAATTGACTAACTATGTCAATCCCCGACAACGGCGCCAAAAACATGATGTGCAATTTTTCTTACTGCAAGTGTACATGTCAAGTAATAATATAGTGATTTGAAAATCGAATGTCCTTTGGATTGGTTTTCTAATTAGATCAATTACCATGAATAGTTTTGCTCAATTTTATTTAGAGATCACACTAGGATGAGAACTATGAATCAAAAGGTAATGCAAATTAAAGGATGGAAATTCAATTGAACAAATTCTTAGGGATTTGATTTCGTCAATTTAGATTTAGGATTAATTAAAGGGAATGAATTTTTAATGTGCAATTATTTTAAAAGTCAAAGAACCTTAAATCACAAATATCTCTCCCGAGCATAATTGATTCTTTTGCATACAATAAACTTGATATCCCTATCTAAGTTCATTAACATGCAAGACCTTGAGTCTAGTTCTTTTTTACAACTTCTAAAGTCATTCTAAATCTCCCGATCTTAGAATTCTACCTTAGTCATGCAATCAAATTCTAAACTAAATCCTCTCTCTCGAGCAAGATTCAATACTAAATCATTCAATCAATGGCCAAGTAATTGAAAGCATTAAAACATAATTGCATGAATAAAATAAAGGCACAAAACATCCAAATAATCAATCCATAAGCCTAAAAGACTACATTAATCCCTAAGACATACAAGTTTAGCTACTCATAGTCATTGAACTACAATCACAACTTGAATGAAAAACCATAAAAGAAAGGCCAACTTCAAGCTTGGTTCCCGCTCCTTGACCTTCCTTCAGCTCCCACAGAAGGTCTCTAAACGAAATTAGGAGTAAAAACTCCCAGATTGAACTCCCCTTTCCCGTGCAAGATTACATTCTTATGCTAATTCTATCGACAACGTCAAGACGCTCGGGACAGTGTCGAGACTGTTGGATCGTATGGCAACACTAGAGGGGGTGAATAGAGTTGCTTAATAAAATTTAAAACTTTTTGCTAAATTAAAATGAATTGATTTAAACTAAATAAATTTAATAAGCACTATAAAGCATAAACTATGCTAGAAATATTTGACAATTTTCCTAAGAATGCAATCTACTCATAAAAATGAAATAGCGGAAATTAAAAGAGTAGAGAGAGAGATAACACCGAAAAATTTTATAGTGGTTCGGAAATTCCTACTCCACTCCCCAAGACTCCTTCTTGGGTATTTTACTGCAACAACTCTCTTACGGGTGAGAACCAAACCGACTTTTTTTCCAGGTTCAAGAGTAAACCTTTACCAATCCTTTTATAGGTTCAGGACCCAACCTATACCGATCTTTTTAAACAGGTTCAAGATCAAACCACTACGATCCTTTTAACCGGGTTCATGATCAAACCACTACAAATCCTTTTTCGGGTCAGGATTAAACCACTCACTCAATTCCCAAGGTGCATCCACACCTTATTACAATTCCCAGTAATAAAAGAAGAAAAGAAACTCACAAAATAAAATACCTCTTGAAGGCTAATTTACACAAGGTTGAGCACTCACAATAATAAAACCTCACAAAATAACACTAGGCCAATTTAGGAGCAAGGGAGGATTTTGGACAAGAATTGAGAGTAGGGAGACTTGAGAGCTTAAGACTTTGATAACTTTGAGTGTATGTTGGAGGAGAAGAAAATGACTCAATTTATAGATGGAAAAATTGAATTTTGGCCATTGGATTAAATTCAAAATGGATGGTGGAGATTTGATTTAATGAAAAAGGAAAGGATTTTGAATTTAAGAATGAGATTGAGAATATATTGAAGTTAAGAGAATTTGACATTTGAATGAGGATTTGAAGGAAATCAAATTTGGAAGAGATTGGATTTTAAAATGAGTTGTAAAAGAATGAATTTTAGGAGAAATTTTGAATTAAAAAGAGATGTGAAAGGATTGAATTTGAGAGATAATGGGAATTAAAATTAGGATTACAATTAAGAGAAAAATGGAGGGAATTGATTCACATCAGCTGCCATGCACGTTGGATGCCACGTAAGCGCCACGTCACTACCACGTAGGCTTTTTCTTCCAATCTTCTTTTGCTTGTAACTTTTTCGTTTCAACTCCGATTTGAGCGATTCAAAATGCGTTGGAATCGTCTTTCCGAGCTCTACATTATGAACACTTTAAAACACTAAAATCATTAGTAAATTAAAGTTTGTTATCATCAAAACATATAGTATGATTGAAGCTCGTAAAGCTAACAATCTCCCCCTTTTTTATGATGACAAACTACTTAAGAAAAATATTCTCAAAGTAGAATGTGAATAATGGTATCGAAATAATTCAATCAGTAAACATTGTATTTATTCATTTAACATCAAATATATTTTTCTAAATTCTCCCCCTTTTGTTATCATCAAAAGATAACAATTTAAAGTATAAGCTCCCCCTAAAAAGAATAATCATAGGAATAAAAAGATGGTGGAGATTTGATTTTTGGAACCCATTTCATAGCCACGTCAGCAAAAATAACCGTTGGATATGCCACGTCATCAAGTTTGATTGTTGACCGTCCTCGTCAGCCTCCACGTCGGATGCCACGTGAGCATAATGCCACGTGTCGTTGCCACGTAGGATTTCTTCCTTCAATTTTGTTTTGCTTGTAACTTTCTCGTTTGAACTCTGATTCAAGCGATTCAAGTTGCGTTGGAATCGTCTTTTCGAGCTCTACATTATGAACACTTTAAAACACTAGGATCATTAGTAAATTAAAGTTTGTTATCATCAAAACATATAGTATGATTGAAGCTCGTAAAGCTAACAGAGACGCTGTCCTGTTCACCGCCATATTCAGATATAGAAAATTGCCAGCGTGAAGACGTTGAGCCTCGAGTTCTCAAGCTTTGTGCAATTCTTTCTTCAAGTCTTCTTCAATCCTTTAGCTTCTCTTTAGGTCTCGAGCACCCAAATAAGTCCAAATGCTTCATTTCATGCCAAAACTCAATTTCCTACAAAACAAACATTAAAGTGCATAATTTTGGCCAATTAAATCTCAATGACTAACTAACATAACCAGGAAAAATAGCTCACTATGCGCGCTATCAATTAGCAAGTTGGGCCACGTGAGTTGCACGTGATTCATTAAATGAGGTGGTGTCGTAAGCAGAGATCTAGGAGAAATCAGGCTGGGAAATTACTTCACGTGCATAAGTTAACCTAATTAGGTTGAACCTCATCTTATAAAAGGAGGAGTCGTAGGAGATGAAGACATCACCGATTTAGAGACTGAATTGACGACAGAATGGAGAATTAGAAGACCATTTGCGATTTCCCTCAAGAAGACAAAGTTCTTCCATGTTCTTGGTGGTTTGAAGCAGTCGTTTCATCCCCACTTGTTGAGAAAGATTAGTATTTCTTGTGTATTTCGCATTATGGATGTTTTCATGAGATTGTAACACTTTATGCTTTAGTAATTTTATTCCAATTTATGAACTAACTGCTTAAAGACATGAGTTAGGATCTATGTGATTGTTATCTACTTAAAATCTGGAAATTCTATTTGATTTAATCATCTTGAGTTATTTGTTGTTCTTCATTCTATTATGTGCCCGCCTAGCCAGCTAGTATGTATATCTTCTCCTAGTTTTAGGGATGATTTAGGAGTTGTGTGGCATTAATTCATACTAGACTATAGATAGTTGGTGGACACCAGTAGTTGAGTTAGGGATAACCAATTACCTAGTGCATGATCGGTAGTGCTTCATTGGAGTTGAAACACATTCCAAAAACTTCGGAGTTCCGGGAGGATCCCACTGATAAGACTGCATGAGATTGACTGATCAAAAGAATTGCTAGATCATCTTTATAAACAATTACAAAAGTCTTAACTTGTACATGTTTCCATTCTGGTTTCTCTAATCATAATCATTTACTGCTTTCTTATTTCTTTTGTTTCATCATTTTTATATAAAAAAAATAAAAAAAAATAAAAAAAAATAAAAAAATAAAAACTCAATCAATTTAAACCAATCTTTGAAATCACTAAAAAGCTAATTATCAGTAGATGTAGGCAATTCAAAACCCTGTGGATACGATAAATACTTATCACTTGCTACTGGATTGCGTATACTTGCACAGTATTCTGAGGTGAAATCGATCAATATTTTTAAGCATTTCAGAAGGCAAGACCCTGCTAGCTCATACGGAATGAACCTTAGAACAGTGTGATGAAAGAGTTTGAAACGTTCAAAATCAATTTAGGGAGTTAACGTTAATTATATTTGATATTATTAACGTGATTGTTTGTTTATTAAACTATAATTTGAAAGAGTTATAAATATTTAAATATAATTTAAATATTGATCGTATGAATAAGGATTCATACTTGAGCAATCGATTTTAAATTAATTAAAATTTTAAATTAATTATTTAAATTAAATTTATTTTAATTATTTGAATTATTATAAAATTAATTAAAAAGAAAATGAATTTTGGAAATTCATTTAAATGTCGGTTTTAAATTTCTTTTTGAATTATTTAAAACCCAAGAGGTAAAACCTTACCTTGTGACACCATAGTATGTGACTAACCCAAATCCATGTTTGTTGTCTTGATTTCCAAGTCTTAGATGACTTAAATCTTTAGGCAAATTGAGGATAAATAAGCTGAAGAATTCATGTTCAAGGGTTGGACATTTTCTCCTCTCTCAAAGAAACTCAAAACTCTCATATTTTCTCCTACTTTATTCATCACCTATTCATCTCTCACAAGTCGTTCTAAGGCTGGAGGATAGCGGGGAAGACACTAGCGGTTGTCCACAAGTTGTTCGTGTTTGATTTCATCCAACAATTTTGCTGAATTTGTTCACCAAAAGGTTGGTTAACCGTTCTCTGTTTTTCAATTTATGTATGCATGTTTTTCCTTTAAAAATTAATGAAATTTGAGTGCTTTCGATCCAAATCGCTTCTGCATGAGTGTTGTACACTCCTTCATGCACATCTCTCACCCTCCCATTCTCTTAGTTAATCTCTCTCAGGCCTCTCTCCCGCTCTCGTTTTCTCCTTCATGTCTTTGTCCTTTGATAACGCTCATTTATGTGCGTTATTTAGCCTTAAAGAGCTAGATTATTGTTTGGAAAACAAGGACTTTGTGCTTAAAATCTTATCTTTTTGAGTCAATTTAGCAAAAGTCTTAGAATCATGTGGAAAAACTTAGAAGTATAGAATTTATGCTTAAAATGTACAAAAAGAGATCACTTTTGCAAGAATTTGTCCAAGTTAAATGTTTTTGTGCAGAGGACCTTGCAAGGGTATTGTGCCCGCAAATGGAGATTCAAAGTAGCACAGCAAAAGAGTTTAAGTTGAAGATTTGTGCCCACGTCTGGTCCTGAAGATGTGGAAGATGCGTTCGAAATGCGCCCGCAAACCAATAAAGAAAGTAGCCCCAACTGAAGACAAAAGTGTCAAGGCAGTGCACAGAAGATTTGCACCCGACTTTGCAGCCGCAACTGGGCTTTCCGACAGAATTCCGAGATTTGCGGGATCTTCACAGAATCATCAGAAAATCCCAAATATCATATTAAATTTTCAAGGATCGTGAATTTTTACCTTCTAAGGCTCTTTCTAACTGATCTCGGCAACTAACCCTACCTTCCAAGGTCTATAAAAGGCGACCAAGATGCAAGAAGCAAAGAGAGATCGAAAATTCGTCCTTAGGATAGTTTTACAGTTTTTCTCTTTTCTCATCTTGTGACCGCTCCAAGTTCCAGATCTTTCAGCCTCTATTGCCTCTTCCATTCGAAATAAGAAGAAGAGAAAGGCTTGTCTCCCCTTGAAAGAGGTTAAGAGCAGGCTAGATAGAGAGGGGAAGATCCTTAGTCTAGTCTAGCACTTTATTTTCTGTAGTCTTTACTTTCAACTTGATACTTTTCTATTTTTCTTTAATTTTCAGTTGTAAGTTTATCATTCTTGTACTCATTCTATTTAATTAATATGAATTCAATTTATTCTTCTACTTTGTGCACTTTTTATTTTATGTCTTATCTTTTACTTTCATCAATGAGCTAAGCTTCTTCTCAGAGATTCAAATATGTGGATACCTGATGACATGCAAAAATGTCATCATTTTCCTATTATTTTTAGCTAGTTTTGTGCATGAATTGTGTACTTTAATGCTATTTTATGTTTAAATTTCAGAAAACCGAGCCAAGGAAGCAAAATCGGATTTTTTAGAGAATTTGGATGATTTTAGAGACTTTTTGAGCAATTTGGAGAAGTTCATTGTAGATCCAAATCCAAAAAGCCAAGAAGAATGAGTTAGAAGCCCAAATTCATGAATTCCAAGTCTTAAATTATCAAGTTGGGTCAAGAAAAGAGCCCAAAATTCATTTCATGGAGCAATTGGGCCAAAGGAAATGTTGGAGGCCCAAAAATTGAGTCAAAATCGGGCTATTCTAGAAGATCCAGGGCCTAGCGTCGCAACGCTAGGCCGAAGCGTCTCGACTCTAGGCAGCTATGCGGAAAGATCCAGAAATGGGGTAGTGTCGCGACGCTATCCATGTAGTGTTCCGACGCTGCGACGACTTGGAGCCCAAGAAAAGATGACGTCAGAGCGTCGCGACGCTACGCCTACTGGGAGCCTATAAAAGGGGCCATTTGCATCCAAGTTTTGGGTGCCAATTTGTGGGTTTTCACCTCATTCTAGAGTCCACACTAAAATTGGGGAGTTTTGGGAGAGTTTTGGAGCTTTGTTGAAGATCTTTGGAGCTCGGGATCGATGGAGGTCGGTGCGGGATCGAGGAGATTGACACTTTTATGAGCATTTCTCTTCCCTTTTCCTTTATGTTTTAGTTTCTAGAATTGTTGTGATTAGGAATTATTGAATTTTAGTGATTATGAGTAGTAAATTCCTAAATTCTATGAGATTGATTTAGATGTTGAACCTTTGCTTGATTAATGAATTTATTTGGTTTAATTGTCATTATTGTTCATTTGTGCATCTTGTCCGTAATGCTTTTAATCAACTGATCACTGATTAAATGAATCGTTACTAAGTGGAGACTCGACGGAGAGAAGCTTAGACTAGAACTGAATGCATGACTAACGTTATTTACCCGGGTGACACGGGATAGAATAAATAACGTTAGAGGTTGTATTGAAGGGTCGTAATGCCATACTAAGTAATTAAAGAAGAGACCGAAAGGAGATTCTTTATTGAAAGGTATGAGATAGGAGGAGATCGATAGGAGAGTCCTTGTCATTAGGCTTCTAGACTTATGAATCAAATGATTAGTTAATCCATGTTAGTTAATTGATTAAGCATTAAAGGTCCAATTGACGAAATCAACCACTCTAGAATTATCCCTCCAAATTGTGTCTCCATTTATCTTTTGCTTTCTAGATTAGCTTTTTAGTTTATCTTTTCGGCATTAGATTTTGTTCTCTAAATAAAGCTAAGCAAGATTATTCGTGGTAATTAATTGAATAAATCCAATCCCTGTGGAGACGATACTCTACTCAAAATCACTATATTACTTGTGACGACTCGTACGCTTGCGGTATAAAAATCGTGCAACAATACCTTGAGTAGAAGAAAGCCCCACCTATGCAAAGACAACCTTGCTTCCTCTTAGCATTGTTTGTTTTTGCTAAAGTTTAAGTTTCATCGTTAGCTTAAACTGATCACTTAAGTTAGCATAGTTTGTGTTTAGTTGATGGCTGAAAGGTTGGAGTTGAATGCGCGGATTTGCAAAAAGAATAGTGGAAAAGATCCTAGAAATAGAACTTTGTCTTCTTGCATCCTAGAAATAGGACTGGAACCACTAGAGTTTAAGACTCGTGAGCATTACTTATCTAAGTTTCAGCTAGCCCTAGAAATAGATGTTTAGCCACTTAGTCTTCTAAAGGTACCTACAGCAGAGCTGAATGGAAGTAGGACTTAACTCACAATCTAGTTGTCAAGGCATTTGCAGGCGCAATTGGAGGATTCTATCTGCATCATGTCTATGCAGGCAACATAGATAGTGTTCTTCAGCTGTTTGCAATGCCTGAGTAAGTTGCTAGTGCAAAGATGGGTGCAATCGAAAGCTTTTGGTTTATGCTATTTGAATTTTCCCGCTTATCTCATAAAACAAGAACCTCCTCTAAATTTGCAACTGAGGATGGTAATCAACTCTATTTGAATTTCCCCACTTATTTCTATTGTCTCAAATCAAACCCCCATTCAAACTATTTCTTTGGTTACCATCCTCAGTTGCAAATTTAGAGGAGGTTCTTGTTTTGCAGAATCTTGTGTTTTTCGACTAGTCACCATCTCGCTTGGGTACGATATCCGGAGTACTCTCCACTTTATTACTTGATAGTGTATACTTGCACTCGAGCAGGTGTTGCGCTTGCAGCACGCGCGCATCATCCTTCCACCTCCAACCGACGAATCAAGCAGCCTAGATCCAAGCTAGTGCTACCATGCCTTCGTCGTTCCGTCGCCTACAACAGCATAAACTAGAGTTGATTCGCGAGCGCCACCCTCTTCTTCTTGATAAGATCTCTCTCTCTAACTTTTGTAGTCCATTTCTCTCTTTCTTTCAATCTAACAGTGCTCATGAATGACACAAGATTGTCACCCTCACAGCCACTCAGTCAAACTAGTAACCACTATCCAAATTCCAACTTTGGATTCTAACAATTGAGTTGCAGAATGATTGAGCTTTATCCTTTCAATCCCAATTCTAAAAGTTACACAATGATTTTAACGTTGGGGCCTTCTCTAATTTATTGTCAAGTGGATTGAATTGGGTTAAAATCTTTAAGGAGCGAGCCTAATTAAGGACGAAGTAGGGGTTCTCCAACCAAATCACACAATTGGTTAAATGTTCTAGAATTTTTCCTCACTTAAGCCACTGTACACATTTTTACAGTACCATGTTAGGTTCTAATTAATAAATTACTTAAATTGTAGGAACTGCTAAAGTGGTGCTAGAAGAACTTGTGGGCCACACTTGTATAAATCTCTACAAATTCAACAGTAAGTGACCTTACTATTTGGATTATTGAATGCGTTGGAATAACTTGTTTGATCAATGACCGAAGAGATTTTTCGCAGTCTCCTATTAAATAAATTTATAGTCCACAATTCCTAAAGCTAACTTGTAACAGTAGTGGTTGAGTTCAATCACAGGGAACAATCGGTTTATTTATAAGTTCTTTTGTGTTTTAAGGTAACCGAAAAGGGGGTTTATGGATAAAAAATAAAGGCGAAAAAATATATGCAAGAAATGTAAAAAGGCGGGCTAGTTGATCTTACCACAAGGATTACAGTTTGCGGGGTGGCACTTGGTGTTTAGTTTGATTAATTCCACTTATTGATTATCAATGGATTTTAATTAACTATCTAAGTCTAGCGTACTCTAGAGTTACCAGGAGTTGTGTTCTACTATAACGGACAAGCTAATGCACTTAGCCCGATTCTAGCCTAAAAATCTAATCAACTGCTCAATTAATTAAATTTAAACTGCATTGCGAACTAGCTAGATTAGCCATGCATGCAATCAAGGGGAATTAATGTCTTTATTACAATAACTAAATCTCCTAGCTCTAGGACACATGCCAAGTACTAAATCTAAGAAATTACTCCTAAACGTAGTTGCATGCAATCCTATTTTACTACTTTTTGTTAGCAAATAAATTTAGCAAAGTCGTGGTTGAGGTTGTCAATCTCTCCTAAAATTTACTAAATTTGTATGAATAGAGCTAGAATCACAAAGACAATTAACTAAACGATTAAGAATAGAAATCTCATGATATTAAATCAAACTTACTAACCGAGGTCCCGATTACAACCATCCGAGCTTAGTTGGCCATAGACAAGCACCCTCCAAGCTCGAGACTTGATCAACCGACCCTTAAACTAAGAAGACTTAAAAGAGAGCTTGAAACTAAGAAGAAAACAGCTACAATTGATACAAATTGAGGGATGATTCAACCCTAATACAATGCTACATATTTATAGAGGTCTTTGGCCTTTAAAATGTTTGCATTTGGCGTTGAATTGTTGGCTCAAACAAGGAAAATTCGTGCTACAAATAATGAAAATCCATTTTTGGAAAACTGCCTAGCATCGAGAGGCTGGTCTGATTTTTGTCGCAGTGTTGAGACGCTCTTTTCTAGCATCAAGATGCTATCCTCTCGGGTTTTTCGCTTGAATTAGATGTTGCAGAGCATTGAGATGCTACCAACTAGCGTCTAGACGCTGGCCTTCGAATCCAAGGGCAATTTGGTCGTTTTATTCTCCGGTTTAGCTCGTTTTAACCCCAAATTGCCTTCAAAGCTCTGTCAAGGACCTATACACATATTATACTCATTTTAAAGCATTTTTCGCAATAAATTCAATAAAGATAAGTAAATTGAGAGATTATAAATGTATAACAAATTAGACATATCAATAAATTATGTGGAATGCCTTTATTTGAGATGAATCATGTTTTAGGATAATTTAGAATAATCTATTAGATACCGTGGCTGCCTATGTGGAATAGAAATATGACTTTCAGTGTGTTTTGGAATGTGAATGTTAAATATACTGTATGTAAGGATGACCTGGTTGGATGAGTTTGGAATGCCATGCATGCTGATAGATAGAAAATCATGATATGTTCTATTAGGTGAATTAGGTATTTAATTATGCTATGTTTTATTAGTATGACATGAAGGCTAGGAAGCTAGTGGCTGTTGTACTAGTTTCTTCCTTCCAACAAAGTTTAGATAGGGGACTTGTTGGTTAGTTTACATGTTAAGCCAAACTAATTTAATAGGGGACCTAATACGAAAATGGAGATAGGTTAATTATCCTAGAAGGGGTCGTGGCAATTAACTACCTAAGAATGAAATGACATGATATGACCAAGGAGTTGGGTGGATGGGACTTGGCTTCGCAGACTAGGTGTCATCTATTATCTGTGGAAGTAGAGATCCCTCTAGAACTCACCCATGCACGACTAGTGAGTTGGTAGTTAGAGTACTATGTAATTTAGACTGAAGCGCCTTGATGGGTGAAGCTTGACTTCACTAACTGGGAGCCACTACCATCAGTATGAGTAGAGTTTCCTAGGATTCCCACCTGTACATCAATAGTTGGCATAAAGAAATGAAAAGTATTTTAATTGTCCACATTAACCGAGATGAAAATTTATTTAATTAAATGAACAATAGGTCTCTATAGCAAAACTAACCTCAAGTTACCTATGTTAGTGCACATCGGACCTCTCCCAGTAGTAACGTTACATACTAAGTATTTTTAATACCCACTCTTTTTAAAATATTTATTTTCAGGTATAGGCAATAGTGTATGAAACGTATGACAGAGCACTGCTTAATGAGTCATGGAAGTTGTTTGACTAAATCTTCCGCATAGCTTAGTTGTTTGAATTCTTTTATTCCATATCTTTGTAAAGAGTCATTCTTAAGGATTTATTTGATATCTTTATGCTATCTTTTTTTTTTTTAGAATTTGATTTTCTATAATAAAGTTTTTGGTAGTTAGCTTTTGTTTTAACTGGGATCCAGCTAGGTCGAAAGGTTCTCTTTTAAATGGTAATGACTCTTTTACATTAATTGTTTCCAAATAGTCTTTTCTTCCCTAAAAGCAAATTGACATGCATGTAGTAATGGACCTAAATATTAATCATGAGAAGTAGAGTCATTACAACGATCTAAGCACCAACTCAAGCATATCCAGGGTATGTAGGCATAACACTACACCAAGGTGTGAGCTTCTTCCTTGCCATTTAGGTTAGCTTTTGATTGCACACTTCAGACGGTAAAATCTAGCGTATATCTGAGTTTAGAATCTTGCATCAACAATACAAATGTTGATTTGAACTTCTCGACCAATCTTTCTCTGTCCACACATTTTATTCAATGATGCACAAATTACACTTAGAAAAAGATAAAGACAATGATAATTGAATGAAACATCACAACACTCCTTGTAAACAAACAAACTATTCTTGAAAAAAGATATGTTATCTTTTATTTTTTTGGGTTAAACAAAAAAAAAAATTAAAACAGAAGAGACGGCGGTGCATGTAAATCAATTGATGAAATGAAAAGTAAAGTATTGGATTCAACTTTTCGGAAATTGGACATATATATATAATAATGTTATGTAGTCAACTAACAAAGAATAAATTATCTCAATAATAATAACAATAAGAAAGAATAAATCAATGGGTCCCACATGCTGTTTGGAATGCAAGCAAGGACACAAGCACAAGGCAGATTGATGTGAGGATGGATCATTTTTTTTTTTTTCTATTGCTTTTTTCTTTTCATTTTCGATTTCAAATCTAAACCTAATTTAATTAATTAGGATATTGATAAAGTCGAATGATGAAGATATAGATGTTCAAATTTTTTATCTCCAATCTTAATTGAACAAGAATAAAAGAAAAAGATTTGCTAATCAATTTTTGCTTCTTCATGGACATAGTAACAGATTTTTCTTCCTTGAGAAGATACAAAATTTTATATTTTAACTTTCTTTAAGAATATTAAGAGGATTATTTGGATCAAGAAAATCCGATTTTTTTAGTCTTTAAGGTTTGGGTTAGGTTTCATTTTGGTCCCTGAGTTTTCAAACTCAACAATTTAGTTTGATTTTAGTTTCATTTTTGTCACTCCATCCATTTTTCCGTTAAATATTAACGGTATTGCTGACGTGGCACTTCTATTTTATTTTTAAAAATATTTTTTAACTTTTAAAATAAAAATAATATTAAATTAATAAAAAAAATCATTATTTTTAATATTTTATTTCTATCTCTCTCCCTCCTTCATTTTCTTCACCACCCACTTACCATCTCTCCCTCCTTCGTCATCTTCACACCCCACCCACGCCACCTCTGTATCTACCGGCGGCAACACCGGCGATCGACCACCGCCGCTCGTCGGCGGCCGACATTTTTTTTTTTCTTTTCCTTCATTCTTCTTTTCTTTCTGTTTTTTACTTTTCTTTAAAAAAAAACAAAAACCGCCGTAGTCGTCCGTTCACCTGCAACCAAACCAAACCGCCATAGTCATCCATTCGTGCTCCTCGCGTCGGAGATCTCGAGGATCTTGAAGAAATCGGTCAGATCTGGCCGGTGCGTGCGTGAGAGGAAGGGACGGCAAGCTACAGATCTACGCGCGTGAAGAAATTCATCGCCATAGTCGTCCGTTCGTGGTTCTCGTGCCGGAGATCTCGAGGATCTTGAAGAAATCATTTCAGATCTGGCCATGTGCGTGCGTGAGAGGGACGACAAGCTACAGATCTCTGTACGTGAAGAAATCGACCGCCCAAGTCATCTGCGTGCGCTGGAGATCTCGAGGATCTTGAACTGATCGCGCTAGATCTGGGCGTCCGTAAGAGGGACGATGGGCGCGCGTGCGTGAGAGGGAGGGACGGTGGGTGTGAGATCTGGGCGGGCATGCGTGTGTGAGAGAGACGGTGAGAGAGAGAAAGAGAGGAATGGTGAGAGAGAAGGAGATGGTGAGGGAGAGAGAGAAAGAAGAAAGAAAGAAAGAAAGAGGAAGAGAAAAAAGAAAAAGAGAAGTGGGAGTAGAGAGAAGAAAAAAAAACCATCGGCGGCAGTTGCCGGCCGACGGCCACTTGCTGAAGAAGAAGATGACGGCCACTTGCTGAAGGAGAAGAAGAGAGAGAGGGGAAGAAAGAATTTTAAGAATTTTAAAAAATAATAAACTAAGAATATTTTTATTTTTTAAATATATTAATATTTTAAAAAATTAAAAATTATTTTTCAAAATAAAAAAGAAGTGCCACGTCAGCAATACAGTTAGTATTTAACGAAAAAATGGACGGAAGGACCAAAATGAAACGAAAATCAAACCTCAGGGACTAAATTGTTGAGTTTGAAAACTCATGGACTAAAATGAAGTCTAACCCAAACCTTAGGGACTAAAAGTGTATTTTTCCCTTTTTTTTTTTCTCTTTTTGGTTACACCACACATCTTGCATATCTTTTTCAGCTTCACTTTCTTTTCTTTTTTCTTAGTATAGAAATGCATGAGTGAGGATTTGAACCTCCAACTTTGAAAGAAGTACTCTTTGCAATAAATGTCTGAATCACTAAGTTCATGTTAATAGCCATGAAAAGTTGTTACAAACAACCATCTCATTAATTATCATAGTATAGGGTTTAGGGTTTAGCAGCACCGTTATAAATAAAATTTAGATATGATACATAGACTTTATATTTATTTTCAATGTCTCCTTAGGCTTTCAAATATTGTTTTATGGCTAGTTGCATAGATGGCAAATTGGACCAAATTAATAGCAAATATAGCACACTTGCAAACTAATTGCATATATAGCACAATTAGTTGTAAAAGACCAAAAAGCCCATCAAAGTCCATTTAGCCCGAATATTTTTACATGACAGTTTTTAGCCTGCAAACCCTAATCCCTCATTTTCACATTACAATTGAGAAAATCAGTCGGTGTTTTTTTTTTTCTTCAAAAAATCAGTTCTAATCAACTCATCTCGTTTCTCTATGATTTATGTTGATTTATGTTTTTTCAACCTCGAATAAACTCCAATAATTAAAGTCTTTTTTTTTAATTATCGGAGATAGACTCCAATTATAGGAATTGATCAGTGATAGTCACAGATAGATTGTTAACTTCAACAAACTTTGCTCTAGTCAATTCAAAACGTCGTAATCCCTTTTTAGAAAATATTGTTGATTGTCATTTAGACTTCAATTTATCAATCATTGATAGACTCCATAATTTGCAAAACAGATTGAAGTTAATGGTCCAAGACTAGTTCGTTGGGAATCACAAAATCACGAGGATTGGCAAAATATGAACGAGAAGATATTCTTGACAAATAATGTAAGTTACTTTTATACTTTTTGTTTAATTTTCAAGATATTCTTGACGAATGATATAAGTTACTTTACTTTTTGTATAATTTTCAAATTTTGTATACATGTTCAATTTCAAAAACTCGGAGATCAGTGTCTATCCATCACTTATAGATTTTGATTAATTAGATTTTATCAGTGTCTATCACAGATAGACTCCAATTAATCAATGTCTATTAATGTCTATCACTAATAGATTTCAATTGATTGGATTTTGTCAATGTCTATCACTGATAGATTTTGATTAATCAAAGTCTATCAGTAATAGTCACCGATAGATTTTGATTAATCGGAGTCTATAAGCGATAGATACTGATAGACTCTGAATCGAAGTCTATCAGTAGACTGATAGGTTCTGATTAATCAGAGTCTATCAGTGATATACTCCAATAGATTGTGTTATATTTGTCATTCTTTTTATACATAGTGTTATATTTGCAATTATAGAAATATTATTTGCCACCCACCACAAATTCTCAATATTTTATCATGGTATTGACTTGTGTATATATTTATAATCAAGTAGGTCCATGTGAACTTTGATTGAAAATAAACTACAGAGTGAAATACATATATCGTATTTGAATATTGTTTTAGGGAATATTTTACCCAAAGATGTAAGTGATTGTAGTCTCCAATATACCAAACACAATTATGTATTTATTGTCCATTTGATAGAAATTTTTTTTCCTGCCTACTACTATATTTACACAACACATTAGACAATCAAGTAGGCCAACTCATTTAGAATAAGTGGTTGTTATTTAAAATAAATTAAAAACAAAAATTTCAAGAGAGAGAGATGAAATTAGAATTGATGTACAAGGGCTACGACTGATTTAATATTTTTAGAAATCAAAATAAGATTTAAACTTGCATTTAGTTTATTGATTTTTATTTTCGATGAAACAAATAGTTTTGATATTATCATTATCATTTTTATCTCATTAAAAGTTAAAGATAGCATGCTTTATCCTTACTTGCATATTTTCTAGAAAAATTTTCTGAAAATCACCCAACATAGAACTTTCCCAAGATAAGCACGCTTAACTTTGAAGTTATAATTGAGTCACCGAAAAAGAAGGTACACCTTGTTGGTATAGATAGTTACTATTAATTCTTCTAAGTTTATGTTGACCATACTTTCATATCCTTAGGATGCCTCTCATTCGAATATTTTCTCGGTTCATTCATGTACCTCTCCTATACTCGAGTGTTACATAAACTAACTATCTCAACTATATGTGCTTTTTTTTTCCTCAAGGAATCAACTATGTTAGAGAGAAATATAATAATTTTGAAGGTCATAGAATAATGAATTGTGTGTGGTCTAAAGTTTTAAAATAAATCTTAATCTTCTTTTTTTAATTAATATTTTAATAAAAGTAACTTCTTATATTTTAATAAAAGTGAAAGGTAAAGTTTAGAGTTTCAAGTATTAAACCTGGACATATGTTATGAAAATTTTGCATAACATGACTCCAAAGGTTTCAAATTGGGTACAATGTCAAATGAGTGGAAGCTAGAAAATTAAATAAAAGTTTGTGGAAATCATAGCTTTGATGTGATGTGTTTAATTTGTCCATATTATATATTTTGTGTCAAATTAACTTTATAAAAAAGCTCTATGCTCAAGTGCCCTTTGATACAGTGAATTAAAGCACAATTATGAAAAGAAAGGGTACATATATTAAAGAGACACTTAAATCATAGTTTGCCAACTAACTTGTGAGTGCAATGTTCATTTCATCCTTAGATTTCTTGTTAACTTTATACAAATGTGATCTACTTTTTGCTTTCTTCTCCTCAATTATTCTCTTAAATCTCTTAATCTTTTGATTAAGCTATCCTTTTCTCTCCTTCATATATTATTTTCTTTTTTTATTTTTCAAAAGTCCCCACTTCTGCCTTAACATCTATCAACCTTGAAAATTTTCTTCCAAAATTGTCTTCAATTCATATCTGCCAAAAATCTTGTTTGGGATGGTAGTAGACAAACTTCTACAATATAGGGATTTATTAGTTCGCTCTCTTATATTGATATTCTAGGTATGATTTTCCCTTTGTTTTTTTTTTTTTTTTTTCTTTAATAGCTTAGGCCCGGTTGATAAACATTTGGTTTTTGGTTTTTGGTTTTTGAAAATTAAGTTTGTTTTCTCTCAATTTCCTTAGAATGTGGTTTTTATCTTTGTTAAGGATACATTTGAATTTCTAGTCAAATTCCAAAAAGTAAAAACAATTTTTTTAAAACCACTTTCTTTTTTAGTTTTCAAGCTTAATTATTTTTAAGAAACTTATAGATGGAAGTAATGTTTTCAAGCTTAATTTTCAAAAACCAAAAACCAAATGGTTATCAAATGAGGCCTTATTAAACTGGACCTAAGAAAATTGTTTTCAAAAGCCGCTACGTAGGTGATTTTGTAGAAGAAAGTGAGAAGTTATTTTAGATAAATTATTGAATAAACAGTTTTACCAAACAAGTAAAACAATTAAGATTCTCCTAGTTTTAACCCTCCCAAATGCAATTCCAAACACACCCTTACTTTCGTATTGAGATTCATATATAACTTCATATAATAATCCAATATATATATAATTAATCATACTCTCTAGGCTCAACTCATGTGCTAGTAGAAGGGTGGTGCTCCGAGTTTTCTCTCTAGGTAGGGGAAACTGGTGAGCAAAAAGGGTGGCTTCATGCCAAAAAAAGGGAGCTTTCCCCTTGAGGAGGGCAAAATGGCAAGCAATCAGGGTGGCACCATTTTACAGAAGGGATCCCCAAGCGAGGAACCTGCGGTTGAAAAAACAGAAACAAGCACACCTCAATTGAATGAAATACAAGCAATGGAAATGGAGAAAGATTAGGAAGAAGGAAAGAGTATGGAAGAAGCTATGGCAAACGAACTAGAAAAACTAAAAATTACCACAGCAGAAAGAGCAAAAGTGGTGGCGATTGAAGATGAAGACTTGGAAGAAGCTACAGAGGACCTCCAGGGAGCGATCTTTTGCAGAATCCTCACTCCAAAACTCATTAATCCCGAAGTGTTCAAAACCTTCATGCCAAGGATTTGGAACAAAGAGGGGAGAGTTAGGATAAAAGCGATGGGAAGAAACACCTACCTTTGCAACTTCAACAACAGTTTTGAAAAGGACAGAATAAAGAGGGGTGGTCCCTGGAACTATGACAGAGCGCTATTGGTCATTGAAGACACTCAAGGAGCTAGCAGAATATCTCACACCAGCTTCAGGTATGTAAACTTTTGGGTCCATATCCATGACTTACCAATGGTTTGTATGCGCAGGAAATGGGCCGAGAAGCTTGGAAATTCCTTGGGAGAATTCGTAGAAGCTGACCTTGACGAAGGAGGAAGCACTGAGAATACGTTACGCATCCAAGTAAAGATAGATGTCTCAGAACCTCTCAAGAGAGGTCTTATGGTGAGAATTGGGTCGAAAGCCGAAGAAACATGGGTGAAGGTGACTTATGAACGCCTCCCGGAGTTCTGTTATGGATGCGGTATTATCGGCCATGTTCAACAAGAATGCGAAAAAATCAGCAACGAGGGTGAAGAGAATCTGTATGGAGATTTCATGAGAGCGACTCCAATCGTTGGAGGAACACCAAAACAGAAAACTCAAGAAAATAAAAGAGGAAATTTCTGGGGTAGAGGACGAGGTAGAAGAGGTGCATACCAATTCCAAAACAACAGACAAAACCAGAAATACAATGATGAAAAAGAGGAAACATGGAGACGAAGAGATCAAAGTGGAAAAAGCAACGAAGAAAACGTCGGCGTCCTGAGACCGGAAAATTCCACAGAAGGCAGGAGCTCGCCGGAGAAGGAGACCGTTGGAAAATCCCAAGGCCAGCCAACGGCTAGTGAAGTGTCAGAGCAAAGCAGAATGAAAACAGGAAAAGCGGTGATGGAGACAAATTGTCAGGCGGTGGAAATAGGAAAAATCAGGGATCTAGGACAAAAGTACGTGCCAGACAAAAAAGCTACAAAAGGAATAGTATTAAAGGACCAGACCAGTGAAGTGATTATTAGAAAAGAATGGGCAAGTGGAACAGAAAAGGACAAAAAAGGCCCAAGGGCCAAGAATAGCCAATCTGGGCTGGAGAAGGAAATCAATAAAGCCCTGGAAAGAGAAAAACACCTAGAGGAAAAAGAAATATCAGAGATGGACACAAACCAAGACAGCCTTATGTTCAGAGGAGAAGGTAAAAATGTTCGAACATGGAAAAGGCGTGCTAGAGTGGAGAATAACAGTGTTGATTCTAAAAGCTTAAAAGGAGCTACGATAGCAAATGGTAAAAGGAAAAATGAAGGAGATAGTTTGGCAGAGGAAAGCGGAACCAAAAAACCTTGTATACCTAACTTCGAGGTTAACGGAGGGATATCGGCGGAGGCTGATTTTCAGCCCGGCCGGACGCCATGAAAATCTTTTGCTGGAACGTTCGAGGAATGGGGAATCCTCGAACGATCCGCAGCCTAAAGCTCGAGATAAGAAAGAATTCCCCGGATGTTGTGTTTATTTCAGAGTCAAAATGCAGTGAATCAAAGGCATAATTGGTTAAAAGAAGTTTGGGCTTCGAGTGCTGTTTCTCTGTGGGCAGCAGAGGTAAAAGTGGAGGTCTAGTTTTATATTGGAATAACTCTACTGATATTTTGGTTAGATCATTTTCGCAGGGCCACATTGATGCTACTATAAAAGACAATGACCAAAATTGGAGGTTTACGGGATTCTACGGCGACCCAGACCCATCTAAAAGATCGGATTCTTGGAAACTTTTGGAGAGGCTTAGCGAGTCCTTAAATCTTCCCTGGATTATTGGGGGAGATTTCAATGAGATAATCTTTGACAACGAGAAAGAGGGAGGTTTACCAAAAGACCAAAAAGGCATGGATGCTTTCAGAGAGGTGTTGAGCAATTGTCAGCTGTATGATCCGGGTTTTTGTGGTAACAAATATACTTGGAGAAGGGGGGAAAACCCCCACAATAGAATAAGAGAGAGGCTGGACCGGTTCCTTATTAACCAAGATCTGGATCAAATTTTCAAATCCATAAAGATCCAGCACCTCAATTTCAACTCTTCGGATCACAGACCAATCTTGGCAACTCTGGAAGTAGGAAGGAAAAAACCTCTGAAAAGAAAAAGAAGAAGCAAAAAATTTGAAGAGGCTTGGATAAGAGTCTCGGACAGCAAAAAGATTGTGGAGAGCTCTTGGAAAGAAATTCCGGGAAGAAGCTTTACTGATTATTCCAATAAGCTGAATCGATGCCTTTCCAATCTTCTGAAATGGAACAAAGACAGAATTGGGGGATCCATTAGAGCTGCTATAGACAGAAAGAGAGATGAGATTTTGAGGATGGAAGGAGATGATTCCACGGCAAACCTTGCTTCCATTGGGTTGGCAGAGAAGGAATTGGAAAATCTCCTCAACGAAGAAGAGAGCTATTGGAAACTCCGGTCGAGAGAGGATTGGCTTCAATGGGGTGACAGGAACACGAAGTGGTTCCACCATAAAGCTTCAGAGGGGAAAAAAAGAAACGAGATAAAAGGGCTGTTGAACAGCTCTGGTGTTTGGATTGATGATGAAGATGAAATTGGGAATATAGCCTCTTCATATTTCAAAGATCTCTTCTCCTCTTCGAACCCAAGTGAAAGGAGTATAGACACCTTATTGGAGAGCATTCCCACGAAAATTACAGAAGAGCAGAATAGAAACTTGCTTAGGCCTTTTACGAGGAATGATATTGAAAGAGCTTTAAAAAGTATGAATCCCTCTAAGGCCCCGGGTGAAGATGGTATGCATGCTATGTTTTTCCAACATTACTGGGAAATTGTGGGTGAGGACACCACCAGAATCTGCCTGGAGATTCTTAATAACAAGAATAGTGTGAAACAATTCAACAAGACCCTCATAGCCCTCATTCCTAAAACAAAAAACCCCAAAGCCATGGAGAACTACCGGCCTATTAGTCTCTGTAACGTTATGTATAAGTTGGTGGCTAAGTCTCTTGCTAACAGGATGAAAAAAATCCTCGACGTTATCATCTCGCCGAACCAAGCCGCTTTTGTTCCAAAGAGGCTTATCTCGGACAATGTTATAATGGGTTTTGAATGCATTCATTCTCTAAACAGCAAGAGGAAAGGAAAGGAAGGCCACATTGCTATGAAACTAGACATGAGCAAGGCATATGACAGGGTAGAATGGGTGTTTGTGAGAAAGGTCATGCAAAAAATGGGCTTCGCTAGGGATTGGATCTTGAAGATAATGGACTGCATTGAATCAGTGGAATATTCGGTTATAGTAAATGGAGAGCCCCAGGAGTCTTTCATCCCGAATAGGGGCCTGCGACAAGGAGATCCGGTCTCGCCTTATATTTTCCTAATCGCTGCTGAAGGCCTTTCAGCTCTTCTTTACAGGGAAGAATCTTTAAACAATTTTAAAGGTCTTAAGGTTAATAGAAGAAGTCCCTCACTTTCTCATTTATTTTTTGCAGATGACAGCCTGATCCTGTGCAGAGCGGATGAGAAAGATTGTAGAACCATAAAAAGAATCCTCTCTATCTACGAAGAAGCTTCTGGTCAAACTATTAACCTGGCGAAATCTTCCTTCATGACAAGCAAGAATATTAACAACGAGGCTGCCAGAATCTTTGGGAACATCCTGGGGATTCCCCATTCAGAGGACCTTGGTTATTATTTAGGGATGCCATCCCAAAATAACAGAAACAAGCAGTCAGTGTTCAAAAAAGTTAAGGAGAGAGTCTGGCGAGTCCTTCAAAGCTGGAAGGAAAAGCTGTTTTCAGCAGGAGGGAAAGAAGTGCTTATAAAATCCATAGCCCAGGCCATCCCGACCTACACTATGAGCTGCTTCAGACTCCCCACCTCCTTACGCAATGATATTAACAAGATTTGTTCCAATTTTTGGTGGGGAGAATACAAAGGGAAAGGAAAGGCTCACTGGATTAGTTGGAAGGTGCTCTCTACTAGCAAAGACAGAGGAGGGTTAGGCTTTCGCGATCTTTCTTTGTTCAATCAGGCGTTGCTTGCCAAAGCTAGTTGGAGGATTTTGAAGAACCCCAATAGTCTTCTATCCCAGATGCTTAGAGGAAAGTATTTCAAAGGGAGAGATTTTCTAACCGCCCCCTTAGGAAACAATCCTTCTCTAACATGGCGAAGCATATTATGGGGTCGAGACCTTTTCACCAAAGGAATCCGTTGGAAAGTGGGTGAGGGCAGACACATTACGATCGATCAAGACCCATGGATAGCTCTAGAAGGCAGTGAAGTGCCATCCCTTTCCAATGAAGAGCTTAGAGGCAAGAGAGTTTGTGAAATCATTGATGATCACGGGTCCTGGAATGAAGCCATAGTGAGAGAATCCTTCTCAGCCATTGACGCTGAAGTTATTCTCAATACCCCTGTCGGCGGGGAAGGCACGAGGGATGAGATAATCTGGAATAGAGAAAAGAAAGGCTTATTCACGGTCAAAAGTGCATACCACCTTGCTGTTCTTCTTTCAAATAGCAAGATGGAATCGCCCTCAACCGTAACTAGCCATGACACCTTCTGGAGGAAATTTTGGAAAATTAAAGCTCTCCCTAAGGCTAAAATCTGTGTTTGGAGGATCATTCATGACTCTCTTCCAACAAGAGTTAATATTCTCAAAAAAGGAATCCCTATTAACTACCTCTGCCCTTTTTGCAGGTCCTCCGAGGAGTCAGCAAAGCACATTTTATGGGACTGTAAGTTGTCTAAGAATTTATGGAAAATTTTTATCCCCCTAACCAACGGTCTGTTTGCGTTAAACAGGGGATCATGGATTCCTAGAGACTACTGGGCTTGGTTGATGGACAATCTAGCGGAAGAAGAATTGGAGATAGCAATCACCATCCTTTGGAGTATTTGGGAGTACAGAAACAAAGTTACCCACACAGAGAACAAACCAATCTATCAAGAAATCTCCAGAATTATCAGCAGCAAAATAGATTTTCCAAAAGTTGTTTCGAGAACCTACCTGCCGAAGTCGAGTGAAAAAAATCAGCCCACAGTGAAGAACCTTGCGAGTCACGCGATTTGGAAGCCTCCCCCGGATTTATCGCTAAAGCTGAATGTAGATGCCTCCTGGAACGACCAATTCAGAAAAGGTGGCGTCGGTTGGATCCTCCGTGACTCCTCAGGGTCTTCGATCTGTGTGGGCTTCAAGCGCATGCATAATAGGTGGTCAATCAAAGCGTTGGAGGCGAAGGCAGTCTTGGAAGGCCTGATTAGCATCCTTTCAGTTGCGGATCTTCGTCCCTCTCTAAGCTCCATATCTCTGTTGGTGGAGTCGGATGCTTCCTCTGTGGTGAATCTCCTCAACGAAGAAGATGAAGATTTTACAGAAATCTCCTTCCTCATTCAGGAGATCTCAAGATTGAAGAAGAACTTTAAAGAAATTTCTTTCTTGTATTGCCCCAGAGATCAAAATGTTGCCGCGGATTTATTGGCGCGCGTGGCGATCTCGTTCCCTTCCCTTGTTCCTGTTTTGGACTCCTCTCCCATGGTGGAAGAGGGTTTGGGTTTTTGGTATGGGCCTCCCCCATCTTGTATTAAAAGCCTCTTAAATGAGGTTGGTGTTCTTGATTTTTCTTCTTTTTAATGCAGTGGTTTATTTCAAAAAAAAAAAATAACCCAATATATATACTAGAGGGTAACTACATAAATGGGTCTTATTAGAGACCCATATTTCATTTTTGACCAAATAGATCCAAAATTTCATTGTTGTCTAACAAATGCATTTAAAAACTCATTTTATGGAGTCCATTTACAAATATACCCCTATTTGCACACCACCTATTAGTCAAAAAGGAAAAAAACTAAATATGGAAAAAAAAAACCGGTTTAGATACGTTTTTTTTAAGTCAAAATCAAGCACATATTTTTTTTTTCTAAAACGAAATCATGCCTCAAAATAATCATGCACACAAACAATCTTTTTCAAGCCTTCATTGTTGCGTCCATTGTTGCCTCCACTATCCTCTAGAAATCTTTCTTTCAAACCTCCATATCAAATTAAAGAGGACAAATCACATGCGGCATATCATCCCGGGTTAGTATTCTACCATTTTATTTTTATTTTTATTGTTATTTTTTTACATTTTAAATCATAGGGTTTTGAACTAAAAAGCAGCATCAATTGCCACTCTATTTTAAGATTTTGTTGATTAATGGGGTAAGAGGTAACTTTTAGATTGTTTCACGTTCATATGTTGTTCTTATAAATATTACTATGCAAAAAAAATATATTTATGAGATTATAGTTTGTTAGTACCAAACTTTGTGTGAAGAACAATAAATATTTCACTAAATTGAGCCAAATCTAGGATTAATTTCATGATTTTTAGTAACTAAAATCGCATATACAATAGTGTAGCATCTATTTTAAGAGTAAAGATTTGTTTGGTGTATACTTTCTTTTATATATAAACTTTGTATATATAACTAATGTATTAGAGTTCTGATAGTATTGATAAGGGTATAATTTTTATATTGTTAGGTATATTAATAATTTTATTTATGATTTAAATCCTGAAACAATTAAATACATTGCAACATGAAATTATGCAAAGAGAAGGAGATGTTGTCATAGGTACTCAATTAGTTCCCTTTGGATATTGCTTTGAGGTATGATTTATATATTTTATGGTATATTTATCAAATGTATAGTGATGTTATTACAAGGTATGTGATTTATGTGTTCTATGATCTATTTATAGAATGTATAGTGACCTTTTTTTTCAATATATATATATATATATATATATATATATATATATATATATATAGTGACCTTAATTGAAGGTATGATTTATGTGTTCTATGATATATTTATCAAATGTATAGTGATATTAATTTGATGTATGATTTATATGTTCTATGGTATATTTATCAAATGTATGGTAATGTTAATTTTATGTATGATTTATTTATTCTAAATATCATTCTATCATTTGCTAGTAAGAAATGTCATTGTTGCAGGAATATTGTCTTGGCATGGAAAATATAGAAATTGAGACTGTTGAGATGACTTAGCTAAGGTATATATTATATATAGATGTCATATATAACATAGATACGAGTCTGTTCGAGAAGAAACAAAACATAGTGAAAGACACATAATAGATGTAATATATGTTATTGGTATATGTCAAAGTTTGATTAGAACTAACCAGAAAAAAAATGATTAGAACTTGTGTATATTAAATTTTGATCACCTTTGAGGATTGAATACATACCAATATATAAATGACCAACCAATATATAAATGACCATCAATAAAGACACAATAGACATAAAAGTTGCAAATAAGATTGACCATAGTATGAAAAATATATTATTCGTCTATATCAAATCTGCACATTATACTTATTTCATGGGGACAGTAAATGAAATAAAAATTGCTAAACAATGGAGACAGTAAACAACATGAAAGTAAAGATTTCTTGCAATGTCTTGGATAGTTAACCATTTGCTTCATTAAAAATTTAAAATCAAATCATATAGATCAATTTTCAAAAGAAAAATAAGACAAAAAAAAAACAATTAAAACAAAACAAATAAACAAAATAAAATATTAAAACAATTTTTTTTTTTTATCAACATTATTACTTACCCATAAGTATGTGAAAGAAGGAAAATTGTGAAATGGAAGCTCCGATAGTTGAAGGAAGAAAAATGGTGAAATGGAGGTTGCTGGGCAAAAATTGCAATAGAAAAGGGGAGAGAAATGGAGGTAAGGCAGTTGACAAAATTGGTAAAAAAAAAAAAACATAAATGCTACAGGAAAGGAATAAAACAAATAAAGAAGGTTTCAAAAAAAAAAATTAATAAATACAATAAATTAATAAAGGGAGAACTACCAAAATAGAAAACCGGCTATTGAATTAAAAAAAAATATATTATAATGTCAAAATTAAATAAGGACATATGGGGAAGAATAAAAATCCATTTAATGCATGAAATTTTACCATTGATAAATTTAAAAGATTTAGACATATTTGAAATTAATTGACTCACCCACCATAATTTCTATAATATATAAGTTTGGAGCATCACTTACGTAAATGATGGACACGTAAAATTTTGGGGGCCATCATTTACGTAAATCAGCATGACTTTATTAGTGTAAGCCTAAAAAATATATATTATTCAATCTTTATTGAAATATATATTTAGGGTCCATATAAAAATAGTGTAAGCTTAGGGTCCGTTTGGTAACGTTCTCGTTTCTTGTTTCCGTTTCTTCATTTTTAATAAAGAAAAATAGAATTTCATGACCCTAACACCTATACATTCAATAATAATAAACCTATATTCTTATTTATGTTTGAAAAAAATTGGAAACAAGAACAAAAAAGGAGAAACTAGTTTTAGTTGTTCCCAAAAGTTCTATACAAATGTTGGGAGTGTTTCTAAAAAATGAGAAACAAGAAACATACATAGTTATTAAATGCTTAGATTTCTTAATAAAATTGGAAACAAGAAACAAGAAACGAGAACGTTACCAAACAGGTCCTTAATTGTTTATTTACGTGTCCATGACTTTATTACATTGATATTTATGCCTTAAAAGCTTTATAATTTTGTTGTAAACAATTAAAACTAATATTCAAACAATCTAACACTCCTAAATGATGGGACCTAATCTTAAACCATGTAGTCGTACACAGATAGAGTTAAAATACCTTATTTTAGTGATATTGTTAATATAATTTCCTATGCAAATGTTTTTTTTTTTTTTTTTTATAGCATTTCCTATGCAAATGTTAAGGATAATCTTTTATGAACCATCTAGATAGAGAAATGTAAGTCAAGGTATTATAAATAGACCTCGACCATGAAAATCGATCTATCAAGCAGCCATTCTTTGAGATTGGTGCAGCTATGCTTTCTCCCACCTCTTGGAACTCTACAAAACATTTTCTGTCCCTGGATACCAAAAAATGAGATAAAAGCAAAAACTTTCTTCCTCTACCATTAACTCATTAGTCATATTATATACACTACAAGTAAACATATACGAAAATGGACTCTACTGCCCATAAATTAATGGAAAGAAAAAACAATTGGAAAATGACAAGAGGTGAAAGGATGAAGAAACTGACAGAACAAAGAAATGACTAAACGGTGACCACTTTTCTTCACGCTAATTCTCCCCCACTTGGTCACCAAGCCACAACATCTGAGCCAAAATGAGCTTTCAATGGACATAACATATATATATAGCCTACCAAACTTTGTGCAAAAGAGGAGAATTAGCTCACTCTGAAATTCTAGGCAGATTCTACCACAATCTGAAGATTTGTCATTATCCTACCATCTGTTTTGAGATTGTAGAACCATGGGGTGACATCTTCCTCGACACTCATGCAGGATTTGAAGAAATTGAGGATTTTTCGGTTCCACGAACATTATATTTCTCGTAGACTTTGTCGCGGTTTTCTGACCACCAACTCTCTGCTTGGTGCTCCCCAAATCGTCTTCGGCTGCATTTGGATTTGCATCAGTGATAAACAATTAGTTGGTTTTGAGCAATGGAAAATTTCAGCCCTGATTCATAACAACTTTTTTTTTGTTTTTTTTTTTTTTTTAATTTGATTCCGTTTCAAACAATTAAGCTTACTGAACCCTTTTTTAGCTTTCAAAATTTCGGTAGGATTTCAAAAAAAAAAAAAATCCAAAGGAGATTAGAAAACAAAGAAAAATGATAAAAAATGATAATAATTAAGCTTCATTATTAGAAACAACGAACCAAAAACTAAAACATTATCAAAAGAGCCCTTTAATACTAGGATTTCATGGTTAGAAGAATTTTGTGCCTTTTGCAATGAAATGATAAAAATCTCACCATCCAAATTGGTACATATTCTAACCATTCTAGGGGTCCTCTAGTTTAAAAAAGTTGATCTTCTAAGCATATTTGCAGAGGATGACTATGATGCAATAAATCATCTGTCAATTAAATATTGGAAAATAATAATGTTTTTGAGAAAGTTGAATGGTTATGTGAATTCTCACATACTTCAAATATGCGACGCAGAAAAAGATATATAATAGAAGTGGTCAAATATTAATAAAGACAGGTTACCTGAAGCGCACTCGTTTAAGATCTCTAGTTCCATCACGAAGTGCCATCAAAGTTATGTAGACACCAGGTTCATATTGTTCAATCCATTCGGCCTCAACTTGATTGTCATTATTGCCTGGCAATGCAGAACTTCTTGATCTTGTGTTACTCTCACTATCCAGTAAAGGACCCGAGCTATTTGCTCCCTCTGACATGCTGCTGCTGCGGCTTTCCCAAACCCCTCTATGACCACAAGACAGTCTAACATCTCGATCGTCATCTATCCCATCAGAGGTAAATCGTCCTAGCTCCGAGGATGAGTTAGTTTCATGACTTGCAGGGAGTTCTCCAGATGAATTTGGTGGACCTTGAAATCCATTACTTATGGAATAGTCAGTCGCCATTGAAGAAGCCAAGGACAAAGAGCTGTGTGAATCAGATTCTGAATGATGCTCTCCATTGGAAGCCAAAAGGTGGGCACCATTTTGTTCCATACCATTTGGAAGATAGAAGGGTCTCATGTTTTCAGAGTCATTAGTTCCAGGAAGACCCATTTTCACTCCATCAGGTAACCTTTCGGCCATATCTTTAATCTGGAAATCATATTAGTAGTAGATCTTGATGAAAATTATAGTAGATCAAAGTAAAGATGTAGTTTGCATAGAACATTTCTAAACAAAATAATGATCACTGATTGGAGTGTCTCAGTTGGAAGAAAGAAAAATGAGAGAAGAATGAGTTTAATAGCAAACTTAGCCATCTGAAGGAACCTAGTCTCAAAATTTTATGGAATCAGAAAAAAAAAATGCAATGCCAAGCACACAGACACAGTAATTGAAAACCTGATGAGTTTCTTTCTTTTGTATCATAATACCATTTGACAGACAATATGCCATTTTTTGACCAAATAACAGTTCATAAATATCAGTGAAGGTCAAAACAGAACATCATGCTCCATGAAAATATAATAATCACAAAGCATGGGGATGATACTCTAGTACATCCGAGACCAACCTGAGCAGTTAGTGATGTAATAACTTCTTTCGCTGCTTTGGATTTAGCAGATTCCTCTGCAGCCAATGCAATAGCTTCTTGTGCTTTCTTCTCTGACTTCCGAAGTTCTAATTCTTGATGTTCACATCTCTTTCTCAGGCTCTCAACCTAGAGGTTTAGAGAAAGATAAACAACCTAAGTGCGTCCCGTACAAATTTAACCATAACAACCTACGCATCCTTTCCTTTTACAATTTGAAGTGAAAGGAAACTGGAAATACAAGGAGTCAGGTTCATTACCTGTGCACGCAGCATGAGAACCTCTTGATTTAAAAGTTCATTTGTTTTCTTCAAGCTATCAGCTATACCCTTGGAGAAGGAAAGTCCTGATGCTGTAGGAACAGGCGTAGCAGACCTTGGTGGACTAGGTCTCCTTGACAAAGGTGACACGGATCTGGAATTTACTCCATTAACCATAGGAGTTGGCTTGGGAGCTAGTCGCCGAATATCAACTGCGTTTGGACCATCTTTGAGTTGCAGAAGAGTATGTGCTTGAGTGGGGCGAGCAATGGAGAATGTATCTGTTCTCTTCCCTTGCTTGGCTGCTTTGCTATCTAGTTGTTTTATCAGATCCATATTGGAAAGTGCTGTTTTAGGAGGTCTTGTGTCACTCTTGTCCAACTTGTCCCTATTCTCACCTGACGGGCGGGGTACACTATTCTTCCGGTAACTAATTCCAGATTCTGACGCCTTACTCAATTTGGCATAACAAGAATCACATACACGATAAGATTTCCTAGGAGTAGGAGCCAGTGCAGCTCTTAATGCTTTTTTGGAACTACACGAGTGGCAGTGCACAAGTCCACAGTTGTAACAGTTGTGCCTCTTTCTTGTGAAACCAAATGCCTGTCTACAAGCAGAGCATTGTGACTGCTCTGTACCTGACAATGATTTATGAAGACAAATAGCTGCGGAGTAGTTAGAACCACAAGCAATGATTTTGACATGTTTGTCCTTCAAAGCTTCAACCAAAGTTGGTGATTTCCGATCCTCAATGTCTCCATGGCCTAACCTCCCATTAGCTCCCTTTCCCCATGTGTAAACTTCATTTTTGGACGTAAGTACCATCACGTGATATGCACCACAAGCAACCTCTTCAGCAGACTCCCCTGAAAGCTTATCTTCCACCAAACATGGTTGCTTTCCATCAGCATGGGGATTTCCAAGCTGACCATAAACTGAACTTCCAACTGTGAAAACTTGTCCTGATGTTGTCAATCCAACAGTTATGCTGTGCCCACAAGCAATTTTATGAAAATTATAGTCAATTAGTGCTGGAACACATGTGGGTTTAAGCCGGGGTTCCTTGTCTCCATGTCCTAAACGATTCTTGTCTCCATCGCCCCATGTAAACAATTTACCCGATGAGACACTTGCACTAGATTGTGTCATAATAACTTCTACCACAGCAGCAGTATGCCACACTCCACATGCAACAGCAATTGTCCTCAAGCCTGATAAAGACTCTACTTCTCTCGGATATGAAATGCTTTTTTTGTCACCATGACCCAAGACCCCAAAAGTACCATCACCAAATGTGAATAGCTGCCCCATAGATGTGATCAATGCGGTGTGCCATGGACCACATGCTATAGATGCAACTTGAAGCCCCTCAAGGATACCTGAGATTCTCTTTGGCATCCAATGGCTGACATCAGTTCCATTACCTAGAAGCCCGGCATTGTGTACACCATCTCCCCATGTATAAAGTTCCCCATCCATTGTAACAGCACAAGTATGGAACTCTCCGCATGCCACAAGATCAATTGTGGTTGCTGCCAAGGCTTCAACAAGGCGAGGTTGTGTTACATCCTTCCCCATTCCAAGGCCAAGCCTTCCTCCTGATTCCTCACCCCATGTAAAGACCTCCCCTTGCCGCGTGACTATGGCAGAATGCCTGACTCCACAGGCGATATGTTGTGCATCTAGAACAATATTGGACTCTAGTGGCTTCGGAAGTAGCACATCTGTCCTTGAACTCACGTTAACAGCTCTATCAGTCCCAGGCTTCATAAAATTATCACTAATAACCTCACCCCATATGTATATATCTCCTAGAGCATCACAGTCATCTGGTGTAGAGCCATGACTGGAGGAGCTAGGAGCACTTGAAACACTAACTCTAAAAATATCTGAACTAGATCCTTTTGCTTGCATATTTGTCTGGTTCAATGGTACATGTGACCTTGTAGAGTTCTCAGACCTGACACTCGTTGGAGATTTATTTGGACTAAAATTAGCACAGACCTCAGGAGAGCTAATATCTCTAGTGACACTATTGGAGCTGTCACTGGGGCTACTTGAAGTTAAGTCACTGCTGTCCTGAAAAAAATTGAAGATCATCGATAAAGAAATGCACAATGTAACTTTGCAATGACTTTTTATGGCATGAGCATACATCTAAAAGAAAATAGACCACCTGAAATTCTGAATCTAAAAGCAAGAGAAGCTACAGCGACCACAATATTGCATTCAGTCATACAATTGCAGTAAATTTCGGCAAACATCCTATACCAATGGCTCAATGACACAGATCTCCATTGCATAAAGATAAATTAATATCTCACAAACATGAGCAGAGCATCAATTATAGAAAGTAAAAGCTCATTAGATCTTTCAGATAAAAACGTACAAAGCTTTGGAAAACATCCCAGCTCATTGGATTTTTAATACTCACAAACAGATAAAGTCAATTTTTGAAAACATCCCAAACCCACTGACATAACAACAGTACTACAACACACACTATTAAATGACAACCTATCTCCCATACATAAAAGAAGAATGACAGCTTTCATTAATTATTACTGCAGGAGTAGAGTTGTAATCATGTAGTCAATCATATAACAGTCTCCATGAGTTTTTCCTAACTAAAATGCACAATTTTTTAACATCATTGAACTCTTAGAGCATGCTAGTTGAACTATTAAACAATTCCAAGTAGGCGGATTACATCTTGATAGAGGCCTCCATCATTCCATCCATCAATTTTGGAACGTCCACCGTCGCCAGAACCTATTAATGCTTTCAAACCAGCTATCCAAATTTCAGCCTCGACTTTATCCTTACAAATCTGAAAAGCCAGAATATGTTGCAATTACTGTTAGAGGCGCAGCACAAAAATTAGAGGCAGAGACTTCTAAATTACAAACAATAAGATTGTCCACCACCAACCAGATCAAGAGATCGTTTTCCATTGTTGTATATCAGAGAAAATGATAAATAATCCTTCTCAGGTCGCAGATATCGTTGGAACACGGCCTAAAACAATTGAAGTACGGCAAATATCAAGTTTGACCAATATCATTGAAAAATTATGTGAAGGGTGATAATTATTGCAAAAAGAACAGACTAAAATTTGCATAGATCTTACAGTTCTTTGTCCAGGAATAATTCTCGATACAGAAGCTAACTTCAAACTCTTTTCGCCAGTAGTTGAAATCCAAATTAAAGATGATTCATCCTGCAATTTAAATTAATTGAAAATCCATAACTGCGATATACAAGCCAGATAAGTCATGGAAAAGCTAACATATATGAGCATAAAAATCAGACATCAAGCACTTGATCTCTACATTGATTTCCTCCAGTATCCACAGATATTGCGTTTAAAATCTATTCATCATCAAGTGAAATGATAAAAGATTACCTTTTACAATGAAAAAGTAGCTATAAGAAAGGGTGAAATAGAAAACAAATTGGATAAGAAATCCAATCATGTGCAAAAAGAAATAATATAAGTATAACAACAATCCCAAGCGGCCCCCACATTTTATGCATACATCTTTAGTTATTATCAACTGAAAAAATGAAAGAAAAAGAAAGAAATATCGCTTAGATGTTCCAATGAGGCAAGTTATTTATTGCTTCCAGTTGATTACACTTTAGCGCATATTCTGATTCCTATTTGTTATGCTTCCCCTTTTATTTCTTTTGCCTCGTTTGCTTTTCAACCAATCATCTTCCTTTTTTGTTGGAATGATATCCTTTTGTCGTTTCTTTTTAAGAAAAAAAAAAAAAGAACCAATCATCTTCTTCAAAATTCAACCTACCAGCTGCACATTCAATACTTGAGAAGGGCTTGTGACTTAAAATGATTTTTTTTTTATATCCATGAATGTCCAGGCCAGCTTGCTTATACTTCGACTAATCTCATAGGACAACCGTCTGACCCTACTACATTTGGTTACCAAGAAACATGTAGGATATTAAATCCTAAGTAGGTGGTCACCATGGATTGAACACATTCTCTTTAATCCCTTTATTTTTCTCATGGCCCTTATTGACCACGGGCCAATCCATGATGGTTTGTGACTTGAAATGATCACATCACAAACCATCCTTCTTTAATGTTTCCACACATTCAACACCTTGAGGGGCTTGTGGCTTGACATGATCACATCATAAACCATCCTTTTTTAATGTTTCCACACTTGCATACTCTTCCTCCAAATAACTAGTCATCCCCTCCAACCCCCTCTTACACCTACCAATTCACCATTTTTAGATGCCACTTCTTCTTCTTTCCTATACTTCTTCCTTTCTATTCTTCTAACTCACCATTTTTAGATGTCACTTCTTCTTCTTTCCTATACTTCTTCCTTTCTATTCTTCTAACTCAGTTGTTCATCTTTCAGATTCCTTCCCAAACGAACAACATTTGAGGGAATAGGGTTTCATGAAATCTTAATATTGTTTCGTTAGATAAAATCCCATGAACACATCTAACTCTTCCAACCAACAATCCTGAAGAGTGGCTAACTACAATTTACTACATGAGTCTTCCTTCGTTTAATCTATCTATGACAACTTCAGCCATGATCAAACAACAAAACTTATCTTCAATCTCTATGTTTGCTTCCAAGCATAGGTATGTTAATAGTATTGCGTGCACATTGTGTAAAATAGTATCAACTGACTGTAGATAAATAAGGAATGATAAAAATTAGGAAAAAATCATTTATCTTTACAGTGAATTGAACTAGTCCAATTTAATTTTAAAATATTAATTGTGTCAAATTATTTTTTGAACTTGAAAAACTAGTAAAATTAACACTCTTCACTAGTTGAGTTGATATTTTTTAGGAGATTTAGGCTAAACTTAGGCAATATCGTGGGTTAGGGATTGATCATTTAGGGACCTTAGCTAGTGATCCAAATTATCTCACTCGATAAAAAATTTTATTCCCCATCATCTCACTAGCCAACCCTTGCCCCCTATTATTTTGAGTTCCTATCTAGTATTCAAAGTTCGCCTCGAGTTTGTACTACTCTTGCGACCTGCATCTTCATATATCACATAAGATGATAATCACTAGTATGAATGCATTATATAAGAGCATTCAACACCCTCCCTCTCCCTTCCTCTCTCTCTTGGGAGGGGGATGGAGAGTAGAAATAGGAATAGGAACTTTGCACAAGTTTCCATTTTTCTTTTTGATATCAACTGTTCTTTTACAAGTTGAATAATCAGGTGACGACTTCCATTTTTCCTTTTTCTTTTTTGAGTACATGCAACAAATCTGTGGGTGGGGATTTAAACCTCCGGCCTCAAGGGAAGGAGTAGATGTCTTAATCTTTGAATATGCTCATGTTAGCACATGGATTTCCACTTGTGTTGTTATTCAGACTATGAAAATAATTGGCCAATCATAAAAGATCTCATGATTCCAATTTGTAACTGCCTAGTCTAGCAGGAAAGTAAGGATGGCAGGCAATAAATGCTGATAACAATATATTTACACAAAGTAATAATTAAATCAAACTCACATTAGAAAGACTAAATGGACAAAATTTTGGTTTTCCTTTACGACCATACTTGAGGAGTTGAGAACCCTTCTTCAAAGCAATTAGTGCCTGCAAAGATATTAGATCTTCAAAATTATGAAAGAATAAAAGTAAAGAGTCAAAAGATTGTGGCGTAGACATTTAGTAAAATTATGCATGTGGTACATTATCAAAATAAACTAAAAAGTAAGCCACAGTATTCAAACAAAATAATTAAATTTTACAAAGTTCTTTCCCTGAAAATCAACAACTTGAATGAGTTTGCATTGGCATTGCAGCAAACATGAGAATTTAATACCATAAGAAGTTATGACCTGGCAGTATAATATCAGTTCATACATGAATCAACTATCAAAACAAACCAATAAACTTCAACACAGCGAGTAACATATTTTCCTTTGTATGCTTTCACAATTAACAAAGAAGCACTAAACAAGCAGGGACGCTTGAAAATTTTCCGATTACCTAATATTCTTTACTTTTTTCCTTCCCATTTTGGCAGGACTCATAAAACATAAAAGGAAGGATATAATGTCATCTGCCTCGAAAACATTTCTATTTAGAGGATCCCAAATCCAGCGTGTAGTAAACACAAGTGCACATTTCCAGGAAATGCTTTCGAAAAATTCGCATTACACTAGGGAAACAATTTTGGCTCAAAAAAGAGGCCTATGAGTAACGCAGTACAGTTCAAATAATCAAAATAGACAACATCAGTTACGAAACCAAATTGGAAGGTAAAATTCCCCTAAACTCGGAACAGTAAACCAGCAAGCTTCAAAAAGAGAGGGAAAAAAAAAATCAAAGTTAAACCACAAACTGTGCAATGTTCCCCCACTAATGTTGAAACAGAGAAATTAGGAAGAGAGACCTGCTCAGTGTCACGGTTGGCATTCCCGTAGCTAACAAGATCTGCCATTCCATGTGAGAGATTCACCGAACAGCCACCACCCTCGCCGAAAAGTAGCCTGAGCTCCGGTCATCATCTACGCCGACTACCTCATCCATACACGAACATCGATTACAACACACACCAAACCTCCTCTCTCAAGAAAAACAACATTCCTCCCTTCCTCCAAAGCTTGTCAGATCTATCAATCACCTGCAATAGCAAAACCACAGCACCTCCATTCCAACTCAAACCAAACCGCAAGAGCTCTACTCCAAGTCTCCGGCCAAGAAACAGAGATTGTGCCGGAAAACGGAGGAATGCGACGGCAGACAGCCGGAATGATAGAGGAAAAAGAGGATTATTCGACGGAAAACGTGCCGACGACGGAGTTCCGGACGGAGGAGAGAGAGAGAAGAGAGAGAATCTGAGTCCACAGTTTGTCAAAAAAAAAAAAAGTACAGAGTCAAAGACGAAAACAAAATTGATATATTAAAAAATTGTTTTTAAAAAAATATGAAATTTATTAAAGCTTTTTTTTTTCTTGCTTTTGGAATCGAGTGGGAAGGCAAAAAGAAAACAAGAAAACATTTCCAAAGCAAAATAATGGAAATTGTTTTTTTTTTTTTAGAATAAAATAAATAATTGAATAGAATAATATAAATAATGGATTAAAATACAACAGAAATAAATATTTATGTTTGTTTGGGGTCTAGGGGAGGGAGGCACGTTGGTGAGATGAGTTTCATTGGTGAAGGATTTTATGCAAGGTGGACCCAATAATATGTATTCATGATATTATTTTGGAAAAAGTGCAAGAGCAAATTTTAATTTTTACCCCAACTTGACTTATGAATTTTGATGGGCAGGCAATTCGGATTCTGTTTTATGTTTTCAGATTTACTGAATTCAGAGAATATGCGTTTGGTTTTTTTAAACTGTTTTCGGATTCTGTGATTCAAATAGTAGATTTTTGTAAACAAACTTTTTTTTTTTTGTGTTTTCATTGTATCCAGATTTTTAATTTGAAAATTTTAAATGCATAATTAAATTAAAAAATATAAAAGCTTTTATAAATACAGTGTTTCATGTTATAAACTTAATTTATTTTTGTGAAATTAAAATTTATATAATATAATGCATTATAAATTATATGATATTGTAAAATAATAATAATAACAAATTTATAACACATAACATGTTTATAAATTAATTAATAATATTTTATATTCAACTTAGTATTTAGTAGATAACTATAAACAATTTATGGTTTATAAATATATTATTAAATACATTTTGAACCATTGTTTAAATTCAGATCCAATTTCTGAATCTGCTACCACATATCTAAAAACATGAAATACAACTCTGTTTTTATTGGATCTTTTGTTTTCAAATTTCTGTTTTCAGGTCACCAATGCTGCACCCTAACTTATATACCCAATTGAACTTTAGATTTGGATAGATATTGTAGGAGATCTTGACTCGAAGTGAGAGTTGGTTTGAAAACGGGTCTTAACTTGTATGGTTGGGCTAGAAGGTTTCTTCAACGCCTTCTAAGATATTTTCAAAAGTAAATCAACTCAGTATAAGAATAAAAAAAAAATTATATTTGAATACGGTAAAAAGAATGTTTACCTTTAATGATTTAAACTTGAATAAATGTTATAACTTTTACTCTTTTTTTTTTTTTTTTTTTGTTAGGCTTTTGTTTGATTTTGTTGAAAATAATGTCTTCTCACGTGCATCCATGAATCACAAACTAGACACATGTTGTGTTATGTAATTGATGGGATTTCAAAAAAGACGGCACCATTAGTGGATAAATGTTGCAAGTTAAATAAAAACTAGAAATTGGAATGTTGATCCAAATTTAAGGTTCAATTTGATGAACTTAAAAGATTGTGGCAAAAATGATTAACCTCGTCAAGGTCAGGGGTAATAGTTGAATACATTTTTAATTTAGTTTGTATATCTAGATGATAGCGAGCCTAGCAAGCTATTTTTCCCTATCTATTTTAGTTAGTCTTTGAAATTAATTAAATTGACCAAATGTATGCATTTATTTGTAGGAATCAATTATTGAAGCTAAATCGAGATAATGGAGTTAATCGGATGTTCGGGACGTGAAAAGAGGCAAAGGAAACGAAGAGAATCAAAGTTGGAAGCTTCTAGATGAGACAAATCCGAGAGCCAGCATCGGGACGCTAGTTTCTGGGCGTCTCGACGCTGGCAATTTCCTTACCTGATTTAGGCGGCAAAGGTCACAGCGTTGAGACGCTGTAACTATTGCGTCTCGACGCTGACAATTTCCTTACCTGATTTAGGCGGCAAAGGTCACAGCGTTGAGACGCTGTAACTATTGCGTCTCGACGCTGTAACTATTGCGTCTCGACGCTCTCAATTATTCCATAAACAGAATGGGTGGTTAAGAGACAACGTCGTGACGCTGTCTACAGCGTCTCGACATTGTCGACAGATTTGATATAAATAGAATGTGATTTGCTATGGCCAAAGGGGTCCATTTGATGCAATTTTAGCCCTAAACTCGACTAAAGACCTTTTGTGGGAGTTGAAGCAAGGTAGAGGAGCGGGATTCAAAGACTTTCCTTAATGCTTTCAATTTATTGGCTATGAATTGAATGATGTTAGATCTTGTTAAGCATAACTAGGATAGTCTTAAGATCGGGAGATTTAAGATAATCTTAGAAATCATTAAAAATGATGTCAATTGAGCTATGCTCTTGTTGTCATTATTCCTAGATTTATGAAACATAGCATGTTAAATCATCCAAGTAATTAATTCATAACCCCAATCGGTGAAATCAACTCGAGTTTTTCATCATTTGAGTTCCATAATTTTAAGCTTTGTGTCTTGTTTTATTCATTCTCACTAAGTTTTGTTCCCAAGATAAAATTGGACATAAGTATTTGTGGTAATTAATTTGATTAGAAACTCAATCCAGAGGACGACATTCGATCTAACAAATCACTATATTATAACTTGGCCCGTACACTTACGGTAAGCAAATTGTGCATCACTAGACTTGAACAAGGCGAGTTAATTTTTACCTTAAACTTTCAATATCATCGAATTTCAGATCTAATTTTGACAAGTTTTATTATTATTTTTTTTCAATTAGACTTTCATTTGAAAAATAGTTGAAACAATATGTTTACATGTATATTTTTTTTTTTAACAATTGTTTACATGTATTTAATAGATTATAAACACAGGTTTTGTATGAAATTGACGAGCATTTAGAGTGTCTTTGATTTATTAACTTTTCAAGCGTTAACATCAGTTATACATTGTGTTTGTTTGTTAGAAATATATTCAAACGAAGGTAGTGGGATGAATGGAATTGATTTATACATTGTGTTTGTTAGAAATTGATTTGAAATTTGTTTTCAATTGAAAGTAGTGGGATGAATGGAATTGAAATTTTGGTAGAAAGTAAAAGATGCCAATGTTATCAAAGTATGAAGTCCAATTTGATGACATCGAGAGTTTAAAATAGAATTCAACTTTTCATTGAGTTGATGGTAAATATTAATTTTTTTTCTCTTATTCTTTATTTGATTTAGATTACAATAATGTAATTTTTAATGTTAAAAAATATTCGATGAAGTATTTAAAGGATTTTAATTTATGTTTCTCAACTAAAAATATAAATTAAAAAAAAAATCTCCCCATATCAAAAAAGAAAAGAAAAATAAAAGGCATTTTACTCTCGAGTCTATGCATTAAAATAAGTATTTATTATTATTATTTGAAAGATATGTGAACACAAAATTAAAGTAGGAAGGTTGCGCTCCAAAATGTACTTCAACAAGTACTAAAAACAATTCTTTTTTAAGGAAAAAAAATTATAGTTTATTCTATAGTTTTTTTTTTTTTTTTTTTTTTTTTTTACTACAACATGTAGGGGTGGAGGTTTCAACCTCTGATCTCTTGGTCAGGATACAAATTTTACGCTAGTTGAGTCATGTTCTTGTTGACAGTTTATTCTATAGTTTTGACTATGCAAAGACTACAGAAAAGTAATAAATTCTTTTTAGAAATGTTATAATGATAAATGCATTTAAACGTTTTTAAAAGAATGCATTTAAATGCGTTGTTATAAGTTTCATTTATTAAATAAAATGAATTTATAGTAAAAAATAGGCGACTTAGAAGAAAGAAAAACTAGTTGTGTGTTCAACTTACATAAATTAATGGATGAGAATTCCGTGATTAAATGAAGAAGTTTTTTACCTAACTTTTGTTCAAGACGAGGAATGTACTTTCTATGTTGACTCGACTAACAATCATATACTTGAATTTTTTAATCATTTTTTTTATTAAATTTATTAACTTGTATAGTCATATAATAATATTTTTTTTTTTAAAAAAAAAAGAATTGTTATATTTATTTAGAGTAAATTAATTTCGTTTGAAATTTATGTTAAAAAGTGTGATTAACATATTATTTGACAATAAAGAAGTCGAGTATTATTATTATTGTGTGGAATATTACCTGAGGAAAGGAATATAGAAGGTATCCCGACCTTGCCCCACTCAAATTCATTCTCAGTGAAGAATATGCTTAAAAGTAAGTAAATAATTGTCTAAGCGAACATAGCTCAGCAGTAATTGAAAATAACTTCACTCAATTCTTTGTTTGGCGGATAATATCCAATTGTGGAATCCACAAATTTATTAACTAATTACAACACTTTATTGTGGATTCCACAACTTATTGACCCCTACTCCAACTCCTATATGGACAAAACAATTCCAGATTTTATAACTTGATCAACTCCTTGCTAGAAATTATATATAATTGACCACATGCAAACGACATTTAAAAGAGGTGTGAAGTTGAATCTTAAGGGATTGTTTGGTTTATGGTTTTATAGATGTCCTTGAAAATAAAATTGTTGGGAATCAAAGATTATTGTATTTGGTTGTGCATGAGAATGCCATCAGGATTTTACAGAATAAGTTTGTTTTTATTTCATGAAATTAATTAGGAAACCTTATATAACTTTCCTAGATTATTTATAAAACAATCAAAACAAATTGAAAGTATTAATAAAAATTAATTAATTAATAATCAAATAATTAGTTTAAGTGAATAAACTCAGTTATTTTAACTTATTAAAATTATTTAATTAATTTTTAATAAAATATCATTGATTACATTAATTTAATATTGTTTATTCATACAAATTTAATTAAATAAATATTTTAATAAATATATCTATGATTATTTATTTATTATAATGAAATTATATAATTAATTCTAGTTCAATATTATTAACTATAAATTTAATTATAATTAAATAATACAAAGTAATATATTTTAAAAAAACAATATAAAAAAGAATAAGAAGGTATGAAAAAGAGAGAAAAAAGATAATATGTTAATAATAAAGATTAATAAAAAAAATTATAACTATGATATATTAATCTTAAGAAATAAAAAATGAATAAGTAATTAATTATAATTTTTTAAAAATAATTTTTTATACTAAGTTAATTTAAATTATTCTAATTCATTAATTAATTATATTTTAGATATTATTAATTAATTAATCAATTATAATCTCAGTAAATACGTAATTGCATCCTTTTAATAAGCTTGGCACTAGGTATATATTTTAATAAATTATTATTTATTTAATATAATTAAATAACTTATTATATTAATTTTGATAATTAAATATCAATTAGTTAATTAATTAATTATATTCAAAATGAAATTGCATATAAAAAAAAGCATGAGAAGAAATAGTCAAAGAGAATTCATGTGTGAAAGTGAGTAATTGATCAACAATAATTGACATATACCATTGACCAAAAGATCTGAGGTTCAAATTACCACTCCCAAATATTGTTGAACTAAAAAAAATTGATTTTTTTATAAGGATATAGAAAACTTTTCTCTATGAACATAAGTGATGCCAAAGAATACATTATTTCTATGACCAACTCCATAAATCTTCTAACAAATAAGGGTATTAAAAGTCCTTACCCATTCTCATCTCCAAAACCTTTATACCAAACAACCCCTAAAAGGACAAGGCCAAGAGCAGATATCACATCAAAGGACAATATACGGGAAGACATCATACCATAATAAGGGTATATTTTGTTAAACTTTTCAAGTGTTTAATTTTGAAAAAAGAATCATCTTGAAAAAAATTCTAGTGCTTGACAACCACAAAAAATGACTTTAGAAAATGAAATTGAGAAATAAATTATTTTGAGAAAAACACTTGAAAGCAAAATTTTTAAAAAGAGTTTTTAAGTAGATAATGGACCCGTTTGGAATACATTTTTGTTTAAATGTTTTTTTAGAATGCATTTTCTTTTAAACACTTTTTATAAAAAAATGTTTAGAATTTAAACACTCATATGTTTGGTTACATTTCTTCATAAGTGTTTTTATACATAAGTTATATATACTTAAAAACTCATTTTAAAAAATTTGCTTTGAAGTGTTTCTCTCAAAATGGTTTACTTCTCAATCTCATTTTTTAATAAGTTATTTTTAGTGGTTGCCAAACACTATAATTTTTTTCAAAATGATATTTTTTTTTTCAAAATTAAACACTTGAAAAGTTAAACCAAACATACTCAATAACTTGTGTATAAAAACATTTATGAGAAAATGTAATCAAAATATAAAATGTTCAACTTCTAAATAATTTTTATGCAAAATATTAAAAAAAAAATATTCCAAATATAGGACCTGTCATAAATTTAGATAGTTGAGGTGTTTAATGCTAGCAAAAGTGTGTTTATTTAATATTATCATATCGTATCAAGCAAGAAGAGGCTAGCACTTGGCTTTGTTTGCAGATTTGATTTGAGAATTGTGATGGGTATCGGTGAATTTTGTTTGCTATCCATTTGTATTCTTAAACTCGAGCTCAATCAAATTGAATTGCATCAAAAATGGCGAAACTCAAATCGACACATTCCAAGTCTAGAACATTATTGAAAGGACCATTGTCATCAAACTTCTTACAAACCCACAAACCATGAACACAATCCCTTTTTCATTTGGATTCTAGATGACCTCAAAAGCCATGGATCATTTGATATCACTAGAAACAACATCTTTTTGGACATCAGGAACCGCTGATGATTGAAATCCCACAAAAAAAAAAAGAAAAAACCCAACAATTTTGCTTTTGGTTCTACCTAAAAGGTCTCATACTAATTGACTAAATCGTTACAAATCAAAGTTCCTGAATTAAAGATGATTTTTAGCCAGTTGTAATTAGATACTACAAAGTTCAAGGACTGAAAGTGATTTTTAACCCGTTGTAATCAGATACTACATGTGTCTCTATATAACTGTACAAGTCTCCAAGTTCTTGTGTAAGTTTTGTTATACATCTCATTTAATTTTGGTGTCCTAATTTTTGTTTCTTTCTTTTTTCTTTATTTTAGTTCAACAACATTTTGAGTGGAGATTTGAACTTATGACCTCTTGGTCAAAGAGGTACATGTCTTGTCTGTTGACCCTTAATTATTTGAACTTTCAAAATATTTGTTTTTGTTTTAAATTAAAAAAAAAAATAAAAAACTAAAATAAACATTTCAATATTTGAATGCCATAGAAAAAACTCAAACACTTAACCCAAGACTTTCTTTCAAAAGTGCTTTTGGAAGAAATACTCACTTCAAAAAAAATTTTGTTTGATGTGTATTATGTAAATTTCAAATAGCTTTTGAACACACACCTAATTTTTTTTTAAAGTACATCAACATTTGGGGTGGGAAGATTCGAAGCTCTGACCTCTTATTCGATGATTTATGTCAATTACCATTTAACTATGCTCGCTTGATGAACACACGCCTAATTAGCAAAAGGATATGTAAGGAAATAATTAGGGTTAATGAAGGTAAGTGAGTTTGTCTCCCAAGTTGAATGAATTTAGTCGGATAGGGTACACGTCGTCCTTGCAACAAAAATTATTTATACGTCAACGATCATATCATTATAAAAGAAACTTATTTATTTGTCTCGTAGCATATTTTAGCTGAAGCATCTTTATAGGCGGGGACCTCATGCATAATTGTTACTCATTTAAGTGACAAAAATATTGTCCTAGATCACCAATTTTACAATCAACTTGGCTTTTAAAAAAGATCCTTAGAGAAGAATTGCACGTATTTTGGTAGACTTTTAGCCCCAACCCTCAACCATGTATTTTTTCATGTTCAAGTTTCGCTTTCTTAATTCAACTTCTACCATCTTTTAATTTTTCAAGTGTTGAAACTTGCAAAAAAGGAAACCTTTCTAGTTTGCACACTCCTAAGTATTGAGGTAATATTTTAAGATGAGTTAGTCTCGTTGTTGAACGGGTTTGTTTGGTTTAGCTTTTTTAGTGTTTAATTTTGTAAAAAAAAATCATTTTGAAAAGAATTGTAGTGTTTGATAATTACTAAAAATGACTTATTAAAAAATGAGATTGAGAAATAATAATGATTTTGACACTTGAAAGTAAATGTTTTTAAAAATAATTTTTAAGTATATAATGACTTGTGTATAAAAACACTTACGAGAAAATATAACCAAACCTATAGGTATTTAAATTCTAACAATTTTTATGTCAAATATTTAAAAAAATGCATTTTATAAAACACACTTAAATTAAAAGGTATTCCAAAAAGACTCAGATATATTGAAAACTCTTTGTTTTATCTGGTGTTAGATCTTAGTCACTACTTCTAGTATTTATATATACACATATATATATATATATATGTTTTTTTTTTTGTTTGGAAAGAAATATAATTTTTTTTTTATTTTTAAACATAAATAAAATGTAAGTGAACTATATTTTTATTTTTAATTTTAAGAGAAAGAAAATCAAATCTATACTCTTTTTTTTTTTTTTTAAAAAAAATCAAATCTATACTCTTGAATTTGGCAAAGTACACTAGTTTCATTCTAAAAATTATAATTTACTTAAATTGAATTCAAGATTTAACACGTGTGTTAGGGGGACAATAGACACCCTCCCACCCACATATTTTTCACAATTGTATGATATTGTTCATTTTAAGCATAATCTCTCATGACTTTATTTTTGATTTCACCCAACAAACCTTTCATATTCATAGAGATATTGTTCTTCATATATATACTTATGATATTCTCCTTATCTAACAAATGTGAGATTGTGATCACATTCCCAATTATATGTATTGCATTTTTAACTTATGTTGAAGGTAAAAAGTCTAAGAAAATTCACTAATTTGAATAAAAGTCAATCCTTGCACAAAACTAAGCTTATGGTTAATGCATATCGACCATTGAATATATATTTCAAAAAACTTATAAATTTTAACAAAAATCTAACTCTAATGTCGCTTTTATAAACTTCAGACACATGATTTTATGATTTATTAAACACATGTGAATCTCAACAAAAATGATCAAACCAATCCAAAACTATTTGAACTTTGATAATTTAGACCCCGTTTGATAACCATTTTGGTTTTTGGTTTTTAAAAATTAAGCCTATAAAAACTATTTTTACCCACAAGCTTCTTTGTTTTTTATCTACATCCTTTCCCATGTTTTAAAAAACCAAGCCAAATTTTGAAAAAAAAAAAAAAAGTAGTTTTCAAAAACTTTGTTTTTGTTTTTGGAATTTGGCTAGGAACTCAAATGTCTTCTTGACAAAAATGAAAACTATTGTAAGAAGATTGAAAGAAAACAAACACAATTTTCAAAAACCAAAAATAAAAAACGAAATGGTTATCAAACGGGCCTTAACTATGACTTTTAATTCTATAAAAAATTTGAAAATTAGGTAGAGAGTGAAGTGCAGGTTAATTTACATAGATATTTGGCCAAAACTAACACTCAAATATCGATATAAGTGAAAAAAAACCGATGACGGAATCAATTTTTTTAAACTTGAATCGGTTGCCCACCAAAACCAGCAAAATCGACCACCAAACCAATCACCAAATTTGTATGGCGTGGTTGATTCAATTTTCAAAACATCAATTCTTCCAACGCAATTTTTTTTTTTCTTAAATCGATATGTGTTAGTTTACCATTAATTAGGTTTAAAAAAAAAAAAGAAAGAAAATCCGAAACTAAACCACTCACAAACCTTAATTACCTCAAACACACACAATTGTTTAGAGTTATCTCTTAGTTGGCGCCCAAGTTAATTTTTCACTTTAAAATAATCATTTTCCAAATAATTATTATCGTTATAGGTAATCCTAGACGACTCTAGAGAATTGAAGAAACTGACGAAGCCAACATAGCACAGATCTAAAGATTCGACCAAGGAGAAGGAGACAAGGAGGGAAGGAATTGGGGCTTCCTTGGCTTTGGCCCACTCCCGTGGGTCGCGTCTCTCTCCCTCTGCTCGATTCCTAGAGTCTTTGGCCAACCTAGTTCAGCTTGAATCAGTCCTGAGGCAAAGGAAAACCCTAAAAACATGAGAAAGTATATAAACTCTTCTTCAATCTTGAAGAAAGTGATCCGAAAACTCTACTTTTGAATTTTCTCTTTTTTTCCTCTTGCTCTCTTACTTGCTCATCTTTGTTTTCCTTGTTGACTTAAGCATTGGAGGCAGTGTGGCAAACACCACACCAGTGTGCAGATTTACCTTGTTTTGTAGGACACGTCTTCCCCCTAAAACAAATTTACCGTTGGTGTCATGTGAAGATCAGTTGAGTTCTCCATGCCCAAATTTTGGCGTCAACAATTATAATTTTCAAATTTTATCCAATTTTAAAAATTGAGTTAAAATGAACCTAATCTTATAATTTAAGGTTTTGTTTGATAATCATTTGGGTTTTGCTTTTTGAAAATTAAACTTATCAACACTATTTCCAATTATACGTTTATTTGTTTTGTTATCTACTATCTTCTCATGTTTTCAAAAACCAAGTTAAGTTTTGAAAACTAAGGGCCCGTTTGATAACCATTTCAGTTTTTGGTTTTTCTGTTTTTGGTTTTTGGTTTTTGGTTTCCTGTTTTTTAAAAACAAAAACCACATATGTTTGATAACTGTTTTTTGTTTTCTGTTTTTAAAAAACAGAAAACCAACCTTGTTTGATAACTGTTTTTGGTTTTCAGTTTTTTAAAAATTAGAAAGATGAAAAGATATTTTAGAGAGAGAAAAATGTGTAAAGACATTGAAACAAAACTTTAGAGACACAAATATAAATGTTTTCAAGAGAAACTTTTTTTTTTAAAAAAAAGACGAGAGAAAAGTTAAACATAGAAAATTTAGAGAGATGAAAGAAAATGTTTAGAGAAAGAATATTAGTTAGACTCGAGAAAAGATATTAGTTAGAGAAAAAATAGAAAACAAGTTAGAGTAAAAACGATAAATTTTAGATTAAAAAAATTAAATAAAAAAAGAAAATTTGGAGAGATAGTAAAGCTAAGAGTAAAAGATATGCTAAAGAACTAACGATAAATTAGAAAAATAAAGAAAAGTTGTAGCGATAGAAAATTTTGGTGAATTTTTTTTTTCAAAAGAAAAATTAGAACATGTTTATTGAGGAGAGAAAATGTATTGACAAGTTTTTAGAAATAGACAAGTTATAGAGAAAAAAAAAAGTTTTGAGAGAGAAAATTTTAGAGAGAGAAAAATAAATTTTAGAGAGAGAAAAAGAATAGAGAAAGAAATTTGTTGGAGAGAGAGGTAAAAGAGGAGAAAAGTAAGCATTAGAAGAAAAATGAGTTTTTGAAAAACAGAAAACAGAAAACAGAAATGGTTATCAAACACCCCTGTTTTTTAAAAATGAAAAACAAAAACAGAAAACAGAAAACGAAATGGTTATCAAACGAGCCCTAAAAAACACTTGTTTTTGTTTTTGAACTTTGACTAGAAATTTAAATGTTACTTTAACAAAGATAAAAATCATGATAAGGAACTTTGAAGAAAACAAACATAATTTTTAAAAACTAAAAATAAAAAATCAAATGATTATCAAATGGAATTTTAACTTTTTTGATGGTAGAAGAACTTAGGTTACTAGTTAACCATCGCAGAATTTAATTACTAACAATTCTGTTAGTTTGGAAGGTTTGACATCAAATACTTAGGGTAATGTTTAGAAATTTTGTAAATTGTTAAAGGAGAATGATGAAGAAATGATATTAGAATAATAATGATTAATGATGAAAAGAAATTAAACTTGGAGATAATGTTTTTGCCTAAAAAGAATAATTCAGACACATAACACAACAGTGAATGAAGAGAGCATGGTGTCCGGCCGATCTGAGGTTGGGATTATTACAAAGTTCCGATGATTTGACGTTGACCATGTCTCATCTTTTCTGATATTGCGGCAACGTGACACGCCTTGCCTTGCCTTGCCTTGCCTTGCCTTATTTTCTTTTTCTTTTTTTTATCTATGTCGTTTAGGACAATGGGTTTTGTTTTTTGGATTTTTCAGACATGGTTGTGAAATGACCGAATTGACCTCTCCTTTTGTTTTGGGTTTGTTCTGTAGTTGGTGAGCGGCCGTAGGTTTGGTTCAATAATGGCATTAAAGTTGGTTGGAATGTGGAGTGGTGGGCTTAGTTGTAGGACCCATGCTTTCGAGACAGAGATTCTCCCTTTGTCTCTTTATTTCGTTTTCGAGGAGGAAAGATGATTTTGAAAGTGATGTTTGGTGTTTTTTTTTTAATATATTATTTTCCTTTTTCCTTTTTCTTTTTTAGTTTGAATTCTATTTTGGATTTTTGAATTTTTGAAAGGTTAGGTTTTAATCTTTGGGCAAAATACACTTTTGGTCTTTCAGATTTGAATTTAGCGTCTATTTGACTCCCGAGGTCTTAAAATAGACATTTTAGTTTTCAAAGTTTGGTAAATAGTTCTAAATGGTCTTTGGACCGTTAGTTGACTAATGACAAATGATGTGGCAATTAGGTTGCGGATGGTGTATTGTTGAGTTGGTAAATCTATTAATTATGTTGGTGAGGTGGCAAAACTTCTTCTCTTTTATTTTCTCTTTTCATTCCTCTCTTCTTCTTCCCTCCTCACCTCTAGCAAAACTTCTCACCGGCCATCCGCCTTTGATTCGTCTCCATCTCGGTATGGTTGAAGATTTCTTCTGGAACAAAAACAAAGGTCTGGAAGTCTTCCTCTGTCCCAGATTTGGTCGATGAACTCGTCGACACCAAGCCCATCAAGCTCCATTATGAAATGCTCATCTCCAACACTACATGTCACCACCTTCCTATTTCGCACCAAAATCAGCACCTCCGTCAAATACTCTGTCACTGTTGGATAAAATCTCTATATCGTCACCACCAACGCCCATAAAATCGCCAACAAATCTACGTTGAATTTGGTGCAGCAGAACATTACTTTGTTTTAGAAGATCGTATCCGTTGCTTGTTCAGTTTTCTCCTTAAAAATTTCTATTAATCTTTTTCCAAGTTGGTTGATGTTTTTACTTTGTTGCTTGACTGTTTTAGGAGAGAAAAACAAAAAAATATATTCACAAATAATTGGATTTTATCATGGATCAGGGAAAACTAAGATTAAAAGATTTTTTTTGGGAAAAATACACTTTTGGTCCCTGAGGTTTGGGTTAGGTTTCATTTTGGTCCCTAAGTTTTCAAACTCAACAATTTAGCCACTGAGGTTTGGTTTTCGTTACGTTTTTAGTCCCTCTGTCAAATTTTCTGTCAAATACTAACAGATGGCCGACGTGGCATTAGTTTTTATTAAAAAAATATTTTTTTATTAATTTTTAAAATAAAATAATAAATTAGATATTTTTTTAATTTTTTTTCTTTTCTTTTTTCTTTTCTTTTCTTCACCCATCTTTTTCATCCATCTTCTTCCCATCTTCTTCTTCCCCACACATCAAACCCTATTTACAAAAAGGTCCTTGTCAGCCTCAAAATCATAATTTTCCATTCAAGAAATTTGGAGCAAAGTCAAGACGATTTAATCCAATTTGGTTTGATGAATATTCTAGTTGGTAGGAATATAGTATTTCAAAGGATGCTGCATTTTGTTTATGTTGCTATTTGTTCAAACCAGAAGTTAATGAACAATCAGAAGTTGAACGTTTTGTAAATGAAGGGTTTTCTAATTGGAAGAAAAAAGAGCAATTGCAAATTCATGTTGGCGGTCCCAAGAACAACATATTGAGACATTTTTAATAGGATGTCAGATCAAGCACGAGTTGAGTATCGGACTTGATTAGGTGCATCAATTGACTGTATTCAATTTTTATTACGCTAAGGGCTTCCATTCCATGGGCATGACGAGACAGAGGATTCAACAAATCAAGGTAATTTTCTTGAACTTTTACGATGGCTAGGCAACCACAACAAGGATAATGAAGTTGTGACCTTGGAAAATGCTCCAAATAATTTGAAGTTGATTGCACCTGATATTCAAAAAGATATTGTGAATTCCATTGCAATCAAAATTGTTAATACAATTACGAGAGATATAGGTGATAAGTTACTTTCCATCTTGATTGATGAATCCAAAGATATAACTGCAAAAGAGCAAATGTCAATTGTATTGCGATATGTGGATAAAAGTCATGTGATTGAACAATTTGTAGGAATTATACATATCGCTAATACATGTGCTCTATCACTTAAGGAGGCTATTGATGAAATTTTTTTCTCAACATGGATTAAGCATTGCTAGTTTGCAAGGACAAGGTTATGATGGAGCGAGTAATATGCAAGGTGAATTCGATGGACTGAAAGCACTTATTTTGAAAGAAAATGAATGTGCTTTTTACATTTATTGTTTTTCCCATCAGCTTCAATTAGCTTTTACAGCTATTGCAAAAAATCATATGGAAATTGTTGATCCTTTTTTTATTTTTATTTTTATTTTTTTGATTGTTACAAATGTGGTTAATGTTATTAGGCATCAACAAAACGTCGAGATATTCTATGAGAGAAACATAGCTTGAAAATTTTTGAAGCTTTAGATAATGGTGAACTATCAAGTGGTCGAGAATTAAATCAAGAGACAATGATTAAACGACCAGGAGACACACGATGTGGATCACATTACAACACCTTAACCAACTTTATTACAATGTTTTCATCAGTAGTTGATGAACTTGAGACAATTGTACAAGGTGGATCAAATCCGTAACAAAAATATGAAGCATATACTCTAATAAGCTCGATCCAATCATTTGGCTTTCTTTTTCATATACATTTTATAAAAATTATCTTGGGAATAAAAAATGAGTTGTCTCAAGCATTACAAAGATAAGATCAAGATATTGTGAATGCAATGAATTTAGTCAAAATTTGTAAAGAAAGACTGCAAACTATGAGGGAGTCTAGTTGGGATTCATTGTTGGATGTAGTTTCTAATTTTTGCAATAGTCATGATGTTCAAGTTCTTAAGATGGTTAATATATTTTTTATTCGAAGACAACAAAGACGAAAATCCCAACCAATTACGAATTTGCATCATTATCGTGTTGAAGTTTTTTATGCAGTCATTGGTATACAACTTCAAGAGTTGAATAATCGTTTTACTGAAACAAGTACTGAATTACTTCTCTATCTGACATCTTTGAATTTGAGTAACTCATTTGTTGCTTTTGATAGACAAAAGCTTAGTCGGCTTGCTCAATTTTATCCAAGAGACTTTTTAGCTATTGAGCTCTCTGTACTTGAGGATCAATGATAACTCTCCAAAAGAAAGTTATTTGTGCCTTATTCTATGATGATTTATATGTTATTTGTGCCAAATGGGTGTGTTATTAGATGAATATAATGCGTTTTATCCTGATTATAAGAATTGATGGTTTGGAAGTTCTTTTGCAGAGAAATTAATGCTGATCGAATTGAGGGGGCAAAATCCATGATCCAGCAAAGCTGTGAGAAAAACTGGCCACGTGAGCTGCTCGTGGTTCATTAATGAGGTGGCGTTTCCAGCACTGATCTCGGATTTAAGAAGCTTGGAGAGAGTTCCACGTGTAATATTTGACCTAATTAGGATTGACTTCACTCTATAAAAGGGAGTAGCCGTCTCAAGTCAAAAGATTCCTAATTAATTCCATCTTTGGAGGCCGAATAGAGGAGAAATCGATTGGAGACCTTAGAAGACCATTTTCTACGAATTTCCTCAAGGAGGATTATTCTTTCTTGTAGAGTTTGTAGATATGGATGTGCTTAATCAGATTGTAGCGTGTGTTATTTCTATTTCCATGAACTAATTTACTTTAGGCATTGGTTGAGAATAATGTAATTGTCATTTCTCTATAATCTAGCTATTTTTATTGATCTTTGAGCATCTTGATTACTTGTTGATCTTAATTTCATTTTGTGCCCGCCTGGCCAGCCGGTATGAATAACTTCTCTTAGTTTCAGGGATGATTTAAGAGTTGTGTGGCTTGTAATCACATTAGACCTTTGTAGTCGGTGAACGCCAACAATTGAGCTAGGGATAGCCAAGCCTAATGTTTGATTGGTAGAACTTCATTGGAGTTGAAACCTATTCTAAAAAATCCAGAGTTTCGCGAGGATCCTACTGATAAGACTGTGAAAGATTGCATGATCAATAGAATTGCTAGAGCATCTTTTTAACAATTACAGAAGTCTTAACCAATGCCTGTTTCCAATCTGTCTTCTTTATCTGTTTACATTTCTGCTTTATCATTTCTTTTGTTCCAGCATTATTCAAAAACCCAATCAATTTATCAACCTTGAAATCACTAAAAGACTAAAACAAAATAGGTAAAGTGAGACTATTCAAGACCTCGTGGATATGATAAAATACTTATTACTTGCTGCGGATTATGTGCACTTGCATAGTATTTTGGAGTTAATTTATATCATATTTTTAACCACTCTAGAAGGCAGCAATCAACTTCAATGCTTCGGCCAGTTATTCCTTAGTGGGATCCTTGATAGCTTGATTTCCCACTGGATTCGTAAAGGTAGCTTGTAAGCATAGTTAATGTCTAAAGTGGATTACCTGCTTTCAGGCCAGCATGAAGTTCACCCCTTCTGAGTCGAGGTGTGCACAGAGTTCCCACACTAGTGGAACTGAGGCTTCCTTTGAATTTACACATAGCTTCTCCCATATGTATTTATGGATCATCTCGGTAATGAATGGGGGAAGCTTTCTTGTCTTGGCGGAGAATCCTTTCTCATAGAATACAACTCGGTTCTTCAAAGAGGTCATCTGAGCCTTGATGTCCATTGGCGCAAAAGTTTCAGAGAAAAGGGGCATTTGTCTCGTTTGTCATGTGGTTCTGATTCTCTTTCTCCTTCTCATTCTTTGGCATCGATCTTCTTAGGGGAAGGGTTGCATTCATGTGAGAATCCCCTTGTTTCGTATTCGAAATGATTGTCTAATTGGGTCTCGAATTGGTGGTCCTACTATGGTGACCTTGCAAATGCATCCTCAACTTGTGGTGGAAGTGGAGTTTGATCAGAGCTTGTGCTAAGGATGCGAGCATAACCTCGACATCTTTTTCTTCTTTTGTCTCTCAGTTTGGCCGAGTTTGCGGGCGCATGAGTCCTTTTTCTTTCAACTTCTATTGACCTAAGTCCCCTGTTTTTTTTTTCTCAAAACTTTTCTACCTTCTTTTCACAAACCTGCAACTCACATGCAACTCATCAAGAAGTTCACACACATAAGTGGAACTAACAAGACTGAAATCATGCTTAAATAAAAAGATTGGGATAGTGAAATAGAAGTTTGATCAATTCAACTCCCAGGTGGGTCCTTTAGGCCCTACGGTAAGCTTAAATACCTCAACCTTAGACAATACCTGCCTAGACAGAGTTCCCTCTTGACCAACAGACTTTTAGTTATAATTCCTTATCTCTATCTTTTGAATTTCCCTTTTTTTTGAATGGAAAATGAAAATAACAAAAATGCAAATATATACACAAAGTCAAGAGGACTTACTCAACCTCTGCAAAGAAGACTAAGGTTTTATTCCTTCTTCGTGGACCATAAACTTTCATCTTGCACCTAGGTCTCGATAAAGGACGAGATTTGAGTCTTAGTTGAGGCGGTTTATTCATGGAGTGTTTGGTTTCTTTTATCAGCTCGACATATTCACATCTTCTTCCGAGTGTAAACCTTGTGGTCACATCCTCCACTGCATACTGCAAATTGTCATCCTCCATGATTTCCTCTTCTATTTCTTCATCAAGTCCTCATGTTTTTAGCATTTTCTGCAAGCTACAACAAGTAAAAACATCAATAGAACCAATAACAGAACATACCTTCTTTTCATCAGGGTACTTCAATGCATGAAGCACATTGAATGTCACTTGCTATGAAGTTGTAGCCGCATGGCTCACTGCAACTCCTTCTGTGGATCCTTCTCTTTACTCTTTTCTTGAGGCGATTTTTCTTTTATTTCTTCTCTTTCTTCTGGCTCCTCATCAAATTTACCTTATTTCTCCTTCTTTTTCTCAACGAGGTACTTTGGGTAGTTTCTTTTCCAGTGCCCATCCACATTACAGTGGAAGCACTTGTCCTTGTCAACCACAACCTTGACTTTTCCCTTGCCTTGACCAGCACAGCTGCGGGAGCCTTCCCCTTGTCTCCTTTCTTTTTCTGTATTTTCTTTGAAGAAGAAGCTACAGCTTTAGTTCCAGAGGTTGAATCCTTCTCGAACTTTCTCTTGGAGTAAGCAACGTTTGCCGCTCCTTTTACCTGTCCCTTGCTTTTTAGAAGAGACTGATAGAGCTGTAGCTCATTCAGGAGTCTGGTCTGGCTGTAGACAATCTTGTTCATCATCACATTGTTGCGAAACTGTAGGAAACCCTTCGAAAGAGATTCCATGATGAACGCAACTTGACTGCGCTCGTCTATGACTGCCTCATTCCCTTCCACCACGTTAAATTGGACCATCATGTCCAGGATGTGTTCCCGAACAGACGCACCCTCTTTCATGCGGCAGTTATAAACGTACTTCAGAGCGACATGGTGGAGCTGATAGGACGATTGTCCAAACATCTCCTGGAGAGAGTTCATAATCTCATTCGTTGTAGCCATGCCCTTATGTCTCTTAGCCAAAACTTCAGATAAGCTGGGTAAGATATAGAGGCGGGCTTTCTCATTGGCCTTTGTCTAGCGGTCATGAACATCCTTTGATGCGTGGGATGCGTTACTAGCAACAGGGGCCGGAGGACAATCCTTCTTTAAGATAAACCGCAGATCGTCGACGACAAGAATCGTATTCAAGTTCGACTTCCACGTAGAATAGTTTTCTCCGGTTAATTTCTCATTTTTGAGTAGAGAGATAATTGAGGAAGACATTTGCTGAAAATTAAATAAACAACGACCGTATTAGTTATCTTTGTCTGAACCCATCACACAAGAAAACAATTGCATACAATCCAATCAATTCAGCAAAACAAGCAATCAAAGAATCCTACAAACTATTGATTTAGTTTTGTAACGATGTTTCAGAGGTTTAGAGCAACAACCATCGAAGGGTGATCAACTACTCTTCCTCTGAAATGAAACACTTCCCAGCTAATTCTAATTCCAGAATAACTCATATTCCTATATACATTAGCCACCGTTGTTTGGTCAAGGATTTGTTAACACACTTAACTCATCCCCATAAGTGTAACCCTCCCACTTTCAGATCTCAGAGGTACGCACCAACAGGCTACCGTTAGGAAAGACAACTGTTGGTAATTAACCTAAGAGACCCTATCCTTTTCAAGAGTTCACGGTGTTCCAAATGCTATGATCAAGCCCTTCGAAGGGATGGTTGCTCCAGGGCAACACGCAGGCGGACCATAGGACTCTCACGGTGTGACCTAAGGGTGGAGACCGAGGGATACGTTGACACGCGTCTCGCTCCCACTTACTATAGACACTTTTCTCATTCACCTTGTTATTGACCCATGCAAACACTTTCCGAAGGGAGGCCACCCCCAAGGCGACACGAAGCCGAGCATGAATCTCACGTTGTGAATATAGGGACGTAAGAGCGAAACTTGATTTAAATCTCGTTTTGTATTTTTCCTCCCACTAAAGTGTCCTAACACATATTTAGGGTTATTTAACTTAGATAAATCTGGCTAAGTCAATCTATCTAAGTCTAATCTTATTATAATTCTTATAACAGGATCTTTACACTATCTTCTAGGTGAATTAAACACTTTTAATTAACTTAGTGACATTGCATGCGAACATTAAACTATGATTAATTCAACTCAGGTGTTTCGGGTCAGTTCCCAGGTAGGAGGTGTTCCGTAAACCGTCAACTTAAGTACCCCTGGCCTTAGACAAAACTTAACCAGCAGAGTTCCCTTATAATCATAGCAATGTTTTTCCTACTTAGTTCATTTAAACTATTTAATACTAAGTAAGAATAATTCTTATCCTATTATAACACGATCTTTGGTCTAATTAATTTTAACCAATTTAAAATTAATTAATTAAACTTATGATCCTATGTTTGCATGCAACTCTTGATTATAGATTAACGATTTCTAATCATTAATTTTAAAACTAATTTTCAAATTTTAATGAATATACCTATAATCATGCTTTTATGGTTTAAAACAATTAACAATCAAATTCAAGTTAAATAATTTTACCATATTATATGCATTGAATGAACTTTAATATAACATTTATGTTAATTACTATGGATGTTTCATGCTGCATGCATCGTTGATTTTCTTATTATTATTAATATAACAATTATATAAATGCCAATCAAGAAAATTAATCAATCATGCTGGATTCATCACATTAAACATAACTATTTATATGTAATCTAAGTAATGACATGCTTCATGCTAAATCATTTTCATATATTTAATATACGCCTATATTATATCACTCGTGAAAATATAAATCCATGCATTTGATACATAGATTATAACAATTTATAATATATTAAATGCATGAGCATGCTTATAACCTAAGGTGGAATTATAATATGACATCCATAAAGCATATAAATAGCAATTGGACCGATTTATTTTGCCCATAGGATACAATAAAGCTAAATTATACTTAATAAAGCTAAATTATATCCTATTACAATAATCTGCAGCTCTAGAATCAGATCAGACCGCCCGAACTGACCTGAACCTCTTCGAACCAGACTCGAAAACCACGAACCGAGCTAAAACCGGGTTGAACTGGACCAAATAGGTTCCAGCCAACCGAACAGCAAATTAGGGTTACTCCATGCATTTGAAAATCCCTAATTCCCACCGCACTACGTGACAACGTCGAGACACTGCGTCTTCTCTGCACATCTAGAATTGCGACAGCGTCACAATGCTGATAAATAGCATCTCAACTCTGTTGCATCTAGAGTAATTTCTGGGCAAAATCCGCGGCTGGTTTTCTCGAATTTAGGTCTCAAATTCATCTGCGATTTCAACGATCCACATCCCTATGCTAGACTCGGACTTATAGACTCTGAATTTGCAATTTATGCCCAAAATGCAGGGGCTCTTTACATGAACAATTCACATAAAAACAACCAAACTATGGCCAAATAAACCTAAATATTTCAATGCAAACCATACATTCAAAATGCATTCAATCCCACCTATTAGAGTTAATCACAAATTTTAATCTCTGATACCAATTGTAGGGGTGAAATCCCTAACGCAGCGCAGAAGATCATCAGAGGACCTTTGACTGTATTTTAATCTAGATATAAAATACCGATACGAAAGGAAAATTTACAATATTTATAAATCATAAACAACAGTAAAATAAAGATTATAGAAGATTCCTAATCTTAATTATGAAGAGAATAACAATCTTACTATCGTTATAACTCAGGATGATTTTCGCCAACACCTTTGGAAGATCACGATCTCTTGTCTCCTTTCGGAAGACTAAAAAACGCAGCAAGATCTTCAATGGGACACCACCACCAAAGCTACACCGATACATCTTTAGGATTTCTAGAGGCAGAAGACTGGTGGGAGTCTGGGAAGCCTTCAAGGGAATTCTTTAAGAGCAGAATGAGTGAATGCCTTCACCCTTAGGCCTAGGGGTCTTATTTATAGAAAAGGACCATGAATAAAATATAATATTAAATTCATATTTAATTTAATAAATAAATAAATAATTCTATAATTAATTAATTACCCAATTAAATATCATATATTTAATTTTAGGCATTCTATTAAATTATTTATGAATCCAATTCGTATAAATATTTGAAATCTTTCAAATATTTATTTCTCTCATAAATAATTTTGAATTTAATTCAAAATTATATTATAAAGTTTCACATAAACTTTATATTATAATGTATTATCATACATTATATTCTCCCCTTAGTAAATTGACCATTTTCAATTTACAATCAAGATTTTAATTGCCTCAAATCACTTTACGAGCTACCAGTGGGACCTATTGGACTTGCAGATCAGAAGCTCCAACGATATAAGATTAATTGGCTAAACTCATTAACCAATTAATCAATATTCATTAACTGTGGGTTCACTCCACTATAGACCCACAACTGCACTCTTCTCACTACAGACATATTCCGTGTCCACAGATATAGACCAATAACAACAAGTTAGTCCTTCACGACTGTTCGTAACACCAGCTGGGTCAAATTACCATTTTACCCCTAAGTTACCTCTACATCCTTAAGTGTCGATGCTCCTCTAATGAACAACATGTTTGTGGTCTGACCACCAATCAGAAAACCCCTCTCGGGCTAGTGAGAGGGTAGGGTCCTCTGTTAAAGACTTGAAGACACCACTTAAGGGAACACTCATCTACTTTCCTAAACGTTGGGAAGGAGTGAATTCCTTCTTGTGTGATTATGTTCCCAGCTTCCCACTTGGTCTTGTCCCCAAAATGATAAGCTTATTGAGTTAGCGTACTGGCCACTCTCACCCATACAAATCAAAGGACAATCCCTCGTGAATAAGAATCCATAACCCACTTAGGATTCAAATTAAGTTGCCTAGGTCATCTTAATGAAATAGAAACCTAACTAGTTAATGGTGTTACAACTAGTGGTTACTATTTCGCGATCCGGTCTTATGCAAGCTCATTGCATAGGATACCCCCACTTGCGTTTGTGTCATCAGGAACGCGTTGGATCATTGTGTTTGAATCAAATACAAAGTGGTTCGTATTCATAGTGTCACCAGGATAAGGTACCCAACCTTATCCCTATACTATAGACCCTTCAGGCTGTATCTTGAATAGTGATCCCCATATGTCTCCACATACAGTTCAAGACTCATCCCACAGCCTAAGATGTTTAGTTTATTAGATTGGGGTTATTTAGGCAAGATATACATAATATAGACAACAACTCTTTATTGAAAAACATCAAATAATATTTAATTTATGTTCGGTCAATTGTTACATTTACTATCTACGAGTTTTAGGGCATAAAACCTAACACTCAGTATTTTCAATTGTTGGAGTGATTTTTGCTTCTACCAAGGGTTCAAGGCTTTCATGCTCCAATTCACTTCTAAGTGTCATCTCGTCCCGTTGTTCTTCTTCTTCTTGTTTCAAGGTCTCTATGTTGTTGAGCAAGGTTCCTTGTGGACTATATTCCTCAATTCGTTTGCAATTTGTTTCATCTGGATCTCCAAATTCCGTAAAACTGCTGCTTGGCTTTAATTCTCAACATTGATTTTCGCCGTATGTTCCTTTATGAGTTCTTTGATGCTAGTTGGCACTTGTGAAATCGTTTGTCGATGCATCCCTTGTTGGACATAATGATACTGATTTTGATTTGCATCACTAGGTAGAAACCCAGAACATAAAGAATTAGGGTTATAAGGACAATTTTCAAATAAATGACTCTCTTTACAACAAACACAAGATATGGAAGAGCTCCGGTTGGCAAGATTTCATTGGGTTTTCAATGAGAGGCTAGGGTGCCAACTCCATCCTTAGTTATCATCAATGGAGTAAGGATTTGAAATGTTTTGATTTCCTCCTTTCCCTGTATGGTAAACATAAGCTGTATTAAATGGACAAATATTTCACACAAAGAATGATACTCACCACAATGAAGACAAAAATTGTAAGAAGTTTGATGAACAAGGGCAATAGGAATTGCAAATGCATCTACTTCCATCCTTTGACAAGTTGTGAGCAATCAAACCCTATAATTATGCCAAGCTTTTATCGCCTTTTTTTTTTTTTTTTTTTTTTTTTTTTTTTCCGGCTTTCTCAATCTCAAGATTTGGTTCAAAAAGGGGAAAACCCTTTACTTATGCACTAACCTTAACCTGCAATAGAAAAGCAAATCAGGATTAGATTTCCAGGAGAAGAGAAAATTTTGCAGTCACAAACTTGATCATAATCTTTAAAAATTGAATTTTGTTGAAAAGTTGTTTCCTGGCAACAACGCCAAAAACTTGATGGGTGAACACGCGCGAGCGCAAGTATACACTGTCACAAGTAGTATAAAATGGAAGAATTCCATGTATCGAATCCAAGGGAACAAATGTAACAAAATTTCAATGATTAAAGAAAGGAAAAAGAAGTTTGAGACGAAGGTAACCAGGTTAAAATAAATTTGGAATGATGAGATATTGAAATAAAAAGGAAACAATAATGAAAAGATGGGATTCAAATAAGTTTCTACCCATAAGTCTACTATGTTGCCAGACTATGCGACCACAAGGCTGTTCACAACATGTACATTGTGAACCAAATTCAACTCTTATTCAGCCTTCTATGAAGTACCTTTAAGAGACTAAGCCATTAAACCTATATCTCTTTGGCTAATGCTAACTTAGGTAATTAAGCACACAATTCAATGATTCTATAGGCGTTGCCTTATCTCTAAGGTCAACAACGAATTACTCTCTCTAGCTTTTTCTTCCTATATTGCTTTTATTACAACCATATATTGCTTAACTCTCTCGATATTAAGCTCAACATGTTATACTTTAGGGCATTCACATCTTTGAATCCCAAAACATAAATTAGCTCATATTAAAAATAAAATAAAACAGGTTACAAAACATAGAAGTAAATAAAATAACAAACAAAAAGTAAAATAAACTGAAAATATAGGATGAACAAAATAAAATAAAAATCTCCAGCAGCTCGGAATAATAGGTTGCTTTCTTAGTCTAATCTGACTTTACCTATCTAAAGGGAATCAAATCGTTACACCTACTCTCTCGATGTAGGTGTCCGACTAAGTGCAAGCGCTCAGTAGATACTCTCGTACCCTATTGAATGCTATAATTCCTCACTGTTGGAACTCAAAGTGACGACGAGGTTAAGGCCAAAAATCTCCAAGGAAGCGTCTAAGTGTTTCTCCAAAATGACCCCCTTAATTCTTGAAGCATAAGTTGCCTTTTATAGGCCTCTAGGGAAAAGGTGGCTGCCGAGATCAATGTGAGAATCTAGATCCACAATTAGAGCCCCAAATCACGAAATAAAATCATGGATCCAATCAATTCCGTAAATCACGTTCAATCTGTCTGCTGGCACCATGCACCCGAGTATGCGGCCGCAAAGGGGGAAATTCTAGATTCTGTACAAATCAAGGAATTAAATAAAATTTTACCATAATTAGCCTTTTTTACACCTAATAACATTCATTTCACAAATCTTTGCTAGAAACATGCACTTGACTCAATCTTACTTAATTATTCAAGAATACCTCATTAATTACGAGATTGTAAACAATAGAATTAGGTTATAAAGGCCAAATAACACTCATAAATGAGCTTTATCACTCATTTAATTTGTTGCTTATGATAGAAAAAAGCTTACTCGACTTGCTCAATGTTATCCAAGAGACTTTTCAGTTTCACTACAAGATTTTTGACTTTTACCGACGCACCATTTTGCATCGGTAACTACTTCTACTGATGCAAACTTTGCGTCGATAAAAGCGTCGGAACAGAAGTCTGTGTAGGTTACGCCAACGCAAAACCCTTAAGCGTGGCTGGAAATTCATTTCCGCCGACGCAAACAATGCGTCGGTAGAACTTTTTCTACACCCACACAAACACATGCATTTCTACCTACGCAAAATGCGTCAGAACCTCCATTTTGCGTCGGTATAGGTCATGTTTGGGGTTTGAATATGTGTTTCTACCCACGTAAAAAGCGTCGGTATAGATAAAATTATACGTCGGAATAGGCCAAGTTCGAAAACAAAATTTTCCAAATGTCTATATTACCGACGCAGTTGTGCGTCGGTACAAGTACCCCCCCCCCCCAACCCCATTATTTGGATTATTCCTTCATGTTTCATATTTATAACACACCTAATTGTTGATTGATTATATAACATAAAAGTAATCTATAATTGATCATTCCATGAATATCATAAAAGTTGATATATATTAAAAATATCACAAAAGTCAACATATAATTCATGTTCGATAATTCGAGAACAACCTAAAACCATACAATGTTTCCTACTGAACTGTGCAACAAAAATACATAAAAAAAACAATAAAGAAAAACAACATTCGCATCTTGTCCCAAAAAAGTGATTTGAAGATGCATCCACATATCATATCCCAAAAATTGCCTTGAAGAAGCTACAAACCTGAAAAAGAAATAATATGAAGAAAGTTAGAACATAAAATTAGCTCAAACGTGCCTAAATGATTCTTAAGACCAAAACTTAGCTAAAATGACCTAGCACCACACTCGAACCTACAAAAGTGTCACAAACCTAAATGGCTTTTGAGGCCTAAACTGAGCTCGAAAGGAACTAAAATCTCCCCTCAAATCGACCAAAGAACCTCAAACATGCCTAAATGACTTTGGAGACCTTAAATAAGCTAGAAAATACCTAAAACCATCCCCTTGAACCTTGAAACGTGCCTCAAACATGTCTAAGTGGATTTTGAGGTCTTAACTTAGTTAGGAAGAAACTAAGACCACCCTTCAAACCTAGAAAAGTGTCTCCAACGTGTCTAAATGACTTTTGAGGCATAAACTTAGCTACAAAGAACCTAAAACAACCCTCACGAACCTAGAAATGTGCCTCAAACGTGCCTAAATGACTTTTGAGGCCTTAAGTTAGCTAGAATGGACCTAAAACCATTCCTCGAACTTAAAAACGTGCCTCAAACCTGCATAAATGGCTTTTGAGGCCTTAACTTAGTTAGAAAGGAACTAAGACCACCCCTCAAACCTAGAAACGTGTCTAGATGACTTTTTAGGCTTACACTTATCTATAAAGGACGTAAAAGCACCCCTCAAACCTAGAAACATGCATCAAACGTGCCTAAAAGACTTTTCAAACCTAAACTTAACTAGAAAGGAACTAAGACCACCCCTCAAACCTAGAAAAATGTCTCAAACGTGTCTAGATGACTTTTGAGGCTTAAACTTATCTACAAAGGACGTAAAAGCACCCCTCAAACCAAGAAACGTGCATCAAACGTGCCTAATTGACTTTTGAGACCTAAACTTAACTAGAAAGGAACTAAGAACACCCCTTGAATCTAGAAACGTGCCTCAAACGTGTCTAAATGACTTTTGAGGCTTAAACTTAGCTACAAATGACCTCAAACCACCCCTCGAACCTAGAAACGTGCCGCAAACATGCCTAAATGGTTTTTGAAGCCTTAACTTAGTTAAAAAAGAACTAAGACAACCCCTCGAACCTAGAAAAGTGTCTCAAACTTGTCTAGATAACTTTTGAGACCTAAAGTTAACTAGAAAGGACCTAAAACCACCCCTCGAACTCAAAAACGTGCCTCAAACATGCATAAATGGCTTTTGAGGCCTTAACTTAGTTAGAAAGGAACTAAAACCACCTCTCAAACCTAGAAACGTGCCTCAAACGCGTCTAGATGACTTTTGAGTCTTAAACTTATCTACAAATGACGCAAAAGCACCCTTCAAACCTCGAAACGTGCATCAAACGTGCCTAAATGACTTTTGAGACCTAAACTTAACTAGAAAGGAACTAAGACCACCCCTTGAACCTAGAAACGTGCCTTAAACGTGTCTAAAGGACTTTTGAGGCTTAAACTTAGCTACAAAGGACCTAAAACCATCCCTTGAACCTAGAAACGTGTCTCAAACATGCCTAAATGGTTTTTGAAGCCTTAACTTAGTTAGAAAAGAACTAAGACCACCCCCCAAACCTAGAAAAGTGTCTCAAACGTGCCTAGATGACTTTTGAGGCCTTAAGTTAGCTAGAAATGACCTAAAACCACCCCTCGAACTCAAAAACGTGCCTCAAACATGCATAAATGGCTTTTGAGGCCTTAACTTAGTTAGAAAGGAACTAAAACCACCCCTCAAACCTAGAAACGTGCCTCAAACGAGTCTAGATGACTTTTGAGGCTTAAACTTATTTACAAAGGACGTAAAAGCACCCTTCAAACCGAGAAACGAGCATCAAACGTGCCTAAATGACTTTTGAGACCTAAACTTAACTAGAAAGGAACTAAGACCACCCCTCAAACCTAGAAACGTGTCTCAAATGTGTCTAGATGACTTTTGAGGCCTTAAGTTAGCTAGAAAGGACCTATAACCACCGCTCGAACTTAAAAACGTGCCTCAAACATGCATAAATGGCTTTTGAGGCCTTAACTTAGTTAGAAAGGAACTAAAACCACCCCTCAAACCTAAAAACGTGGATTAAACATGTCTAAATGACTTTTGAGTCTTAAATTAAACATAAGTGGCTTGAACATGCCTAAGTGAACCTAAGTGGCTACCATAACTGTAGGATAGCCACCCACCACTAAACATAAGTGACTAACGCACATAACTCATCCCACCCTTAAAGTTGCAACCATAATGCATCTACGTTACCCTTAAGTTTATTTAATGCATGAAGTGGCTACCATAACTGCAGGATAGCCACACAAACTCACGAATCCTCACTATATTCACATAATCCAATCATTAGATAATAGATATCTAAGAAAAATTCAATACTTACCTAAGTGTTCGAAGGTTCTCCCTGTCGTTCATCAATGTACTTGTTGATCTGAGTCCATCTCTCTTCCCATGTTGATAAAGCATTTGTTAATGTCTCATTTGTTTGCTTCAAGTTATCCATCTCACCTTGCATCTGCTCCACCTTCTTTTCAAGCTCCTTTTCATGTTGCGAAGAAGACGTGACACTTGACAACGAACCAGGTTTTGGGTCCCAACCAAGACCTTTAATATGGCCTGGTCGAGTACCCAAAACCTGTTTACAAGCATCGAGATGGGAGATGGGTTCAGACCCTCCATCTTCTGATGGATTTATCAACTGTTGCATGTCCAACTACATTCATAATGAAATATGGTCAAAAGTATACAAAACCATAAAAGCCATTTCACAAGTGTAGTAAAATAAAACTTACATATGCATCCTTTGCAACATCATTCACCCACCCATCCTTGACAGAGAAATGACTGTGGTGGAACAAATCAACTTGGCCAATGTCATAACCCTATTTTATTCTCTGTAAATGAAAATAAAACAGTATTTTTCATAATAATGAGATGAGAAATAAAATAACAATGAGTTTTTTCCATACCAATTCTTCTTGGACTTAAACAAATGACTTAACCCCAGTTCGATGGTTGTAAGGTAGATTCGCTCGAGCCTTCCTATTTTTCTCTGCTAATGCCTAAAAAAGTATAAGATAAGAACAAGAAATGTACGTTAGTCATTTATATACAAAGTTGGATTGCAATTGAAGGGATAAAAGCCCCACGCAGCGGAAAGTATTACCGAACCTACTCAGAGTCTTAGATTCTAATTGAAATACCAATACAATTTGCAAAATATTACAGCAATAAATCTCTATTTAAAGGGCTGTACATAGGCTATAAACATGCTAAAAAATCAACTAGATTGATCCTAGTGATCAAGGATTTCATAGAAAACTTACTTTTGTAGAAAGCCTTGATCAATTCGCCTTTTCTTGCCAATAAGATTGAAAACGCAGCAATCCTCTTGTGCGAACACCACCAATCGGCTACACCGGTATATCTCTAAGACTTCTTGAAGCAGGAGACTTGTGGGAGTCTTTTGGGAGATATCTCTGAGAGAAGGAGAGACAATGGGATGCCTTTCACCCCACCCCAGGGGTCCATATATAGGTAAAGGCCAAGACCTTTTCCTAATAGGAAAAAGTCTAGGAATAAGTTCAAATCTATTATCTGAACAATATCTAATTTTAATAATTAATTAATTCCATAATTAATTAATTACCCAATTAAATATCACATATTTAATCTTAGGGATTTTATTAAAATTAAAATTAATATGAATCCAATTCATATTAAATTTATTTGAACTCTTTCAAATATTTTCTTTCCTAATAGGAAAAGGTCTCTAATAAATAATTAATTAATTCCATGATTAATTAATTACCCAATTAAATATCATATATTTAATCTTAGGGATTTTATTAAAATTAATATGAATCCGATTCATATTAAATTTATTTGAACTCTTTCAAATATTTTCTCTCAAGAATTAATTTTTGAAATTAATTCAAAAATTATATTATAAAGTTTCATAAACTTTATATTATAATGCATCAATATACATTATACGATTCCCCAAATAAATTGAACACTTTCAATTTACAATTTATATTTGTTTGCTTCAAGTCTTTTTACGAGCTACCAGTGGGACCTAATGGACCTACAGATCAGAAGCTCCAACGATACGAGACTAATCGACTTAAACTCATTAACCAAGTTAGTCTCCATTCGTTAACTGTGGGTCATTCCACTAAAGACCCTCAGCTGCACTCTTCTCACTGCAGAATATTTCTGTGTCCACGGATATCGACCAATACTACAAGTCAATCCTTCACGTGTGTTCGTATCCCAGCTGGATCAAATTACCGTTTTACCCCTGGTTTACATCTTTGTCCTTAAGTCCCTAGTGTTCCTCTAATGAACAACCTGTTTGAGGTCCAACCAACAAACAGAAGTCCCTCTCGTGCCATAGAGAGGGTTGGGCCCATTGTTCAAGTCCCGGAGACACCACTTAAGGGAACACACCTCTACTTACCCTAGAGTCGGGAAGGAGTGAATTCCATCTTGTGTGATTATGTTCCCAGCTCCCCACTTGGTATTGTCCCCAAAATGGTAGGCTTATTGAGTCGGCGTGCTGGCCACTCTCACCCATACAAATCAAAGGACAACTCCTCGTGAACAGGAGTCCATAATCCACTCAGGATTGAGACTGAGTTGTCTAGGTCATCCTAGTGAAATAGAAACCAAGCCAACTAACGGTGTTACAGTTAGTGGTTAACTATTTCGCGGTCCGGTCTTATGCAAACTCATTGCATAGGATACCCCCACTCGCATGTCAACTACATGAACGCGTTAGATCATAGCGTTTGTATCATAATACAAAGCGGGTCGTATCCATAGTGTCACCAGGATAAGGTACCCAGCCTTATCCCTATACTATAGACCTTTTAGGTTGTTACTTGAACAGCAATAACAAAAAACGTACCTTCCATTCAGGGGTCTCCCATTTGTCACATAAGAGAAGCCAATCTGCAGGATTTGCAACTCGCTCATATGGATTTAAACGGGCCTCCACAGGGTCCTCAAACAAACAATAATGTTTATGTAGCTCCACTCTATATTCCTTGAAGGTCGACGATATTTGTCGTTCAATGAACCTCTGGACAACCCTTTTTGATAAGTCCACAATAAAATATGTCAGCATGGTCAATACTCAATTTGTAAGCATGTTCGTATAATTCAAATAATAGTGAAATCATGAATGTATAAACGCGTAAACTTACACATAGTCGATTCTTTATGCCGTCTCGCACCTCCTTTGAGACCTCCCTCTAGTTCGAGCAGCTTAGGGGAATTGAATCCCGTGTGATAGTACCTATGACCCCACTGAACCTTGTGGCCCACCCACATACTGGTTTGCCGACATCCTCTCTAATCTCGATGGGTATCCTACCATATGCCGCGACATAACGATCTAAGTCAATGTTCCGAGTATGCCCCTTTACTCACCTTCCTCACGATCTCGAGCCTGAAACGAACACAATTTTAGCTGATTTCATAAGTAAAATACTTTTTTTTGTAAGAATAGGTTTAGTAGAAACAATAATTACCTGACCCTCGTCATCTAGTGTTCCGCTCCATAGAGGAACCACGTACTGCAACATCACCCTCCACGTATACATTAGATGTAGCACGTGTCTGACCAGGACGAACCATGATGCTAAAATATCTCACAGAAGATAGAAATAGTCAAAATCAATGTATATGAACAACAAGATTTTAAATTATGAAATTTAAATGCATAATAATTGTATACTTATTCACTATCTTGATCATCGAAATCGTGATAGTGAAGTGAACTTGAACTATGCTCAGTAGATGTTTCAACATCATCGAATTCATCATTTATGAAATCGTCATCGTTTGCTGATGCGACACTGTTATTCAACTGGTTTTCAGTAACTTCAGGTTGAATGACAATAGGGTCGACATCATCTCTACATAATGTAACATCTTGAATGGAGTCATCAACCTCAATCACACGAGATACCTCTAATAACTCCATTTCGCCATTATCTAGATCTTCAACTTCTGGAACGTCCCATATATGTCTATTTTGTACGGTTTGCACAACTTTCCAATTATTACCAAGTTTGTGATCATTCAAGTAAAACACTTGTTTGGCTTGATTAGCAAGAATGAATGGGTCGTCCGTATACCAATAATGGGATGTGTTGATTGACTTAAATCCTAGATCCACTTGTACTTTATTCTTCTTATTATCCGTGTCAAACCACTTACATCTAAAAATGATCACACGTCTTCTCCAGGCATATTCCAAGTCTAAAACCTCGTGCAATACACCATAGAAATTCATTTCATCTCCTTCAGTTTCCTCGGACACCATGACTCCACTATTTTGAGTAGCTCGACGATTATCGCGCTCTATACAATGAAAACGCACCCCATTGACAATACATCCATTGTAAGAGTGGACATGTTTAGAAGGTCCCAACGCTAACGAGCAAAGGTCATCAGATGCTTCTCCCTTTTCGCGTAACGAGTTAACCTTTTCATTTCTTATATGTTAATATAACACAAGTTTTGACTCACTATTGACATCAAAATTTTGAAATTTAAAGAAATGCACTTACATGAGCTTTGAACCAATCGGGAAATTGTAGTTGGTGCCTTTTATATAAATTCGAAGCGCTCTCTGCTTGAGATCGAATTAATCTCAAATGTTGTATACGATACGATTCGATCTCAGAACAATTATTCAATATATACCAATGTGACATTCGTTTCTCGTTTTCTGATAGTGTCTTCACAATGTAACCCCCCAACCCTCGTGCACTTTGCCTAAACACTTCGAAATCCCCACAATTCATGCCATTAGGATTTGAGTCGTCATTATGTGCATTCCTATTGAACCTCGTTTCAACCCCTGTTAGGTACAAAGAGAAGAACGTCAAAGATTCATTCATGACATATGCTTCTGCTATGGAACCCTCGGGACGAGCTTTGTTTCGTACGTATTGTTTCAAGGTCCGTAAGCTTCTCTCTATAGGGTACATCCAACTAGAGCTAACTGGACCAACAACTTTCATCTCGTATGGCAAATGAACTGCAAGATGTACCATTACATCGAAAAAAGTTGGTGGGAAGATTTTTTCAAACTTACAAAGTATCAATACAATGTCTGCTTGCAACTGATCCAAATCACTATTGCGAATTATCTTTGCACATAGATCACAGAAGAAATTACATAACTCAACAATAGTTGTACACACATCCTTTCGTAAGTATGCTCGAACAACAATATGAATAAGTCGTTGGAGCAGAATATGAGAGTCGTGAGTCTTCAGCCCCCATACCTTTCCATCATTCACACTCATGCATCTTGATATATTTGAGACAAACCCATCAGAAAATTTAACTGATTTCAAGAAGGGAAAAATACACTTTTGGTCCCCGAGGTTTGGGTTAAGTTACACTTTGGTTCCTGAGTTTTCAAACTCAACAAAAATACCCCTAAGGTTTGAGATAAGGAGCAATTTGGTCCCTGCCGTCCATTTTGTCGTTAAACACTAACAGTTTGCTGACGTGGCACCATTATTTTAATAAAAAAATTATTTTTTAAAATTTTTAAATAAAAATATATTAAAATAATATAAATATTATTATTTTATTACTTTTTTTAATTTTTTCTCCTTCTCTCTTATTCTTCTTCATCTCCATCCTCTTCATCCTCTTCCTTCTTCTTCTTCAAATCTCTGGCGCCGGGCGCTGGCGAGGTTGTCGCCGGTGATTTTTTTTTTCTTTTCTCCTTTCCCTTCTTTTCTTTTTCTTCTTCCTCCCCTCTTTTCGCAATTTTGTTTTATAAAAAAAAAAGTTAGAAAAGGGATTCTGGCGTTGGAGAGGGAGGAGGGACTTCCCTCCTCCGTCTCTAGCGCCGGATCGGGGAGGAGCCTCCCCGAATCTCTCCCTATTAAAGAAAAACAAAAGAAAGAAAAGAAAGGAGAAGAAGAGAAGAAGGGAAGAAGATGAAAGAAGAAAAAAAAATTTCGCCGGCCGGCCACCAAAGTTGAAGAAGAAGGAGATAGAGAAGAGAAAGAAGGAGATGGAGAAGAGAAAGAATTAAAAAAGTAATAAAATAATATTATTTTTTATTTTTAATGTATTTTTATTTTAAAAAATTGAAAATTAATTTTTTAATTAAAATAATCGTGCCACGTCATCAATCCGTTAGTATTTAACGGCAAAATGGACGGCAGTGACCAAATTGCTCCTTATCTCAAACCTCAGGGGTATTTTTGTTGAGTTTGAAAACTCAGGGATCAAAGTGTAACTTAACCCAAACCTCAGGGACCAAAAGTGTATTTTTCCCTTTCAAGAACTTACAGAAATCTACCCTCTCATTCGCAGTTAAGGTATATGCGGCATGTGGTTTTACAAATTTAGTTCCTTGTTTTTGCAAGTGTAAGTCTTTTCGTATATTTAAATCTTCAAGATCCAAACGAGCCTTTGTCGTGTCTTTTGTTTTACCCTCGATGTCCAACAAAGTCCCGAGCAAGTTATCACATATGTTCTTTTCAATATGCATGACATCCAACTTATGTCTTAACAGAAGGTTAGACCAATAGGGAAGTTCGAAGAATATGCTCTTTTTGGTCCAGTTAATAACACGCTTTCTTTTCTTATCTTACTTGGATGGATGTTTACTTAACACTGAAAAGTTTAGTGAATTTACTTGTTCAAGAATCTCATCTTCATCCATTAAAACTGGTGGAGGTCTATGCTCAAATTCCCCATCTTGTTGTTTACTCCTACGCCAACTATGATTGGGTGGAAAATAACGTTGGTGTCCCATGAAAGATAATTTTCCTCTAATCCTGATTGATGATGTATCTTCTTTACAAATCGGACATGCCTGATAACCTTTGGTACTCCATCCCGACAAGTCTCTGTAGGCAGGAAAGTCATTTATGGTCCATAACAAACATGCATGTAGGTACGCACACCATTATTCAACAACTCTTTCAACTCCTCAATTAATGGTTGTAAATATACATCAATTTCCTTTCCAGGAGACTTCAGTCTAGGAATAAGTAACGACATTAAAAAGTTAGATTCTTTCATGCATTTCCGAGGTGGCAAGTTGTATGGAACAAGCACCACGGGCCACATGCTATAAGAAGTACTCATATTCCCAAATGGATTGAATTCATCTGAAGCCAATGCTAACCTAACATTCCTCGGATCGGAGGAAAATTGTGGGAACTCTCTATCAAAATGTTTCCACCCTGCACACCACCGGTTTCAACCCGTCTGTCCTTATGCCATCTCATCTCAAAAGCTATATGTTTTGATGAAAACAATCGCTTCAACCTCGGTATTAGTGGAAAATGGCGCAATATCTTGTGTGGAATCTTCTTACCTTTTCCATCGTTTATTTTAAAGCGAGACTCACCACATATTGGACAACTATGACAATCAGGAAATTCTTCCAAAATAATACACAGTCGTACTTACAAGCATGAATGGACTCATATCCTAGTCCTAAGTCATGTAGTTTTCTCTTAGCTTCGTAGTATGAACCCGGTATAGATGCACCCGCTGGAAATGCATCTCTCAACAATTCTAGTAACATATCAAATGATTTGTTACTCCAATTATTGAGCACCTTGATATGCATCAACTTCACCAAGAAGTTCAACACCGAAAATTTTAAACAACTGGGGTATAATGGATTACGTGCGTCAGTCATCAACTCTTGAAAGTTGTTTAAAATCTCATTCTCTTCTATATTACTAGACCTTTCATCTCTGAAGTCCTCTTCATCATTTACATCCCCCTCCCCTTCTACCATTGGCCTTTGCAAATCAGTTAGAAGATCGGGCATCTCTTCGTTAGCATTGTGAGCATGGACTTCCTCTGTACTTAACCCCTCATTTATTGAAGAAGTCCCATCTCTTTGAAAGCGAGCTAAATTCGGTGGTTCTCCATGATAAACCCATTGACTATATGAAGGAGATATTTCATACATAAATAAATGTCGTTCAACTCCATCCAATGATTGCGACATTGAATTCTGATTCTTACATGGACATCTTGTTTTTCCCACATCATTTACATGAGACTTTGCCACTTGTAGAAATTGTGCAACTCCTTCAATATAATCTCTTGAAAATCTATCTCTAAGCTTAATCCAATCCTTATTCATCCTGGAATGTACTTTGCAAAGAACTTTATGAATTACTACAGATAGACAAAGTTCAATCCTGTAGGAATCAGGACAAAAATGAGATTAACTTTTTTAAAAAACCTAAGGATATTTTTAAAGAGCCAGAAAGTAGCTTAGAAGTCATGAAAGAAGTTCTAAAGATCCAACAACTTTTAAGAACTCCTAAACATTGTGACATTGCTTCCACATATGATCTACCCTACCAAAAATTGGTAAATTGCTCAAGATCTCCTTTGAACAAGTTCTACGAATCCAACATAGTTGAACTATGATTGAACCTAATTATTACATGAATAGTTGAATAACTTTCAAGAACCTCTAAAGATCCGACACACTTCTAAACAAGTGGTACAAGTATGATCTAATCTACCGAAGATTTAACAGATGTCTTAATAACAACCTCCAAAGAAGTTATAAATTTCCAACAACTTCCAAAGAATGGACACGTATATCTCTAAAGGGACTATATGTACGAACAAGTTTAGTGAACTTCTATTGAACCCAACGGTAACCAAATAAGAAAATTCCATGGATTAGGTGAAAGAAAGCAATTGGTTGAGTGTAAAATAAATACCCCTATATCATTAATAACTTGTAGATAAGGAAAGAACTCTATCACTTACGAGTTCAAAGTTCAAAGTTTCGCATGAAAGATGGCTTTCTTAGTTCCAGTTTTGTTTTTTCTTCTAAAAAGATTGTTTCTCTCTCAGGATATATAATACAATGTATGTAGATAAGGAAGAAAATAAAATAAATTCATTCAACATAATTCATGGTTGTCATTGTTAAGCATAGGTATGGAAAAAAGTTAAGAGAGAACGTAAAGGACAGTGTCAGAAAATAAGTCCTTTATATGGATAGAGAAGGATGATTATAAGAATAAAAGTGAAAGATTAAATTAGAAATTTGGTTCCTACAGTTTTGAAACTTTCAATAACATATATCAATTTAGAAGGATAAAACCAAAATAACTACAAAATTGAAAATCATATTTGAAAATTTTATCATATTTACAAAACTTAAAGTTGTTGTTGCTGCAAAACTTAAACTTAAATTTTCTATGCGCTTACTTTATGAATTTTGCTCCTAAGACCATTTAAAAGTTCTAACTATACCCCACTCTTATAATATAGTTCAAAAGAATCCTTCATTAACAATTTTCATTAAAATAGAAAACATACATGACCTGTATAAAAAAAAAATTAAAGTTATTTTTAATCACTCTTTATCTAATTATACCTCACTCTTATAGATTCCTTCAATTTATCATAGTCAACCAATATTTAAATATCTACATAACTACTTCGTGTGTTTCTTTTCAATGAAGCTTTGTGAGCGTTGTGATCAACATATACTCCAAAGAAAAATCATGTTCGTCATCTATACTCGATTTTAAACCTTCAATACTTACATCCTAGTCCTATTTTGCATTAGCAATCCCAAGAAATCATGAAAAGATCCTAATATATTTGAAACTATGAAGTTCCACAGCCAAACTTGAATTTTTGAAAATTTTGTTCATCAGCTGGAGCAAGTTTTCTTTATAAGAAACATAGTGATATGGATTAAGAAGAATACAACCAAGAACAACACCCTACGGCCTACATAAAAATTAGACAATTACCAAAACTAAAATGTCCAAGCACCCATCATGGGTCTCCAAACTGTGTTAGGATAAACTATCTTTTTGAATCGCCCCTGAAGTTCTTTCACACCAACTTAATATTTTCAAAGCTAAATTATTCTTTTATTCTCAATGAGGGAACATAATAAAATACTCATTGTCTCTGCTTCCAACAAATTATTAAGAGAATGTACCAACCAACTACTTTATCACGCAATCCAATGACTTTGCACAACTTTGTAGCTTGCCGATACCGAGCAATTACAGCGAAGTAATCAACAAGCTCATCCACATCAAATTCCGTTGTCAATTTAAAAGTTGCTACAAATGCAAAAGCCCTAACACATCTAATGGATGACTTTCCCAAACAAAATTCAGTTGTTACTAGTAATCATTTATTTAATCTAAGATGCAAACTGTTAGTTTATTGTTGTTCACATGTATATGCATAAACTTGAATTTTACTTGACATTTTGAATGAAAACTAAGTAGATAAAACTCACATGAACAAGACAAATAAAACTACAACAGATCTAGTATTTCAAAGCATGATGTACATATACTTGAACAAATTCCTAGAAATCTCAGAAACATCACAACAAACTACTACTGTGAACGGATCCATTAGAGGGGGATAGAGAGAGACTTGGGGAAGGAGTTACCGGCGGCGAAGCAGCAGCGATCGACGAAGGAGTGAGGTGGCGACGGAGCGAAACGACTACTGTGAACGGATTAAGAGAGAGTGAAGATTGGGCAGAAGATTTTTGGGTCACGAAATGGGATATTCTGAACCACAAAAAGCAAACAAAATTGAGAAAATATGAAGAAGAGAAGATGAAGAAGAACACTTACCCATGCAGTAGTCGAAAGAACCACGCAGTAGTCGACGGAACCTTTTTACAGCATCAGTCAGCGCAACAAAAGGGGAGAAGAGAAGATGGAGAAAAAAAGAAGGGTCTAGGGCTTTTTTAATTGGGCTTTTTCCCCATGCTTCTCTGCGTCAGCATATACCCAAAATAGCGTCGGAATAACCTCATTAAAACGCACCGTTTCACTACTATTTCTCCCGACGCAGTTTGCGTTGGTAGAAACCTCCCTTTGCGTCGACGGAAATTTTCTGCTTGTTCGTGGGAAATATGGTGGATTTATTCCCATGCATGAGTGAGTTGCGTCAGTAGAAATGGGTTTCTACCGACGGAAAATGATGCGTCGACGGAAATAGTGTCGGGACAGTTAAAAATTCTTGTAGTATTGAGCTCTCTGTACTTGAGGATCAACTTCAAAATTACATTGTTGATAGACAAAATTTTAGTCGACTTACTCAATATTATAGGTTTTTATGAGGGTTAAAGTGATAGGCTTTTAAAAGTTTGGGAGGGGTCATATTCCTTTTAAGTTATAGGTTTTTAAGAGCATAGTTAGTAAAAGACTTGATTTGTTTACTTGTTATAGGTTTTTATGAGCATAACTTGTTTGCTTTTAAGTTAATAACAGACTTGATTACAGTTTAAGCTTTACAACAACTCATTTTCAATGACTTGTTTTTTTTAGGTGATTCGGAGTGATATACAAACTTGTTAGTTGGCCAGCTGCTTCAGACACATTTGGTTGTTATTCATTTAATTATTTCTTTGTAATTTTATGTCTTTGTTGAACTAATTATGTACGATGTAACTTTTGATGTTATGTATTTAACTTTTGTGTTTGTAACTTTTAATATCATGTATAAGTATATAACTTTTGATTTATTTTTAATGAAAAAATGTATATTAAATTTTGTAATTTTAGTCATTTTGAGGAACAATTCGAGAAAATAGGTCATCAAGAAATTAATTAAAAAGGAAAAAATTATATATAAAAAAGAAAAACATTACCAACGTCGACACATGGCATTGACAGAAAGACTTCAGAAGCCTTTCTGCCGACGCCAGTGTTTGCGCGTTGGCGTCAGAAGAAAGGCCATCTACCAATGTTGCCATGTGGCATCGACAGAGGGTCTTTCTTTCGACGTGCAAATCATGTTGGCCTCAACGCTATTTTATCTTGACATGGATTATGGTGCATTGTGAAAAACCATCTCTACCGACGTCGTTGAAAGTGGCGTCAGTAGAATGCTGCCGATTGTTCTATTTTGACATTTTTCCCGATGATGGCGTCAAGAAAGCCTGTGCTGACGCATTTTGATATTTTTGCCAACTTCTGAGCACCTTGGGAAAAATCCAAATTCCTATAGTGAGGATTAAACATCATCGAACACATACTAAAAAAGATGTTGCTCCTTGTAGTAAAGTTTCAGATGAGATTCGAGATATTTTCAAGAACTTATTGAATGGAAATGAAAGAAATAAAGATGAAGATGATGTTGATAGCAAGAATAAACATATTATAGGTGCTTTTGGTAAAGACGTACATAAATCTAGTTCTATTACCCTAAATAGTATGTGGAAGAATGATGATAGAGAAAGTTTTTGTAGAGATATTTCTAGATTTTTGTATTCAAATGCACTTTCTTTTAATTTCGTCAAAGATCCTTATTTCAAAATTACGTTAGACTCAGTTGCTTCATTTGGTCCTAGATTAAAACCTTCGTCATATCATGAGGTTACTTTTTTAAAGATGGGTTGAAACAATCAATACAGAGTTGTTAGAGAAGTACATAATTGAATGGAAAAAAAAAAAAAACAAAACAGGATGCACGTTGATGTTTGATATGGTTGGACAAATGGGAAGAATCGACCCATTACAAACTTTTTGGTAAATAGTCCTAAAGGCATTGTCTTTCTCCAAAGTGTGTATACATCTGGAATTTGCAAAAGTGCAGATAGTTTGTTTGAACTACTAGATTCAATGATAGATGAAATTGGTGAAAATAATGTAGTTCAAGTGGTAATAGATAGTGCATCTGCTTATGTCAAAGCTAGAAAATGTTAACAGATAAGCCAAAACAATTATTTTGATCTCCTACTGTTGCACATTACCTAAACTTAATTTTATCTAATATTTGGGATATGCCCTTACATAATGATACAGTGTCTAAAGCAAGAAAAGTTACTATTTATATTTATCGACACTTTTGGGTTCTAAACCTAATAAGGAATAAGGGTTGGTGTGACTCGATTTGCAACTTCCTACTTTAATTTGTGAAGTTTAGTAGAAAATAAAATAGGTTTGAGAGTAATGTTTGGGTTTGAAGATTGATAAAGAAGTAACTATGCAAAGAAATCTGATGGGCTATTATAATGAAAATTATTCTTGCTGATTCAAGCTTTTGGTCATCAATAAAGTATTGTTTAGAATGTGTTATCCCTTTAGTAAAAGTCTTAAGACTTGTTGATGGTGATGTGAGACCTGCAATGGGATATATATATGAAGCAAAGGACAGGGAAAAGGAGCAGATTGAGAAAAATTTAAACAAAATTAAGAAACATATTATAAGCCTATCTAGAATATTATTGATAAAAGATGGGCAATGCAACTTCATAGGCCCCTTCATGCAGTAGCATAGTATCTTAACCCAATGTTAAGCTTCATTTCTAACTTTCATCATTAGTATACTAATCAAGTTATACAAATTAATATACATGTTTCATTATGCACCTGAATTCAACGCTAACTATCTGGTCAATATGGGACTTTATCAAACTATTTAGAGAATGTGTCATTTACAAGTGTTCAGAGAAAAAGTTGATAAGCAACTAAATCTATTTCATAATGTAGAGAGTATGTTTGGAATTGATATGGCAGAACAAATGTGCCACAAAAAATAATCAGGTACTAACTTAAAGCCTAAAGAAAGATATTAGTCGGAGTTTTCCAAGACTTATTCGATTTTATGACTAAAACATATGTTTTTTTGTATTCAAGCATTGTGGTGGGAATCTTTTGGAGGAGGTTGCAAAGAGCTCAAAAATCTTGCTATTAGAGTTCTTAGCTTGATTAATAGTGCAATAGGATGTGAGAGAGATTGAAGTACATTTGATCATGTATGATATTATGGAAAATCAATTTCATATAAATTATAATTAATATCAAAATATTAACTTTAATCATTTTTAGGTGCATTCAAAGAGAAGGAATCATTTGGAATAACAACAGTTGAGTGGACTTGTGTTTGTAAAATATAATCTTCAATTATCAGCAAGACATAAGAAGATAATTTAGAATTTAGAATCTAATGATGAATGGATTACAGAGAAAGAAGATTTTACATTACCAAATGACACCTCGTTGATGAATATAAATGAGTGTTTTGATGTTCAAGAAATAGAGAGTAGCAAAAAGAGGAAGAGAGGTAATGATTTTACTATATTTATCAAATATAATATATGTATATTTTCATAAGTAACTTTTGCTATTTATTTTTTGGTTTAGGACCTAGAGATGTATCCACAAATTATAAAAGTGACAAATAGAAGGAAGTTATTGAATTAGTAGATGAAGAAAGCAATGGGGAAGAAGCACATGAATAACAATGATGATCTATTAGTTCATAATGATTTTGAAGATATTGAATGTTGAAACTTAGAAACAAAGGAGTTCTATTGTTTCCAATGTTTTTCCATACTTATTTTGAAGTTAGTCGATGTTTGTTTGTTTTTTTTTGGTACTTTGAACTTTGAAGTTAGTTTATGTTTTTATATTTATTTTAGACTTATTTAATATTTGACTATTTATTTCTCTATTTTAGTTTTGCTATTTTTATTTATATTTGAATATTATTTATCAAATTGAAATTTATGATACACGATACGTTATGATCCACGATACACTAAATTTTGATTTTGATACACGTTCCCTTTCACGAGTTAACAACCTTGCTTACATGTATTTTTGTCTCCATTTACTCTATGCTCTACCTTGGTTATCTTCTTTACTCGGTTTTTGTTACTATAAATCAAGGACTTCCATGTATTTTGCATCTAAATCAACGACTTACATCTATTGGAATTAGTTGCAGTTGTTCTTTCACTGTACTTTAGTGTATCTTTTAATAGAATTTTTTTTTGTTCTTTCTATTTGACTAGCCATAGTGGAATAAGTTTCAATGGGGTATTGTGTTCATGAGTTTTAGATTTTTTTTGAGAATTTCTCCCAAACCACTTTTCAACTAATCTTCTTGGATTCATCTTTGTTTCACAAATTATCTAGCGTTCTCTCTATAATTGTGAATGCCTTTTGTATTTGTAGTCTCTTTATTTTCAAAGGTAGTCATCCTCAAAATGTTGTTAGCTAATGTTTGAACACAGTTTATTATTAGTCTTCAAGTATTCATTTTTCTTTAAAACCTTGCACTTTAGAGCTTGTTCTCAAGTAGAATACAATATAGAAAGTTGTGTAAAGATTTTGAAGTAAACTCGTAAGATTAGTTATGTGTAGGACTCATGAAGACCAGTTGTATAGATGGTGTTATTCAAATTGATGGATCAAAATATGATGGATGGTGGTCTTCCAAAAATGAAACAATTTTTATAGATTTGATGGATGAAGTTGTGAAAGTAAATTGTCCAACTACAACCTTTACTAAAACAAATTGGACTTACATGAAGGAAAAATTATTTTCTAAGACAGGATATAACTATACACATGATTAATTGAAAAATTAGTAAACAAGTTTATAAATATTTCAAAAGTTTGTTTATTGTTATTAATTGAAAATGAAACAATTTTTACAGATTTGATGGATGAAGTTGTGAAAGTAAATAGTCAAACTACAACCTTTACTAAAACAAATTGGACTTACATGAAGGAAAAACTATTTGCTAAAACATGATATAGCTATACGCATGATCAATTGAAAAATAAGTAAACAAGTTTATAAAGATTTCAAAAGTTTGTTTAGTGATATTAGATGAAAAAGATTGGGATCTAGTGTTGGGAAATATTGTTGATGGAGAAATTTTGACCAATCACGAATTGCCACGTCGTTACATAAAATTAATGACGAAATTAAAATTAATTAAATTTGGGACGAATTATAAATTGACATGTGTCCCAAATTTAATTTGAAAACAAAGTTGGCCAACTATAAATTTATAGAGCCAAATTTATATTTGATCAATTAATTAGAAAATAAATTATTTTGATCAAATTAATTAATTTGACCAATTAATTAACAAAATAATTAATTGGATCAAATTTGGGTCTTTTAAATATTTGGGTCATATGGTTTTGGGTCAAATATGAACCAAACCCAAAACCAAATAGTTGAACCAAAGACCAATAAAGCCCAAGTCCAAGTTGTTAGGCCCAAAAGTCATCAGGGCCCATCCTGCGAGAGCTCTATAAATAGAGGTGCTCTCCTCCATTTCAAGGGTTCAGAAATTCTAGACTCTCACAAAGACAAGAGTTCAGAGTTTTAAAGCTCTCAAGCAGAACCAGAGAATTCAGAGAGACTCTACCAAGTCTGAAGACCGAAGACTCTCTGCAATCCATATAATTAAAGTGTTGAACACCTCTTGAAGACCAAACACTCTTCAAGACTTCAACACTCCTTGAAGATCAAAGACTCTTCAAGACATCAACACTTCTTGAAGACCAAACATTCTTCAAGACTTCAACATTCCTTGAAGATCAAAAACTCTTCAGGACATCAACACTTCTGGAAGACTGAAGACTCCTTCAAGACTGGAAGACTTCAAGCTTCAAGAATCCATTAAAGCTTCAGACTCGAGATCAAGCGTTCCAGCCCTCGAGTGAAACACATTCACACACAAGAGAGAGAATCAGAGGATTAACATTAGAGATTGTACACCCACACGCATATTACATCAATACAATTACATATTTATTCCACGTGTCTCCATCTCCGTAGTTACGTGTGAACAAATATTACTTTGGAATAAGAGCAGTGAAGTGATCTTATTAAGGTATTACTTTATTAATATTATTATTACTATTTTTACTATTTTATAATAAAATTTTAATGGTTAAATTTTATAGGTTAACAAGAGAGATAAAAAGTTAAAAAAGAGTGGTTATTCACCTTATGAAACTTGATGAGAATTTATGGAGATACAATGACAACAAAATCTTATGCTCATCCATCAACAAAAGTTCCATCTGGTAATTTTGAAGATGGAACTAAAACTGAAAGTCGTGCTCCTATAAATAGCAAAGTTTATGGTCAAAGTAGCATGATCAAAAAGTCTAAAAGAAAGGGGGGAGCATTGAGCAAGACTATGTCACCTTTTATAGATGCTTATGGTTAAAGTAGCATGATCAAAAGATTGTGTTGATGAAGAATTGAACAAATGCTTAGACATTTTAAATAACATGGAGGATATTGATGATAAAGCTTATACCAAAATATTGAAACGTTTGCTCGAGGAAAAATCTTGGAGATAAGCATTTCTACGTATTCCTGAATCAAGGAGGAGAGACTTTATCAGTTGCCTTTGACTAAAATTATATCATATGTTGGTTCATAATATTATTTTGTGTAAGGAAAAATTTTAGTTTGTTAATGTTGACAAGTTGATATGTTGTTGGTTTTTCATTGATATTTTGTGTAAGGAAAAACTTTTAGTTTGTTAATATTTGATTATTGATATGATGTGAGTTCATTACATTTTGTGTGTAAGGAAAAATATTTCATTTTTTACTTTGACTAATTGATATGTTGTTAGTTCATAATAATTTGTGCTAAAAAGATTTTTGGTTTTTTTTTACTAGTTGTTTATATTATTTCACTCCAATTTTTTTGAAACTCGCTTACTTTCTAATAATGATCATGTGATGGACTTGTTTGAAGAAGACGAATATGAGGATGAAAATCTCTTGATATTTATTCATTTAAGGGAAGAATTGCATAACACACAAATGTTAGATAACCATGCAGAACTTCTACACTCAAAGGTCGTGATTATGTGGTTGAATTGTTAAATGCTAACGATATACAAGATACTTTGATTGTTTTAGGATGAAAAAAGATATTATCTTGTTAATTGTTTTTTAGATTGTAATAACCTTTCTATGTGAGTATTGTTTTATAGATTAAAAATATTCTTGATTGAACAAATTGATAGTATTTTGTTGATTATGGTTACACTAATATGTTTGAATTTCTATCACCCTATCGTGGAGAAAGATATCATTTGCGAGATTTTAGAGATGATAGACGTCAACGCCAAGGTAAAGAAAGAGTTATTCAACTATCGACATTCATCATTTCACAATGTTGAGAGATGTTTTGAGGTATAAAGGCTCAATTTTCTACTTTAAAGCAAATGCCTCCATATCCTTCAAGCACAAAAATATATATATAACCATAGTATGTTGTACAGTTTATAATTTTATCAAGCTACATGATAACAATGATGAGCTTTTTAATGAATGTATGGAGAATTAATGATCATTGAAGAAGAAAGAATGCAATATGGAAGTGACATTTTGTAAACCCCTATTGAGATAAATGTGAGTCAAAATCAACTTAGGCATATGACTCTGATGAGAGATTGAATAAAGATTATAGTGTTTGTCTTTTATTTATGTCATTTAGACATGTTTCTTTTATATTTAGTTCCTAACTGATAAATGAAATACACACACACACATAGAGGGAGAGAGAGAGAGTATTTGTCCTATAGTCAATGGAACAAGTATAATGATGTTCAACTTAAAAAAAAAGGTTAACAACAGGAACGACTAAATGTAAATGCACATTTTGAAAAATGACCAATTAGTTTTTTTATTGAATAAATGACCAAATGATTTTTTTTATTTATTAAATATGAATTATTATGTAACAAAAATGCCCTCTATCAACCTAGAATTACGAGGTAGTTATGATAAATATAAGATTCATATAAAATCCAAATTTAACTGAACTTCTATCTTGGAATTACAAAACCGAAATCATATCTTGGAATTACAAAGTAGTTAGATTAAATCTACGATTCAAATAAAATCCAAATATGACCGAAATATCTTGGAATTACAAAATAGTTATCTTAAATTTATGATTCAAATAAAATCCAACCAATTTATCTCCAAATGCGTTAAATAAAGGAATCATTATTGTACAAAAAATTGAAACAAATAATAATATAGTAAAAAAATCTAGAAATCTAAAAAATCACAAATTGAAATTAAACAATACCAAAAATATGAAATAATGCATACACGATTCCTCTTGCTACTAAAAGAAAAAATCATCATTAGATGTCTGCTATTCAATCATCATCAAGTTACTTGATAGATACAAATACCTTGTATTCGATTAATAGAGACAATATAACAGTAACACACGATACATTGTACTTAGTAGAAATGTTCTTTGTACCCTCTTCTCGTTAACAAACTTTTGGTAAGGTTCAACTTAGAGCAAGACATAAATCAATCATGGCTTTATGTATTGTCCTCCTTTGAGGTATATAAATTTTCCCCTACAAAGGTCTTGCTTTGAATGTGACGGAAGATCTTGCAATGATTTTTCACATTAACCCTAATTTCTCTATCTATTTCTGACCCCACACATCTGGAAATTAAAGTCTTGATTCGAGCCGACCATACTTTTAATCGATTTTGTTCTCGATAATCTTCCTTTTCTGTAATTGTGCATCGAAATAATTCTTGATTGGAGCCAACCATACTCTTACTCGATTTTGTTCTCGATAATCTTCCTTTGTTGTAATTGTGCATCGTGGCAGAGTATCGGTTTTTTAGTTAGCAATGGAGAAAAAAAATCTAGTGAGGGAAAGAAGAATTGGTGAACTGTTGGGTTTGATGCCCTAAAACTCGTAGATAATGAATGAAACAAATAGTAGTATACTTGTAATTGTTTGATAAAGTCGTTATCGAGTTTTTTGTTCACTTAAGTTATTAAATAAGTTAATTGCATGATAAATAACCCAAATCCAATAAACTAACATCCATGGCTATATGATATGAATACTTGAACTTTATGTAGTGACATAAAAGTGGATCAAGTTCAAGTAATAACCTAAATGGTCTATAGTATAGGGATAAGGGCTGGGTACCTTATCCTAGAAACACTATGTGACGCGACCCGCTTTGTATATAGTACAAATGATGTGATCCTGAATCGTTCATGTAGAGACATGCGAATGGGGGCGTCCTATGAAAATGAGTTTGCATAAGATCAAAACCAAGAAATAAGTTAATTTCCTTTATAACGTCGTTTACTATTGAAACTGACTTATTTTAGTGCAATGACCTAGGTAACTCGATCTTACTCCTGAGCTAACTATGAACTCCTGTGTATTCGGGCTTATCCTTAGATCTGCATGGGTGAGAGGGGTTCATCATCGCCGACTCAATAACCCCCCCATTTCAGGGATATGAACGAGTGATACCTGGGGACATAGTCCTGCAACACGGAATTCACTCCTACCCAATTTAGGGACAGTAGAGAGGTTGTCCCCTTAAGTGTTGACTCTAGGACGTGAACACAGGGATCCCACCCTCTCATTGGCCCGAGAGGTTTTAGGTTTAGTGGTCAGACCACAAACCAATTGTTCATTAGGGACTCAGTGGGAACTTAAGGAACAAGATGTAACTTCAGGGGTAACACAGACATTTGAGCCAGCTCTAGTTACGAACAACCTGTGAAGGGTCGACTTACTGATTATGGTTATATCGAGTGGACATAAATATATCTACAGTGAGGGGAGTTCAACTATCGGGCTATAGTGGAGTGTCCCGGTAGTTAACGAATGTTGGTTAACTAGGTTAAAAGAGTTTAGCCGGTTAATCTTGGATCGTTGGAGCTCATGACCTGTAGGTCCATTAGGTCCCCCTGCTAGCTCATACGGAATAAACCTTAGAAGAAGTGTGATGAAGAATTTGAAACGTTCAAATTCATTATAGGGAGTTGTCATTAAATTATGTTCGATAAATTTAACATTATTAAAGTTTAATCACGAATTAAACAATACTATATTAGAGAGAGTCAGGAATATTTAAATTATATTTAAATATTAGAATTATGTATTCAATACATATATTTCAGTTTGGATATGGATATGGATTCATATTAGAAACCGGGTTTGAGAAAAAATGGGATTAGTTCAATTATTTAATTTGGTATTTGATATCAAATTAAATAATTAGAATTAATTAAAAATTTTAATTAACTATTCATTTAAAACTTAATTATATAAATTAATTTTATTGTGGAATTTGTTGGCAAAATGAATTAAATAGGTGTTGGTTTAATACATGAAGGCATTCATGCATAAACCAAAAATTGGACACCTACATTATTATGACTAATCAATCCAATTCTTTCTTATATATGCTTTCATCTCTTTCATTTGGAGAGGGTGACTTTTGCTGGAGGGATTCATGCAAAAACTAAAAGTGTTAATATCTAAAATGCGGAAGCAATTTTGGATCTTAGGCACATAAGTAGCTAAATTTGATCAAACATTGCATGTTGTTCATATGGAGAAAAACAGAGACAGTTTACCAACCTTGCTTGAATGGAGAAATTGGTTGGATTTGCTTCTTGTTTCTCTTCACCAATTGATCACGAACCACCACTGGATCTTCCTTGCTATCCTCAAGCCTTTGGAACAGATTGTGAGATCCTCAAGTGATGGAATTTATGGAGAAAAGCTTGAAGAACAAGCATTTGAAGGTGGGTATAGTGAGTATGTATTTTGGAAGCAATTTCTTAGCTTTCAAGCTTAATTCTTTCAGCCTTCTTCTTCAGTTATATAGAGGGAACAATGTGGAAGAAAAATCCTAGCAATTGACACCAAAACATCCAAGAAGAAGGTGGGATTAGTGGTGGCTTTCATGAGGGGAGTGCATGAGTTTAGTCACCATGCACTCCACCTCTAAAAATTCAAAGTTTTTTAATTTAATTTAATTCCATAATTATCTTTAATAATTAGATAATTATCTAATTTTAATTAATCTGAAAAATCAAAATTTATTTTTTAATTTTTCAATTTTAAATTAATTTAAAATAATTAGTAATTAAATAATTAAATTATTAATTTAATATCTAATATTAAATTAATATTTTGCCACTATTCCCAAACATTTCCGAAATGTTATTTTTTCTATCATGAATCTCTATTCATGTTCTTAATATTTAAATCATGTTTAAATATTAGATATCACACACATACTCGGTTTTCACAAAACCCGACGTACCGTCAACGCCTATCACCTCTATTCATTTCTCTTAACATGAACTAAATATAATTCATATCTCATCCATCATATTGTTCCAAAGGTTAGTCTCGAGCTAGCAAGGGGACTTAATGGACCTACAGATCATGGGCTCCAACGGTACGAGGTTAAACTGGCCAAACTCTTTTAACCTAGCTAACCAACATCCGTTAACTACCGGGACACTCCACTATAGCCTAGTAGTTGAACTCTCGTCACTGTAGATATATTTTCGTCCACTTGATATAACCATGATTAGTAAGTCAATCCTTCACAGGTCATTTGTTACTATAGTTAGGTCCAAAGTCCATTTTACCCCTATAGCACATCTTAGTTCCTTAAGTCCACTGGTCCTCTAATGAACAATTTGTTCATATGATCCAACCATTAAACAAGATCCCTCTCGGGCCAATGAGAGGGTGGGGCCCCTTGTTCAAGCCTTGGATTCAGCACTAAGGGAACAACCTCTCTACTATCCCTGAATAGGGTAGGAGTGATTCCATCTTGCTTTACTATGTCCCCAACCATCCATCTAGTGTTATCCCCAAAATGGTAGGATTATTGAACATAATTTTATGACCACTCTCACCCATGCAGATCAAAGGATAACCCTAAACGAACAGGAGTTCATAGCAAGCTCAGGATTAAGATTGAGTTACCTGGGTCATCGTATGAATTAGTCCGTCTTAACAGTAAACGACGTTATAAAGTAAGAGTAACTTATTTCTCGGTCCTGTCTTGTGTAAACATCTTTTACACAGGATGCCCCTACTCGCATGTCTTTACATGAACGATCCAGGATCACGTCGTTTGCCTTATTCGCAAAGTAGGTCGCATCCATAGTGTTACCAGAACAAGGTACCCAACCTTATCCATTTACTACAGACAATTTAGGATATATACTCAAACTTGATCCCTATCCATATTTATGATATAGTTCGAGTATCTCATGTTATAACCATGGATGTTTCTATTGGATTGTAAGATATAAATAACCAATTCCACTGAATAACATCTTTATTATATAAAGGATAACAAAACTTGAGTTCTAGGGCATAAACCCCAACAAAAACAGATTGAAATTTCTCTCTCAAAAGGCAGCACCTTTCTTTTGGTCTCTCAAAGTTCTACTTCCCAAATTCATCACCATTGGTGTCCCACAACATGTTTTAAGCCCGGAGGATAGCGGGGAAGACACTCGTGGTCGTCTACAATCGGTTCGTGATCCAAAAACACCGAAGGAGAAGCTTGATTTCGTACCAAAAGGTTGGTTCATTTATCTCTCTGTTTTTTGGTTGTTTGGATGCATGTTTTCTAAACTAAAATTAAAGAAATTTGTGTGCTTTTGATCCCAATCGCTTTCGCTAGTGTCTTGTACACTCCTTCATGAACGACTTGTCGAAGGTCGTATCAAATAAATTTATAGTCCACAACCTCTAAAGCTAACTTGTAGCAATAGCGGCCGGGGTCGATCACAAGAAGTTTATGCAAACAAATCTTAATTTCCTTATTTGTTTTTGGTAACCAAAAATGGTTTTTTTTTTTTTTTTTTTTTTTTTTTTTTTTTTTTTTTTTTTTTTAATATTTGGAAAGAAAACTAATTATGGAAAGAAATAGAAAAGGAAAATAAGAGCAAGAAATAAAATGAAAGAAATCAATACCTTAGGAATCATGCAATCGGGGTTGTCATAGTAAGTTCAATTCAATTAAATCATAAATCTCACTAAACAATCAATAACATGTCTAAGCTCGGTGTACTCCGGGAACAACCTGAAAATCGTGATCCTACTATCACAAACATGCAGACGCCAAGTTTGATTCTAGCTTAAATTAATTAATTGGTCGATTAACTAATCTAAACCGCATTGGGATCTAGTCGAATTAATACACATGCAACGGGCAACCAACCTCAATTAAAATTAATTAAATCCTTTAGTTCTAGGAACGCATGAGGAATATCAAAACGTTATCCTATTTGTTACTTAGATTTAGCAATTAAATTTAGATAAACCATGGTAAAGGTTGTCAATCTTTCCTAGCACAATCTAAACTTATATGCAAAGACTAAATTCACATAGACATGGTTTGAGAATTAAAACACAAGAGATTTCATTAAAAGAACTTGAACTTACATTTGACGTCCCGGTTACATGAAAGAGGAGCCTAGCCGCTCATGGAACACGAACAAGCTTGAATCTTCCTTGAATAAATCATGAAAAACAATAAAACTAGCCTAAAGATAGAAGAATGGAGGAGAAAGTGAGGGGAAAGGGCTACAAGATTGTAGTATGAGATGATTTCTAAACCTAAACCAAAGCTCCCTATTTATAGAACTTTTTGGCCTCCAATTCGTAGCGTTAGTTTGGTGTTGAAACAAGCCTCCAAATATGGGAAAATCGCCAAGCAAATAAGGAAAATGTCACATATGGAAAGTCTATGGCATCGAGACGCTGGCCCAATTTTTTCCCTATTGTCGAGACGCTGTCCTCTTGGGTTTTTGGCTTGAACTTGCTGTAGGCATGGCGTTGAGACGCTGTTTTGGAGGGTCTCGACTCTGTGTTTTGACTCCAATGGCATTTTGGTCTTTTTACGCTTCGATTTTTCTCGTTTAGGTCCCGTTTTGGCCCCGAACCTTCGATATGGACCTGTACACATATTATACTCATTTTAAAGGACTTTTCGAAAGGAATTCAACAAATATATGCAAATTGGGAGATTCTAAGTGTATAACAAATTAAACCTATCAAGAACATTGTAGTTTTTTGTTGGAAAATTGAAATAAAGAATAATGACTTTGTACCATAATAAAGAAGATTAAAATTTTATGTAGACACCTTCCTTGATTTTAACTTACAAAAATTTTGTAGATACACCTTCTTTGTCTTTAGGAAGAAAGAGGTTGAAGGTTCAGTTGAGGGTAAAAATGGGAGTATATGGCACAAAGAAGGTCATGTGAGTCCCACTGTAATGCCCCTAAATTCGAGTAAATTCCAATTTTCTAAGTTATAAGTTTAGTTGAGCAATTTAAGGTTATTGGGTGGAATTAAGAGTTCAATTAGAGAGTTATTTGGCTTAGAAAAGGACTAAATAAACCAGATGGCATCTTCGTAAATACAAGGACTCTTAGCCAAACCAACCCTAATTTTTATATCATTTAATTTGAGCCTAGCCACTTCCCCATCTTCTCCTTCCTCCCCTCATTCATGATTTGCAACCTCCATTATTAGCTTGGGTTGTTTTTCTTTCCTTTCTTCTTGATAACCGGCCGCACCACCATCTTCTTCCCCCATCTCCGTCTTCTTCGACGAGGTGCACAATTTCCGACGGGCATCTCCATCAAGCAGAGCACGACAGCGGCGGTTTAAGAGCAGTTTGGCGGCGTCCCATTAGTGCAGTAGCGGTTCACAGCTTCCATCGGTGAGTTGAGTTGGTTTTCTCTCGATTTTGGTTATTTCTCAACTCGATCTCTCTCCCTTTTCATTCTCTCTCACTTTCGACCCCTTCCTCTGTATTTCCAGCGAGTTTTAGGCGTGGATAACAACGTTTTCTGGCCAGTTCAGTGTAGACGCGCGAACAGAAGCTGTTTGGGGTGTTTTTAGCGTTTTCGGCGAGTTTCAGCAATGGGTAAGTGAGGAAAGTCAATTTTTGGTTGATTAATGTAGTTTGGATGAATACCCATTGGATTTGGCTAACGTTTTCAAGGTACCCATAGCGTTTGGAGGTTTAACCGTCGATTTGGAGCGGATTTGGAACCCGGGCAGCAAGTTGTGTTTGTGTTTTGGATGAGTTCTGGGTGTTAAATCTGAAAGGATTGGAATTCCCAATTCCGTTACAACGGAAGCAATTGGACCGTTCGTAAATTAATTTTGTTATACAAAATACCAATGCATTGGCAAAAGGTTAAGCGGTGAAAAACATACCTCCGTTGACGACTCTGAATACTTCAACGGACATGATTCTTGATTGCTCTGCAACAACGAAGAACACCACCATTTGATCTTCCCCGCTATAACTCTGAGATTAGGAACGTAGTTGTGGGACTACATAATCTTGAATGAGAAAAACTCTAGAGAGAAAATTCTCCCTAGAGTTCTTGAGTTGAGAGAATATGAGAGGACCTTATGGTGGCCATATGTTGTGGTACATAAACCCTAGGGTTAGTGTTCTATTTATAGGAGAAAGGCCATGAATAAAATATTCATTTAAAATCAATTATTTCCATAATTGATTTAATCTTTTCCATAATTAATCAATTCCATAACCAATCAATTCCTTAATTGATTAATCTTTTCCATAAATGATTGATCACTTCCATAAGTGATTAAATCATTTCCATAAATGATTAATTACTTCCATAAGTAATTAATCATTTTCATAATTGATTAATTTCCAATTAATTAATTCTTTAAATTAATTAATCACCAATTAAATATCATATATTTAATTTCAGACCTTCTATTAGTTAATTAATTAATTACCCAATTAAATATCATATATTTAATTTCAGGCCTTCAATTAATTACTTCTATAATATGAATCAAATTCATATTAAAATTGGAACTCCTTCCAATTCTCTTATATCCTATAAATTTAATATGAATCAAATTCATATTGATATTTGAACTTCTTCAAATATTTATTTCTCTCATAATAATAAAGTTTAATTTCAAATTATACTTTATATTTTAATGTATCATTATACATTATATTAATTTGTATCTCATACAATTAACTTAATTCCCAATATGAATTTGAACTATTCAAATTCTCTCAAGATATAATTGTTCCTAATTACTCTTTACGAGCTAGCAGGGGGACCTAATGGACCTACAGATCAGAAGCTCCAATGATATGAGGTTAACCGATTAAACTCATTATTCAGGTTAACCAATATTCATTAACTGTGGGTCATTCCACTAAAGACCCACAACTGAACTCTTCTCACTGTAGAACATTTATGTGTCCACGGATATAGACCTATACCGGTAAGTCAATCCTTCACAAGTGTTCGTAACTACAGTTGGGTCAAATTACCGTTTTACCCCTGTGTTACATCTGTCTCCTTAAGTACCAGCGCTCCTCTAATGAACAACCTGTTTATGGTCCAACCATTAAACAGAAAGTTCCTCTCGGGCCAGTGAGAGGACGGGATCCCTTTGTTCAAGTCCCGGAGTCACCACTTAAGGGAACACTCATCTACTTCTCCTAGAAGCGGGAAGGAGTGAATTCCTTCTTGTGTTGTCATGTCCCCAGCCTCCCACTCGGTCTTGTCCCCAAAAAGGAAGGCATATTGAGTCGGCGTATTGGCCACTCTCACCCATGCTAATCAAAGGACAATCCCTCATGAGAAGGAGTTCATGACACACTCAGGATTAAGACTGAGTTACCTAGGTCATCCTATTGAAACAGTAACCTAACTAGTTAACGGTGTTATAACTAATGGTTGACTATTTCGTGGTCCGGTCTTATGCAAACTCATTGCATAGGATACCCCCGCTCGCATGTCTCCTACATGGACGCCTTGGATCAATACGTCTGTATTGAATACAAAGTGGGCCGTATCACATAGTGTTATCAGGATAAGGTACCCAGCCTTATCCCTATACTATAGACCTTTTAGGTTGTTACTTGAACACCGATCCCCGTATGTCCCCACATACTAGTTCAAGTTACATATAAACAACCTTGGATCTTAGTTTATTGGATTTGGGTCAAATTGTGCAATATTTAACAATAACACTTTATTGTAAAAACTCAATAACACTTTATTGAAACAAGTATACAATTTGTTTACATTCACTATCTACGAGTTTTAGGGCATAAAACCCAACAAAATCACCCCCAAATTTAATGGGTTCCTAGTTGCATGCTTGGTTTAAAGTCCCTATTTATTTGAGAGTTCTGTTCCTTGTTGTAGCTTGCTTAAGAACCTTGGAGTTAAGGAATTTGTTGAAGGTTAATCAAGTGTTTATTTGGCTAAGGTAAGTAGCTATTTGGATTCAAATTCTATGCCTTAGACCCATTGCATGATAATTGCCCATTGTTTGTTAATTGAGAATTTAAAGTGGCTAGTTGGATTAAAGTTCCATTCTTTAGACCCATTCTATTCGTGAATAATATATGCAAAGCATGAATTGAAATCCTTAAGTTGGTCTTTAAGTCTAAGCAAGTGTGTTGGGTTAACTTTTGAAGTATGATGAGATTGTGATATTCGATGGTTAAATGATGAGCATGATGAGATTGCCTTTAGTTGGACATTAAATGAGTAGCGTGGATTATAAAATAATTGGAGTTTAGACTAAGTGTTGTTTGATTGTGTTGAGACCAAGAATTTCATGTTTTATTTGGTTGGTCATGAACTAAAATGCTTGGAATGATTTTATGGTGGTCTGACTGTTGTGTATTGTGATGGTGAAGTTGTGTTCTAGTTTAGAAGTGTGAATTTTTTTCTGCATTTCAGGTGTCTACAATCTTTGGGATAGTTGTAGTTATGTCATTATGCTGTCAAATTTTCAATAGCTGTATAATAGTTAACGGGGCTAAGTTTAGCAATGTTCTTTGGATTATGATGTGTTGATATTGACTAACCAACTAGTATAGACCACAGGTTCTCCAAACATGTTTTAGTATGACTTATTGAGAACCATACGAATGAATGAGAATAAACTCAGAATAGGGACCATATCACGTTGTAGGGCCTCAGGTAGACTTAAATGATCCTTAAGTCTTATGTTAGCTAGGGTTATTTCTTTCTCCATCTTAGGACTGATAGACCTCCGTTTTCAGGCACGTGATTGTGCATTTTATCATTGACTGGTAGATTCCAGTTTCCTAGCACGGGATCGTGCATCCCATCAGTCGGATGTTAGAGCTTAGGCATGGGATCGTGGGCTCTATCAGTCTCAGGACGGTGTTGAGTTCAGGCACGAGATCGTGTGCTAGATGGCACTCAGGCATGTTTACATGCACCAGATTGCTCCACCGTATTTCATGTTTATGATTCAGGGGAGTTGTGTAAGGATAGGTGTAATTCTGCTAGAGTTTGCCAGCTAGTCTCTAGTTTACTTGCCTTACCCGATTGACCCACACAACACTCTAGTTGGCACAGGTTGGGGATAAGTAATCACCCTAGACAAAACATTTCATGTTCCCTGTTGTGACCTTAGGGTTAGAAACTTGAATGAATGTTTTTAGTTAGGTCCCTATGATGTTAAGACCCAGTAGTAAGTTTCATGCTATTAGATTTCATGTTATCAGATCTCATGTTATAACCCTTAAGTGGGCTACTTATTGAGTATATTCTTATATACTCACCCATGCTATATGACTTTTCTTTCAGGTGGTACTTGATGACATCAGGCGAGTGGCGAGGGCAATGACTTGGCTAGGCTATGGGAATGCAACTGCAAATCATGTTCCTAGTATTAGATAACATGAGCTTCCATTTCAAAACCAATTGGCAATGGGAGGAGTAACCCATCTATCTTATGAATTGGGAGGTCTCCACTTATCTTTTCAATGTGGGATCCTCAACATGCCCTCTCAAGATGGTGCCTTTTTGGGTTCACCATCTTGGATCGGATCCCAATTTTTTTTCTTTTTGGACCGAATACCCGTTTGGGTTTAATGGGCTCTGATACCATATTAGATTAAATGGGGTTCCATCTCAAAACCAATTGACAATGAGGGAGTAACTCATGTATCTTATATATTGTGAGTTCTCCACTTATCTTTTCAATGTGGGATCCTCAACATTCCCCCTCAAGATGAAAAGATAAGTGGAGACCTCCCAATTCATAAGATAGATGGGTTACTCCTCCCATTGCCAATTGGTTTTGAGATGGAAGCCCATGTTATCTAATATGGTATCAGAGCCCATAAAACCCAAACGGGTATTCAGTCCAAGAAAAAAATTGGGATTCGATCCAAGAATGGTGAACCCAAAGAGGCACCATCTTAAGGGGGCACATGTTGAGGATCCCACATTGAAAAGATAAGTGGAGAACTCACAATATATAAGATACATGAGTTACTCCACTCATTGTCAATTGGTTTTGAGATGGAACCCCATTTAATCTAATACCTAGAAGTCTAGGACCGAGTTTCCTAGTTTCATGTTTTCAAATGTTTTTTATGTTTAATTTTATGAAAATTTTCTAATATCGTTTTTGACTGTTCGTTTGATGTCAAATGACTTTCGCTTTTGGGCCCAGTTTATTAAATAAAATATTTTTACTTATAGTCTCTTCCGTTTTAAAGTTTCAAAAGTTTTACGTGTTCATGTATGTAGTAGCGATCCTCAGCTTGCTTTTACTTTCCTTTTGGTCGGGTCGTTACACCCACGTTTTGGCCATTTTCCAACTGTTTTAATTTTTTCTATTTTTCTTAATCGATTAATTGTTTTTTCCACTTACAAGGATTACTCAAAAAAAAAAAAAAAAAAAAAAAAAAACGTAGGGGGTTTTGGTCTGTACATATACTAGATGAAATAATATTATAAAAATAGTTTGGTATTCATTTTGTAGAAAACATAAACTAAAAACAACTAACAAATGATTTTTCTTTTTTTTTTTTTTTTTTTTAAAAAGAATAGAAACCAAAAGTAGTTATCAAACAAGTTTTGGGGTTTTCAGGGTCGATTATCGATAAACGTGCCCATGTTCGTAAAGAAGCTTGATGGCATCCTAAAGTTTGGGATGACATTCAATGGATGGGTACTCGGTAAGTGACAAAAAGCTAGTCTTGACCTGGTTAGCGACAATACTCATGTGGTTAGCAAGTTAAGCATTCCTTTACCCAAATTGTGGCAAAGCGTTTGATGCCCCGATAAGCTAGTTATGACATACTTAAGCAGCAATTTTCAAAAATAGAAAACCAAAAACAGTTATCAAACAAGTTTTGGTTTTCAGCTTTTTAAAAACAGATAATAAAAACAAGTATCAAACATTTATGGTTTTTGTTTTTTTAAAAAAGAAAATAAAAAACAAAAAACAGAAAAAATGATAACAAAAAACCAAAAACAAAATGGTTATCAAACGGGACCTTAGTATTTGCCATTAAGTTAAACTTAACCGAGTTAAACATTGACGAAGGTTGTCAAGGACTATAAATTAAACCTATCATATATAGTTTGTAAGTTAACTCTCGTTTAAGTTCACCGTTGGTCAAAGTTGTAGAGTAAATCGATACACACGAAAGTTTATACATTAGACCAACCAAACGTGTCCTTCTCAACGTTATTATGGTTATTAATTTCCCAATGTTGCTATTTATCAAACACAATTGAAGAAAGAGCATATTACACATATACCAAAGATTAAGTAGGATAGAGAAATAAGTGACTTTCAAGTAACCCGTGTCCAAAAAATAGACAAAATATAAAACTAGACATAGACATGTTTGAGGGGAGTTCACTGTAAGATTAGAGCATATGCAAGAATAAGAAAAGAGATTCACAAAGCAAATAATGTTGGCGTCCACCTATACAATAGTATTCATTTAAAAACACTTAATTCCCTAGGCCTCCTTTGATAACCATTTGATTTTTGGGTTTTGGTTTTTGAAAATTAAGCTTATAAACCCTACTTCCACCTATGAGTTTCTTTGTTTTTCTAATACACCCATCTTTCCATGTTTTTAAAAACCAAAGCCAATTTTCGAAAACTAAAAAATGTAGGTCCCGTTTGATAACCATTTCGTTTTTTGTTTTTGGTTTTTGAAAATTAAGCTTATAAACACTCATTTTTCATCTATACAGTTCTTTGGGTTGTTACCTATATATCCTTTCCATGTTTTCAAAAACCAAGTCAAATTTTGAAAATAGAAAAAAGTAGTTTTCAAAAACTTCTTTTTGTTTTTGGAATTTGGCTAAGAACTTTAATTTCTCCTTAACAAAGATGAAAATTGTGGTAAGGAAATTGAGAGAAAACAAGCATAATTTTAAAAAACCAAAAACCAAATGGTTATCAAACGAGGTTGTAATTTAAAAAAAAAAAAAGTTTTTGTTTAAGGTTTAGGGTTTAGGGTTTAGGAATTTGACTAGGAATTTAAATGTCATTAACAAGATGAAAACTATAGTAGGGAAATTGGGAGAAAACAATCATAATTTTCAAAAACCAAAAACCAAAAACCAAATGGTTATCAAACATGCCCTAGTTTTCTGACGTATTTCATTCTTAAATACCTCATTTTATAAAACTTGACAAATCTTCCCTTTCTCTATTTCCTTCTCTCTCTCTAAAATTCATCATCTCTCTACTTTGTACACCTTGAATAGGAGATCAAAACATTTCAATTTGGTCATAAAACAAACATTTCGATTATATTATACCCTTATTTTTACTTTCAAATTTTTGATATTCAATTATGTTCAATTTAGTGAAAGGAAAAGAAAATACGATACCAGATCGTTAGTTTTGAATCGATGAAATCCCCTTTTACCTCAATGAAGTAGTCATGCATAAATCCCTTTGACCTAAAACATAAACTTGTGCTCTATCATTTTACTCAATAAAATTGAAACATTCACCCAAATAGTTTCCAAAATAATGTCAGATTTTCAAACACAAAATATACATTAATTCGACAAATTCAATGAACCTAATATTAATATTAGAATAATTCGCCTTGGATTAGTGCTAGGCAATTAAGAGGCTCGGGATTAAGAATTAGGCTGAACAAATCTTCACCCAAATATTTTTAGATTAGTTTATGCATTAGTGACTAATGATAATTAATTAGTTATAGTCATAACAACAAACCCTTCAAGAATTGGTTTACTTACACCACCAACCATTTCACAAGCTTTTTAATTAAATATCCAAATATAAGGATTTGTTTGGAGAGTGCTTTGAGAAACAAAAACCTTCTGCTCTTTTGGTCTCAAAACTAATTGTGATGGATGCCTTGTAGTTAAGTTTTAGTTTATAGTATTTTTGTAGAAATAAAAACTTTAATTATTTTCATTGAAAATTTTGTGTTTAACGAATATATTATTTTTTTTTTTTTTTCAAAGAACTAAAAAATTATTTTTAGAAACAACTTCCAACTTAGAAACAATTTATTTCAAATTTAAAAGCATTTTTTCACTCTCTCTCTCATATAATAACCTAAACTTTGTTGTGATAAATCCATGGAAACTTCTTATTAATGGAAGAGACCAATGATTTCCCGCCATGCAAAATAAAACCATGTTTGGTTAATTATGAACCACAATAAAAAGAGGGAAAGAAAGAACCTTTAGAATATTGTTTCATGGCAATCTACTAACGTTTACAATAACATTAGTACTGTTATCGTCAGGCCCACAAACGTAAACTTGTGTGTTGCTGTCAATTGGAGTTTACCGCCGTCAGTCACACGAGATTACTGCTGTCAATGGCCGTCACTTCGCCGTTGCTTACCCACCAACTCAGGAGGTTCGTCCAAAATGACGTCGTTTTAACTAGGGCTTCAAAACGACGTTGTTTTGATGAGTTGCGTTCATGAGTTCCAAAATGACTTAGGGTGTGTTTGGCGTTGATTAAAAAAGAATCTTAACCGTTTTTAGCGTTTGGTAAAACAGATTATAAATTAATTTTTATAAAAGTACTTTTTCAACCATGTTCATTTGCAAAATCCAATAATTGTAGCTCTGAAAATCTAATCTGTAACTAACTATTTATTCTCTCTATACGTTTTTTAGACTTGATTCATGTGAACCATTGTTTTAATTTAACATATTTTTATTCTATTATTTTATACTCATTTGAAATTATTTGTTTTTATTTTTATTTAAATTGAAATAATATTTTTTCCGCAAATTTTATTTCTTAGCAAAATATAAAAATATCATAGATTAAACATAAGATTATATTTTAAATCACATGAAATTTAAAACAATTATCTTATATGTTTCAAAAAAATAATTATCTTAAAATAATTTTGAAATTATCTTCTAAAATTTTGGAATTAAATATCAATATTAAATTTATTTATTGAAAAAATATAGTTAAGCTGCAATAATAATATTAATTTACCAAACACCTCAACTTGCTTTTTCGTCTATAAAGCTAAAATTTACCAAACACTAATTTACTTCGTAATACAGCTGATTATCTTAAAAACACAGGTAACAACAATTATTTTAGAAGCTGCAGCAATGCCAAACTAAGTCTTAATGGGGCGCTATGATGGCGGTTCCCAACCGCGGTTAATGGACCACTTTGATGATGGTTTAAACCCATCATTATTGTATTATAATTCTATAAATATCCAAAAAATGAGTGTTTTAAAGAAATTAGGACGATCATGTTCGGCTCTGCAATGGCGGTTCTAAACCGCCATTAAACCTCTCTTTTGGTGACGATTTAAAACAATCATGTTTTAGTACTTCTATAAATATCCAAAAAAAATGCACATTTTTTTAAAATCTCGACGGTCATGAACGATGTCATTTCTTCATATTCAACTCGACAATGACAGTTATAAACTTCCATTAAACCCTTCTTTTGGTGATGGTTTGAAACTATCATGTTTTACCATAATTTCAAAAAATTCAGTAAAATTTCGTAAAAAGATCCGCATTTGCACAAAACTGTCCTAAGACCAATCAAAACGACATTGGTCGATCGATTTTCTAGCAATTTTGATCACTGACCTATTAGATAACATGGGGTTCCATCACAAAATTAATTGGCAATAAATGGAGTTACTTATGTATCTTATAAATTATGAGGTCTCCACTTATCTTTTCAATGTGGGATCCTCATCATGCCCCTTCAAGATGATGTCTCTTTAGGTTTACCATTCTTGGAATGAATTCCAATTTTTTTTCTTAGATCGAATACCTATTTTGGGTTTCATGGGCTCTGATATATACCATATTAGATAACATGGAGTTCCATTTCAAAACTAATTGACAATGAGTGGAGTAACTCATGGATCTTATATGCTTGTTAGGGATAAGGACCCTCAACTCCATAGATCTCCACAATGATATGATATTGTCCACTTTGGACATAAATTCTCATGATCTTGCTTTTGGTTTCATCAAAAAGGTCTCATACCAATGAAGATACTTGTCCTCCCCTCGAAAAAAGTACCCCCAATGAGCCTCCCCTCAAATAGTCATCTATCTGTTCAACACTCCTATACCAAGGAGTTTGCTTTTACCCAGGTCAACTCCTCTTCTTCAGAGTATATTGCCTGCCCAATAGAGCTTAACCACGGATCTCCACCAAGTCTACATTTTCAAGGCTCACGAATTCTTCGTTCAACACTTGAGGAATTTAATGAAATGGCTAAAGGTTAGAGATACAATTTCCCCGCCTTGTTGAACTTAAGGAAAAAAAAATGCATGTATATTAGACACGTTCATGTTTATTTTGTTTTCAAGTACAATTATTTCTATTATTGAACTAGGATAATTAAACTTATATCTACTTTTTCAAAGACATTATTGTGTTTCAATTTGTTTTATTATGGATCAATGATTATTAAATATAAGTTTTTCTCTATAATTAAGTTTCATGTTTTGTTATTACAAGCCAAAGCGAGCTAAGCTCAGCGGTAATTGGCATGTACCTTCAACCATGATATTAGAGGTTCGAATCTCCTCACCCCCAAATGTTGCTGTACTAAAAAAAAAAGTTTTTTTTTACTACAAAAGTTAACATATCATTTTCCCTAAAAACCAACAAATGTGAATGTTCAAGTAACTTACTTTTCCTTACTATTGCTATTTTATTATGAAAAATGGATAGTCATTGTTAAGCATAAAAATAGAAAAGATTTGCAAGGTTTTCTACTTAGAAGTTAAATAAAAAGCAAGAGATATACAATACGACATGATGCAATAAAGATGAGAAAGTGATTAAAATTTAAAGATCATAAAAGAAAAATATCAAAATTGATGGATTTGAGGATGATAATGAGAATTGGTGTATAATGACATGATAATGAAAGTTGACAGCGGCAATATTTGGATTGTGTTATAAATTTTTGTTGGGGACAAAATTGGCTTTATGATAAGGAAATCAAGCATCAAATAATGGGGAAAAAAAAAGAAAGAAAAACAGAAATAATTATATGTGGATGTACTTTTTTATAGGCCAAATTTTGGAAGACAAGATGCCAAAATTTGGAAGTGTTTGAAGAAGCCATCATGATTTTTGATCAATCATTGAGACTAAATTTGGGTTTGGTCGGCCTCTAGCAATGCATGTAGGGGCCATCAATCTCTTTATCAATGTCTCACCTTCGAGGCTTCTAGGAAACTTTTTGCCTTTACTATCCACTCTCTCTTCTTTCTTGTTTTTACTCTTTTTTTTTCTTTGCCACTTCTTTTTCTTTTTCTTTTTCTATAGTGACATGTTTTGTGGTTGTTAAATGATTGGTTGTTGTGTAATTTCAAGAGATTTGGGCCTTTAGAAAGTTATGTTTTGAAAACCCAATCTAATTGAGGTTGAACTTTGGTCTTGATGTTTCCCAATTGTGACAAAGGCAAAGCCATTATTTAGCCAACTAATAACAACATTGCTATGTGGTTTACGTGTAGGGAAAGCACATACGTTCGATGTGACAACAATTTTAGGATATAGAATGTTTAAGAGAGCCCAATGGTTTCTTATAAGCAAGAGTACTCTCTCCATTAACTGGACGACATGTATTGATGGAAGGGTAGGAAACTTCTTGTAAAATAAATGAGGTTTGAAAATTCTCAATAATAAAATGCTCGCATAGATGCCGTCATCGATTATTGGAAAGGTCGAAACAAAATAATGTTTTGTATAATAAACGATATAATTTTCGATTCAAGGACACTTCAACCAACACATTATAATTTTCAAATGATGTAATTGGATTCAATTCAAAGTGGTTGGATGTTGTATTGCTGGTATATATCTTCCAAATTTTGATGGAAGTTTATGTAATGTGAAATCAAAGTGCTAAAACACTGATAGTTCTTTGAATGAGTTAAGTTTCCTCATCTTTCTTGTGTAAAAATTATATGGAAATAGGATAAGGATTCGTCAACTGAAAAGAGTTATTTTTATGCTTAGCTAAGGCATCTGGATATATGTGTTAAAAGCTAGTTGTAATAATAAAAGAGGGCTCGAGTTAGTGGAAAGGGTAGCAAGATTATGTAAGATTATGAACTTTTTGATTCATGCATTAGTTTAGGCATAAACACGTATATGAACTACTTGTATTGATTCTATGAGTATCGATTGCAAAGATATCTAATTAAAGCTAAGTATGTTCAAACATAAGTTCTACTTAGTTAAACCTAAACGATCGAAGGTTAGAAATGATCATGAAAATGAGGTTAGAGATCAAACCAACATTTATATGAAAATATGTTGCAACTAGTGCTATAAATAGTGTAATTACAATAGCATAGGAAGAGTAATAAAGCTTTCTGTCTATAATTTTTTTTTTTTTTTTTTTTTTGAAAAAGGAAATTCTTTAACTAGAAATTGGAAGGTACAACGCTTCCTCTCTAATAAATGAGGCAAGCCAAGATGGAATAATGTCTTCCCTACAAAAACTCTTCTCTTCCAGCATGGAAGAGTTACAAAAAACAGAACCTCCTGCTACATCAAAAGTATGACCTTCGATAACATCACTCGAAGGGGAGGGCGACGGATGTACTACTTTAGTGTGATTCTCTCACCATAGTGATTTCTAATATTGCAATTATTAGTAACATCAATCATTTAGTTTCAAGAGTGCATGATTTTTTCATACGTGGTTATCATAATTAAGAAGTGTTTGTTCATAGGTTTACGCGGAAGGATTGGAATTCCTAAATTCCCAGTAAAAGTGTAAAGGACTGATTCGTATTTCAATTAAAGTTTTCTAAAATACCAGTACATTGACACATCATACAAAACAATTCTATATATAAACTAGGCTAAACATGCATTATATCTAAATCTAATAATTGAAAGAACGAAATACTAATACTAATTTGTTGAAGACTTTCTTCTATGAATTCCACCAAGAACAGTATGATCACACAGTAGGGACACTACCACCGAGATCTTCCACTACTATATCTCTGGGACTAGGAACCAGGTTGTGGGACTTGGTGTTCTTGAATTTTGGAAAAATAATTTCAGTAGAATGTCGTGAAAATTCTTAGAGATAAATTTTTGTTTTAGAGCAAAGTCTTGAGTTATTTTTAATTGGGAAGACATTTTGTACTTTTTTTTTGAAACATTGAAAGGCATTTTGTACTTTATATAGAATACCATATCATTTTCCTAGTCATAATAGGCCAGAGATTTAGTTAATTAATAATTAATTACTTTTCTCAATCGTAAAAGGATGAGGATTTATTTAATTAATTAATCAAATCAATAATGAATTAAATCAAATTTAATTAATTTCATTTAAATCAAAATTAAATGAACATCTCCCACATAACCTATAGTTTTTAATTAAATCAAATTTAATTAAATTAAAAAAATTAATTCTCCAATTAATTAATCACTAAATTAAATATCTCATATTTAATTTTAGCCTACAATTAAATTGTATTTAATTGTATTTCTCTCAATTAATAAAGTTTAATCTCAAATTAAACTTTATATTATAATGTATCACATACATTATATTAATTGTATCTCATACAATTAACTTGATTTCCCTTTTCAAAAAAAAAAAAAAAAAAACCTTGATTTCCCATATTGGGTTTTGAACTATTCAAATTTCTTTGAAGACTAATTATTCCTAATTAACTTTTATGAGCTAGCAGGGAACCTAGTGGACCTACAGATCATAAGCTCCAATGATATGAGGTTAACTGACTAAACTCTTTAATCAATTTAACCAATATTCATTAATTGTGGGTCACTCCACTAAAGACCCACAACTGCACTCTTCTAACTCCATAATATTTTTGTGTCCACGAATATAGACAAATAACAACAAGTTAGTCCTTCACGAGTGTTCGTAATGCCAGTTGGGTCAAATTACCGTTTTACCCCTAGGTTACCTCTATATCCTTAAGTACCAGTGCTCCTCTAGCAAACAATCTGTTTATGATCCAACCATTAAACAAAAACCCCTCTCGGGCCAGTGAGAGGGTAGAGCCCTTTGTTCAAGACCCGGAGGCACCACTTAAGGAAACACTCATCTACTTACCCTGATGTTGGGAAGGAGTGAATTTCATCTTGTGTGATTATGTTCCCAGCCACCCACTCAGTCTTGTCCCCAAAATGGTAGGCTTATTGAGCCAGTGATCTTGTCACTCTCACCCATACAAATCAAAGGACAATCTCTCGCAAACAGGAGTTCATAATACACTCAAGATTGATACTAAGTTGCTTAGGTCATCCTAGTGAAATAGAAATCTCACTAGTCAACGGAGTTACGTCTAATGGTTACTATTTCGCAGTCCGATCTTATGCAAACTCATTACATAGGATACCCTCACTCGCGTGTCCCCTACACGAACGAGTTGGATCATTGCGTTTGTATCAAATACAAAGTGGATCGTATCTATAGTGTTACTAGGATATGGTACTCAATCTTATCCCTATACTATAGACCCTTTAAGTCATATCTTGAACACTGATCCTTGTATGTCTCCACATAGAGTTCAAGATTCATATAATGGTCTAGGATGTTAGTTTGTTGGATTTAGGGTTATTTAAGACAAGATTAATACAATAATTCAATAACTTTTTATAGAATAATAACCAATAACACTTTATTGATAACAATCAATAATTTACATTTACTATCTACGAGTTTTAGGACATAAAACCCAACATATGCTATACAACGGAGATAAAGTTTTTGGAGAACACAATATGGGTGACTTATTTTGAGTTTCTTGTTGATTTCGTATGCTTGCACATACATCATAGAGTTTGCAACCACATTTTTACCTGCAATTTCATTCACACATGCTCATTTTAAGAATGTTGATAGCATACTTTGTGGGCTATTTTTAGGTAGTATTTTAGAGCTTAGATGTTGTTAGTTTTTGCATTATCTTTACTACATGAATCACATGATTGAAAATTTTGTAGGAATCGAGTATTTGGAATAAGCTCAAGAATTTACGAGGTCTTTCAAATAATTATAGTATTTCTGCCTCTATCCATAGAATTCCAAGGTTTAGTTGGACGAAATTTAAAGGAGGTTACGATTGAATAGTGTTGGGCTCCTAAAGTGAGTAAAAATAAGATGTAAATAGACTCTAGAACTCTGTGCAAGTATACTCAATCCGCAGCAAGTAATAAGTATTTATCGAATCCAAGGTCTGAATTAGTTCTCACTTTATCTATTTTGTATAACTTTTCAATGGTTTCAAAGCTGGTTAAAATGATTGATTTTTATAGAATGCTGTAGCAAAAGAAATGACAGAACAGAAAGTAAACAAATAAAGCAGAAAGATTAGAACAGGCGCTGGTCAGGATTTAGTAATTGTTTCAAAAGATGCTCTAGCAATATTAATTATCATGCAAAACTCTTGCAGTCTTATTAGCAGATTCCTCTCGGAACTCTGGATTTTTTAGAATGTGTTTCAACTCCAATGACGCACTACCGATCAAGCACTAGGCAACTGGCTATCCCTAGCTCAGTCACTGGCGTTCACCAATACACAATGATCTAGTGTGATTAAATGCCACACACTCCCCAAATCATCCCTGAAACTAGGAAGTGGTATTCATACCGGTTGGCCAAGTGGGCACAAAATGTAAATGAGCACAACAAATAATCAAGATGCATCAAATCAACATATACTGCATAGAGATTAAGCACGACAATTACATATTTCCTAACCAACACCTAAAATTACTTAGTTCATAAGGTGCATAGAGACACTCGTTACAATATAAGTAAATGCATCCATAATTACAAAATAATACAAGAAAATACTAGTTCCCTTGATCAACTTCGTAATTGATGGTCTTCTTGTAGGTCTCCAATCTTTCTCCTCTATTCGGCTCCCAATAATGGAAATGAACTTTCCAAGAGTGGAATGTTCCTCCCAAGAATGGAATGAATTTGACTTGAGACGGCTCCTCCTTTTATAGAGTGATAGGAAGCTTGAATTAGGTTGACCTAGACACGTGGATGGCTCTCCTTGCTCCTAAAATCCGAGAATAGCTTAACTGAATTCAGTTTATTAAATTGGCTAACGAGCTGTGACGTGGCAGATTTGTTCTTTGCTTTGCTGCAGCAGAGAATTTGCTCCCTCAAGTCGCTCAGCAATATATTCTGCATAAAATAACTTCCAAAGCATCCATTCTTCCAAATGGGTTAAAACATATAATATCTATTTAAAAACAACCCTATTTAGCACAAAAGACACACAAATCCCTATAGAAATAAGGTCTAAATAACTCCCTTTTGGAGAGTTATCAAATAGCAAACATGCATTTTTCAAATTGGAAGAAGGTAGGATCAAATAATCACAAATATTGAAAATGCATCAGTGCTAGAGAATTATATGTGTTTGCATTGTCAACCACATAGAACGTATGTTGTAAAGATTGTTCTATGAGCGAAGAAATTACTTGTCCACATGCATTTTGATGTATCTAGATTTTTGTGGAGGCAAAAATGGAGATTGAATATGAAACATCGAAAAGATAAAGAGTGTCACACATCAATTGCTACAAATTTAACATGAAAGATGATTAGTTGGATGGAATCATTTACTTGAACACCACGCAGTGCACTTGTAAAAAGTTACAAGATTACATGCAATGGTGATATTGAGATATCAAAGCATGAACTCGTATACTATTTGCTCTCTGTTATATACAACATATTTGTTATGACTACATATGCAAAACCTATTTATTCAGTTGGATAAGTAACAAAGTGGAAGAAAGTGGAAGAAAGCATCAGCAAACGCAGACATGATAATCTAACAACCAAAAAGGGCCACTAGAATTGGTCGTCGTAAGGTACAAAGGATTCTATCTATTGGTGAGACTCATCAATAACACATGGTAGGTGTGGAAATTTTGGACATAATAGGCACTCAACTATAGAGTAAATGTACAAGAGAATAAATTTGATGTTTATTTTTTATTCTGTGCTAATGTAGTTAAGATAGTGTACATTTAATCCTTAGTCTATAATTCTAAAGAGAAGGTAGAATTTGAATGTTGACAAAACCTTGTCAAAGGCTCGCCAAATTAATATTTACAATACCTTTCCAAAGCTACTTGCAGTAATAGCGGTTCGGGTCGATCACGGGGAGCCAATTGATTTTATCTTTCAAATTCGAGTTATTAAATGTAACCGAGGGTTGCTGAAATTACAATAAAAGTGAATAAATAATTAATCTTACCAATCATCAATTCAGAATTCACAAGGTTGAATTTTATAATGGTTTTTTAAGAGAAATGCATTAAAAAAGAAAAAAAAGATCAGATACAACTACCCTCATTAATAAGAAGGGAAAACAACCAAAGAAGGAAAACAGATGACCAAAAACTATATCTTTCTTCCTGTGAGGAAGAACACTCCCCCCGTTCTTGACAAAAAGACTATTAATCGCTCTCCTAGCTACATAGTGGACTACTATGTTGATTGATATGGGGACAATGGCGAAATTCCACCTCTTCGATGATTAAACTAAGTTCTTTAATTGGTTCAATAATATTTTTCACTTATAAAAGCTCCTCCGATCTGCCATTCAAGATCCTGGAAGATGAAAAATCCTCTTAGACTTAAAAGCTCCTCCGATTTTGCCATTAAACTAAGTTCTTTAATTTGATCGTCAATAGCGCTAGGTTAGACTTAAACGAATCGGTAATGCTAGTTGTTGTTGTTTCTTCCATGGATTTGACCATCAGTAGCGCTTTTCAACTCTTTCCAAGTTGTTGTTGTTTCCATGGATTTGATCGACCATTTCCTTTTCATTTGCTTTAAGCCGCAATAAACCGAGGATCCTATAGAGTTGCGAACGATCCAGCCTATATCTCCAATCCCTAATTGATCGTTTCAAGTAGCATCGCGTATTCATCTTCCAGGATCCTTCCGAGGATTTTTCCAGCTTTCATGACTTGATTGGCTTCCAGATCTCAATTCAGATTGGGAATGAATCTCAAGTTCGCTTTTTTCTAATAGCTTGGTAATATTTAATTGAATCTGCCTTTTGATCTGACATGAGTCTGCTTTGAATTAATTAAAAATAATTAACTAAAAATACTTCAACTGTCATTAATTAAAAATAATTAAATAAAGAGGGGGCATCATAGTAATTTGGTCGTCTACCTTCAAGTTTTGGGTTGGTTCCACGATTTGAACAAGAGAAGGAAAAACGCAAGAAAAATGGAGAGGGAAAGAAACGCTGCCGGTCATATTTTGACTTCGATCTTGGTTTTAGAGGGCAATTTCTTGTCGTGTGAGTCTCTATTTCGCACCGGAGTGAGTCTCGAAGAAGGAGGCTGTTGTGGGTCTTCGTTCAAAAGCTCTTTAGACTCCGACATGGGTCTTTGTTCAGTGTTGTGTGGGTCTCATCGTCGTGGGTATCGATTCAGCAGACTGGAAACTTTCCATTTAAACGCAAATGTTTTTTAGGCAATTCTTGGGAGCCAGCTCGCTAATAGCAAGCATAAATGTTAGTATTTTGTCCTTAGATTTATTAGCTTTCGTTGTGCTTTTATTGTGTTTTTATCATACAAATCTATTTAATTGTGTAATTTTGGTCCCTAGGAGATTTTATGAGAATTTGGAGAAAAAGAAGAGAAAATAAGCCCAAAATGTTGCAGTTAGTCTTTGAAGATCAAGTTGGGTAGAGATGAAAGAGTCCAAGACCCATTATGTTAGACATTTGGGCCAAAAAGTGGAGAGAAAGCCCAAAACTAGACCTTGAAGCACGTCTGGAATGTTCTGGCCGAAGGACAGTGTCGAGACGTTGTCCCTTAGCATCTCAACCCTATAAAAGGCACGGTCTAGGCCTCATTTTCATCATCAATCATCATTCCAATCCTTTTCTTTAGTCCTTCTAAGGCTTTTGGAGCCTCCCTTGAGGGTCGAGTTGTGAGAAAAGTGAGAAATATTGTATTGGGCATTTTTGGAGTGCTCGGGAGCTTGTAACGGAGAGGATCTAAGGCGCAAGCAAGGGGTCTCTCTACGGTTCATCTCCTAACTCTTTAATTGCTCATTTTTGCTTTATAGTATGTATAGTCGGGAAGTTTTGACACTCATGTATAGCTAAATCCAGATTGCGGGTCTTGAATGAAAGATTATAGTTCATTGTTATTTTAATTGCCTATCTGTGTCCATTATACTGATTATTTGTGTGGGTGCTCGTAATGCTCTATAGAATCTAGCCAATTTTATAGTGATTAGGTTCTTAATGGAAAATCGACGGAGAGAAGTTAAGATAGATCATAACCCACTCAACTAGGCTTAACTGCTCGTAGTGACAGCGGGAGTAGTTGGTTAGGCTTAGAAACCGAAAATGAATCAGAGCTAATTAATTAACCAGGTTAATAGCACTAAGGACACTTAGGTTATTAATATGAGTTAATTATAATTAGGGGAAACCGAATGGAGAACCTATGTAATAAACGAAGATTCTAGGTTTGTAATTAGTCGGACACAAGATAGGATAATTAGAATAACTAGTTAGCTATAATCTGAATTTCAAGACCCCGCCTCTCAATTGACTCTTTCTCCATCTTTTCCTCTTCGATTGATCATTTTGATTCTTTGATTGCTTTAATTCTTGATTGCATTTTATCATCATGTCTGGACCCCTAAATAATATCCTGTCTTAGTATTTTTAGTGTTCGGTCCATTATCTTGTCTAAGCTTAATTCCTCCTTGTGGAAATCGATACTCGGTATTACTTTATCGTTTTATATTACTTGAGCAACCGTACGCTTGCGGTATAGCAACACTCGCCAACTACTCTTTGTTTAGATTATTTGATTGGCTAACTACCTACACCACTAAAGTTTATAGTATTTTTGTTTGGTTTTTCCCGAAGCTGGATTTTTAAATGAGATAATTAGTTGGTTGTACTTCATGATTTAAGCTGATTCAACTTCATAATCATAGTTTTCATTTTCTTTTATGTACTGATGTCTGAATTTTTTTCATTTTCAACGTGGGCTTAGTAAAATTTCTCTACTTTTTCCGTATCCAGTCGAGGGGGAGAGGGATTTATAACTCTCCAAAATGGAGTTATTTAGGCCTTATTTCTATATTGATTTGTGTGTCTTTTGTGCTAAATAGGGTTGCTTTTAGATAGATATTATATGTTTTAACTCATTTGGAAGAATGAATGCTTTGGAAGTTATTTTGTGCAGAATATATTGTTGAGCGACTTGAGGGAGCAAAATCTGTGCTGGAGCAAAGCTGGGAGCAAAACTGCCACGTCACAGTTCGTTAGCCAATTTAATGAACTGAATTCTGTTAAGCTATTCTCGGGATAAAGGAGCAAGGAGAGCCATCCACGTGTCTAGGTCAACCTAATTCAAGCTTGCCTCCACTCTATAAAAGGAGATAGCCGCCCAAGTCAAAATCATTCCTTTCTTGGGAGGAGAATTCCATCCTTGGGAGGAACACTCCACTTTCGGGGAAGAGATCATTTCTCATTTCCATTTTGGGAGCCGAATAGAGGAGAGAGATTGGAGACCTACAAGAAGACCATCAATTTCAAGCTGATCAAAGGAATTAATATTTTCTTGTATTACTTTGTAGTTATGGATGCATTTACTTATATTGTAATGTGTGTCTCTATGCACTTTATGAACTAAGTGACTTTAGGCGTTGGTTAGGGAACATGTAATTGCCGTGCTTAATTTCTATGCAATATATATATTAATTTGATGCATCTTGATTATTTGTTGTGCTCATTTCTATTTTATGCCCGTTTGGCCAGCCGGTATGAATACCACTTTCTAGTTTCAGGGATGATTTAGGGAGTGTGTGACATTTAATCACACTAGATCATTGTGTATTGGTGAACGCAGTGACTGAGCTAGGGATAGCCAGTTGCCTAGTGCTTGATCGGTAGTGCTTCATTGGAGTTGAAACACATTCTAAAAAATTCGGAGTTTCGGGAGGAATCTGCTAATAAGACTGCGAGAGTTTTGCATGATCAATAATATTGCTAGAGCATCTTTTAAAACAATTGCTAAATCCTGACCAGCGCCTGTTTCTAATTTGTCTGCCTATTTGTTTACTTTCTGTTCTGTCATTTCTTTTGCTTCAACATTCTATAAAAACCAATCATTTTAACCACCTTTGAAACCATTAAAAAGCTAAATAAAATATATAAAGTGAAAGCTAATTCAGACCTTGGATTCGATAAATACTTATTACTTGATGCGGATTGTGTATACTTGCACAGAGTTCTAGAGTCTATTTCTTACTACATTTTCACCCACTCTGGAAACCCAATAAGTTTTTGGCGCCGTTGTCGGGGACTTGAATAAGTTTTTATCTGATCTGTTTTGTGTATGTGTTTTAGTGGTTTGGTGCTAGAACTTTTTGATTGTTTCTTTTGTTTTTGCAGGTGTGAGTTTTGTGCATGAACGATCCGCCTGGGGTAAGGTTCGAGCTTGATCCAGAAATCGAGAGGACATTTAAGAGAAGAAGGAGAGACCAGCGTAGAAACCAGAATTTAATGGCTGATGTGTCGCGTCTCCCGCAGGGTCCAGAAGATCCAGCAAACCCCCAGCAAAATCGTTTGCTGCAACAAAATTCACCGCTAGAGCAAAATGAACAACAAAATAATCAGGCTGAGAATCCTATCTTGGTAGCCAATTATAGGGCTAGAGCCATTCGAGCGTATGTTTTTCCAATGTTTGATGAGTTAAATCCAGGGATTGCACATCCTCAAATTGAGGCAGCAAATTTTGAAATGAAATCGGTAATGTTTCAGATGTTGCAAACCGTGGGTCAGTTCCATGGTTTGTCATCTGAAGACCCCCATTTACATCTTAAGTCTTTTCTAGGAGTTAGTGATTCTTTTGTAATTCAAGGAGTGCCTAGGGATGCCCTTAGATTAACTTTGTTCCTGTATTCTCTTAGAGATGGAGCAAAGGCATGGTTAAATTCTTTTGCTCCAGGATCAATTAGGACATGGAATGAGTTAGCGAAAAAATTTTTTAGTAAATATTTCCCACCAAATAGGAATGCTAAATTGAGGAGTGAAATAGTAGGGTTTAGGCAACTTGAGGATGAGACTTTTAGTGAGGCTTGGGAGAGGTTTAAGGAGCTTTTGCGAAAATGTCCCCACCATGGTTTACCACATTGTATCCAAATGGAAACATTTTACAATGGGTTAAATGGAGCAATCCAGGGTATGGTTGATGCTTCGGCTGGAGGGGCCCTTTTGGCAAAAACTTTTAATGAAGCCCATGAAATTTTAGAAAGAATATCAACTAATAGATGCCAGTGGTCGAATGTTAGAGGCACAAATAAAAAGATTAAGAGTGTGTTAGAGGTTGATGGTGTGTCTACCATTAGGGCTGATATTGCAATGTTAGCTAACACGCTTAAAAATGTGACAGTGGTTAGTCATCAGCAGCCGCCAGCTGTGGAGCCTGCTGCAGTGGTGAACCAAGTTGCAGAGGAAGCATGTGTCTATTGTGGTGAAGAGCACAACTACGAGTTTTGCCCCAACAATCCAGCTTCTGTGTTTTTTGTAGGTAATTAGAGGAACAACCCTTATTCTAACTTTTATAATCTAGGTTGGCGCAACCACCCCAACTTCTCATGGGGAGGACAAGGAAGTAATATGCAAGCACAGGAAAAGGTGCACCAATCGGGATTTACTAAAGCGCAGGTATTGCCCCAGCAAAATAAGCAGGCTTTGCCTCAGCAAAATTCGGAGAGTTCTCTTGAGGCAATGATGAAAGAATATATGGCTCGTACAGATGCGGCAATTCAAAGATATCAAGCTTCAATGAGAGCCCTGGAATTGCAGGTGGGTCAGCTAGCTAATGAGCTGAAGGCAAGGCCTCAAGGGAAACTTCCTTCAGATACTGAACACCCAGAAGGGAAGGTAAGAAGCAGGTAAAGGCAGTGACTCTTAGGAGTGGTAAGCCACTAGAGGAAAGAAAACTGCCTAGTAAACCCCAGAATGTAGAAAAGAATTGGGATAAAAATGTTGTTGTTGAGAAAGAGTTGGAGTCTGGTCAGGGTGCTGGAGGCAGCAATAATGATGCTGGAGCATCTGGTCCTGTTCCAGATGTGGAACCACCTTATGTGCCTCCCCCACCTTATGTACCACCTCTACCTTTTCCACAAAGGCAAAGGCCTAAGAATCAGGATGGTCAATTTAAGAAGTTTTTAGAGATTCTTAAGCAATTGCATATAAATATCCCTTTAGTAGAAGCTATTGAGCAAATGCCTAATTATGCTAAATTTCTTAAGGATATTTTAACTAAAAAGCAGAGGTTAGGTGAATTTGAAACTGTATCTCTTACTGAGGAATGTAGTGCTATTCTTAAGAATGGGCAACCAACCAAGGCTAAGGATCCAGGATCATTTACTATACTTGTGTCTATAGGTGGAAAAGAGTTAGGTAGAGCACTTGGTGATTTAGGTGTAAGCATTAACCTTATGCCTCTTTCGGTCTATCGAAAGCTAGGTATTGGTGAAGCTAGGCCTACCACAGTAAAACTCCAACTAGCTGATAGGTCTATCACATATCCAGAGGGTAAAATTGAGGATGTCTTAGTGAAGGTAGATAAATTCATATGTCCTGTTGATTTTATTATCTTAGACTATGAGGCTGATAAAGATGTCCCAATTATTCTTGGTCGTCCATTTTTGGCTACTGGTTAGGCATTGATAGATTTTCAAAAAGGGGAATTAACAATGAGGGTTTATAATGAGGAAGTAAAATTTAATGTGTTTAAGGCCATGAAGTATCCAAACAAAATGGAAGATTGCTCTTTCATTGGGATTCTGGAGAACACAATTGTTGAGACAACAATGCTGGATTCGGCGAACAAACATTTGGAAAATCATGGAGAGGTTAGTGTTGAGGATTTAGAAGTTTGTTCTTTAGAATGAAAAAATGAAAAAGAAGTTTCTAGGTGTGAGGATATTTTTGAGTTTTTAGATTTAGATCAAAGGAAGGCTCCTTCGATTAAGCCATCCCTGATTGAGGCACCCACTTTAGATTTGAAGCCCTTGCCGGATCATCTAAAGTATGTGTATCTTGGGGAAGGTGAGACGTTGCCCATTATTGTTGCATCAGATTTAATGTCAGAGCATAAAGAGGCCTTAATAAAGTTGCTGCAGCAATATCGCAAAGCAATAGGTTGGACATTAGCTGACATTCAGGGAATTAGCCGATCTTTTTGTATGCATAAAATCACTCTAGAAGAGGGATCCTTTAGGAGTATTGAGCAACAAAGAAGGCTTAACCCTGCAATGAAAGATGGTGTTAAAAAGGAGGTGATTACATGGTTGGATGCTGACATTACTTATCCAATTGCAGATAGCAATTGGGTAAGCCCTGTCCAATGTGTTCCTAAGAAAGGAGGTGTCACGGTGGTGAGCAATAAAGATAATGAATTGATCCCAACCAGGACAGTAACTGGCTGGAGGTTTGCATGGATTACAGGAAGCTTAATAAAGCTACCCGTAAGGACCATTTCCCTCTACCATTTATTGACCAAATGTTGGATAGATTGGCTGGACAGGCCTACTACTGTTTCTTAGATGGTTATTCTGGGTATAATCAGATTACCATTGCTCCTGAGGATCAGGAGAAAACCACTTTCACCTGCCCTTATGGGACGTTTGCTTTTAGGCGAATGCCTTTTGGCCTTTGCAATGCTCCAGCAACATTTCAGCGGTGTATGTTAGCAATTTTTTCTGATATGATTGAGTCCACTGTTGAGGTATTTATGGACAATTTTTCAGTTTTTGGAGGGTCTTTTCAGAGTTGTTTGGATAATTTAGGTAAGGTGTTAAAGAGATGTGAGGATACCCATCTAGTTCTTAATTGGGAAAAATGCCACTTCATGGTGAAGGAGGGCATTGTGTTAGGTCATAGGATTTCTAAGAATGGTCTAGAAGTTGATCGAGCAAAAATTGAGGTTATTGAGAAATTAGAACCACCGAATTCAGTGAAAGGGATTCAGAGTTTTTTAGGTCATGCTGGATTTTATAGGAGGTTCATAAAAGATTTTGAAGGTGTTCATATAACACACGCGGAAGCAATTGAAGATCGAAAGCACTTAAGACATTCAATTTTGCTCCTAAAGCATGCATGTTCTATAAAAGACAGAATATAGAGTTGAGAGAACACCAACCTTTGTAGCTCACTTATGTGGAACTCCTTGTGGTGTTTGCCTCTCCTATGCTCCTTGGACAACCTCTAGAGTCTTCCCTACTATTCTCTTGGGCCTAGAAAGACTTGTGGGAGTCTATAGAAGAAAGAAATAGGAAGGGAATGCATGATGGTACAAGCTTTTGGAAGGAGATGAAATGAGAGAATTTGAGGGAGAAAATTTGCAGCATAACACTAAATGAAAGCTTGCTCTTCTTGAATCTAATTCAAGCCCCTTTTATAGACATCTCCCATGCAAGGACAAGCTTCATGACACTTAGCCACATGGTCAAGATGCAACTCAAAGTGGATTCTAGGTGTCTACTTCACAACACATGCATCTAATGCATGTTTGTGTTGTTTTCCACTATGTATCATTATGCAAGAGTGGAAAAACCACTAAATCCACTATGAATTGAATCCTAATTGTGAATTTTAAGCTTTCAATTCATTTCAAATTCAATTCAAAATTGAAATTGATTTCTAGGCAATTAATTGGGACATTTCCAAGTAATTTTGATATGATTGATCTAATCAATCTTTATCACCTAATGCCATGAATTATATATGATTCCTAATACATATATATGGTATTTAAAACACTTTTAAATACCTCATCTCTCAATTCCTAATTTAATTCATAATTAAATCATTGTGTCGAACATGTTTTACGATAAAACCCTATTTCTCGTTTTTGAACGATTCAAAGTTTCCTATCAAAATATTCTAGGCTTTAATCCGATATGAGCTAGTAGGGGGACCTAATGGACCTATAGATCATGGGCTCCAACGATTCAAGGCTAACCGACTAATCTCATTATCTAAGCTAGCCAACATTCGTTAACTATCGGGACACTCCACTATAGCCCGATAGTTGCACTCCCCTCACTATAGATATATTTCCGTCCACTTGATTTAACCATGTTTAGTAAGTCGTTCCTTCACAGGTTGTTCGTAGCTATAGCTAGGTCAAATAACCGTTTCACCTCTATAGTACTTCTTGTTCCTTAAGTTCCACTAATCCTCTAATGAACAATCGGTTTGCGGTCCAACCATCAAACCTAAGTCCCTCTCGATCTAACAAGAGGGTGGGGCCCCTTGTTCAAGTCCTGGAGTTAGTACTTAAGGGAACAACCTATCTACTAACCCTGAAAAGGGTAGGAGTGAATTCCGTCTTGCGAAACTATGTCCCCAGCTATCTATTCGATCTTATCCCCAAAATGGTAGGCTTGTCGAGTCGGCGATGCTGGCCACTCTCACCCATGTAGATCAAAGGATAATCTCGCATAAACAGGAGTTCATAGATAGCTCAGGATTAAGAACGAGTTACCTAGGTCATCTATGAGAAATAGTCAGTTTCTTCAGTAAACGGCGTTATAAAGAGAAAGTGACTTATTTCGTGGTCCAGTCTTATGCAAACTCATTGCATAGGACGCCCCCACTCGCATGTCACCACATGAACGATTTAGGATCTCATCGTTTGTACTTAATACAAAGTGGGCCGCGTCCATAGTGTCTCCAGGATAAGGTACCCAACCTTATCCTTATACTATAGACTATTTCACTAGAACAAATTTGGCTTTTAATGTCGGGCATTGCCCGACATTAAACGTCTTTAATGTCGGTCGCTGACCGACATTAAAAACACCGACATTAAAAGTTTTAATGTCGGTCGCTTTTAATGTCGGTCAATGTCCGACATTAAAAGCCACTTTTAATGTCGGTCGCTTTTAATGTCGGGCAATGACCGAAATTAAAGGCCCTGTCCGACATTAAAAGTATCTTTTTAATGTCGGTCATAGCCCGACATTAAAAGACTGATCTTTTGTCTTGTTGACCGACATAGATAGTGTGGTTTTAATGTCGGTCGCTTTTAGTGTCGGTCATTGCCCGACATTAAAAGCTCTGTCCGACATTAAAAGTATATTTTTAATGTCGGTCTTGCCCGACATTAAAAGTGGCGACATCAAAAGCGTGCGACATTAAAAGTTTGCAAATTTTAATTTTCCCATATAATATGTCCGACATTAAAAATCCATTTTGTATGTTTCAATGACAGGCAATGCCCGTCATCATTTTTATTCAGTATTAAATAAAAAAAAAATTGTTGGTTGCAAACGTAGCTAACCAACAATACTATTTCTTCCTTCCTGTAAACAAAAATAGAATTTGACTTTATAACTTCCAATACAAATAGGTCAATCCAAACACAATTTTTTTATATCACAAAACCAACTTGAAATACAAACACTTCCATATATCATTTACAATATAATACTTTGGACCACCCGTCCCTCCACAAATTAGATCCAACCAAATATTCCAGAATCAAGCATTTTCAGAAGAGATAACACATATGAACATTCACTATTGAAAAGTATGTACACTATTGAAAAGTATGTACACCTAAACAAATCCTCCACTACATATAGACACATTTCAAGGTAATTAATGTATATTCAAGTACACCTAGCTTACACAAATCCGACAACAAAATTTGCCCATTCTATACGAACCTCGTCGATCTCGTCTTGTGTAAATGCATTCTTTGTGTTAAACTACAACAAAACAAAAACAATTACATGACAAAAGAATGAAAAGAAACATAAATTATAATAACATGTAAGGATAATGATAATACTTACAAGTTTAGTTATAGGGGTAGTAGAGTTGTGCATTATTTCTCTTATATATTTTTGCACAAAATACCCACACTCTGTCAAACCTAATTGACGAGGGCACTACAATGAAAAAGAACATACTTGAGTATGCATACAAGATTTCAATGTCTATAATATCATGAATGTGAATAGCAGATCGATATTGAGGAAGCGAGTGCTTAGCTTGCCACATTCTCAACCCCCTAAATAATTTAAAACATTAGAACAATTCAAGTTTTATTTTTCCTTTTAAACACTACAAAAATTTGAGACACACTTACGTATTTATAGTTCCACTAAACTCTTCTTCAACTTTACTGCGCAAAGAATTCAATATATACACAGTGTTTTCCCGAGGTCAACATCCAATGATGACTATGTAGAATCACAATTTTGATTATATTATTATTTATGAATAAGAAAAGTTACAATGGAGTAAATGTCGCTAGTAAGAATTACTTACCCAGTGTTAAAGGGAATGAGAACTAGTTGATCCAAATCAACCATATCTAGTCTGTTAGATAGATTTCTAGAACGAAGTTCTTGAGACTTCACGTACGATGAGATTGTTGCTTGATCAACCACAAAAAACTTGTTTGTTATCTCGGGATCAAGTACAGTCCAGAGGTACCTAAAGAAAATAATACAAGTATTCATTAACTCAAACACTTCCAAAGCATAATACATCACCCCCCCCCTCCAAACTTAACTAAACTTGTAAACCAACACGTCAAATACTAAAACTTAAGTCAAGCATTTTTCAAAGCATAATACAAGTATTCATCAACTCAACCACTTCCAAAGCATAATACATCACCCCCCCTCCAAACTCAACTAAACTTTTAAAGCAACACCTCCAATAATACAATTTAAACCAAACATTTTTCAAAGAAAATAATACAAGTATTCATCAACTCAAACACTTCCAACGCATAATACATCACCCCCCCCCCCCTCCAAACTCAACTAAACTTTTAAAGCAACACCTCCAATAATACAACTTAAACCAAACATTTTTCAAAGAAAATAATACAAGTATTCATCAACTCAAACACTTCCAAAGCATAATACATCACCCCCCCCCCTCCAAACTCAACTAAACTTTTAAAGCAACACCTCCAATAATACAACTTAAACCAAACATTTTTCAAAGAAAATAATACAAGTATTCATCAACTCAAACACTTCCAAAGCATAACTCAAACACTTTCAAAACATAATACAAGTATGGGGTCACCCCCTAAACTAACACAAACAACTTCAAGTCTTAAATATTATGAAAATCTCATTCTACTAAGAAAATAGAAAACTTACGTAATGTACGTGAGTATGCATGAGTAACCTATCTCAACATTCCCACAATATTGCATGATGTCTTCGCGATTTAAAAATATTGATGCTTCCTTTCCCACGATACGCTCGTGTATATTGATCGTTAGTGTATCTTCTTGTTTCATCGAAAGCATCGCGTATCTATTTAAGAGCCTAATAGTAACATGGACATCTGTATCTTTGCTTGATTGTACTATGGGCTTAGCTTTGACAGGAGGCTCCTATAAAAAATATCAAGTCACTATATTTCTTTTAAAAAAATTATTTCAATTGAAAATGAACATACCTCTTTGTCATCTACAGTAATAACAAGCTTGCGAGGCCATCCCACAAAATTACCGACCGCTTGATGCAACGTTTGTAGTTCATCGTTCACAGGAATCGGTAATGCACAATCATCACCTATGACCATGTCCACCACAACTCGAACATTTTCGACTCCTAATGGAACTCCATGGATGGTTGCATTGTGTGAAGGCGACTCGTACATTGTGCCTACGGCAACAATGTTATCCATAGAGCCCATCGCTAGGTGACAAGGTGTTCCAGCCTACAAAAGTTTAAAACATCGAATCTAAGTATATATATATATACAAAATTCCAACAAGGATAATAATAATTTACCTCTTTATTCTCAGGTATCTCACGAACGACATCTTTTCCTTTTGACTTTTTATGCGTGGCACTCGAAGCGTCGCTTTGTGGTGGCTTTTGTCGAGGGGCTTCGGTCTTGACACTCGAAGCTTCGCTTTGTGGTTGCTGACTCAATTTTGACTTCTCTCTTGCAACATTGTAGTACACAGAGCGCGTTACGAACTCGCCCACTCCCCTTACACGCCCTCTGTGTTCTGGCGTGCCCAACGCTTCAGTCAAGATGTCCTTACCTTCATTCAATGCAGCTAATTCGTCCTATCATAAACATTTCAGTAAGAATTTTTCAATTACTAAAGTATCACATAATCCAAAACTTCTTTCATATATATATATATAAACTTACAATTCGATTGACACGTGCTACAGTGACCTCATCGCAATATTCTTTATTTTTTCCCTTCCGTGCTTCCTTCCATAGAATTGCACGATTGGAAGGATCGTCTGTCAATTCCTGTAGAAACATACATATTATTAAAGGTATGAACAAATTTTCATAAGTCATTTACTTTAAATAGCCATACTTACTAAGTCTTTGGCAAGATTTGCATATCCCTTACGAGAGATATGATGGTTATACAAGCATCTCTCTCGTCTTTCTTTCTGAGCCTTACTTAACGCCTGTATATTTAATTTGAATGACAAAAACAACTAAGTGAATGCATGAATATTTAATTTACAAAATAATTTCACTAATCTAAAGTTTATTTACCTCCCACTCTGATGTTAGTCTGCTACTAACAAATGTCTCCCAATCCTTTTGATCAATGTGTGAATATTTGGAAGGAGGAGTTGCCAAGCGCTCTGGTTCATCTTTCAATGGATTGACATACTTCTGCGTTAAGTACGTCTTGAATGTTCGAAATTTTCTAGACGCAGATTGAAGTATACTACTCTTGGACCTAGGGTCCACCACGAACAACATCTGCATAAAAAAATACCAAAGTAGTTAGCAAAACAAGTAAACTAAATAAGCTCTTCACTCCTATAGATCAATAAAATTTTTACCTCTATACAATAAAAAATCTTATCCTTTAGTTCCTTAGGCACATCCTTCCAATTTTCGTATGTTATTGGGATTTGTTGTCTCACACAAACCCCTATGTAACTCTGCATCTGGTAAGCATTATCTCCAACAGCTTGACCTTGGTTGTTGTAAACAATCGTCAAGCGTTCTCCATTATTTCTGAGGCGTGCCAATCTATGCATCGTAGTAGGCCCTCGTCCTGGCACCCGTGGTTGAATAAACACATTTCCTTCATCTCCACTGCTACTGCTTTGTTCACTCATTGTAACAGTCTACAAGAAAGAACCAACTTTAAAATCCTAATTAAAACATTTCTCAACTTCTCCACTAAACTCAAGAAAAATAACGAATTATAACAAACAATTTCAAGAGATATCTTAAGTATCAATCAACTTCCCAAAAAACTAAACAAAAACCATAAACTCAAACAAACACTTTCAAAGCAAGACTTGAGTATCCATCAACAAACAAACAAATCCAACTAAAAACATAAACTCACAAACACCTTCAAACCATAACACAAGCATTTCTCAACCCCCCCCCCCCCTAACTCAACTAAACTTATAAACCAACACAAACAAACAATTTCAAACCATGCATAACTAAGTATTCCTCAACCCTCAACTTAACTAAACTTACAAACTAACACCAACAATTTCAAAACTTAATTTAAGTATTTATCAACTTCCACCTAAACTCAACTAAAAACATAAATTAAAACAACCAACTTTAAAATCCTAATTAAAACAACCAACACCTTATCATTTTCACACACAACACCCAACTTTAAAATCATACCACGCCTCCTTTCTCTATCAATTATCATCCTCTCTCTACCCCTTATGGGCTCCTCTTTTTTTTTTCTTTCCTTTCTTTCCTTTATATTCATCTTCATCTTCTACGAATTAGGTACATGCTTCCACGCACAAACGGCCAACAAAATTTATTTCCATTGCTGGAAACATGCTCCAATGCACAAACGGCCAAAAAAAAAAAAACTACATTTTATAAAATTAAAAAGAAGCAAAAAAAGTTTACCACTCAAATCTTAGAAATCAAACAGATCGGACTAAACCGTGTCGGATTTGCTACCCACGACCTCAGATCTACGCACAAACGGCCACGACCACCACTAATTCGTACCGACGAACAGAGACGAGAAGAGAAATGCCGCCGTCAGATCTGGAACCACGACCACAACGAAAGCCCACCTGCCAGAGATTAGAAGAGAACTGTCGCCGTCGCCGTCGGTGAGATGAAATGCCGCAGTCGCCGTCGGTGAGAAGAGATGTTGCTGTCAGTGAGAAGAAATGTCGCCGTCTCCGTCAGTGAGAAGAGAAAACTGGTTGCCGTCGATGAGAGGAAGTTGCCGTCGATGAGACCCAGTCGCCGTCGGTCACCCAGTCGCCGTAGATGAGAGGAAGTTGCCGTCGATGGTTGAAGGGAAAAGGAGGCCGTCCGAAGGTTGAAGGGAAAGAAAGGGTTTCACTGTTGGGAGAGGGATGTCTGTCGGGGAGAGAGAAAACTTTACTCTTTTACCGCTTTTTCTTTTTACCATTTAAAAAAAAAAATTCTTTAATGTCAGGCAATGCCCGATATTAAAAGAAACCTTTAATGTCGGGCATTGCCCGACATTAAAGGTCCAAAATTTCGAAAATGCGCGCGTCCGACATTAAAAGACCCGCGTGTTTTTTTGTCCGACATTAAAAGCTGAGCGCCCATTTTTTTGTCCGACATTAAAGCTATAATTTGTTGTAGTGTTTTGACTATAAACTTGAACTTGATCCTATTATGTCGCTACATATAGTTCGAGTATTCATTTTATAGCCAAGGATCTTAGTTTATTGGATTTAGGTTAATCATTCGCAATTTACATATTCAATAACATCTTTTACTGAATAACCTCAATAACATCTTTATTGGAAATAGAATATGTTTAATGATTTACAAACTACGAGTTTATAGGACATTAAACCCAACAGATTTTTCAAAGATTAGTAAACCTCTTTGTAACTTATTGTGTACTGATCATGTTTTTTACTTTAATGCAGATTGTAGGAAGGCTTTTGAAACTTTAAAGACTGCTTTAATCTCAGCACCCATTCTTTGTGCACCTAATTGGGGTTTACCATTTGAGGTAATGTGTGATGTGAGTGATGCTGCAGTAGGTGCTATGCTGGGGCAAAAGCAGGGAAAATTTATCCATCCTATATATTATGCAAGTAGGGTTTTAAATGCGACACAAGTCAACTATACAACTACTGAAAAGGAGTTGTTAGTTGTTGTGTTTGATTTTGAGAAATTTCGGCCATATTTGGTTGGGTCCAAAGTCACCGTGTTCACGGATCATGCAGCAATAAGGTACTTAATGTCTAAAAAAGATGCAAAGCCTAGATTAATTCGTTGGGTTTTATTATTGCAGGAATTCGACTTAGAGATAAAGGACAAGAAGGGATTAGAGAATGTCATTGCAGATCATTTGTTTCGTCTTGATCCATCATCATCTTTGCTGAAGCAATCTGTCATTTCAGATTCTTTTCCAGATGAACAGCTCTTTGCTGTTGAGGTAAAGGTAGTCAAGGATGTCCCTTGGTATGCTGATATTGCTAACTTTTTGGTAAAAGGGATCACTCCCATTGACATGGATATGAGGCAGATGAAAAAGTTTAAGCATGATGCGAAATTTTTCTATTGGGGTGAGCCATTTATGTATAAGAAATGCTCTGATGGTATTATTCGTAGGTGTGTTTCAGGTGATGAAGCAAAGGAAATCCTGGACAGCTATGAGGATTTTGCATTGTGGATTCTTCTGGCCTTCCTTATTTAAGGATGCCCATTGGTTCTACAAGCAATGTGATGCTTGCCAAAGGAGAGGAAACTTAGGGCCTAGAGATGAAATGCCTCTTACTTACATTTTGGAAGTGAAATTATTCGATGTATGGGGTATTGACTTTATGGGGCCATTTCCCCCTTTTAATGGTAATGTTTTTATCTTATTGGCAGTTGATTACGTGTCCAAGTGGGTGGAGGCCATCGCATGCCATCAGAATGATGTCAAGACAGTATCAAGGTTTCTTCAATCGCACCTCTTTGCGTGGTTTGGGACACCTAGAGCTCTAGTGAGTGATGAGGGTATACATTTTGTTAATAATGTCTTAACTAAGCTTTTAGCTAAGTATGGAATCAAGCATAGGATAGCTACCCCTTATCACCCACAAGCAAATGGTCAAGCTGAAATTAGCAATAGGGAAATTAAATCAATTCTAGAAAAAGTAGTTCATCCATTTAGGAAGAATTGGTCTTTTAGGTTGGATGAGGCTTTTTGGGCTTATAGGACAGCCTATAAGACTCCTCTAGGTATGTCTCCCTATAGGTTAGTATATGGGAAAGCTTGCCATTTACCATTAGAGCTTGAGCATAAAACATTTTGGGCTTTGGAAAAGTTAAATTTTGATCTGAGTCGTGCAGGGGCAATAAGAATGTTGCAGCTTAACGAGTTGGAGGAATTTCGCCAATTTTCTTATGAAAATTCGAAAATGTATAAAGAAAAGACTAAGTAGTGGCATGATAAGAAAATTAAACCTAAAGAGTTTGTAAAAGGTCAGAGAGTTTTGCTTTATAATTCTAGATTAAAATTGTTTCCTGGGAAGCTAAAATCTAAATGGTCAGGGCCATTTATTGTGATTGAGGTTTTTCCCCATGGAGCAATTACTTTGCAGGATGAAAAAGATGGGAGAGTGTTCAAAGTTAATGGACATCGTGTGAAACATTATTGGGGAGAGGAGTTCCAGACGAAATATCCTTCCCTAAAGTTGGTTGATGAATAAGAGAGCGAGATTTTTGCGAGAGCATTTCACAGAGCAATATTTTGAGCTCCTAGTGGTTGTTTTGATTTTATTTCTCGCTGATTTGATTTGATTTTAATTCAAGTTATTTGGTTTGTTTAAATTTTGCATGATTTATTTTAAGTCCGTTGTTATTTTTAATTCAGTGGATTTTATTCTTGAGTATTTTTATTATTTTTGGTAGTATTAGTTTTTATTTATTCCGATTAGATTTAGTTAGATTTTAATTCAATTTTTATTTTCGGTTATTTAAATTTCTGGTGAGGTTTAGAATTTAATAAAGAGTCTTTCTGATTTATTCGGCTTCAAATAAAAATAAAAGAGATTTGATTTGAGCGGCTAATTTAAATTTAAATTTCCTGATTTGATTTTATTTGAATTTTAAATCTTCCGTATCCGAGATTCGTCTGAAAGATAATCTTTGTTCAGAAGGTTGTTGCGGCAATTTTATGGTTGAAGCATATCTTTCGTCCGAATAGGAAGGGATTTGTTGTGAATTAATTACTTTTACCGTTTGATTTTGAATTTTCTATGGGCAGGTATATTGCATGGATGCTGCCACGTGTCACGTAGGGGTAATCCAACGGTTTAGCCGTTTGACAACACATAATTATTTACCATGGGCGATTTAAATTCAGATTTTACCATTGATGGATTTAATTTACAGATTGCATGAGATTTGAACGGTAATACCAATTAATGAGGGGCAAAATCTTTCGATTACGATTCTTTTTGCTGAAGCCCTATTTATTCACAACCTTCGGTAAGTTTTTCTCACTTCATCTTCTTGTTCATCCCTTGCCGTTTGTATTTTTCTTCTTTTTGCTTCTGTGTGTTGTAAATTCCTTTGAGTCTCCAATGGCGAAAACGAGAGCAAGAAAAGAGAGAGATAATAAGGAAGAGGAGGTGTCTGTTACCCCTGAAGCACCGAAAGTTAAGGCAAAGAAGAAGACACCAGAAGAGGAAGAAGCGAAGAGGAGAAAAAGACAGCAGAGGGTTGAGGATCAAGAAATAGTGCAGAAGGTAGTAGAGGATGTTGCTGCCTCTGCCGAGGCAGTTGAGGAAGAGAATCTGAGGGAACCAGAAGTGCAAAACCCAGAGCAGACTGACCCGATAGTTGCAGATACGGAGGGAGTTCAAGAGGAAAATACGGAGGAAGTTCAAGAAAAGCAGACTGAGGATGCGCAAGAAGAATGGACAGAGGTTACGCTTGAAAAAGGTAATGAACAAGAGCAGGAGGCTCGAGTGGAGGTGATAATGCCGGAAGTGCCAAAATGTTGCCGCCGGAAGCAAAAACCTGGTCGTGTTAGGGTAGTCCGAACTGATACTCCTTCGTCGCCGACGACTGATTCTGAGAGAGAAAATGTAGAGAGAGAGGAACAGGAGAAAAAATAGGCCGAAGCCAAAGCAAAAGAGGAAGCAGAGAAAAAGGCTGAGGAAGAAATTTTGCTCAAACAAAGGGAAGACAAGAGCAAGGGCATTGTTGAAGCATCGCCGGAACCAGAAGATAGTGAAACAGAGGAACCAAGGTTGCCGTATAATTGCTTCTTCAACAATCTTGCCAGAGCAAAGGATGCTGAGCTGTTGAAGAGAGACTTCCTGTTTGAGAGAGTATTTAGTGATCTTCCACATTTTCTGCGGGCCGGCATTACGAACCATGGTTGGGAGTTATTCTGTTCCAAGCCTGAATCTGTGAACCACATGTAGTGCACGAGTTTTATGCAAATATTGACGAGGAAGAGGGTTTCCAAGTTATCGTTCGAGGAGTAGCAGTTGACTGGAGTCCTAGTGCCATTAACGCCCTGTATAACCTACAATTACAATGTTTTGCAAGCGAGCAGGAGTTTCGGAGCATGAAGGAGATGTCATATTATTTGACAAGGGAATCATTGACACGCCTAACTTGGCACGGCTTCAGCGTACGCAAGAGGCATGTCAGGGTGGGCTTGTTTATGGCATTCACAAGATTGTAGAACAACTTGCACTATCGGCCAGCAGGCAAGAGTTTGCCGAGAGGCAATCTCAAACTTTCTGGAGCTATGTTAAACATCATGATGCAATTCTGAAGAAAGCGCTACAGGAAAATTTTTCCAAACCATACCCAGCCCTTCCAGTATTCCCTGATGATTTATTGAACCCCTGGATTCCGCCGCCGCCTGTTAAAAGAGAAGAAGAGGATGATGAAGACTAGGGTCAGGAAGATTGATGGATGTGAAGATCTTGAGCAAGCATTATTTTTGTTTCTCTATTTTTGATTGCTCGCGTATATCTGACCCCACTTTCTGTTGATGTTATGTTTTCTTGATTTTAAATCTTCTGTCTTTAAGTTATCAAAATATCTGCTTATGTAATTTCTTTCTTTGTTTTTAATGAAATTTCCGGAGTTGTTTTTGTTCTATAAGCACTGAGTAATTCTAACTTAACTAATTTTCTTCTGAATTTTTGAAGCTTGGACTGGTTAAGCTTAATTAGATCAAGGTATTCTGATCTCCAGAAACCTTTTGCTTGAGCATTTCTTTTAGTCTGGTCGTTACTGCGGCAAGAAAATTATGAGGTAGTGTTGATTTATTTGATCCACTTTAAGATTAGTTTTAGTCCCATGCTTTGTTTGAAAATTTAGATAGAAAAATTTAAGTTTGGGGGTATAATTTTAAATGTTAATGATTCATTGGGGACAATGAATAATTCAAGTTTGGAGGACTTTTTGCTACTCCAATTGTTTTGCTCGAGCATTCCTCTCCTTCATTAAATAATTTACTAGGTTGTTGAGTAACCAGGAACATTTGTGATACCCACAGTTTGTCTTTGGGTCAAAAGATAACCTAGGAAATATGAAAAATGAAAAATTTATTTGCTGAAAAAAGTTGATTGTTGAAAATTTTGCTGAGAAAATGCATGGAGCAAAAGTTTTGAAGGATGAATGATAATCCAGCAGTTTTCTGTCTCCCAGAACTTAGGTGAGATTCATCATAAAATGTCGCCATTCTGAGGGGCAAGAGATAGAATAACTAAGGATTTTTGAGTTTTACAATGAGTATTTAGCCTAGTTGGTGATGAGTTTGAGGCAAGGGTATACTGCACCATAAAGTGGGTCATCCCATGCTTAAGAGCTTATGACTGTAGGGCTGCTTTAAGTATGAAAAACAAAAATATAAACCCCTTAAAATGTGTTTTAAAATGTCTGATAATAGAGCTAGGTTGTGGCAAGTTCTTAGAATTGAGTTAAAAGTGGTGATTATTTGTCCATGCTGGAAGAACTATTTTGCTGCGGCAGTTCTTGGTTTTGCAGTATGCTCAGGTAGAGGTTGAAGGTAGTGTTGGATTATCTGGTTTGATTAAGCTATACTTTGTCTAACGTTTTGAATTCTTAAGGGAAGGTTGGTTAGTATTGCTCGGGACACGCATTAGTTCAAGTTTGGGGGTATGATAACTCTCCAAAAGGGAGTTATGTAGGTCTTATTTCTATATTGATTTGTGTGTCTTTTGTGCTAAATAGGGTTGCTTTTAGATAGATATTATATGTTTTAACCCATTTGGAAGAATGGATGCTTTGAAAGTTATTTTGTGCAGAATATATTGCTGAGCAACTTGAGGGAGCAAAATCTGTGCTAGAGCAAAGCTGGGAGCAAAACTGCCACGTCACAGTTCGTTAGCCAATTTAATGAACTGAATTCTGTTAAGCTATTTTCGGGATAAAGGAGCAAAGAGAGCCATCCACGTATCTAAGTCAACCTAATTCAAGCTTGCCTCCACTCTATAAAAGGAGATAGCCGACCAAGTCAAAATCATTCCTTTCTTGGGAGGAGAATTCCATCCTTGGGAGGAACATTCCACTTTCAGGGAAGAGATCATTTCTCATTTCCATTTTGGGAGCCGAATAGAGGAGAGAGATTAGAGACCTACAAGAAGACCATCAATTGCAAGCTGATCAAGGGAATTAATATTTTCTTGTATTACTTTGTAGTTATGGATGCATTTACTTATATTGTAATGTGTGTCTCTATGCACTTTATGAACTAAGTAACTTTAGGCGTTGGTTAGGGAACATGTAATTGTCGTGCTTAATTTCTATGCAATATATATATTGATTTGATGCATCTTGATTATTTGTTGTGCTCATTTCTATTTTATGCCCGCTTGGCCAGCCGGTATGAATACCACTTTCTAGTTTCAGGGATGATTTAGGGAGTGTGTGGCACTTAATGACACTAGATCATTGTGTATTGGTGAACGCCAGTGACTGAGATAGGGATAGCCAGTTGCCTAGTGCTTGATCGGTAGTGCTTCATTGGAGTTGAAACACATTCTAAAAAATTCGGAGTTTCGGGAGGAATCTGCTAATAAGACTGCGAGAGTTTTGCATGATCAATAATATTGCTAGAGCATCTTTTAAAACAATTGCTAAATCCTGACCAGCGTCTGTTTCTAATCTGTCTGCCTATTTGTTTACTTTCTGTTCTGTCATTTCTTTTGCTTCAGCATACTATAAAAACCAATCATTTTAACCACCTTTGAAACCATTTAAAACCTAAATAAAATAGATAAAGTGAAAGCTAATTCAGACCTTGGATTCGATAAATACTTATTACTTGCTGCGGACTGTGTATACTTGCACAAAGTTCTAGAGTCTATTTCTTACTATATTTTCACCCACTCTGGAAACCCAACAGGGATCTGATTCCATTTTTGTTTTTGTATTTGAATCCTTTGTTTGCATCGTCAGATCCAAAATTACTTGCATCATTTTATATTATTATACTATGTAAGTGATAACTCTTGGAAACAAGAGTTATTGGCTATATTTTTAAGCTTAAAGCTTTATGATTGTTGTGCATAATTGTTTGAATTTTGAAGATAGGTTGTTTGGACGTTGTTAGAAAGAAGCTTAGTTTAAATTGGTACATATTTGGTTTTTCTAAACTAATCTGGAGCTGTAAATTGCACAGGTAATGCTATAGCAGCCGAGCTGTCAACAGGTAGCAGTGGAGCTAAAAATCTTAAGTGGCTGCACGTGTTCTCCACGTGGGAGGCTCATTAATTGAGCTGGCACTCCTAGATGCTGATGCAAGTCGTTTAAGCTGTTAGGAAAGAATCCATGTGGGAATATGAGTCCACTCAGCCTTGAATTCCACGATTAGGGTAGGATATTTAAGGAATGAAGACATAAAAAGGAAGGGGATTCGAGGGAATCATCCTTGGAGCTGCTGCTGTGGGTGAAAAGTGGAAAAAGACAGAGAGAAGCTACTGATAGGAGAAATTCCAACTTGGGAAAGCTGGATTCCACCTTGGAAGCTTCTTCTTTAGCTTATTCTTTTCATCTTATCTCTTCTCATTGGTGTTAATTTGTGTTTAAGGCTGAAAGAATGTTGTGTATGGAAGTTTTCTGCTATATTGTACTTATTTCTCTTTTCATTTTAAAGTCAAGTGTACTTCATTTTAATTCTAGATTTTCATTTGGCCAACCATTATCTAGTAATGTTGTCATGAATTTGGGAAAATGAGTGATAACCGAATGCTTTACTTTACATTAGCTTGATAAAAGTAGTGGCTAAGCTAGTCGGTAATTTGGGAATGAACACTCACCTAATGCACAATTTAGTAGAACTCTAAATTAGGTGTTGAATGGGAATTTAATCACCTACCTCAAGGAGAATTGGAAGATTCCCGTGAACAAAGCTAAGTGAGATAGAAATTGCAAGAGTTTAGTTGAAGCAGCACTTAATAGCAGTAGAGAAACTCCTAATCCAGCTTACTCTTCTCTGTTGTCCAACCCCCTTTGCACTGTTTTCTTAGTTTTGTCACTTAAGTCTTTTAGTAACTTTCTTACATTATTGCACTTTAGTTAATGAAAACTATTTGGTTCTTAGTTACTCTGAATTTCACTAAAAATTAAGTTTAGAAGTAGTGAAAACTCCCCAAATCAATCCCTGTGGAGAACGATCTTCATTTACTTATCACTTGCTGTCATGACGTGTATACTTGCACGTTTTTGGGCTATTTGTTGCATAATTTAGCTTCACTTTGCACGAGGCAACAAGTTTTTGGCGCCGTTGCCGGGGATTGAGTTGATTTTTGCTATTTTTGAGCTGAAATTTGGTGAAATTGGTGCTAAAACGGATTCTAACTTGGTTGTTTGATTTTGCAGGTACTAGTAGCTGTGTATGAACGAATTCTCTGATCTAGAATTCAATTTTGACCTTGAAATTGAAAGTACTTTTCATAGAAGGAAAAGGGAACAAAGGGAAAGAAACAATAAGTTGGATCCACCTATACCTCCTAGGGATCAAGAAAATCAAGAAAACCAGCAGCCTAATCTTGAGATAAACCAGCAACCTAGGGTAGAAAATCAAGCTGAAAGCCCTTTCCAAATAGCCAATGATAGGGGAAGAGCTATTAGAGCCTATGTCATCCCTACCTTCAAAGAGTTGTACCCTGGGATAGCAAGACCCGAGATACAGGCACAAAATTTTGAGATGAAGCCTGTGATGTTCCAAATGTTACAAACAGTGGGATAATTTCATGGATTACCTTCTGAGGACCCACACCTACACCTTAAATCCTTTTTGTGAATGAGTGACTCGTTTAGAATTCAAGGAGTTTCTCAAGATGCTTTGATGTTAACCTTATTTCCTTATTCTTTGAGGGATGGAGCAAAAGCTTGGTTGAATAACTTTGCTCCTGGCTCCATCACTACATGGAATGAGCTAGCAAAAAAATTCCTCATTAAGTACTTCCCTCCCACTATAAATGCCAAGCTTAGACTTGAGATAGTGTCCTTTAGGCAATTTGAGGATGAGTCCTTTAGTGAAGCTTGGGAGAGATTTAAGGAATTGTTGAGAAAATGCCCTCATGATAACTCTCCAAAAGGGAGTTATTTAAGCCTTATTTCTCTAGTGATTTGTGTGTCTTTTGTGCCAAATAGGTTTATTATTAGATGAATATTATATGTTCTAACCTATTTAGAAGAATGGATGCTTTGGAAGTTATTTTGCAGAGAAAATAATGTTGAGCAACTTGAGGGAGCAATTTCCATAATCCAGCAAAACTAGGAGCAAAACTGCCACGTGAGCCGCACGTGAATCATTAATGAGATGGCGTTTTCTGAATCAATCTTGGATCTAGGAAGCTTGGAGAGCCCTCCACCTGTAAAGTTTGACCTAATTAGGGTTGACTCCACTGTATAAAAGGAAGTAGCCATCACAAGTCAAATTTCCAAGAGAAAAGTCCAATTCCAAAATTGGAGACTCACTTTCCATCTTTGGAAGCCGAATAAAGGAGGAATGATTGGAGACCTCAAGAAGATCAGTAGCTACAGATTTCTTCAAGGGAATTAATCTTTTCTTGTAAAAAGTCTTGTAGTTATGGATGCACGTACTCAGATTGTAACGTGCGTTGCTTTGTACTCTATGAACTAAATTTACTTAGGTGTTGGTTAGGATCTATACTTCATACTTTATGCAATTGATATTGATTTGAGCATCTTGATTATTTGTTGTGCTTATTATTATTTTGTGTCCGTCTGGCCAGCCGGTATGAATACCACCTCTTAGTTTCAGGGATGATTTGAGAGGTTGTGTGGCATTTAATCACATTAGACCATTATGTGTTGGTGGACGCCAGTAACTGAGTTAGGGATAACCAGTCACCTAGTGCTTGATCGGTAGAACGTCATTGGAGTTGAAACACATTCCAAAAAATCCAGAGTTCCGAGAGGATCCTGCTGATAAGACTGCAAGAGAATGCCTAATCAATATTATTGCTAGAGCAACTTTTTAAACAATTACAGAAATCTTAACCAACGTTTGTTTCCAATCTGTCTACTTTATCCGTTTACATTCTGCTCGGTTATTTCTTTTGCTTCAGCATTAGTTCAAAACCAACCATTTTAACAACCTTGAAATCACTAAAAAGTTACACAAGATAGGTAGAGTGAAAGCTATTTAAAACCTCGTGGATACGATAAATTACTTATCACTTGTTGCAGATTGTGTATACTTGCACAGTATTCTAGAGCTAATTTTTATCATATTTTTAACCCACTCTAGAAGGAACCAAGTTTTTGGCGCCGTTACCGGGGACTTGAATAAGTTTTTATCTGATCCGTTTTGTGTATGTGTTTTAGTGGTTTGGTGCGAGAACTTTTTGATTGTTTCTTTTTGTTTTTGTAGGTGTGAGATTGGTGCATGAGCGATCCTCCTGGGGGTGAGATTCGAGCTTGATCCAGAAATTGAAAGGACATTCAGAAGAAGAAGGAGAGAGCAGCGGAGGAACAACAATCCAATGGATAACGTGTCACGTCTTCCTGAAATTCCAAAAGATCAAGTTGATCCCCAGCAGAATCGTGTGCTGCAGCAAAATCAACCGCTGGAGCAAAATGGACAGCAAAATAACCAGGCTGAGAACCCTATTCTTGTAGCAAATGATAGGGTCAGAGCCATTCGAGCGTACGTTTTTCCAATGTTTGATGAGTTAAATCCAGGAATTGCGCGTCCTCAAATTGAGGCAACAAATTTTGAAATGAAACTGGTAATGTTTCAGATGTTGCAAACCGTGGGTTAATTCCATGGTTTATCGTCTGAAGACCCCCATTTACATCTTAAGTCTTTTCTAGGAGTTAGTGATTCGTTTGTAATTCAAGGAGTGTCTAGAGATGCCCTTAGATTAACTTTGTTCCCATATTCTCTTAGAGATGGAGCAAAGGCGTGGTTAAATTCTTTTGCTCCAGGATCAATTAGAACATGGAATGAGTTAGCGGAAAAATTTCTTAGTAAGTATTTTCCACCAACTAGAAATGTCAAGTTGAGGAGTGAGATAGTGGGATTTAGGCAACTCGAAGATGAAACTTTTAGTGAGGCTTGGGAGAGGTATAAGGAGCTTTTGCGTAAGTATCCTCACCATGGTTTACCTCATTGTATCCAAATGGAAACATTTTACAATGGGCTAAATGTAGCAACCCAAAGTATGATAGATGCTTCTGCGGGAGGGGCCCTTTTGGCAAAAACCTTTAATGAAGCCCATGAGATTTTAGAGAGAATATCAACCTATAGTTATTAGTGGTCAGATGTCAGAAGCTCTAATAAAAAAGTTAAGAGTGTGTTAGAAGTTGATGGTGTGTCTACCATTAGGGCTGATGTTGCAATGTTAGCTAACACTCAAATGTAACAGTCGTTAGTCATCAGCAGCCACCAGTGGTGGAGCCTGTTGCAGTGGTAAATCAAGTTACAGAAGAATAATGTGTCTATTGTGGTGAAGAACATAACTATGAGTTTTGTCCTAGCAATCCAGCTTCTGTGTTTTTTGCGTGGGGAAGGCAAGGAAGCAATTCGCAAGTCCCCCAAGCACAACAAAAAGTGAATTGGTCAGGATTTGCTAAATCGCAGGCATTGCCTCGGAAAAATAAGCAGGCTTTGCCCCATCAAAATTTAGAGAGTTCTCTTGAGTCAATGTTGAAAGAATATATGGCACGTACAGATGCCGCAATTCAAAGTAATCAAGATTCAATGAGAGCCCTGGAATTGCAAATGGTTCAACTAGCTAATGAGCTGAAGGCACGACCTCAAGGGAAACATCTTACGGATATTGAACACCCTAGAAGGGAAGGTAAGGAGCAGGTGCAGGCAGTAACTTTAAGGAGTGGTAAGCCACTGGAAGAGAGAAGAGAGTCTAGCAAAACCCAGGATGTAGAAAAGAATAGTGATAAAAATGTTGTTGTTGAGAAAGAGTTGGAGTCTGGTAAAAATAATGGAGGCAACAACAATAATGCTGGAGCATCTAGTTCTGTTCCAGATGTAAAACCACCTTATGTACCGCCCCCACCTTATGTACCACTTCTACCTTTTCCACAAAGGCAGAAGCCTAAGAACTAGGATGGTCAGTTTAAAAAGTTTTTAGAAATTCTTAAGCAATTGCATATAAATATCCCTTTAGTAGAAGTTATAAAGCAAATGCCAAATTATGCTAAATTTCTTAAGGATATCTTGACTAAAAAGAAGAGGTTAGGAGAATTTGAAACTGTATCTCTTACTGAGGAATGTAGTGTTATTCTTAAGAATGGGCTACCAACCAAGGCTAAGGATCCAGGGTCATTTACTATTCTTGTCTCCATAGGTGGAAAAGAATTGGGTAGAGCACTTTGTGATTTAGGCGCGAGCATTAACCTTATGCCTCTTTCGGTCTATCGTAAGCTAGGTATTGGTGAAGCTAGGCCTACCACAGTCACACTCCAACTAGCTGACAGGTCTATCACATATCATGAGGGTAAAATTGAGGATGTCTTAGTGAAAGTAGATAAATTCATATTTCCTGTTGATTTTATTATCTTAGATTACGAGGCAGATAAAGATGTCCCAATTATTCTTGGTCGTCCATTTTTGGCTATTGGTAGGGCATTGATAGATGTTCAGAAAGGGGAATTAACAATAAGGGTTTATAATGAAGAAGTGAAATTTAATGTTTTTAAAGCCATGAAGTATCCAGATGAAGTGGAAGATTGTTCTTTCATTCAGATTCTGGAGAACACAATTGTTGAGACAACAATTAAGGATTTGACAAATCAACATTTGGAGGATTATGGAGAGATTAATATGGAGGATTTAGCAATTTTACTTTAGAAAGAAAAAATGAAAAAAAAGTTTCTAGGTGTGAGGATGTTTTTTAGTCTTTAGACTTGGATGAAAGAAAGGCTCCTCCTATTAAGTCATCCCTGATTGAGATACCTACTTTAGATTTGAAGCCCTTACCTGATCATCTAAAGTATGTGTATCTTGGGGAGGGTGAGACGTTGCCCATTATTGTTGCATCAGATTTAGTGTCGAAAGATGAAGAGGCCTTAATAAAGTTGCTGTAGCAATATCGCAATGCAATAGGTTGGACATTGGCTGACATTCAGGGAATTAGCCCATCTTTCTGTATGCATAAAATCACTCTAGAGGAGGGATCCTTTAAGAGTATTGAGCAGTAGAGAAAGCTTAACCCTGCAATGAAAGAAGTTGGTAAGAAGGGGGTGATTAAATGGTTGGATGCTGGGATAATTTATCCAATTGCAGATAGCAATTGGGTAAGCCCTGTCCAATGTGTTCCTAAGAAGGGAGGTGTGACAATAGTGACTAATAAGGACAATGAGTTGATCCCCAGCAGGACAGTAACTGGCTGGAGGGTTTGCATGGATTACATGAGGCTTAACAAAGCCACCCTTAAAGACCATTTCCCTCTACCATTTATTGACCAGAGGTTGGATAGGTTAGCTGGTCAAGCTTACTACTGTTTCTTGGATGGTTATTCTGGGTATAACCAGATTACCATTGCTCCTGAGGATCAGGAAAAAACCACTTTCACCTGCCCTTATGAGACATTTGCTTTCAGGCGAATGCCTTTTGGCCTTTGCAATGCTTCAGCAACATTTCAGCGGTGTATGTTAGCAATTTTTTTCTGATATGATTGAGTCCACTGTTGAGGTATCTATGGACGATTTTTTTCAGTTTTTGGAGGGTCTTTTCAGCATTGTTTGAATAATTTAGGTAAGGTGCTAAAGAGATGTAAGGATACCCATCTAGTTCTTAATTGGAAGAAATGTCACTTCATGGTGAAGGAGGGCATAGTGTTAGGTCATAAAATCTCAAAGAGATGTCTAGAAGTTGATCGGGCAAAAATAGCGGTTATTGAGAAGTTAGAACCACTGAATTCAGTTAAAGGGATTTTGAGCTTTTTAGGTTATGCTGGATTTTATAGAAGGTTCATAAAGGATTTTTCCAAAATTAGCAAACCTCTTTGTAAATTTTGTGTGTGCTGATAGTGTTTTTGACTTTGATGCAGATTGTAGGAAGGCTTTTGAGACTTTAAAGGCTGTTTTAATCTCAGCGCCCATTCTTTGTGCACCCAACTGGAGTTTGCCATTCGAGGTTGATGTGCGATGCCAGTGATGTGGCAGTAGGTGTTATGCTGGGGCAAAAGCAGGGCAAAGTTATCCATCCTATTTATTATGCAAGCAGGGTTTTGAGTGAGGCACAAATCAACTATACAACTACTGAAAAGGAGTTGTTAGCGATTGTGTTTGCCTTTGAGAAATTCCGCCCATACTTAGTTGGTTCCAAAGTCATGGTTTTTACAGATCATGCAGCAATAAGGTATTTAATGTCTAAGAAAGATGCAAAGCCTAGATTAATTCGTTGGGTTTTATTATTGCAGGAATTTGACTTAGAGATAAAGGACAAGAAGGGATCAGAAAAATTTATTGTAGATCATTTGTCTCGTCTCGATCCATCATCATCTTTGCTAGAGCAATCTGTCATATCAGACTCATTTCCAAACGAGCAGCTTTTTGTTGTTGAGGTAAAGGTAGTGAATAATACTCCTTGGTATGCAGATATAACTAATTTTCTGGTAAAAGGAGCCACTCCTATTGAGATGGATTGGAGGCAGGTGCAAAGATTTAAGCATGATGCAAAATTCTTTTATTGGGATGAGTCATTTATGTATAAACAGTGTTCTGATGGTATTATTCGGAGATGTGTTTCAGGTGAAGAAGCAAAGGAAATCCTGGAGCAATGTCACTTTTCCTCGTATGGAGGTCATTTCAGCGGTCAAATGACAGCTATGAGGATTTTGCAATGTGGATTCTTCTGGCCTTCTTTATTTAAGGATGTCCATTGGTTTTCCAAGCAATGTGATGCTTGCCAAAGGAGAGGAAATTTAGGATCTAGAGATGAAATGCCTTTTACTTAAGTGTCAATATGTGGGGTGTCAATCTTATGGGGCCATTTCCCCCTTCTAATGGTAATGTTTTTATCTTATTGGCAGTTGACTACGTGTCCAAATGGGTGGAGGTCATTGCATGCCATCAGAATGATGCTAAGACGGTGTCGAGGTTTCTTCAATCGCACATTTTTGCACAGTTTGGGACACCTAGGGCTCTTGTGAGCGATGAGGGAACACACTTTGTGAATAATGTGTTGACTAAACTTTTAGCTAAATATGGAATTAAGCATAGGATTGCTACCCCTTATCACCCACAAGCAAATGGTCAAGCTGAAGTTAGTAATAGGAAAATTAAATCTATTTTAGAGAAAGTAGTCCATCCATCTAGGAAAGATTGATCTTTTCGGTTAGATGAGGCTCTTTGAGCTTATAGGACAGCCTATAAGACTCCTTTAGGTATGCCTCCCTATAGGTTAGTGTATGGAAAGGCTTGCCATATACCGTTAGAGCTTGAGCATAAAACGTTTTGGGCTTTGAAGAAATTGAATTTTGATTTAAGTCATGCAGATGCAATAAGAATGTTGCAGCTTAATGAGTTAGAGGAGTTTCGCCAATTTTCTTATGAAAATGTGAAGATATATAAAGAGAAGATAAAGCGGCGGCATGATAAGAAAATAAAACCTAAAGAATTTGTTAAGGGTCAGAGAGTCTTGCTTTACAACTCTAGATTAAAATTGTTTCCTGGAAAATTAAAATCTAAATGGTCTGGACCATTTATTGTGATTGAAGTTTTTCCTCATGGAGCAATTACTTTGAGAGATGAAAAAGATGGGCGAGTGTTTAAGGTTAATGGACAGCGAGTGAAGCATTATTGGGGAGAGGAATTTCGTTCGAAATATCCTTCCCTAAAACTGGTTGAAGAATGAGTGAGCGAGAGTTTTGCAGGAGCATTTCATATTGCAATATTTTTAGCTCCCAGTGATTGTTGCGATTTTATTTCGTTGATTTGATTTGATTTTAATTTGAATTATTTTGAATTAGATTTTGTTGATTTTTATCTTATCTGATTTATCTTTAATTTGTTGGTATTTTTAATTTTCGTCAGATTTTATTTTCGGTTTATTTATTTTTACTTTGATCGATTTAATTTTTAAATTATCGGATTATTTTTGTTTAGATTTAGTTGTAATTTTTATTTTTAATTTCTGTAGAGATTAGGTTTATAATACTATTTCCTAATTTATTCGGCAAAAATTAGATTTGATTTGATTTTTTACGGTTTAAATTTTGATTTGAATTTTTCTGGATAAAAGATTCTTCTAGAAGAAAATATTTGTTGATCAGTTTGTTTTCGCAATCTTTGGGTTAGATCAAAATATATCATCATAATATAATGGGATTGGTTGAGAATTGAATATTTTTACCGTTTGGAATTTAATTTTCTATGGGCAGGTAAAACGCGTGGAGCAACTGGTGCTTCCACGTGTCGCGCAGTAGAGATCCAACAGCCTAGCCGTTAGAGAGCACGTCAATCATTTACCAGGCGATTATTTTACCGTTTATGGGAATTAATTTTCCATGATTACATGCAAGATTAAACGGTAATTTTATTTAATTGGTGTAGATTTTTTCGGTTAGGATTTAAAGTGCTGGAGCCCTATTTAACCAAAACCCCTGGTAAGTTTTTTTTTCACTTCATCTTCATCTTGCATACATTCTTTGCTTCCTATTTTCTTCCACCTTTCTTTCGTTACTGTGAGTAAAAAATACTCTAAGTCTGAGATGGCTAAGACGAGAGGAAGAATAGAAAGGGATACTGAAGAAGAAGAGGTGCCAGTTACACCTAAGGCACCGAAGAAGAGAACGAAGAGAAGGAAAACACCTGAAGAGAGAGAGGCCAAAAGATTGAGAAGATAGCAACAAGCACAAGTAACGGAGGTTGTTCGTAAGGTAATCGAGGATGTTCCTGAAGAAGTGGCTGGGGAAGAGTAGCCAACAGGACCTGAAGAAGGAAAAAATTCAGAACAAGGGGATCAACCTGTTGAGGCTCAACAGGAAAATCAAGATAAGAGAGCAAAGGATGTGTCGGAGCAAGGAAATGGTCAAGAAACCCAAGAATAGCAGGTTCAGGCAGAGGTTGTGCTGGAGCCGCCGCGTCGTTGCCACCGCAAGCAAAAGGCAGGATGAATCAAGGTGGTTAGGACAGACATTCCATCTCCGTCAACAATGGAATCTGAGAATGAGAATACAGAAAAAGAGAATCAAGAGAAAGAGGAAACCGAAAAGAAGGCTGAAGAGGAGGCCATGATGAAGCAACCAGAAGACTAGGGAAAAGGTGTTGCTGAAGCAATAGTCGAAGTAGAGGAGGCTGAGGCTGAGGAACCAAGATTGCCATATGAGCGCTTCGTCAACAATCTTGCCAGAGCAAAATATTTGGAAATGCTGAAGTGGGACTGCCTATTTGAGAGAGGATTTGGAGAAGATCTACCACATTTTCTTCGAGCAGGGATCACAAACCATGGATGGGAGCAATTCCGTGCGAAGCCAGAGTCAGTAAACTGGAATGTAGTTCGCGAGTTCTACGCGAACATTGATGAAGAAGAAGGCTTCTAGGCGATTGTCCGAGGGGTTGCTTTAGACTGGAGCCCAGGTGCGATAAACTCTCTATTCAATCTCCATGATTTTCCACACGTCGGATATAATGAGATGGTGGTAGCACCATCTAATGATCAGTTGAACGCGACGATGAGAGAAGTTGGGATTGAGGGGGCTCAGTGGAGATTTTCAAAAACAGAAAAACACATGTTTCAGGCCGCATATTTGAAGAGCGAAGCAAACACCTAGTTGGGCTTCGTCAAACAATGTCTTCTGCTGACAACCCATGATTCTACAGTCTCCCGTGGCATGGTGCTCCTGGTTTTCGCGATTTTGAGGTCCCTGAGTATTGACGTTGGTAGGGTAATCTCCAGTGAAATCCACAACTACTGGTACAAAAAGGTGGGCAAATTATTCTTTCCAAATCTAAACACAAGATATGCAAAGATATGCAAAGTTCTATGATACCATCCTCCCCTTCTTCAAGAGGATTCGTCCTCGAATCCAAGGATCCCCTTGTAGTGCAAACTTGAAATCTTTTGGATCTCGCATTCTTGCTCTCCTCAAATTCTTCACCTTTGACTGTCCACCATGAATGGATGATGAAGCAAAATACAAACATTGCTTCATTTGTTCCCCTTTGGCGTTAAAGTTCCCTCGTGCTTGGCTTTGTCTCGTATTTGAAGCATTGTTTGAATCTTGCGTTTCAACAAGCATTTTAATTTCCTGCAAGAACTCATTAGACAAACTAGGTACACTTGGTTTAAGTGCACCCATTAGAAAGCAAGTCCTTTCAGATACAAGTTCTTGTATGTGTCTTTTTGAATACAAAACATGGGTCTCCTCACATACTCTAATAACTGAACTCTCTTTCTCTTCAATCTCAATATAAGCTTCAATTATTTCTTTCTCACACTCTTTCTCTTTTTCACTTTCCTCACTTTTTGTCTCAAAGGAAGGATCAACATTTGTTTGCACACTTTCTTCGCTGGTCACCACGTCATCAACAACAACGACATCATTCGAAACATCATCTTGAGGTATGGGACATTTTTCTTCTTCTTGAATGGATTTTGTGATTTGTGCCTTCCTTGCTTGAGCCCGCAAATTCAATTCGTGAGATAATTCGGACATGTACTTTATGGATTTATGTATTTCATCCATATTTTCACGAAAAACCTTCCAAAATGGATCATCACGAACGCGTTTCCCACAACGTTTTTGTGCTTGACGAAACATGGATTTGTTTGAACTTCTTGTTTGAAACATGCTGAAAATGAATGCAAAGTGACAAAGAAAATGGATCTCACAAGCACTCCCTCTCAACAAACTCTCAATCTCACTCACATGAGCCAATGAGCAAAGTTTGCATTGAAGTGATAGATAGCACACATAGAACACAATCAAAATAGCTTAAGTATGGAGTCAAACGAATACCAAATAAGAAACGAGTCAAGAAAGAAATCAAAGGTCAAATGGAAATGAAAGTCTAAATATAATTATCCATAAATTAATAGAGATCATGGGCATTGAATAACAAGTGGCTGAGAAATGGAATGTGAAAAGATTGTAACTCCCAAATTTATGGCAAGTGGCTAATTAATTAGAGAAATTCAACATGTAACCGAAGCCAATGGATACCAACGGTCATATCCTAACACAAGTGAGAGTTTAAACATCAGCCAATTCAGACCTAACTCACTTTTATAGCAAAGAACAACAAGAAGCAAAGAAGTTGAACAATCTCGACCTTCTCGGTTTTCCAGAATCTATTATCAAAATGACCGATTTTCTATATGAAGAACACCGAATCTCAAGATCTCATAGAAGACAAAGTTGAAGATCAGATTAAGATCTACAAGATTGCAGAAGACGAAAATACAAAAAGATAAACGGAAGTGACACTTTTTTTCAATTTTATATTACTGGACAGAATGAAAGAACATGAACAGTAAGAACAAAAAAAATTCAGAATGAAGAACAAGAAAAGAAATGGAACAACGGAAACATATATCCGATCTAGAACCTAAAGCTCTGATACCAAATGATATGACAGCCCGAGCCAATTGGATCTAAGAACCCTTAAGGATTTGCAAACCCCTAGATCTCAAATGCTAAGACCCCCAAACAAGATGATTTCATCCCAAGGAAGAAGATAGAACGGATTTACCTTGACGATCAAGATCAAGAGTAGAGAAAACTCGTTTCTAAACTCGAGATTCGAATCACTCCACAAGTAGTTTGATCAACGCTACTTGAATGATCCTAGCATGTAAATCTAAACACAAGATATGCAAAGTTGCTCATGGCCTTTAGGCTCAAAAGACTTAATTTCATTGAAATTCCATCAAAACCATTCTTCTCCCAAAGCAACAACATAGATGGCTATTTATAGCCTCCAAACACAACCTATGGTCATATGAAGGGTTGAAACTTCATCCCCATCAATGCTATAATGACCACTAACTAAATAATAAGTTAAAACATTAAAACTGAAAATTACAATAAAAATGCCTTAAATCCGAGATTCATCTTCCAAAAAGCTAACTCTAAAGTTTGTAAGCATCTTGGGTTATTGTAGCTTGATTAAGACACATCGGTTCGTATCAATAGGGCAGGGGTGCCCACAACTCCAGAGGATGTTATTCTGATTGACAAGAGGATTATTGACACGCCCAACCTAGCAAACGGACTCAAGAAGCTCGACTAGTGTGTGGCATCCATCAAATCCTAGACCAACTTCAACTTTCAGCCAGTAGGCAGGAGTATGCTGAGAGGCAAGCTCAAACCTACTGGACTTATGTTAAAAGAAGGAATGCCACATTAAGGAAGGCACTGCAGTTGAATTTTTCGAAGTCGTATGCTGTCTTCCCAGTTTTCCCCGATGACTTGCTAAACCCCTAGATCCCACCGCCACCAGTCGAAAGAGAAGAGGAATAAGAGGATGATCAAGGTCAGGAAGATTGAAGAAAGAAAAGATGTTGGGCGAGCATTATTTTGGTTCGAATATTTTTGCTGCTCGCGTATTCCTGACCCCAATTTCTTTTGATATTTCTATTTTTTCTGTTTCTGCTTGTTTTTATTTTTTGTTTCTCTAGGCCACAAAATTATTCTACTTATTGCAAATCTTTTTCTGTTTTTGATGAAATTGTGAAGTTTTTCTGTTCTATGGCATACTGAGCATTCCTAACTTAACTTTTCTTCTGAATTTTTGAAGCTTGGACTAGTTAGCTTAATTAGATCAAGGTGTTTTGATCTGCAGAAACCTTTTGCTTGAGCATTTCTTCTAGTTTGGTCATCGCTGCGGCAAAAAGATTCTGAGGTAGTATTGACTTATTTTGATCCACCTTAAGCTTAATCTTAGTCCCACGCTTAGTTTAAAATTCAGATAGAAAAAAATTAAGTTTGGGGGTATAATTATATGTTGCTAATTCATTGGGGACAATGAATAATTTAAGTTTGGGAGACTTTTAGCTACTCCACTTGTTTTGCCCGAGCATTCCTCTCCTTCATAATAATTTTTCTAGGTTGTTGAGTAATTAAGAACATTTGTGACACCCACAGTTTGTCTTTGCGTCAAAAGATGACCTAGGAAAATATAAAAAATATATATATATTTGCTAAAAAGAAAAATTGTGAAAAAAATATTTTTGCTGTGAAAATTGAAAGAGCAAAAATTTTGAAGGATGAATGATAATCTAGCAGTTTTTTGTCTCCAAGGGCTTAGGTGAGCTTCATCATAAAATGTCGCCATTCTGAGAAGCAAGGGATAAATAACTAAGGATTTTTGGGCCTAACAATGAGTATTTAGCCTAGTTGGTGATAAGTTTGAGGCAAGGGTATACTGCACCATAAAGTGGGTCATTTCATGCTTAAGAGCTTATGACTGTAGGACTGCTTTAAGTCTATAGAACAAAAGAATAATCCCCTAAAATGTGTATTAAATATGTCTGATAATATAGCTAGGCTGTGGTAAGTTCTTAGGATTAAGTTAAAGGTGGTGATTATTTGTTCATTGCTGAAAGAACTATTTTGCTGTAGCAGTGTTTGGTTTTGCAGGATGCCCAGGTAAAGGTTGAAGGTAGTGTTGGAATATCTGTTTTGATTGAGTCGTGCTATGACTAATGTTTTGAATTTTCAAGGAGAGTGAGTTAGTATTGCTCGGGACTCGCAATAGTTCAAGTTTGGGGGTATGATAACTCTCCAAAAGGGAGTTATTTAGGCCTTATTTCTATAGTGATTTGTGTGTCTTTTGTGCCAAATAGGTTTATTATTAGATGAATATTATATGTTTTAACCTATTTAGAAGAATGGATGCTTTGGAAGTTATTTTGCAGAGAAAATAATGCTGAGCGACTTGAGGGAGCAATTTCCATGATCCAGCAAAGCTAGGAGCAAAACTGCCACGTGGGCGGCACGTGATTCATTAATGAGGTGGCGTTTTCTAAATCAATCTCGGATCTAGGAAGCTTGGAGAGCCCTCCACGTGTAAAGTTTGACCTAATTAGGGTTGACTCCACTCTATAAAAAGAAGTAGCCGTCTCAAGTCAAATCATTCCAAGAGGAAAGTCCAATTCCAAAATTGGAGACTCACTTTCAATCTTTGGAAGCTGAATAAAGGAGGAACGATTGGAGACCTCAAGAAGACAAGTAGCTACAGATTTCTTCAAGGGAATTAATCTTTTCATGTAAAAAGTCTTGTAGTTATGGATGCACGTACTCAGATTGTAACGTGCGTTGCTTTTTACTCTATGAACTAAATTTACTTAGGTGTTGGTTAGGATCTATGTAATTGACGTACTTCATACTTTATGCAATTGATATTGATTTGAGCATCTTGATTATTTGTTGTGCTTATTATTATTTTGTGTCCGCTTGGCCAGCCGGTATGAATACCACCTCTTAGTTTCAAGGATGATTTGAGAGGTTGTGTGGCATTTAATCACACTAGACCATTATGTGTTGGTGGACGCCAGTAACTGAGTTAGGGATAACCAGTCACCTAGTGCTTGATCGGTAGAACGTCATTGAAGTTGAAACACATTCCAAAAAATCCAGAGTTCTGGGAGGATCCTGCTGATAAGACTACAAGAGAATTCCTAATGAATATTATTGATAGAGCATCTTTTTAAACAATTACAGAAATCTTAACCGTCTGTTTCCAATCTGTCTACTTTATTCGTTTACATTCTGCTCTGTTATTTCTTTTGCTTCAGCATTAGTTCAAAACCAACCATTTTAACAACCTTGAAATAACTAAAAAGCTACACAAGATAGGTAGAGTGAAAGCTATTCAAAATCTCATGGATACGATAAATTACTTATCACTTGCTGCAGATTGTGTATACTTGCACAATATTCTAAAGCTAATTTTTATCATATTTTTAACCCACTCTAGAAGGCAACACCTCACCATGGTCTTGTTGGGTTTTATGCCCTAAAACTCGTAGATAGTAAATGAAAGAAATTAATCGATCTCATTAAGTCGTTATTTGAGTGATTCAGTAATTTGGTTATTGAATAATCGAGTTTGCATTAATAAACCCTAAATCCAATAAACTAAAATTCAAAGTTTTTTAAATGAAACCTAGACTAGTATGTGGGGACATACGGGGATCGGTGTCCAAGTAACAACCTAAATGGTCTATAGTATAGGGATAAGGTTGGGTAACTTATCCTGGTGACACTATGTGATACGGCCCACCTTGTATTTGATACAGATGCAATGATCCAAAGCATCCATGTAGGAGACATGCGGGTGGGGGTATCCTATGCAATGAGTTTGCATAAGACCGGACCGCGAAATAGTAACCACTATATGTAAGCCGTTGACTAGTTTAGGTTTCTATTTCAATAGGATGACCTAGGTAACTCAATCTCAATCCTCAGTCTGTTATGAACTCCTTTTCAGGAGGGATTGTCCTTAGATTTGTATGGGTGAGAGTGGCTTGCTCGCCGACTCAATAATCCTACCATTTCAGGGGCAAGACCGAATGGGGGCTGGGAACATAACAGTACAAGATGGAATTGACTCCTTCCCCTATTGGGGCAAGTAGATGTGTGTTCCCTTAAGGGCTGATTCCGGGGCTTGAACAAAAGTGTGTTGCCCTCTTCTGGCCCGAGAGGAATTTCTGTTTAGTGGTTGGACTCTAAACAGGTTGTTCATTAGAGGGATCAGTGGTACTTAAGGATCTAGAGGTGACCCAACTGGTGTTGCAAACACACGTGAAGGATTGACTTAGTGCATTGGTCGATATCCGTGGACACATAAATATTCTACAGTGACAAGAGTGCAGTTGTGGGTCTTTAGTGGAGTGACCCACAGTTAACGAATGTTGATTGACTCGGTTAATGAGTTTAGCTGATCAATCTCATATCATTGGAGCTTCTAACCTATAGGTCCATTAGGTCCACCTGCTAGCTCATAACGGGTTCTGAGATAATTTAGTCTTGATATTAAAGGGAATTAATATAATGTATGGAGATACATTGTAGCATAAAGTTTAATTAAAGAATTAAACTTTATAATTAATTTTGGATATGATTCAAAATTAATTAAAGAGAAAATTATGAATTTAATTAAATATGTGATATTTGATTAATTCATGAATTAATTAATTGGGGAATTAATTAATTTAATTTAGTTTGGTTAAATGTGATTTAATCAAATTAATACTATAGTTTATATTAATGTACATTGTGATGCACATTAAAACTATAGGTTAAATGAGAGAGATTAAAATTGAATATGATTCAATTGTAATATTAATTAAATATTTAATATTTAATTAATGTGGGATCAATTAATTTAAATTAATTGAATGACCTATTTAATTCAATTGAATATGATTTAATTGAATTAAAACTATATGTTATAATTGATTTAAGGGAAAAATACACTTTTGGTCCCTGAGGTTTGAGTTAAGTTACACTTTGGTCCCCAAGTTTTCAAACTCAACAAAATTACCCTTGAGGTTTGAGATAAAGAGCAATTTGGTCCCTACCATCCATTTTACCGTTAAATCCTAACAGACTGCTGGCGTGGCACTATTATTTTAATTAAAAAATTAATTTTAATTTTTTTAAATAAAAATATATTAAAATTCATTTTTTTAATTATTTTATTATTATTATTTAATTCTTTCTCTCCCTCTTTCTTCTCCTTCTTCTTTCTCTTCCCCACCTTCTTTTCCAACTTCTTCTTCTTCAACTCCGGTGGTCGGCGGCCGCCGCCGTTCCCCGGCCGGCCGCTGGCTGTCGGTAAGATTTTTTTTTTCTTTCTCTCTTCTCCTCCATTTCTCCACCTTTTCTTTTTTTTTTCTTTTTCATTTTTCTTTTTTTTTTTTCATCTTCTTCCTCTCCAATCTCCATCCTTCTTCATCTTCTTCTTCTCTTCACCACCAACTGCCAATGCTGACGAGGGACAAATTTTTTTCTTTTTTTTTTTCTTGTTCTTCCTTCTCCTTCTTTCTCCCTTTCTTCCCTTTCTTTCTCTCCCTTTCATTCTGTTTTCTTTAAAAACAAAAAAGGTCCTATCACGAACACCTATCACGGTGGTCTTCTTCTCCGGCACGACGAACACACATATCTGAAACGTAGACTCGAGCGATCTTTTTCACGAACTGTAGATTTGAAACGCAGCGCCTTGTGGTGGTCGGATCGTGGGTTGCAACGTTTGGCTTCAGGCTTACTTGGTGTTCCTAAATCTTTCGTTCTAGATCTGGTTTGATCTGAGATATCTCTGTATAAATCGAAGCTCTCTTGAACGACGACGTGAAGGGAATGTTGAACCAGTCGATTCCCCTTCACCAGACCGGTGGGTCTGGTCCCGAATCTCCCTGAAACTCTGCGTCTTCTGTTGCGTGAACCACTTAAGCTTCCCAGTCAAGAAGAAGTCGAGTCGCTCGTCGAGATACAGAGTGAAGGTTCGAACGAAGGCGATGTAATCCCACGGACTAGAATTTTCTGAGGACGAGTTTCCCGAATCGCTCAGCTTCGTTGTTTTTTTTTTAAAAAAAAAAAAGAAGGGGGTCTGGAACGAGCCCGAGCCCAGATCTGAGTTTTAGTTCTTCATTTTTTTTAAATAAAAAACGAAAGAAAAAAAAAAGGAAAAACGAAGGGGAAGAAGAGGAGAAGAAGGAAAAAAAAATAAATGTTGGCCGATGGCCGGCGACAGCGGCCGGTGACAATTGCTGGTGAGAGTGACAGTGGCTGGAGGAAGAAGAAGAGGGAAAAGAAAAGGAAGAAGAGGGAAAAGAAAAATGAAAAAGAAAAAGAAAAGTAATAAAAATAATATTTAATATTTTATTTTATTAAAAAGATTCAAAAAAATATTTTTTAATAAAAAAATGTGTATGCCACATCATCAATCTGTTAGTATTAACAGAAAATTTGATGGAGGGATCAAGATTGTAACGAAATCCAAACCTCAAGGGTAAAAATGTTGAGTTTTAAAACTCAGGGACCAAAGTGTAATTTAACCCAAACCTCAGGGACCAAAAGTGTATTTTTCCCTTGATTTAATTAAAATTGGTTTAATTATAATTAATTAGATAATTACTTATTATTATTTAAATAATTATTAATTATTTAATTTATAAATTATTATTTGATAATAATTAAACGGTCCATATCATTTGGATTAGATCCAATGGTTGAGATCATGTAGGGTTTTAACTCCCTCCCCACTTATCGTGAAGTGGAGAGGGGTTACCTAACTGATCTCCTCATTCTCTCCACATTCACGCAAAAAGACAGAGAAGTGATTCTCTCTGAACTCTAAAATTCTCTCTACCAAAATCACAACATTACCTTGCTGTAAATTCCCATCCAAGAAATCTAGATTGGTTCCCACAAGCCATTCTTAGAAACCCAAGAGCGTAGTGGGTGTTCTCAAGTGGTGGTGTCCATTGGGAGATCAAGGATCATTATTTGGAGCGTTGTGCTGTGATTGCCTCCAATATCACTTAAGTTTTCTTAGTTCTAAAATAGTTTGAGATCTAAAATTCCAGCATGCTTAATTATGTTATTTAGAAATTAGTTTCTGAATTTTGTTGCCCAACGTATTGGTTTTCTTTAATTGAAATTAAATCACGAATGGTGAAAAATGCTTCCGCTAGAGGATTCAATTCCTTCAAATGGTATCAGAGACATCTCGTTAATTAAATTCGATATATGAAAATTGCGTTGGATTGGTGGGATCATTATGCATTTTGAATGTTTGGTTTGCTTAAATACTGTTTAGGTGTTTTGGCATCAGATTTACAATTTTTGTATGATTTGATCATGTAAGGGCCCATGTTTTTTGGGCAAATTGTTGTAAATCTTTCCTTGTAAGTCCATGTCTAGAATTTAGTAGTCAATTTTGTTAATTTTTGCTCCGATCGAGATGAATTTGGGCAAAAACGGCTGCTGGAATCGAAGGACAGAATGTTGTCCAGAGGAGTAGCGTCGCGACCCTGCTTATTAGAGTTGCAACGCTGTAGAACGAATTAAAAGGGTTTAATTCACCTAGACATTAGAGTAAAGGCATTTATATAAGAGTTATATTCAGGCATAGACTTAGATAGATTCACTTAGCCGAAATTTACCTAAGTAATAGACCCTTTAATTATAAAAATACTTAGTGGGAGGAAATATATCAAAACAAGATTTTCATAAATCAAGTTTTGTTCTCACGTCCTCGAGAGTTCACATCGTGAGGTCCATGCTTGGCCTCGAGTCACCTTGGGAGTGACCCCCTACAGATGGTGTTTGCATGGATCAATATCAAGGTGAATGAGGGAGTATTTTATAGTAAGTGGGAGCAAGACATGTGTCAACGTATCCTATGGTCTCCTCCATTAGGTTGCACCGTGAGATCCCCATGATCTGCCTGCGAGTCGCCCTGGGAGCGATCACCCTACGGAGGGCTTGATCATGGGAGTCGGAACAACGCAAACTCCAGAAATGGATAGGGTTTCTTATGTCCATTTCCAACTTTGACTTTCCCTACGGTAGCATTGTTGGGACTGACCTCTAAGATCTGAAAATGGAGGGTCACACTTACAGGAAATTGTTAAGGTGTTAATAATTTCCTGACCGAAAAAACGGTAGCTAAGAACTATTGGAATATGAATTATTCTGGAAATAGGGATTGGCTGAGATTGTCTCAATTCAGGGGAGGAGTAGCTGACTGCCCTACGGTAGCTATTGCTCTAAACCTCTGAAGTATCGTTGCAAAATAAATGTTTATTCTATGGGTCGATCATTACTTTTGCTAAATTGATTGGATTAAAATAATATTATTATTTTGTGTAATGGGTTAATGCATCACTTCTAATGGGTTAATGCATCACGTCGTATGTAATAAAACTGGTATTTCTAATACAACAAAGAAATTAAACTTAAACACTAATTGTGTGGAATTGGTCTTAACTGAGGATTGTCCTTAGGCCCACATGTCTAATTCATCTGAAATTGTTCATGATGAATATAACATAGACTGCTTAGCACATCTCAATGAAAATAAATGTGATTTATTGGTCATTGAAATGTGTATAGTGGAAAATGATGATATAGCCTGAATCCTTGATTCAGGTGCCACTCATCACATATGCTCTTCCTTTGAGGGAATGAGCCCCTAGCAACAATTAGATGCTGGGGAAATGACTCTTAGAGTTGGGACTGGGGAGTTCATTTCAGCTAAAGCAGTGGGAGACATTAAAATGTTCTTCTCTAGGGAACGATGTTATTAGATAATGTATATATAGTTCCAAAAATAAAAAAGAAATTTGATTTCTATTTCTTGTTTGCTTGAACAAGGATTTTCAGTGTTCTTTTCTGTTAATGAAGCTTTCATTACTAAAAGGGGTGCTGATATCTGTTCTGCAAAATTGGAGAACAATTTATATGTTTTAAGACCAATAGAGTATAGGGCTATTTTGAACAATGAGATGTTTAAAACAGCAGAGACTCAACCAAAAAGGCAAAAGGTTTCTCAAAGTACCTATCTTTGACACTTGAGACTTGGCCACATAAATCTCAATAGGATTGGGAGATTGGTTAAGAACAGACTTCTAAGCCAGTTAGAAGATGGTACTTTACCTCCGTGTGAATCATGTCTCGAAGGTAAAATAACCAAACAACCTTTTACTGGAAAAGGTTATCGTGTCAAGGAGCCTTTAGAGCTCGTACATACGGATCTCTATGGTCCAATGAATGTAAGGGCTCGATGAGGGTATGAATATTTCATCTCTTTTATAGATGATTATTCAAGGTATGATTATTTATACCTAATGAGTCATAAGTCTGAAGCCCTTGAAAAGTTCAAGGTGGCTGAAGTTGAGAACTTATTAGGTAAGACCATTAAAACACTTCGATCTGATCGAGTTCGTATGTTAAAGCAGTGGGAGAGTATGAATAATTACTTCTAGGGACTACCGGGCACCCACATATCTCCACAATGGTATGATTGTCCACTTTGGACATAAGCCTTCATGGCTTTGCTTTTGGTTCACCCCAAAAGACCTCATACCAATGGAGATACTTGTCCTCCCTTATAAACTCATGATCATCCCCTTATCTAGCCAATGTGGGACTTTGGTCGCACTCCCAACAGGTCTACCTCTTTGTATCCAAATGGAAACCTTCTATAATGGGTTGAATTTAGCCACTCAAAACATGGTAGATGCTTCAACCAATGGTGCCCTATTAGCTAAGGCTTTTGATGAGGCTTATGACATTTTGGAGAGAATTTCCACAAATAGTTGCCAATGGTCTGATGTGAGGAGTGTGGCTAGGAAGAAAAATAAAGGCATGATGGAGGTTGATATTGTGACATCTTTCAATGCAAGGTTTGATACCATGGAAAATATGATGAAAAAGCTGACTTTGGGGTTTGAAAATTCGAATATGTTGAATCCTAATGTTGCAGATTAATGTGTTTACTGTGGAGAGGATCACACTTTTGAGTTTTGCCATGGGAATCCAACCTCAGTGTGTTATGTTGGGAACCAAAATGCCCCTAAGAATAACCCCTATTCCAATACCTATAATTCGGGTTGGAGAAATCATCCTAATTTTACTTGTGGAGGTCAAGAAAGCAATTCCAACACCCAACAAGCTCAACAAAAGATGAGTGGACCTCCAGGATTTGGGCAACAAAATTAGCAAAATCAGTTCCAAAGTACCATGAACCAACATGTTCCTAGAACTTCTTTAGAGAGCTTGTTCAAGGAATATATTGCTAAAACTGATGCCACGATTCAAACTCACCAAGCGTCTCTAAGAAATCTGGAAGTGCAAATGGGTCAAATAGCTAGTGAGTTGAAAGCTAGGTCACATGGTAAACTTCCCTCTAACACTGAAAAGTCAAAGAGGGAAGGAAACGAACAAGTCCAAGCTATGGAACTAAGAAGTGGAAAACCCCTAGTGGAGAAAAAAGTACCAAATCAGCAAAAGACAGCTGGACAGCAAGTTGATACGCATGTTGAAGTGGAGAAAACAACAGAGAAAGGTGTTGAAAAATCTACTGAAAATCAAGTGGAAAAAGCTCCAGCGAATGAGGAAATTGAAGAAATCCCTAAGACAGCTCCTATAGCTCCTCCAAAGCCAATTCCTACACCTTCCCCAACATGTAAACCACCCCCACCACCCTTTCTCTAAAGGGTAAAATAGAAAAATCAAGAAGTCAATTTTAACAAATTCCTTGAGGTCTTGAAACAGCTTCATATAAACATCCCACTAGTTGAGGCTTTGGAACAAATGTCCAACTATGTGAAGTTCCTCAAGGATATTTTGACCAACAAGAGGAGATTGGGTGAGTATGAAACCGTGGCATTGACTGAGGAGTGTAGTGCAATTTTGAAAAATAGGATTCCACCCAAAGTGAAAGACCCTGGGACTTTTACCATTCCTGTTTCTATTGGTGGTAAAGAGTTAGGAAGAGACTTGTGTGATCTTGGGGCTAGCATAAACCTCATGTCATTGTCCATTTACAAAAAATTAGGAATAGGAGAGGCTAGGCCAACCACTGTAACTTTGCAACTTGTTGATAGATCAATCACCTACCCTGAAGGAAAAATTGAGGACATTTTAGTTCAAGTGGATAAGTTTATATTTCCAGCAGATTTCATTATTTTGGATTATGAAGCTGATAAAGATGTCCCAATTATCCTAGGAAAACCATTTTTGGCTACAGGGAGAGTTTTAATAGATGTTCAAAAGGGTGAATTGACTATGCGAGTGCATGATCAAGAAGTTAAGTTCAGTGTGTTTGATGCCATGAAATGCCCAGCTAAGATGGAAGAGTGTTTTGTAATTAATTTGTTGGATGAGCTGGTAACACATAAAATGGAGGAAGAGCTACTGCAGCACCACATACAGCAGTTTGGTGAAATAAGAGTGGAAGACTTGGAAATCTTGTGTGTGCAGCAGAAAATGGATGTAGTAAATGAAGTTTCTAACTTTAGGAAAGCTTTTGAATCATTGGAGTTGTCTGATAGGAAAATAAAACCTATGCAGCCATCCATTGTAGAGCTTCCTAAGTTGGAACTCAAGCTTTTACCCACCCATTTGAAATATGCCTATTTGGGAGAGCAAGAAACATTGCCCATCATAATTTTTAGCAAGTTTGCTCCCTGGAGATGAACAAGCATTGTTGGAGTTGTTGAAAAAGTTCAAGAAGGCTATTGGATGGACTCTAGCTGATATCCAAGGTATAAGCCCATCTTTTTGTATGCACAAAATTAATTTGGAGAAAGGAAACTTCAAATCAATTGAGCGACAAAGGAGGCTTAATCCAGCTATGAAAGAAGTGGTCAAAAAGGAGATAATTAAGTGGCTAGATTCTTGAATTATATACCCTATAGCTGGTAGCAATTAGGTTAGTCCAGTCCAATGTGCGCCTAAAAAGAGAGGAATGACAGTGGTAGTTGATGAAGCAAATGAGCTAGTTCCCACAAGAACAATGACAAGATGGAGGGTATGCATGGACTATAGACGTTTCAACAAAGCTACAAAGAAAGACCATTTCTGTCTACCTTTCATTGACCAAATGTTGGATAAACTAGCTGGACAAGATTACTATTGCTTTTTGGATGGTTATGCAGGTTATAACCAAATCACCATTGCCCCTCAAGATCGAGAGAAAAGTACTTTTACTTGCCCCTATGGTACTTTTGCATTTAGAAGAATGTCCTTTGGTCTTTGTAATGCCCCTGCCACTTTTCAAAGGTGTATGATAGCCATTTTTTCTGATTTAGTGGAAACCATAATGGAAGTATTCATGGATGATTTTTCAGTTTTTGGGGATTCATTTCAAGCTTGCCTCACTAATTTGGGAAAAGTATTGCAAAGGTGTGAAGAAACTAATTTGGTGCTCAATTGGGAAAAATGTCACTTTATAGTTAAGGAAGGCATAGTTCTTGGGCACAAAATCTCTAGGAAAGGCATTGAAGTAGATAAAGCAAAGGTGGAGATCATTGAAAAGCTAGAGCCGCCAACCATGGTGAAAGGAGTTAGAAGTTTTCTTGGGCATGCTCGTTTTTACAAATGGTTCATCAAGGATTTTTCAAAAATTTCCATGCCCCTTTGCCTATTTTTGGAAGTGAGCCGCTGATAAGGGTCAAAAATATACCTATTTTACCCTTATATTTAGCTCATTCCTTGGTCAAATATTGAGTGTTTAGGTCAATTTTACTATTTCCGAGCTCAAAATATGTTAATTTGATAAGTTAGGGTGTTGAGAGTCACTTTGGTTAAATTATGCTTATTTGTGTTTCAAAAGACTTGATTTGAAGCAAATTTGACTTAGTTTGTTGCTGTGCAGAAAAACAAAGGAAAAGCTGGAATTCCCCAGAAATGCGACCGCATTTCTGGGAAGGCAAAAATGAAATGCGACCGCATTTCTGGAAAAACAGAGGTCGTTTCGAGTAGCACGCGAGTCGTTGTTGACGAGTCTTTTTCGCACCTAACTGGTTGTTTTGACCCCGAAACTGACTGGGCAACCTTCCAGCACCTATTTCGCAGCTCCTCAACCAATTTTTACACTATATAAGCTCGAGATTCGAAGTCAAATCGAAGCAGAACTCACTTGGAAGAAAAGGGTGGTGATAAAACCCTGGCTCGACGCCAATGAGTAGGGATGACCGAGGTCCTTCTTAGATGACCAAATTCTAACCCGAGAGAGAGTTAGACATCAAACCTTGTGGATTGTAGAGAGTTTCACCCATTCCCATCTTGTAAAAGTGAGAGAGTGGAGTGTTTTAGCGAACTCTAGAAGGATTTTGTAAACAAAAAACCCATAATATTTAGCTATCTCCTTTATTTCCAGCTTGTGATTACTTTTCATTATTCTGTATTCTTTACATTCTTATTCAATGAAAATGTGTTCATTTGCTTTGTATCCCATCATGAGTAGCTAAATCCCGTTGAGGGGTTCAATGTGGTGAATTCCCTTAGGGTTTAATGGCTTGAAAGTGTTTTATTTGCTTAAGTAGGGTTTAATGCATGTCATTCTTTATTGAATATCATTACGATCTTGTTGAGTTTAATTTGATCACTTAGACTTTGCATGCTATGTGAGTTTGATCTCGAAAGGGACAAACGATATCGGTTCTCATAAAGGTGATATAGGAGAAAAAGCTCGAAAGAGATTGTTTGGCAGTATAGGGCAAGCTGCCTAAGGCACCCTATATCGACATAGGGTTATAGGTTGCATTCGTGAATTATCTATGTCGGAGTCGAGTCCCAGAAATGGGCATAACGGTACTCGCTTAGCCTTCTTACGGTATTTGGGAACAAGGGCCAAAAGGAAGTTAAATCTGACCCAATGCATGAAATACTCTTAAGTTAGATATTGCATAAGTATGGTTGTTACCCTAGGGATGAATCCATGTTGAATACATCGTTTGTTTATTATTGTTATTCTCTATTAGTTATTTGCATGTTTAATTTATCTTTTCAAAAACCCAATCAATCAACTTATTTTCTTTGGTTACCTTTTCAAAAGCAATCATTTGAGCAGTTTCTTCATCAAATCTGAATTTCCAATTTAGTCCTCGTGGGATCGATACCCTTGGAATACTTCTGAGGTTTTTTTATTACTACGTGCGACAGTGTATACTTGCACTTAAGTGTTGGCTGAATATTTCTTTCTTATTATTATCCATCTTATCTCACATTCCATCCATTCAGTTCACACACGCACCAACCGCCCCTTTGAGTTTGATGCTGAATGTTTGAAGGCTTTCAACACCCTAAAAACAACATTAGTCACTGCACCTATCATCTCTTCACCCAATTGGCAATTTCCATTTGAATTGATGTGTGATGCAAGTGATTTCACTGTTGGGGCTATGTTGGGACAAAGAATAGGGAAGTTGATTCACCCTATTTATTATGCTAGAAAAACTCTAAATGAGGCCCAAAAGAATTATACAACCACTGAAAAAGATCTTGTGGCTGTGGTAAAATTTAGGCCTAATTTAGTGGGAACCAAAGTGACAGTTTTTACGGACCATGTGCTCGTTGATCCGAACGATTATCTGCAAGCGCACAGGTCGTCACAAGTAATAGTAAAACGGAAGAGTTCCGAGTATCGAATCCACAAGGAGGCGAAGCGAAATTTAAGCAAGCAAAAAGGATTCTTGAACACTAAAAATACTTGAGAGAAATAATATTTAGGGACAAAAACATGCAATTAAAATGAATTTAAAAATTAAAGCAATTAAAAAGGAAATTTGATCAACCACGAAATAAAATAAAATGTGGAGAAAGAGCTTTTAATGGGAAGTGGGGTCTTGAAACTCAATTATTAGCTAACTAATTATTATAATTGTCCTATCTCATTGCCCAACTAATTATACTCCTAGAATCTCCGTTAATCACATAGATTCTCCTGTCGGTCTCCCCTAATTGTAATTAATCCATTTTAACAACCTAAGTGTCCTTAGCGCCATTAAAATTCGTTAATTATTACGCTCTGATTCATTTTAGGAATCTAAGTTTAATCAACTAATCCCGTTGTCACGACGGGCAATTAAACTAGTTGCATGGATTACGATATATCCTAACTTCTCTCCGTCGAGTCTCCATTAAGAATTAGTTCAATACACAATTGGTCAGATTGCATACAACATTAAGCACATCCATACAAATAATTAGGAAATAGGGCAAGAGATAGACAATTATAACAATATTTAACTATAATTTCATTTCAAGACCCCAAATTGGGATTTAGCTATACATAGCTAAAATATTCACAAAATTTACAATGGAAAGCATAAATATAAGCACAATAAAAGGGAAGGAATTGACCGTCGAAGACCCCGTCGCTGGCGCTTAGAGTCCCTCCGAGCAACCCTTGAGCCTTCTAGAGCGCTCCCAAAAACTTCCCAAAATTTTCCCACTAAAGAACTCTCAAAAAGGCTAGAGAGCCTTTGAGAAAAGGCTCCAAAGGAGCCTTAGAAAGAAAAGAATGAAGGAATGAAATGATGGTTGATGATGAAAAAGGGCTTCAAGGGGCGCCTTATATAGGCTCGGAAATGGGACAGTGTCGCGACGCTATCGGCACAGCGTCGCGACACTGTGACGTCATCAACTTGCCGGCCAAGAAATGGGACAACGTCTCGACTCTAGGCGAATTCCAGAACTTTCTAGTGCGATTTTGGGCTTGAATTTGGACCTCCCTTCATTTCTTTTGGGTCTCATCTTCATGGTTGACTTCTTTGGACTTCCCCTTGACCCATGGATGGAAACTTGGCTTGAATGGCTCATTTTTTGGACTTTTTTCCACAAATTTCCATAAAGTGCTCCTTAGGACAAAATAATAAATTAAATTAGATATTTTCAATAAAAACACAATTAAAGCACTAAAAAGCTTAATAAATTGGGGCTAAAATAGCGACATTTCTGTCCGCTATCACCATGCTGCCATAAAGTACCTTTTAGCAAAAAAGGATGCCAAGCCTAGGCTTATTAGATGGGTACTTTTGCTCCAAGAATTTTATTTGGAGATTAAAGATAAAAAAGGGTCTAAGAACTTAGTTGCTAACCACTTGTCTAGGTTGGAGAGTAATGAAAATCAGTTGCAGCAAGGTGAAATTAAGGACTCATTTCTTGATGAGCAACTTCTCACAGTAGCTCAAGTGAGGGAAGTTGATACCCCTTGGTTTGCTGACCTTGCAAACTACTTAGCTTGTTGGATTTTACCAGTTGACATGAAAAAAAAAAAAAGAACAACTGAAAAAATTCTATTCCGAGGTCAAATTCTATTTATGGGATGATCCATTTTTGTATAGGCAGTGCGCTGATGGGATTCTTAGAAGATATGTTGCTGAGGATGAAATTCAGTCTATTTTAGCTCATTGTCACTCATCTCCATATGGTGGCCATTTTGGTGGACAAAGAACAGCTGCAAAAGTGTTTCAATCAGGGTTCTATTGGCCTACAGTGTTCAAAAATGCCCATTTATTTAGGAAAGTTTGTGATAAATGCTAGAGAAAAGGGAACATAAGCCAGCGGGATGAAATGTCTCTAACTTACATTTTAGAAGTGGAACTCTTTGATGTTTGGGGTTTGGATTTCATGGGACCTTTTCCACCATCATTTGGAAATTTGTACATACTGTTTGCAGTGGATTATGTATCCAAATGGGTTGAGGCCATAGCTTGCCCACTAAATGATGCAAAAATAGTTTTGAAGTTCCTCCACAAGCATATATTCACTAGATTTGGAACCCCAAGGGCCTTAATTAGTGATGAAGGAACTCACTTCGTGAATAAGTTGTTGGGCAATCTATTGGCTAAGTATAATGTGAAGCATAGAATACCCACTCCATATCATCCTCAAGCCAATGGGCAAGCTAAAATTTCCAATAGGGAAATTAAGGGAATTCTTAAAGAAATGGTAAGTCCAAACCAAAAGGATTGGTCCCTTAGGCTTGATGATGCACTTTGGGCATACATGACAGGCTATAAAACCCTTTTGGGAATGTATCCATATAGGTTGGTTTTTGGAAAAGCCTGCCATTTGCCTCTAAAGTTAGAGCACAAAGCTTTTTGGGCCATAAAAAAACTCAATTTTGATCATGGGACAGCAAGAGAGTTGAGAAAATTCCAGCTTTTGGAGATGGATGAATTCAAGCACTTATCTTATGAAAATGCAAAGTTGTACAAGGAAAAGACCAAAATTTTCCATGATAAAAAATTGGTGCCTAAATAGTTTGAAAGAGGTCAAAAGGTGTTGCTATTTAACTCTAGACTTAAGCTTTTCCCTGGTAAGCTTAAGTCTAAGTGGTCTGGACCTTTCACTGTGTTAGAAGCATATAGTCATGGGGTTGTTTTGTTGAAGGATGAGAGTGATGGAAGAGAGTTTAAGGTAAATGGGCAAAGACTAAAACACTATTGAGGTGAAGAATTTAAAAGAGGCTATGCCTCTTGTAAGTTGCTGAACATTTGAAAATGAAAAGAAAAAAAAAAAGCGGGCAGTGGTTTTAGGAGTCAAATTTTATTTTTAAGCTCCGGTTGGAATGGTGAAAGAATGTTAATATTCGTGTGGTTTGATTTTTTGTAGTTAGTTAGTTTTTGTTAGTTGTTTTGATTAAATTGTTCCATTTGAATTGTGTGGTTTTTGTTTTCTTGCATGTAGCAGAAAATTAATTAAAGCATTGATGGGCTAGCTGGCGTGAGGCAGTGGCATTTGACAAGATAGAGCAACTGCTGTGATGGGAAATGGTAGCAATTTTGCTATGATCAAGGAGGGAAAGCTACAGCTCTTTAAAGGAAAATCTGTCAACGTATCAGAGACTTCAATGGGCTGGAAGCAAATTTCATTGGCAGTTGAAAGATTTCCAAATATGTAATGCACATTCCAACAACCAAATCTGATAATTAATGAGGAGTGCAAGCATAGGGGTCTTTAAATTGAAGGGGCTACAACAGCTTTGGCATGCAAAGAAAAGTTTAAAATTTAGTCCTCTCGATTTTGGTCCTTTAAGCAGTTTGAAGGGCTTTTGTTGTTGTTGTTGTCCTTCCCTTTAGCAGATGGAGCCTCGGTCAATTTCAAGGAATCTCTTTAGGCCAAAAGTGGATGAATCTTCATCTCCAAAGGTGATGGTTCAAGGTGAGGCTGCCACTGCTCAAAAATCTAGAAAAGAAAAAGGCAATTAGCAAGCGGTTCACAAGATGAGTTTAGCACGGTTCAACCAAATTCTCCTCCACCAAAGAAGAGCTTGAAAAATAAAGGAAAGAAGCTCATGTTAAAAGTTAGAGAGGAGCCTAAAAAGTTTATTAATGTTGCTACTGAAGCTCGGTTTGAAGAATTGTAGAAAAGAGAGTTGTTGCCTAAGAGAGGATTTGATTCGAATTTGGAGAAGTTACCTCACTTCCTTGCTGCTATCATCACAAACCACAGCTGGGAGAATCTTTGCAAGAAGCCAGAGCCTGCTGTTATCAACATAGTCAAGGAGTTTTATGCAAACTTCCAAGACAATGGAATGTGGCAGACAAGAGTTAGAGGCCAAGTAGTTCAATGGAGCCCCCATGTGATCAATGAGTTCTACAACATTCCAGACTTCCTTCTTGCTATTTTCAACTCCATGGAAATAGCCCCATCCAATGACCAACTTCAGGCTGCTTTGTTAACATGTGGTATGGATGGAGCTAGTTGGAAAATGTCAAAAAATGGGAATAGGACAATGTTATCTGCTTATATAGCTCATGAGGCAAATGTTTGGTTATGGTTTGTGAGGAATAAACTTCTCCCCACAACTCATGACACTACGGTATCTAAGGAAAGAGTCCTTCTAATATTCTCTATTTTGAGAATTCTAAGTATAGATGTGGGTCGACTCATTACAAGAGAGATTACAGCTTGTGCAAGGAAAAAGACTGGCAGATTGTTCTTTCCCAATTTGATCACTGCCTTGTGCATTAAAGCCAATGTGGAGATAGCAAGTGATGATGACGTCTTGATGGACAAAGGGCTAATTGACACTGCTTCTATCGCCAGGCTTGTAGGGGAAAAGAAGGGAAGGAAGAGCTCAAACATTGTGTGCGGAATTGAAGAAATACTCAAGCAACAGAGGAAGCTCATGCACCAAGTGTAGCATAATGAAGCTCAACAAAGGATGTACTAGGAATATGCTCTCTAAAGAGATGAAGCAATGGGAAAAAAACCTTTGAATTCGGATTTGAGGAATTGCCTCAACCTTTTCTTCAGTTCCCTGAAGATGTTTTCAACCCATGGTGTCCTCCTTCCTCCAGTGATGATGAAGGCAATGCTGATGAAGGCCAAGAAGATTGAAGAAAATGAGGGAGTCTTGTTGTGACCTTTGTTGTTTCTGTTTTCCTTTTGCGAGCCTGTTCTATAAGTTGTTGCTTAAGTCTGCTATGGTTATCTTATGTTTTTATTTGCTTATTTTAGATGTTGCTTTTGAAAAAAATGTGTAGGAATGAAAGTTAAAGATGTGCATGTATTAATGATCATATCAATTGAATTCATATCAAAGTTAGAAATGTTATGGTGCACTAGTTGGTATGATTGAGCTTACCTTTTGTGGGCATGTTGGAATCTATGGGCATATATAAAGATGCAATTAGGCATAGTCATGTTTGTCTTTTTTTTTTGTAATTCGTTGGTTGCTGTGATAATGTGTTAATAATGCCCAAAAGTGCAAAGCTTGCTTAAAATGCTCTAGATAGTCATTTAACCCATGTAAGCGACTGTTTATGCTAAAAGTGGGATTTGTGTGTCTACTTGAGCCGCTATAGGAAATAATTTTAGCTTGAGCATGTATTCAACTTGTGCAATATGTTGTTAGAAGCCTTTTTGTAGTGCATAGATGTTCTTTTGTGTAAAGTTACCTATTTCTGAATGTCGCAACAGTAGCTGTACTTGGTAAAAAAATTTGTTCTTAAAAAAAAAAGAATGAAACCAAAGTGTTTGTTTATTTTCCTAAAAGCTTAGCCTAATTGCTTAAGTTAGACTATCCTTTTGTGTTATAAGTCCTTAGATAGATAGTAAGCTTCCTAATTTTCTTTCTTAGCTTATGTCGAATCTTAGGAAGGCTTGTTCTTAGTCCTTTTGCACAAACCTCATTATTTCTTAAGCAATAAGCTTTAGCTTCTTTAGAAAATAAGTTTGGGGGTTCTTGCCTTGCTTTCTCATTCATTGGGGACAATGAATAGATTAAGTTTGGGGGTGAGGTATCCCAAAGAGAAAAAATGTTGAGAAAAGAAGAAAATGCAGCTTAGGAAGCATTCCTCTTTTTCCTAGAATTGTCTAAGATGCACTCCTCTCCCTTTTGAATGTCTTATGTTGCTTCGAGTTTGCCTAGTAACCAGGGGGATTTATGATACTCATAGTTTTCCCATGCGTCAAAAAGTAGCTCAAAGGAAGATAATGCATCATGCTAAAGAAAAATCATGTCAATTGGAGAAGGGATGAGTGTTGGCTAGAAAGCAAATCTTCTCCAAGGCTTAGGTGAGCTTCACCAGAAAGTGTTGTCATTCTAAGAAGCAAGAAAGTAGTTGCTAGAAGCTATCTTAGGCAACTTTGAGAAAAATGAGTGTAGTTCTTGTTAGGTGATGAGTTTGAGGTCAGGGTGAGTTTCACCACAAATGTTGTCATTCCTGGACCAAGGAACTTTGACCTCGAAGACATTCTAAACTGGTTCTAAAAAAAAGTTCAAGAGAAGTTTAAGGCTGAGCTTGTTGAAGTTTTGACGTTGTGCATAAGGGTTTTAGGATTAAGGTTTGAGCTAAGAAAAGGCAAAAAGGTTAGTGGCTTGCTTGATATCAGTAGGCTAGTGCAATCGGATATCATGACTTTTGGAAATAGGCTAAGTTAGTGGATCAAAAGCAGAACACTAAAGTTTTGAGTAATACCAAGTTTTAGGTTGAATTGTTTTAAAGTACTGCATTTTGAGATGTTGTATGCATTCAAAAAAGGGGTTTTGGCAAAAAGTAGCTATGTTGCTGATATTTAGGCTATTTTGTATGCAAGCTGAATGAAAGCAAGTTTGGAGGAGTCTTTTAGCCTAGCATTGCTCAGGGCTAGGGACGAGCTATGAGCTAAGTTTGGGGGTTGATAACTCTTGGAAACAAGAGTTATTGGCTATATTTTTAGGCTTAAAGCTTTATGATTGCTGAAAATTGTTGTGATATTGTGCATAATTGTTTGAATTTTGAAGCTAGGTTGTTTGGATATTGTGGGAAAGAAGTTTAGTTTAAATTGGTACATATTTGGTTTTTCTAAGCTAATTTGAAGCTGTCAATTGCACAGGTAATGCTATAGTAGTTGAGCTGACAGCAGGTAGTAGTGGAGCTAAAATCTTAAGTGGTTGCATGTGTTCTCCACGTGGGAGGCTCGTTAATTGAGCTGGCACTCCTAGATGCTGATGCAAGCTTTTTTCAACTTTTAGGACAAAATCCATGTGAGAATAGGAGTCCAATCATCCCTGAATTCCACGATTAGGGTAGACTATTTAAGGAATGAAGACCTAAAAAGGAAAGGGACAGTTGGAAAAGAGAGGGAATCATCCTTGGAGCTGCCGATATGGGTGCAAAGAGGAAAAAGACAGAGGGAAGTTTCTCATAGGACAAATTCCAGTTTGGGAAAGCTGGATTCCACCTTGGAAGCTTCTTCTTTAGCTTAAGCTTTTCATCTTATCTCTTCTCCTTGGTGCTAATTTGTGTTTAAGGCTAAAAGAATGTTGTGTATGGAAGTTTTTTGCTATATTGAACTTATTTCTCTTTTGAACATGAACTAATCCTCATTAGGTGAGGAATAGGAGTTTTATATTGTAACTAAGTGCATAGTTGTAGTTGAACCTTGAGATTTCAATTTTAAAGTAAAGTGTACTTCATTTTAATTCTAGATTTTCGTTTGGCCAACCATTATCTAGTAATGTTGTCATGAATTTGGGAAAATGAGTGATAACCGAATGCTTTACTTTACATTAGCTTGATAAAAGTAGTGGCTAAGCTAGTGGGTAGTTTGGGAATGAACACTCACCTAATACACAATTCAGTAGAACTCTAAATTAGGTGTTGAATGGGAATTTAATCACCTAACTCAAGGAAAATTGGAAGATTCTCGTGAACAAAGCTGGGTGAGATGGAAATTGCAAGAGTTTAGTTGTAACAGCACTTAATAGCAATATAGAAACTCATAATCCGAGCCTATTCTTCTCTGTTGTCCAACCCCTGTTGCACTGTTTTTTCTTATTTTTGTCACTTAAGTCTTTTAGTAATTTTCTTACATTATTGCACTTTAGTTAATGAAAACTATTTGGTTCTTAGTTACTCTGAATTTCACTAAAAATCATGTTTAGAAGTAGTGAAAATTCTGCAAATCAATCCCTGTGGAGAACAATCTTAATTTAATTATCACTTGCTGCCATGATGTGTATACTTGCACGTTTTTGAGCTATTTGTTGCATAATTTAGCTTCACTTTGCACAAGGCAACAGTAAGTCAGTCGACAATCTCCACTATGTAGCTGAATTATTTCTTGTGTCCAGAGTATGAGGGTTTTTTATGAACCATGCCACTACATGACATTTACAGAAATAACCAATTTTCATATAGCCATTTACTTGATTGAGTAAAGCTCCATTTTGGACAGAGAGGAAAGATGCTAAGATAAAAATTGTTTAGAATCAAATCTATGCAACGTATGTGCCACCTCCATCTCCATCCCCACACGTGTTCATGTATTGTTGTAAAATATGGTATCTTGTTAAGTGATTACTTGGGAAAGAATAAATGGTAAAGATGAAGTGTTTGCTGTATTAAATCATTTATTTTATTTCTTTTCTCTTATGACGTCAACACTCACACTATTTGGACAGATATAAGTGGTGAAAGATGAAGAATTCGTTGTGTTGTATGATTTGCTTCATCTTTGATATACACAATGATTCCTGTGACACCCGAGTTAGGAGGGGTGCATGAATGAACCGTGGCCACATCCGAATGAGAGGGATCTTGAGGACATGAAAGTATGGTCAAGATAAGCTTAAAAGAATTGATAGATACTACCTATACCAACAAAGTGCACCTTCCTTTTCGGTGGCTCAATCATAGGAACTTTGAAGTTAAGCGTGCTTGGCTTGGAGAAGTTCTATGTCGGGTGACTTCCTGGGAATTTTCCTAGGAAGCATGTGAGTGAGGACAAAACATGCTAAAAGGACCCCGTGTTGGTTTGTGGGGGCAGCTGATAACTCTTAGTATAAGAGTTATTTACCTTATCTTTTAGCTTGGATTCTTTAATATGGGAGTAATTGGCTAGCATATTTTGATATTTTCCCTCTATAAACCTCATGCTTTGGTCTGAATCATCTTTGAGGAAATAGTTAATATTTTTCTACTGTTTTGAAAGTGAAATGCATTAAATTTTGTGTACTTATATTGCAGATCCATAAAGTCATTTTGGTAGCAGACTAAAGGCAGCATGTGTAGCAGTTAAAGTGATTGAGGAGCTGGAGATGGAATTGCTGGATCAATTCTGGAGCAAAGTTCACACGTGATTCACACGAGAGAAAAATCGGTTCATTAAATGAGCTGGCACTTTTTATTACAATCAGCTCTTTCATCCAATGGGAGTCTGCCATCTTGCTGAAAAGAAGCTGATGTAGCCCTGAATTCAATGAAGAGAGGAATATTTTTTTTAGGGCAACCACATTTGTGAAGGATATAAAAAGGAGAAGAAACAAAAAAAGAGAGGAGATACATACAGACAGCAGTGGAGAAATCGAGAAGGGAAGATAAGGAGATTCCAAAGAAGAAGGGGAAGCTGACATTTGGAAGGAGCATCTGCTGCAACCTTTCCATTTCTGGCGACTTCTTCCTTTATTTTTCTTTCTTCTTCTCTTGAACTTTGAGTAGTTGTGTTTTAAGTTTCTTATGGCTTTTTCTGGTTGTTTTATTTTGTTTTCAGCTTGTAACATGAACTAATCACCTTAAGGTGAGGATTAGGATACTTTTGTATTAATCTAAACATTGGAGCTGAGCTCCTTAGCTTTCTTAATCTGGTTTTGAGGGTGTTTAATGCTTAAGCAAAGATTTCGTCCGGCCAACCATTTCTTTGCACTGTCATCTTTAGTTTTGGGAAAAACAAGGGTGGCTGAATACTCAAAATCACATTAGCTCCTTGTTAGGGTTAGTAGCTAGCTAAGTGAAGGAGTTAGGGATAACACTTCGCCTAATGCACATAATACAGCATGTTTAAAATGAAGTGGGTTAATGGGAGTTAATCTGCTATTTTAGGAGATCTGGGAAGATTCCGTGAGAAACTGTTGTGTGGATTGAGGGAGCAAAGTTCTTGCTCTAGCGTTTGATGTTTAGAGAAATACAAATAGTTCCTAATCTGAGCCTATTTTCTTAACCTTGTTGCAAGTCTCGTTTCTCTAGCATTTTGCACCTTGCCTTGTTTTATGTTTATTTCTGCAATTTATTTTATCAAAACACCTAAGTGTAGACATTACTAAAATTTAATCGGTTACCACTTTGAATTTGCTAGAAATTAAGTTTAAGCATAGGAATTTTCTTGTTCTAATCCCTGTGGAGACGATATTAATATACTTATCACTTGCTGCTAGCCGTGTATACTTGCACGTGCATTGTGTGGAATTTCATTGAATATTTTAACCCCACCTTACAAGGCAACAAGTTTTTGGAGTTATTTGCAGCCTTCACTCTCAGAAGCAGTTTCAGACAAGTATGGTGACGTCACTAGGTCGTAGAGGATATAGGGGAATGCAGGGGTTGTGAGGTGCCAAATCTAGATTCTGAATCCTGGACCTGGGTCGTTACAGATGGTATTAGAGTGGAACCTCTCCCAGTAGAATGTGGTTTGAGGGTGAACCAAGGTAGAAGCTGGTGGGCATGTGACACCCGAGTTAGGAGGGGTACATGAATGAATCAAGGCCACATCCGAATAAGAGGGATCTTGAGGATATGAAAGTATGGTCAAGATAAGCTTAAAAGAATTGATAGATACTACCTATACCAACAAGGTACACCTTCCTTTTCAGTGGCTCAATCATAGGAACTTTGAAGTTAAGCGTGCTTGGCTTGGAGAAGTTCTACGTTGGGTGACTTCCTGGGAATTTTCCTAGGAAGCATGTAAGTGAGGACAAAACATGCTAAAAGGACCCCGTGTTGGTTTGTGGGGACAGTCTTCACTCTTAGAAGCAGTTTTAGACAAGTATGGTGACGTCGCCAGGTCGTAGAGGATATAGGAGAATGTCGGGGTCATGAGGTGCCGAATCTGGATTCTGAATCCTATACTTGGGTCGTTACAATTCTAGTTTCATCTCGATATAAATATTGATTCTAGTTTCCTCATGTCCTTGTTGTTATATGTTTAGGGTATTGGAAAATCAATAGTTTGCTGCTCGATCGAAAGAGAGGAAGACACGATATATACAAGAGTTGGAGCGCAAAGTGCATACTCTTCAAATAGAAGAACTACTCAATCGGCGCAATTGACTTTGTTCTAGGTTTGTGTTTTATCAATATAAAGCTAAGCTTTCATTTTCCAAGAATTTTCACTCTCTGACTTGATTTTTGGATGGGGTGCATTTCAATTGCTGCAAGGGATACATAGGGTTCGTTTGGTTATATTTCCTCATAAATGTTTTTATACACAAGTTATTATATACTTAAAAACTCTTTTTAAAAAAGTTGGTTTCAAGTGTTTCTCTCAAAATGGTTTATTTCTCAACTATGAAGCACAAACACGCTAAAATGGAGGAAGGATCTGTGTCGGGCACGAATTCGTCCGTACACGCATCGGACACGCAATTTTGTGTCCTAATTTTTTTTTCTTTCAGACATGTTGGGACACGGTCCAGACACACCCACGAACACGACCATTTCAAAATTTAGAAGATTGGGCCCAAATTGAAGCCCAATTCTCTGGAGTCTGGGTGCTTTTTAATTTTTTAAAAAAAAAATAGAAAACACAGAAAGGAAACCCTACGAAAACATTAGTCATGCGGCTATTCCATCTTCACGATTTCTGAAAACAGCACTACAACGCTTCGATTCTTCTTAACGATTTCCGTTGATCATTTTCTTCTCTCTTTGTCACCACCAGCGCCGTCACTGGCCGTCTTTGCCACCGCCACCGGCGCCGCTTGTTGCAAGAAGCTGCCATTGAAGCATCAAAAGTTGCCCTCGACACTTCTTTTTTCTTCAGTTTAAGTTCTTTTCTTTTTGTTTTTAAACATTCGTTTGAGCTTACCTAGACAAACCCTCACAAATAGGCCCAGCCCAATAAAAGAGGTATTTTTAATTTTTTTTTTTAAGAAAAGAGGGTTGAAATTAAAAAAATTTAAAAAAAAGGTTATATATATACTAAAAAAAGATTAAGAATTTATATATATACTAAAAATTAAAAATATATATACTAAAAATTTTTTTAAAAATTATATATATATATATATATATATATATATATATACTAAAAACAATTATAAAAAAACAAAAAAAAAAAAAACAACGTATCCGTGTCCTAGTTTTTTAGAAATTGACGTATCGTCGTGTCCGTGTCTGTGCTTCTTAGTTTCTCAATCTCATTTTTTAATAAGTCATTTTTAGTGGTTGCCAAACACTAGAAATTTTTTCAAAATTAAACACTTGAAAAGTTAAACCAAACACACCTATAAAGTTACTACAATAATCTGCTTGATACTTGTGTCTTTTTTTGGTTGCTATTTTGTAATAGATTTAGACTTTTGTTGTGATTAAAATTAAAATATCGTTTTTTTTTTTTTTTAGAAAGTGATTCAATGAGTTTAGTTGTGAATTCATGATAAGTTTCATGTCTACATAAGTTAAGATATGTTTACGAGTTTTGAGTTTATTTGATTTTTTTGGTATGTATAGTTCATGTTTATATTGTTGAGTTTTAAGTAAAAGTAGTTGTTGTGTTATGTTAAATATATTTTCAAGGGTTAATTTGGGTGAGTGTGCTAAGAGATTGTTTTGAGTGTGAGAGGTGAGTGATAGATTGTTTTGTGAGAGGGTGTAAGTGTGAGTGCATGCTAAGAGATTGTTTTGAGTATGAAAGATGATTTACTTGTTTATATTGGTTTCTTGAGTATTCGTTTGATGTTATTCAAAAGGGACTACTTTTCAACATCATGATGACATGAAGTTTCAGGTAAAATTACTTAGTAAAGTTAGATTAATTTAGTTGCTTTGATCGTTTTAGTTCATAAGTTCATGGGTTGTGTAACTTTGGAAGTTAGTTTAAAGTTTTGATTGTTTTTGTTAAAGTTCTTTCTTTTTTTTTTTCTTTTTTTTTTTGGTTAAATTTTAATGAGTTTAATTGTTGTAGTTCCTTATAATTCGTTTAGGGTTATACAATCTTTCATTGGGAGTTTCCATATTTTCTGATCAAATCTGTTTCTCTACTCCAGAGTTGTGTGATATAGTTTCCCACATATTTGACAACTTACCTTTTGCTTTGAAGTTCCACCAAGTTGATTCAAATTACTGTTGTTTCTTTGTATAATGTTGGAAAGGTTACCTTGTTGTGTATTGTTGTTACCTTATAAGGCAATGTTATAAGACATCAATGCTAAATTGTTTTGGGGATTCATGTCCAAGTTGAGTTTTTCGCCGAAGATGAAATGGTGGAGATTGTTCTCAATATGAGAAGGTAACCTCTTAATTTGATTTGTGTATGCCTTCTTCTTCACCTTTTTTTATCATGTTTAACATGTGTTGTCTGCTAGTGACTATCAATGATAGACACTAATATACTATCATGCTAATAGACTCTGTATAATCCTTTCTATCAGTGTCTATCACTGATAGACTCCGATTAATTGAAGTCTTTCGATGACTATCAGTGATAGACACTCATAATCCTTTCTATCAGATAGCTGCTGATAAAAAGGGTATATTTGTAACTTAACATCACTTTGTGTTATTTCTGCAAATAGTTTTACTTTTTGCTATTTTTGCAATATGTTTAGTTCTTTTTGCTATTTCTGCAAATGTCCCAAACATTTACAAGGATTACTCATAATATATTAAGAAAGAGGCCCAACTCAATTAATTAAGTTTTAATAGGTTAAAACTCACTTTTGGTCTCTGAACTTTCATAAAAGTAACAATTTAGCCTCTGAACTTTGATTTGTAACAATTTAGTCCTTGAACTTTAATAAGTAACGAATTAGTCCTTGAACTTTAATAAGTAACAATTTAGTCCCTTTATTTTAAAATTTATAACAATTTAATTCTTGTTGCAAAAAAATCATCAAAATTAAATGCAATTTTTATTATTTAGGCCCCGTTTGATAACCATTTGGTTTTTGAAAATTAAGTGCTTTCACCTATAAGTTTTTGGGTTTTAGTATCAATCTTCTACCTTGTTTTCAAAAACCAAGTCCAATTTTGGAAACAAAAAAAAAAAAAAGTAGTTTTCAAAAACTTGTTTTTGTTTTTAAAATTTGGCTAGGAATTCAAATGTAACCTTGACTAGGATGAAAGCGATGGTAGGAAATCTAGGAGAAAACAAGCATAATTTTCAAAAACCAAATGGCTATCAAACGGGACCTTAATGATATTTGTAGCTTATAAACATATTAGGTTACAAATTAAATTAATTTATTAATATATGCATGTACGAAATTTCATTAAATCTTAACATTTATTCACGTTAGGAATTAAACCATTACAAATTTTGAAGTGCAAAGACTAACTAATTGTTACATATGCAAGTTTAGGGACTAAATTGTTACAAAATTGAAAGTACATGGACTAAGTCGTCCAGAGACTAAATTGTTACTTTCATGAAAGTGCAAAGATGAAAAGTGATTTTTAACTTTTCTTTTTATATAATAATAATGGTAAATGGTGTATTCTAAGTAATTATAACAAATAAAGTAAAATGAAAAATTTGACAAAAAAAGTTAGAGGTCCACTGCCTAAAGCACTCATATCAACTCTAAATAGCCAAACTTGACTTTACTAGGTAATGACTCAGCCTACTAGGTGGGAATTGATAGCTTGACCCACCACTAAGTAAGACCAAGAAGTGTTCAACGAGTACATATCATTTAAGAAAGACAAGATTATTCATAATTGGTTCATTTGGTGATATCATATGACCCACAATGTGATATCAAACCAATCAAATCGAAAACTAGAAACTACTCAAGCTAGCATCGAAGAAGGGCGAACCTACTTAGATTTGGCAAAACATGACGCCTGAATAAGAAGGAACGAGCTCAAAAGACTTGACGATAGGGCAAAGATGTTTGTGCCAATTTAGTTACATCAGTCAACTGTTCATTAATTTACTTAAGGTGATATTTGATCTAATACTAAATGTGATTGACACTCAATATATGCTAGTTAGACCAAACGAAACAACCAATATTCAGCTTGAGATGACTAATTAGACAATTTGTAAAGGCTAGACACCCTAAAAAGTCATTTTTGAAGTTTACCAATGTAAGAAATATATACTCGATCAATGACATACTATCATGTTTGATGTTATCTTAGAATGTCATAATTTCACACTAGCAGTCGCAAGTTTGGTTAAAATAGACACAAAACAATCAACCTTATGACTGAAGTGAGGAGGGAAGAAGTACACTTATGACATGTTTAGGAATGATTTTGAAATAACCAAAATTATTTTTGTCATGTTCTTTTTAGTGAATAATGACATGAAAAAAGTGATTTTTAATTAGTCGTCATTCCAAAATCAACTCCTAAAAATATACTAATTTGTCTCGTACAATATCTTAAAATACATCACCAATGTGTAATTACTTGTTCAATCTATTTGGACCTATCAATTACCTTACCATGATATAGATCCTTTGGAGGGTTATATTTAATTGCACAACTGTAACAAGTCATATGCAACTTCAATGGTAAAGATTACACTCATTCTTGTCAATATGAGTATAACTCAACCATTGAGGCATGTACTAATTTTCTTGAGAGATCAAAGGTTTAACTTTTCATTCCTACATTTGTGCAAACTAAAAAAAATAGACCCTTCGTTATTACAATTAAATCTCAATTTTACTAAAAAATTTAAGATTAAATTGCAAAGTTGGTCCTATAGTTAGAAAAAAGTTAGAATCTAGTTCCTATAATTTTAAAAGTTAGAAGTTTGTCTCTATGGTTTAATAAAACTATTAAATAATCCCTACTAGCTATTGGAAGCCACTAACAGATTGAGTACATGACAGCTACTCAATCTGTTGGTGGCTTCTAACGGACACGTACTTAGTCTGTTAGTGATCTATAATGGTAAGGACTATTTATGGGTAACTGGTGGAAATGACCCAAAAGTTGTGGGTTATAGAAAACCGACCTCTTTTTTAAAAATAGTTTGTATGACCTCATATCTTTCTTCTCAGTTACGATCATTGCTGGGAAGCTGGCCAACAAAGGCCCTAAAGAAAAAGGCAAAGTCTCATTTTTTGGTTTCCGGTCGAGATCGTAACAAGGAAAAATGGCAGCAAGGTGAAAAATTGCAACTTTGCTACTATTTTCCCCTTTTCTTTTCTCTTGTTTTTCTTCTAATCATCAGTTTCAAGTTCTTAATTCAAGGAGAAGAGAACTCATATAAATTTGCAACTGTAAAGGATTTTGGGAGAATCTCAAACCGACGATGCCTTTATTTTGTTGAACACGATTCTTGTTTCTATATCTAAGCAACCAAAGGTCATTTTGTTTGGAGATTATGTTGACCAACATGATTTTGGGTTTTGGGACTTTTTTAGCAGCCATTCTTGTTCATTAAAAAAAAATCTAGTCACAATCCCGACCGAGAAGAAAGAATAGGGTCATAAAAACTAATTTTTAAGAAATTGGTAAGTTTTTTATAACCCAAAATTTTTTGGGTAATTTCCAACCATTAGCCACTATGTATGGGGTTTTAACAAACCATAGAGGTAAAATCCTAACTTTTAAAAGGATAAGGACTAAATTCTTAAACTATAACGACCAATTCATAATTTAACCAAAATTTAATCTAATTTTAGTATTGGAAAATGTTTGAACACCACCACACTTGAATATCCATCATCACAATTTAGATCTCTTACAATAAACACTCCAATATCTCTCTCTTTCCTCTGGCATTACTATCTCCAAATCTCGGCGCCGACATCTCAACCAAAGTTTGAAAAGATTAATAATGTTTTGTGGGTAAGACAACATGTACAAAGTAATTATGCCTTGGAAAAAACAAAGAAGAAAAACAAAAGTCCAACATGAACAAAGAGTAAAATCATATTCATTCCAACTATATTTCAAAGTTTATAGGAAATAAATAGCCATCACAAAAGAAAAAAACCCACCTAAAGTACAAAATTATTTGGCAAAACTACCAATTCTTTGCATGTGGCAGCTTGTAATTTGCAAATTCTATGGGCTCACAAAAAGTTTGGCTTTCTCCCAAGAAAGAAAACAATAAACAATAAACACACATAATTATTTGGCATTATTTCACCAAACAATGGACTCCAAATATGTCAAATTAGCAACTTCAAAAAGCACTTGGCTCTTGATATTAACAATTTGTAGTGGAAAATCATTCATTTGTTTGAATATTTGCACTGCCAATTTGCATATTAATTATCATGAATTTTTATTAACCACAACCTCTGCCGCAATGAATGGAAGAGTTCAATTACAATTCTTTCACTTACCCACTTTTTTTTTTTTTTTATAATATGTGGGGAGGGGGATTCGAACCACAGATCTCGTGGTTATCAGTACAGCTTTGTGCCAGTTGAGCTAAGCTCTTGTTGGCTTTCACTTACCCACTTTTAAAATAAAGATAAGGCTCAATTTATTTATTGTTTTATTATTATTTATTTTTTTGGTATTTGAATTTTCTTTTCTAATTATTCTATTTTCTTTATAATTATTTTTTCCCCAAATTCCAACTAAAAAAAAACCTTACCCTTGATTTTATGCAGGTGGCTTCAAGTAGTTGTCAATCCTAATCCATTTATTGGATGGAGTAGATGAACGAAAGACATATATATCTAGGTTAGATTTTGTCAACTAATTTATGAAAAATTAATAATAAAGACAAAAAGACTAAGGATTAAAGTTTAAGATCTTCGAAAAAATCTTAAAAAATTTAAGGTTCACATTGAAATAATTGTAAAAAAGTTTATAAACAACTAAATATGATTTAAACTTAAAAATAAATAACTGGTGGAAATCTTAAAAATAGTTCTTATTCTTATTTTGAGGTCAAGTTTCACAAAAAGTGAAATAAAATAAATAAAATCATATAAATCTTCCATCTAGAAATTTGAAAAATATGCATTTTGTATCCTTTTGAATGGATATAATAATAATAATAATAATAATAATAATAATAATATTATTATTATTATTATTATTATTTATTGTGTCCAATGGAAAATAAGAGTAGAAATTTTCCTAAGATTTATTGAAAGTATATATGAAACAAATTTGAATATTTAGAAGTAAGAAAATTAAAATAAAATAAATCCAAGACCAAAATGGTATGTTAGTTAAACCTACAATTATTCATTTGCAAGACTAAGAGGTTGATGTTCTCAACTGCAAAGATTATTATGTTACGATGTTCTGATAGGACTTCTAACCATAATATAAGTATTCTTTCAAACATATTAGATGTAAATATGATAGTAGTCCACTAGTCCACTATGCAACAATTCTTTTTTTTTTTTTTTTTTTTTGAAGTAGGCATGATAACTTTTATTTTTAATTTAAACCAATGTTTGTTTATATATATATATATATATATATATATATATATATAATGATTTTTCAATACTATATATATATATATAATGATTTTTCAATACGACATCATGGTTGTAGGCATGGAGTAGAAAAATAAGTTTTCTCTAACTATATCTCAAAAAGTTGCAACTTATTGTAAAAATAAAAATAAATAAATAAATAAAAAAACATGATGATATAAACATAGTTCAATTGAGAAAAAAATCCAAAAAGAAAGAAAGAATAATCAAATAAATTATTTTCTATCTTTTAGAAACGAAAATTTCAAAAATACTTTTAAAATTCTAGTCAAACATGATTAAAAAAAAAAAAAGTTTTTGAAACTTCAATTCATAAATTATAAAACTTCACCAAATTCTCTAAAGAAATTACGAAAAGAGATTAGGGAAAAAGAGTTTTGTATGAAAGTACAACTTTAAAAAAAACGAAACAAAAAAAAAACACATTAATCAAACGATATAAAAGAAAAATTTTAATGGGTGGCATTGTTGAAAAAGTATTTGCAAACCATATGTTGTCAAAAAAAAAAAAATAATAATAAATAAAGAACGCCACTCGATAGTTTGATCAACCATAATCTCAATATGTTACCGACTAACCATATATATTAATTAACTATTATATGGGTGAATCACTCATTAACTAATATATTATATATTGACGTTAATCACTGATATACATGTATTTCTTTTTGTTGTAATTATATAAATTATGTTAGAATTTAAATTAATTATACTTGTATCATATACCTTTACTTAATCTCTATTGATCTTCTTCTTTTTCTTTTTTTGTTTTTCTAAAATATAAAGTGATAAGGATTCAAACCTTTAACTTATAAGAAAAGTTAGTATTATTTGACTCCTACACCAAACGACGTTGATTCAATTAAACCCATAAATCAATATGAAAAAAAAAATAATAAAAAAAATAATGAGAAAAGTAGTATATATTATTGACTAAATTAAATGTGAAGTAGGATATATATAGTGAAAAGTCAAAAACATATCTAACCACAAACCCTAGGTGGAATCCAATGGCCTTCTTTCTCTAAACCTAATTTTGAAGAGATTAATTCCAAGTTTTGGAAATTTTGTAGGAGACATGCCAACCACTCTTGCCAAACCCCAATCCATTCATGCCCCAATTTTCCTCTTCCCTTTTAATTTTTTTTTTTATTCTCTCTCCAATTTTTTCAACACATTCAAAATTGAGATGCTCTCCTTCTTTTCTCTTTTCTTTATGGTCACCAAAATTGAGTCTAAGTTCCTGGCTTTCCACTTACTTCTTCAATAATGAAAAAGCATCTTTTTATTTATTTATTTATTTATTTTACATATATCAAACTTGGACTCTATTTATGTTATTGAATTTTGGATTATATTTTTGTTTTGTTCTGTTTTTTTGTTGTTGTACGTTAATATATCATGAATAAAATATTTACTATGATGTACGAATTGTTTGTCCACAAAAGTTCTAGTGAAGAAAGAATGGGGATAATTGTCTTATCCTTTTGTTTTGTCTTAGATTTAAAAGTTACACTTACAAAATTTATATATAGATGAAAATGATTGGGAAAATTAGCTCTAATGTGTCTTAGATTGAAAAAATAATAAATTTTCTCCTTTTTTGTCCACTTTTTTATTTTTAAGAAGGAAGAAATTATGTATCAATAAAAGGTTAAAATGCAAAAATTTTCCATTCTTTGTACTTAATGAAACATTTTGGCTATGCCCTTTAACTGCATTAACCAAATTCAATCAAAACTATCAAATGCAAATGCTAGGTTAAATTTTGGAAAATAGAAGCATAACCATAAATTTATAGACATAATTGAAATTAAAATTTATATGGAGCCATTTTTCTGTATTTTCAAAACTGATTTTCAAAACTAGTATTGTACTATACAAAAATATTTAAAATATTAGTCCATTAAACTTGGAAGAATTATTTGGATGCATTTTTAAAATTAAACTTATCTAGTATATGGTTTTTTTTTTTTATAAATTCTCTTTCAGGTATATATTCTCCTTTTGTTTCTAATTACATTTTATTTATATTGATTTTAAAATATTATGAGATTAAACAATAATTAATAATTGAGGACAATTGTTTGGCTCGTTGGTAATTGTAAATAAATGAGAAAGAATAAGATTTAAAATGATTTTTAAAAAATCTAAAGTCATGAAGATCATCTACCTAACAAATATCATTTATATTTTCGTTATATTTTGTTTGAAAAGTCGGTCTTAATTTTAAATAGCCATCCTTTCAATCATGTTTTCAAGAAAAAAAAAAAAAAAAAAAAAACTATGTTCATTTTTAAAATAAAAATTATTTTCTTTATAATTTTCTAAATAATTTTTAAATCATTAAAACTGACTTTTAAGGTCTCTTATAATCAATTTTCTTCTATTATTGCGCAATTTTCAAGAAAGTAGTGCTTTTAGTTATATTTATCTTTCGTCTGGGTTTTCCTAAAAAATAATAATAATAAATAAATAAACTTTAGTCGGTGTGTTTCCTGTCATCTCTCGAGCTGCATTTTAAAATAGAAGTAAATTCATAAACATTCAATTTAATGGTGATTCTTTTTTGGCCTAGTTTAAAAGTGATTTTTTTTTTCTTTTACCGTATAGTTTAAAGGTGATTTTTTTTTTTTTTTTTTGGCTTAGGTTGTGCTAAGGATCAAGGGTTATGTGGTTTAAATCCCTACCCCATATGTTGTCAACTTTTTTTTTCATATTTCAAATTATTGAGAAGCGTGTTATATTTCTCTACACTTAATTAAAATCTTAAGGATGTTTTTTTTTTCAGAAATTATGGTGGATTGACTCTTTTAACCCATTAATTTCAAAATTTTCTAAATCTTCTAAATTTATCAATGGTAAGATTTCATGCATTAATTCAATTTTTATTCTTTCCTAAATATCCTTATTTAATTTGGTAACTCTTATTTTATTAATTTATTTTAGTATTATATTTTTGTTTCTGTCAACAGGTAAGGGCAAATATGTAAATGGACTTCTTAAACTCCTTTAATATCCGGTTGTGAACGGACAAAAATGTAAAATTATAACAAAATAGACATTTTTGAAATAAATGGACTACTATTGTCCCATTTATGTAGTTACCCCTTTCTTTTTCAAAATAATGATAAAAATTCTTACTAATCACAAATTTATTTTACTTCTTAAAAATAGAAAACAAGCTTACATAAGAATATAAACCAGAAACAAAATATTTTTTAAGAGATAATAGATCTTTTTAGTGTTTTTATTTTAAATGTTGCATGCCAAAGAATTGATAGAGACAAAAAAAAAAAAAAAAAAAAAAAAAAAAAAAAAAAAAAAAAAAATTACAAGCTCTAACTTTTTATGTATATAATCTCTTTACCCTAAAATTTTATGGACAAATTAGAAGGAGAAATTTTTTAATCATTATTCTTTTTGTATCAAAAATTAAAACAAAGATGAATTAAGTTAAAGAAATTGCTATCCCATTAATGTAAATTAGTGTAAAATAGAAAATATTTTTTGAAGACTAAAGATGTCTTTAAAGGACAAAAACTCTAAAATATGAAGATTAACTCTTTATTTATTTATTTATTTTCAATGCATGGTGAGGTGACATCCTGAAGGATATCTTTTTCAGACCAATGGAAATTTCAATTGTAATAATAAATGAATTGCAATTGAAGAAGCATCAAAATCAATAAAATAATTAATATTAGAGTGGAATGTTGACTAAAAAACTCCAGCTAGATAGCACAAATTATGAGTTTTTTTTTTTTTTTCTTACTTATTTTATGCACCTCATAGTGACTATTTAATAAAAATAAAATAAAGTAAAGTAAAGGTCGGTTTTTCTTTTCTACGTCAAATTTTACTTTATTTATTTGATATTTATATTTTCAAAGTATTTTTATTTTAATGTTGAACTTTATATAAAAGGTTGCTTTTTTTTTTTTTTTGAAATATATAAAAGGTTGCTTTAGACTTAACCATTAAATTTAATTTATGTGGCATATATATAAGGAAATTGTGCATACATCACATGATCAATTTATCTTTTTAAATTATTACAAGTATTGAGTTTATTAGATTTTTTCTATAATAAAAGAAAAAAAAAATCTATATAGGATTGATCCTAGTTATACAATAGGTTTCATAAGATCAGTATGCATTAGTATCTAATTAATGCACTACACTTTTTCTTTTGAAAATTTCATTAAAGTATGTATAAATCAGGTATACCGTTAAACAATAAATAGATCAATAAGTGTGGTGATTTATTGTGATTAAAATTAATCCGTATGTCTAGATTAATTATCTAACATCGACCATTAGTGACAATTACATCAAATAAAAACACATTAGTTACCATTATTTCAGTCACTCAAAGATTTTAGGTAAAAAAAAGAAAGTCATTGATTTATTGTTTTACAAGCAACTATATTTGCAATTAGTTTTTAAAATATTAAAATAAAATTTTGGTTTATATGATTTAGACCTAGTTTCAATTGATTCTAATTGTTATAAAAGTTTCGATTTAATTAGTTCATAATTTTGTTTTCATTTCCATTTAAAAGTTTCAGTTTGGTTTCTTTTTGAGAAGGTAAAAACTCATTAATTGTTCCTATGATGTATTTACACATAAAATTTATGTGGTAATAAGCTAATATTTTCTATTTGACTAACTGTGTTAGTTGATTGACTATATTAGGATTTAATGATGAGTAAAAAATTAGAAAAAAAAATGTGAGATTTTTCAAGTAGATGAGAAATAAATTGAGGACAAGTGTTAGGTCGAGAAGAACTATAGAGACCAAATTGAAACTAATCTCAAATAATAAAGATCAAACATTGAAAATTTTTAAACAACAGGAAACCTTGACTATATTGAAACTATATCGAAATCATAGGCACCTAACATTGTAATTAAATTTTTAAAAATAAATGAAATATTTACATATTTACAAATTCATATAATAAAATATAAAAAAATAAAAACGAAATAAATGTGCAAAATTCATATAATAAAATTGAATTGAAACTATCATCCCCATTATTCCCCTCCCCCATCAACTTGCTCTTTCATAAATATATATATTTGTGGAATAAGAAAAATATGGGTTTGATTAATTAGGTTATCCATAAAAGCAGCCAAAAAGAAAAAAAGAAAGAAAAAAAAAATTCCATGATAAGGTTAGTTAAAATTACAACCACCATAAGAAAAAGTATAACAAACAAGTTCAAGGCTCACACGTTTCTTCAAAATTCAACATATCCCACTCACGTGGTAGGTCACGTGCCAGAAAAGTACCACGAACAAATGACGGTGATTTTTTAATTTACCTAAATATTTGGACTTTTTTAATGATTAATCGTTGTACGTTTTGTAATAATTCGTACACCACCAAACTTTCAAATGATTTGAACAAATCCTTTTGGCATAATTTGACCCATTGCGTACGTGTTTTGGTAACGTTCTCGTTTTCTCGTTTTTTTTTTTTTTTTTTTTTTATTATTTAACCTCTATTTGATAATTGTTTAGATTGTGTTTGACGACTATTTGATTTTTAGTTTTTGGTTTTAAAAATTAAACCTATAAACAATATTTCCAATTTTCCACGTATAAACTTCTTTGTTTTGTTATCTAGCTACCTTCTTCCCATATCAAGTTTTGAAAACTAAGTCCTCGTTTGATAACCATTTGATTTTTGGTTTTTGGTTTTTGGTTTTTGAAAATTAGGCTTGTTTTCTTTAAATTTCGTCATCATGGTTTTCATTTTTGTTAAAGACATACTTGAATTCCTAACCAAATTCTAAAAACAAAAACAAGTTTTTGAAAACTACTTTTTTTAGTTTTCAAAAATTGGCTTGGTTTTTGAAAACATGGGAAGAAGGTAGGTGAAAAGCCAAAGAAACTAAGAGTTGGAAGTGGTGTTTATAAGCTTAAAAACCAAAAACCAAAAACAAAAAACCAAATGGCTATCAAACGGGGCCTAAACAAAAAAAATAATTTTAAAAAACTTGTTTTTGTTTTTAAAATTTGGCTGAGAACTCAAGTGTGTTATTAACAAATATAAAAATTATGGTAAAGAAATTGAAAGAAAATAAACAATTTTAAAAAATCAAGAATTAAAAACGAAAAGGTTGTCAAATGGAGCTTATGTTTCAATTTTTAGGGAGATACGATTTATTATTATTATTATTTAGTTCTAAAAATTTTATATAGATTCTAGAAATAATCAATACTTGTTTCTTGTTCTAATTCTTTTAAATGTTTCAAAAACTTAAATAAAAATATTATTTATGAACTGGGTTATCGTGGTAAATTGAAATTGAGAACTTTAGTCCATGTCAAGTGTTTTTAACAAAAATAGAAACACTCAAACTATTATATATTACTTTCATGATTCAATATATATAGATTCAAGTTATACAATCCAATCATATGAAACATCTTTTTAACTTTCACAATCTTAATTATGAGCCATTTTTTTTAATAAAAATCTATCTACTACCTTTCACAAAGGTTCAATTGCAAGTTTAGTCCCTGAACTTTTAAGGTTGTGTCAATTTATTCCTACAACTTTAAAAAATGTCAAATAGGTCATTGAACTTTTAAATTTGTGTCCAATAAATCTCTAAATTTTAAAAAGTATCAAATAGATCTTAAACTTTAACTTGTCAAATAGGCTCATCGACTTTCAATTTTTGTGTCTAATAAGTCATTGACTTATTTGACATTTTTTTAAATTCACAAACCTATTATGTACAACATTACGAGTTTAGGGTCCTAATAGACAAAATTCAATTTTATATATAATAAATTGGTTAATTTTTAAAAACCTCAAATACGTCAAGGTCCTATTAGACACAAAATTGAAAATTTTAGAACCTATTAGACATTTTTAAGGTTCAAGGATTTATTAGACACAAAGTTGAAAATTCATGACTTATTAGACACCTTTTAAAATTTCATGTACCAAATTAAATTGATACAATCCTGAAAATTGAGAGAGATTAAATTTATAATTTAACCCTTTCACAAATTATAAATTAAGAAACAAAATATAACTTATTTTTATTATTCATTATGTTGTTTAAATCCAAACACAAGTTGCATGATTCCAACTTTTCTAATCTGTAATTTAACAAACTTTGTCTCATAAAAAGCATGAGCCCAACATTCAAAGTATTTCGTTCTTATTCACAATATGCGGTGTATGCGCTCACTTTTGAAGAATATAAGATTAAGAATCAAATCTACATGATTAAATTTTTAATTATTATGTTTAATTCACTTAAATATGTACTATTAATTAATTTCTTTCCAAATCAGTTCTTTTAATAATAATTTTTTTTTTCAGTTTTTACAAATTTAATTAAATAATTCATTACATATATCAAACCTATTGAAAAGTAATTTACTCTAAGTAATGAAAATAAAATATGATAACCATAATATTTAATCGTTTTAGCTGATTTTCCTTGGTTAAAAAAAAAAAGGAAAAATCACATGGGAAATTAAACTCCGTTTTACACCTAAAAACCTCAATCCTTCTTCTTAACGAGTATTTATTTTCCAAAAAAAGAAAATATATAATAATAATTATAAAAGAAAACTAAGACTATCAAAATGTGTAGGTAAATAAGGTCGGTTTAATAACCATTTGATTTTTGATCTTTGGATTTTGAAAATTAAATTTATAAACACTATTTCTATTTATAAGATTTTGTGTTTTGCATAATCTACCTTTTTCGATGTTTTAAAAAATTAAGTCAAATTTTGTTAGTGACATGTATGTGTGTGTATATATATAATTAAAAAAAAAAAAAAAAAAACTTACAGAACAAAAGAAGAAAATTATTGGTCTATAATTTTATTTCTTTACAAATAACATATTAAAAAACTAATTAGAAGTAAAATATCAACCAGTATGTATATCAATTAACTTTGTTATGCGTTAAGTGGAAATTTAATATGAAAAGAGGCCAACAAGAACATAGCTCAACTGGCATAAATTTGTACTGATAACCACGAGATCTGTGGTTCGAATCTCCCCACCCCAGATATTGTCAAAATAATAATAATAATAATAATAATAATATGAAAAGAAAGCAAAAACTTATAGTTCAAATTTTCTACAAAGTTCTTTTCAAAAAAAAAAAAAAAAAAAGTAAAAGAAAAAAAAAATCTACAAAAGTCATTTATTATCCATATCAAATCGTTTTGAAAGTTTCAATATGGGAAAATTTGAAAATTTCATACTTGATTCATGTTGGGCTATGCAGCAAACTTTCTATGCATTATTTAAGAAAAACCACTATTTTTACAAAGTCAAGAATTAGATGTTACATTTGTTCTTAAAATTAATAAAAGTTAATTCTCAAATAAAATAAGAGGAAGTTTTCAAACCAAAGATTATGGTTATAAATTTACATAATTTTATAATCCAAACCAAATTTGAAGAGTATAAATACCAGACTCGTTTGTCAACATATTGTGCTTTCCACGAAGGTTAGGTGTAAAATTAAATATAATATTTAATTTCTTGACCATGATTTGGTAGTCTTAAAGGAGCAAAGATGAAAGCTATATAAAGGGAGGGGATGCATTGGTTTGAAGGCAGAAACACAATCCCATTGAGAAAGCAAAATGGGGAAGTCTAGGTCTTCAATGGCCTATTTCATGGCCACAATTTTGGTGGCAACTCTGAGTTTGCCATCCGTGTTCGCCGCTGACTACATCTACTCTTCTCCGCCACCTCCTTACTATGCATACAATTCTCCTCCTCCTCCTGTCTATCACTCTCCCCCGCCACCAAAGGTGAAGTATGAATACAAATCACCACCACCTCCAGTTTACTATTCTCCTCCTCCACCAAAGAAGTATGAGTATAAATCACCACCACCTCCGGTTTATTACTCTCCACCACCTCCTAAGTATGAATATAAATCTCCACCTCCCCCAGTTTATTATTCTCCTCCCCCTGTATACCACTCTCCTCCACCACCAGTTTACAAGTCACCACCACCACCAAAGAAGGACTACGAGTACAAGTCTCCTCCACCACCCAAGAAGGACTACGAGTACAAGTCTCCACCACCTCCCAAGAAGGATTATGAGTACAAGTCTCCACCACCACCCAAGAAGGACTACGAGTACAAGTCTCCTCCACCACCAAAGAAGGACTACGAGTACAAGTCTCCTCCACCACCAAAGAAGGACTACGAGTACAAGTCTCCTCCACCACCAAAGAAGGACTACGAGTACAAGTCCCCACCACCACCGAAGAAGGACTACGAGTACAAGTCTCCACCACCTCCCAAGAAGAACTACGAGTACAAGTCTCCTCCACCTCCCAAGAAGGACTACGAGTACAAATCTCCTCCACCACCGAAGAAGGACTACGAGTACAAGTCTCCACCACCTCCCAAGAAGGACTACGAATACAAGTCTCCACCACCACCGAAGAAGGACTACGAGTACAAGTCTCCTCCACCTCCCAAGAAGGACTACGAGTACAAATCTCCTCCACCACCGAAGAAGGACTACGAGTACAAGTCTCCACCACCTCCCAAGAAGGACTACGAATACAAGTCTCCACCACCACCGAAGAAGGACTACGAGTACAAGTCTCCTCCACCTCCCAAGAAGGATTACGAGTACAAGTCTCCACCACCACCGAAGAAGGACTACGAGTACAAGTCTCCTCCACCTCCCAAGAAGGACTACGAATACAAGTCTCCACCACCACCGAAGAAGGACTACGAGTACAAGTCTCCTCCACCTCCCAAGAAGGACTACGAGTACAAGTCTCCACCACCACCGAAGAAGGACTACGAGTACAAGTCTCCTCCACCTCCCAAGAAGGACTACGAGTACAAATCTCCTCCACCACCCAAGAAGGACTATGAGTACAAGTCTCCACCTCCACCGAAGAAGGAATACATCTATGCCTCACCTCCACCACCTCCATACCACTATTAGATCGATATGCCTTATACTACTATATGAAGGTAAGCTTTTTCATAAATGTTGATCTCCCTTTTAACTACATTAAGATATCGTCTTAAGTTTCTACTATTATTGTTAAAAAATATTCTGCATCATTACATTGTTATTCACTTAATCTTATAAATTCTTGCAGGAAAAAGAAGAAAATACTCATATCAATAAAGAGACGGCCTAATGAAATTCGTCACCGTGCTCAAACAATGGCCGCCCATTATTTATGTCTTGTAATTCATGCTTTTGTTGTCTAGATTTTAATTTATTTTCAATGTATTCATACTTAAAAGATTCAGAAATGAGAAGTTTATTTTGTTTTAAAGGATTCAAAAGCTTTTTCTTCAATATAACTATCAATGTTTACCCATAGTTGCAAACTAACATGAGATAATCTTGAAGCCACCAACAAAGGGTAGAAAATGTTTAATATGCAATTGCACTTGCATAGATTTGGTCACTTTTGGCAAGTTGTCCTTCATTTGTACTTGGCCATGTTTGACAATTAAAACAATACTTTGTTGACCTAAAAATTCACCTCATAGGTCTATCTTTTGTTAATTAAAAAAAAAAAAATCCCATATTAATCAAACTAAAGATAGTTTATTAGACTTCAAATTCAATATATATAGGAAATTGAAAGAGACAAAAAAAAAAAAAATGATAATAATAATAATAAAACAAGTGGTTCAACTATAGTAATTGTCAGCCTACATTTTTTTAAAAAGAAGTTTCTAATGATCCTCACATGTAGAATTCAGAATTACATGTGTATACTTCTTTAATATTAACATATCAAATCTATCAATATGTTAAATTATACATCATACCTTTTTTTTTTATTTAACCATATTATTTAATTACTTATCAATTTATTGAAAATAAAAAGTAAATGAAAATATATCACAATGTATAATTTACTTCCAACTCTTTAAGATTCAATTCGTTGTCTTTCACTAGGACCTGAATCCAAATATACGACTATTTGGACAATATACTCTTTTTTTTTTTTTTTTCTTTTTGAGTACATCAATATTTGGGGTGGGGGATTTGAACCTCTAATCTCTTGTTCGAGGATACATGCTATTTACCGTTAAACTATGCTCACTTTGGCATATACCTCTTCTTATTTTTACAATAATATACTATTGTCTATTTTAAACATTCACAGATAGATGCAATTTAAACCATCCATCTCAAATGCATAAACTTTAGGATTGTATCATTTAAAATCCTGAAGTAATAATTGTATCAATTTAAACCCTAAACTTTTGTAAGTGTATCAATTTACATCCCCTATTAGTCTTCCGTTCACACGTGTGTGTATAGACTTATAATTATATCAATTAACCACTTGAACTTTCATATGCGAGTCAGTTTAGACCCGCCGTTTCAAATGCATAGACAATTTTCAAATAGAGGGTCTAAAGTTTTTATGAAGTCTATACACATGTGTGGGGATTGATGCAAAAATGATTTTCAAATTCAGACCTAGACGATTTTCAAATTGATGGTCTAAATTGGTTCATTTACGAAAGTTTAGAGGTTTAATTATACAATTATTATAAGTCTCCACATGTTGTGAATTAATATTTTTCAAATGGAATCCAACTGAGGCGTAAATGGATACATTTATAAACGTTCAAGGTTTTAATTTATACCATTCTTAATTAGTTTAGGGTTTTAAATTGATATAATATCCAAAGTTTAGGGATATAAGTTGCTTTTTATCCTAATTTATAATTGTATGCCTAGATAATATATTGCCTTGCAGATTTGTTTATTCAATGGTATTATAGTTCAACTGGTTAAAATATTATATTCTCTATAAAAAAAAAAAGATCAAAGTTTCGAATGACCAATCCCGATGTCGAACTAAAATAAGAAATTAAAGTCTCTTCCTATCCTTGGTTTAATCGGCTGAAGGAGCAATAGTGAAAGCACATCGAGCTTACAAAAATAATTCGTTAATCTCTAAAGGAAAGGTGAAGACTAGATACATTTAAGGGGCAATTGCATAGATGGCAAACTAGACCAAATTAATAGCAAATGTAGCACAATTGCAAACTAATTGCAAATATAGCAAAATTAATTGTACAAGACCAAAAAGCTGTTTGTCAGATTTTATCCCTGTCTATCACTGATAGACTCTAATTATTCAAAGTATATATCAATGTCTATCACTGATAGACTTCGATTAATCAAAATCTATCAGTGACTATCACTGATAGACTTTGATTAATCAAAGTTTATCAATGATAGCCACTGATAGATTTTGATTAACCAGAGTTTATCAGCGATAGACACTGATAGACTCTGAATAATCGGAGTCTATCAGTAGACTGATAGATTATGATTAATCAGAGTCTATCGCTGATAAACTCTGATAATTGAATTCTGTCAGATAGATTCTAATTAATCAGAGTCTATCAGTGTCTATCAATAATATACTCTAATAGATTTTGCTATATTTGCAATTTTTTTTTACATTGTGCTATATTTGCTATTAATTGGTCCAATTTGCCACCCACTGCAAATTCTTGTATTTGCTTAAACACAAGAATGATGTCTTACATGTTATACCTCGCTTCTTTAAACTGATTGAGACTCAATTTTCAAAAGTGATCAAAGTATTTCGATCTGACAATGCCCCAGAATTACAGTTTAAAGATTTTTTTGCTTCCACTGGAACAATACATCAGTTTTCTTGTGTTGCTACTCCTCAGCAAAATTCTGTTGTCGAAAGGAAACATCAACATCTTCTTAATGTGGCTAGAGCTCTTATGTTTCAGTCTCATGTTCCTCTTGTTTTTTGGGGTGAATGTGTTTTAACTGCTGCGTACCTTATAAACAGGACTCCCATGTCGTTATTATCACATAAGGCTCCTTATAATGTTTTGTTTAACAAAGATGTTGATTATTCTCTCTTGCGAGTTTTTGGGTGCCTGACTTATGCAACTACCTTGTCAGTACATAGAACAAAATTTGATCCGAGAGCTACTCCGTGTGTTTTCATGGGTTATCCAGCTGGCGTAAAAGGATATAGACTTTATGACATACAAAAGAGACAATTCTTCATTTCCACAGATGTTCTTTTCTTTGAGCATTTATTTCCCTTTCAGACAAATAAAGGTGATGCTATTTCTACCACACCATCTTTTTTACAGCAATTTGTATTGCCTTGTCCTATTTCAGAAGAGGTTTCTCTTCCCTATGCCAGTAGTGCAAATCCTTCTTCTTGTAATGATGCTACTGAGGTTGAAACTCTGAATTTTAATGGGGGCGATTCTAGTCCTGAATTTATAAGGAGCAATGCTGATGCTCTTTCTTCTATGGATAATTTTGATAATGATGTTACAGTTGTTCCTAGTACCAGTACTACAGTTGTTCCTAGTACCAGTACTAATGTTGTTCTTCCAGAAGTTGATGTTCTTGTTTCTAACTCTATTGCTCCAAGGCGTTCTAACAGAAGCAAACATCCTCCTACTTATCTAAAGGACTTTCACTGCAACTTATTAACACAATCTGTTTCTCCATCAGCAACCCCCTTTCATTTCAGCAAATACATTTCTTATGAAGGCTTTTCTTTGACTCATAAACATTTCTTATTAAATGTTAATACTGTTTATGAGCCATCCTTTTATCATCAGGTTGCAAAGTTTCCTTAGTGGCAACAAGCAATGAAAGATGAACTTGATGCCATGGAACGCACCAAAACTTGGTCCATTGTATCCTTGCCTACGAATCACCATACAATTGGTTGTAAATGGGTGTATAGGGTCAAATACAAGCCTGATGGATCTGTACATAGGTACAAAGCCCGTCTAGTGGCCAAAGGGTATAATCAACAAGAAGGCATTGATTTCTTAGACACATTCTCTCCGGTTGCTAAAATTGTCACAGTTAAAGTTTTTCTTACTTTGGCAACTTCTTTTCATTGGACCATAGCTCAAATGGATATCAACAATGCCTTCCTCAATGGTGATTTGTTCGAAGATGCCTATATGGTTTTATCCCTGGGATACAATGTTTCTAAAATGCCTAAAAAGGGGGAGAAACTTGTTTGTCGTTTGAACAAATCCATTTATGGATTAAAGCAGGCATCTCGTCAGTGGTTTACTAAATTCTCCTCTGTTGTATTAATGCATGGGTTTGTGCAATCAAAATCTGACTATTCTTTGTTTACTCGTGGTACTGGTGCCACGTTTGTAGCCTTATTAGTCTACGTTGACGATATTTTACTAACTGGTCCTTCTACAAAAGAAATTGATTCTGTTAAAAGCATGTTGCGGTCTCATTTTCTTCTTAAAGATTTGGGGTCAGCTAAGTATTTTCTTGGCCTTGAACTTACTCGTTCTCAGCATGGTTTATTCATTTCTCAGAGGAAATATTGTTTACAAATATTGGAAGATACAGGGTTCCTTAATGCAAAGCCTGCTTCTTTACCCATGGATCCCAATCTTCGTTTGTCTAAAAAAGGTGGTACTCCATTATCTTCCGATGACATTACAACCTATAGATGATTGATTGGGCGACTACTATATTTACAGATTTCTCGTCCAGATATATCATTTCCGGTTCATCGATTAAGTCAGTTTTTATAGTAGCCAACATCTCATCATTTGCAAGCTGTTCATCAGCTTCTTCGTTACTTGAAAAAAGCCCCTGGGCAAGGCATTTTGTTGAGACCAACATTAAATTTTCAGTTAAAAGCTTATGTTGATGCAGATTGTGGTGCCTGTCTTGATACACGCAGATCAGTAACTGGTTTTTGTGTTTTTATGGGGTACTCTTTAATATCTTGAAAATCCAAAAAACAGGCTACTGTGTCACGTTCTTATGCAAAGGTTGAGTATCGGGCTTTAGCTGCTGTCACCAGTGAATTACTTTGGATACATCAGCTGCTTGCTGATCTTCATATTAAACGCTCTCCGCCTGCTCTTGTTTATTGCGATAATCAAGCAGCAATATCAATTGCTTCCAATCCAATCTTCCACGAGCGTACTAAACATATAGAGATTGATTGTCATTTTATGTTCGTGACAAGATTAATGATGGCTTTCTTCGCTTACTTCCCATTCGTTCCCACTTACAGCTTGCTGATATGTTCACAAAGGCTCTACCTTCCTCCGTGTTATGTAATTTGATGGGCAAGTTGGGTGTTTTTGATATTCACACTCCAACCTGAGGGGGAGTATTAGATGTTAATGTAACAGATTGCAGCTATAGGTTTGCTAATTAGTTTCAATTTGTTTATTTTTAGTATTCTGCTATTTTGGGTATTATGTTGTTGTAAATTTGTTACTTTCCTCAACTATATATTCATGAGGGATGATTCATGTGTTCATTGAGTTTTAATGACTGAATAATAAAACTCTCTCTTTTCCCTCATGAATATGTAGTTTTAATTATTCATATAGTTTTTATTATTCAGTCATTAAAACTCAATGAATACATAGTCAAAGTCTATCGGTGAATAAAATGAGGGACTTTTTAAAATTATGAATACATGAATAATCCCTCATGAATAATTCTTTTCCCTCCATATAGTCTTAATTATTCATATAGATTTTGATAATTCTTTTTAATTATTCATATAGTTTTAATATTCATATAGTGTCAAAAAAAAATAATTCTTTTTAAACCAAATCGAATTTTTATAAGTATCTTTGAAAAAATTAATAATTAATTACGAGAATGTGTTTAATATAATTTTTTGAATGGTTTTAGATGATAAAAAGTGTTTTTTCTTAATCTTAATAAATTAAAAAGCACATTAAAAAATTGGATTATTTTAAAATCTATTTTGAAAAAAAAAAATACTTGAGAGATAGATTATAAAAATGACTTTAAGGTGATTAATAAACAATTTTCAAAATACATAATAAGGAAAAAAAAACATATTTGTAATTAGAATCACTTTTTGAATGTAGTTCAACAAAAAAGAATTGTTATTTATCACTATTTGATGAATGACACTTTAGATTGGTAGACAAAAGAATAGCTACTTTTAGTCTTTGGATTTTCAAAATTGACCTTTTTAGTCCTGAGTTTTGAGAAATAAGTTTAAAAGGTCCCTAAGTTTTTAAAATGCACATTTTTAGTCCTTGAGTTTTGAGAAATAGGTTTAAAAAGTCCCTCATTTTATTTTTTCAACTTTTTTAAATTATTTTTTTATTATATTTTAATATTGAATGATTTTTTAAATTAACAAAATTAAAAGTATTAATTTAAAAAAATTGAAAAAATAATATGAGAAACTTTTTAAACCTATTTTTCAAACCTAAAGGACTAAAAAGGTTCATTTTGAAAACTTAAGGGTCTTTTAAACCTATTTCTCAAAACTTAGATACTAAAGAGATCTATTTTGAAAACTCAGGAACCAAATGCACCTATTCCTCAAAACTCAGGGACCAAAAATGTAACTTTTCCAAAATAAAAACAAAAAATAAACATAAAAAAATATCAAAATGGAATACAAACCCTCATTTTCCAGTCTCAACTTGCTCTTGCACAATTATTCCTTCTAAGAAATTCTATAACATAATGATTAACAAAGTCGGCTATATTATATATAGTTTACCCGTAAAATTAGCCCAAATAAAAAAGAAAATAATAAGGTTAGTTAAAAATCACAACCACCATAGAACAAAAAAAAAAAATATTATAATGAGCAAAGCGCGTAGTATAATTATTTGGAAACACTTCTCTTCTTCCCTCCACCTTCCAAATTCTTTAAACTAAAGCCTCCACAAATTTTAAATGCTGTTTTAGGTTATATGCACTTTCAAATTTGAAGATGGAGTTTATGTTTGGTATGGTTGGGATATATATATTTTTTAAATCTCTAATTAAAAGAACAATCGTTTTGATTTTTTGTGTCGTTATCGTGTTGTCGATATCTATCTCGATAGTATTTGTCTTAGTATAAAGCTTCAATACATGTCTACATTACACTAGCATGTTAATGTACATATTTTATGATAAAATGATGATAAAGACCGAGGTAGCTACTTTTAAAAGATTTAGGATCCAAATTAAAAAATTTATAAGTGCAAGAACAAATTAGAGTAGTGTGGTCGGTATGTAATATGCAAGCCAAACTTTGTTAATTGTTTGTAGAAGTGAATCGAATGGATTTAGAGAATATCTATTTGTTGTCAATCCAAACATAATTAAGTGGAGAAAAGAATCAATTACCATCTCAAAAGTTGATGTTTGGAATGTTTGGATCTTCCACCCTACAATTGTTTAACTTAAATAAATAAATACATAAATAAATAAATAGTTAAAATTGGTTGGGGAAATTACAAAAAAAACAGAGGAAAATGGAGAAAATATTGAGAAACAGACACGTAAACAGTTAGGTTGAGGTGCAGGTATCTCGCTCTCTTTAAGGAGATTTAAGCCCCTTGCGGTATATAATTCTTTATCAACCACCGGTGCAGCAGATATTCTCTAGCCTGTCCCCTTTAGGATACAACAAACCCAACTGAAACATTGTGTAGCTCAAACCACTCTACACTAAGAGGTTGAGCTCAAAGCTCCACAACAAAGAACACCCCTCTTTTTGGCAAATTACTCTCAAAAGAATAAATGAAAGAAATATGAGAAAGTAGAAAGGAAGAGAAGATAGAAATTGTTGTGGGTAAAAGTGTTTGGTGTGAGAGGTATTTATAGGATTTTCTAGATCTAGAAATTTAATACAAAACAAAAGTAACCAAAATGCTAAAATTTAAAACTCTCCCTCCAAATACGTTTTTCTCTTTTGAAATGAGAGAAAACACTCCAAAAATTAATTTCTAAGAATAAAACTCAATTTAAATTACAACTAAATATTAAAATGTTACAACAAAATTGTTTTGGAAAATTGTTTTTGAATTTTGTGGTCTAAATATAGTAATTTTGCAAGATTATTATTATTATTATTTTATGTTTTAGTATTTTTTTTTTTTAATTTTAAAATGAGTAAATTAAAATTTTTGTACCTAGAGAAAATTAGAATTTAGTCCTTATGGTGGTAAAATTGGACTTTCATCCCTTTTGGTTTCATAGAACCTCATTAAATAGTCCATATTGTGTACTCAATCCTTTAGAATTTCATCTCTATATACTCAATCCATTAATGACTTCTAATGATCACGTACTCAATATGTTAGTGACTTCTAGGGGTGTACAACTTTGTTTCCATAAAATATATCTTAGGTTGGAAAACTTAGACTTAATAAACCATATTTTTCTTAGGATCTAAGCATGGAAGTAAGCCAAACACAAAATAACTAGAGATTATGAATTACCTAGATCCATGAGATTCTTTAGTGTAGAACTCTTGCTTGGTTTTGATCTTTCTCAACTATGCAACTTAGATCTTGGATGGGCAGTTCTTTCTATTTGATGGGGAATAGGAGACTAAAGTGACATAGTGTTTTGGGGACCGTAACCCTGTATAACCTTGTATTTATAGTTGATTCTAGGGTTTCACATAACACCTAGGATCAACAGGCTAGTATCTGCTCAGCGAGCCACACCACTAATAGGAATTTTATGGACCCTTATTAGACCACTTATTTAACCTATGAATAGCATTACATATAATTTATTTATTTAAATTTGTTACCCATTCAAGGAATTAATTCAATTAATTCCAACAATCTCCCACTTGGGTGACAAGTTTATATAAGCAATTATATGTATTGAAACTTTAATGCGCAACCAATTGTCATTCAAACAAACTCCCTTTAATTGCAATCTGGTTCATCTTATATACCAATGTGGAACCAAGGCGACTTTTATCACATGTGAAAGCGCAACTCAGCGTTCAATGATCACGACACCAAATATACTTGATGACATAGATCAAGTGTGCAAGAGCAGCATGAGAATTACATGTATAATGATCTGCACATGTCTATTCTCAATTGGTCCTAATTTATACTTTATAGAGATCAATGCAATATATATATATATAAATATATTGTTATGAGTTAAAATAAAGCATATTCTTTATTCTGCAGAAAAATATAGAACAACAACATCTATATGAAAAAATCACTCCCACTTAACCAAGGCACTATCTACTAAAATGATACCCTTATGGGCTACATGATCATGAAATACCTTAGGTACTGTGCCTTTGGTAAGAGGATCTGCCAGCATGTTATGTGTTCCTATGTGTTCTATAGCTATCAAAATTATTTTGAACTCTCTCCTTGACAACAAGATACTTTCTGTCAATATGTTTTGACTTTGTCAAACTCCTGTTGTGATTGGAATACAACACCGCTTGTCACACCCCGCCCCAGAATACCCTACCGGACCTAGGACGTGGCGTGCTGACAATAGATCCCAACTAAACTATGAAATCCATTGTCAATTTAGTAAAACAAAACTCATCTTTCTTTAAAACCATGGGTGACTAGTAAAACTTTACTAAATAAAAATTAAAAATTTCGACAGAGTTTCCCCTGAAAATTGAATAAACACACCTGTAATTGAAAATACACTCCCAAATAATTTCTTTAAAATCCAGTACTACTACCAGTACGTCACAATCAACAATCAGTTCCGAAACCAACAACCACAACAAAACCACAAACCTAAACCACTAATGGAAAACATAAGTCCCAATTTAAAACTCAATATAAATTCAAATTATACAACTTACAGAATGATGTTAGCCACTTTAGTTATAAAAACATAAACATCAATATTATATTTACATGCAAAATGATGTATAATCTAAATAAGACTAGTGGCAGATCTCGACCTCGATAGGCTCGTCGGAAACTCAAATGCTACTAGGTTAAAAAAATATTAGGGAAACAGTGAGCTAAAAAGCCCAATGAGTGGTAGAAGTTTATAAGAAAATAAATTTAAAGAGACTAATTGTTGGGTTTTATGCCCTAAAACTCGTAGATAGTGAATGTAAACGAATTGTATACTTGTTTCAATAAAGTGTTATTGAGTTTCTACAATAAAGTGTTATTGTTAAATATTGCACAATTTGACCCAAATCCAATAAACTAAGATCCAAGGTTGTTTACATGTGACTTGAACTGGTATGTGGGGACATACGGGGATCAGTGTTCAAGTAACAACCTAAAAGGTCTATAGTACAGGGATAAGACTGGGTACCTTATCCTGGTAACACTATGTGATACGACCCGCTCTGTATTCGATACAGACGTATTGATCCAAGGCGTCCATGTAGGAGACATGCGAGCGGGGGTATCCTATGCAATGAGTTTGCATAAGACCGGACCACGAAATAGTAAACCACTAGATGTAACACCGTTAACTAGTTAGGTTACTATTTCAATACGATGACCTAGGTAACTCAGTCTTAATCCTGAGTGTGTCATGAACTCCTTCTCATGAGGGATTGTCCTTTGATTAGCATGGGTGAGAGTGGCCAATACGCCGACTCAATATGCCTTCCTTTTTGGGGACAAGACCGAGTGGGAGGCTGGGGACATGACAACACAAGAAGGAATTCACTCCTTCCCACTTCTAGGAGAAGTAGATGAGTGTTCCCTTAAGTGGTGACTCTGGGACTTGAACAAAGGGATCCCATCCTCTCACTGGCCCGAGAGGAACTTTCTGTTTAATGGTTGGACCATAAACAGGTTGTTCATTAGAGGAGCGCTGATACTTAAGGAGACAGATGTAACACAGGGGTAAAACGGTAATTTGACCCAACTGTAGTTACGAACACTTGTGAAGGATTGACTTACCGGTATAGGTCTATATCCGTGGACACAGAAATGTTCTACAGTGAGAAGAGTTCAGTTGTGGGTCTTTAGTGGAATGACCCACAGTTAATGAATATTGGTTAACCTAATTAATGAGTTTAATCGGTTAACCTCATATCATTGGAGCTTCTGATCTGTAGGTCCATTAGGTCCCCCTGCTAGCTCGTAAAGAGTAATTAGGAACAATTATATCTTGAGAGGATTTGAATAGTTCAAATTCATATTGGGAATTAAGTTAATTGTATGAGATACAAATTAATATAATGTATAATGATACATTAAAATATAAAGTCTAATTTGAAATTAAACTTTATTATTATGAGAGAAATAAATATTTGAAGAAGTTCAAATATCAATATGAATTTGATTCATATTAAATTTATAGGATATAAGAGAATTGGAAGGAGATCCAATTTTAATATGAATTTGATTCATATTATAGAATTAATTAATTGAAGGCCTGAAATTAAATATATGATATTTAATTGGGTAATTAATTAATTAACTAATAGAAGGTCTGAAATTAAATATGTGATATTTAATTGGTGATTAATTAATTAAAGAATTAATTAATTGGAAATTAATCAATTATAGAAATGATTAATCACTTATGGAAGTAATTAATCATTTATGGAAATGATTTAATCACTTATGGAAGTGATCAATGATTTATGGAAAAGATTAATCAATTGTGGAATTGATTGGTCATGGAATTGATTAATTATGGAAAAGATTAAATCAGTTATGGAAATAATTGATTTTAAATGAATATTTTATTCATGGCCTTTCTCCTATAAATAGAACACTAACCCTAGGGTTTATGTGATACAAGAACATATGGCCACCATAAAGCCCTCTCATATTCTCTCAACTCAAGAATTCTAGGGAGAATTTTCTCTCTAGAGTTTTTCCCATTCAAGATTAGGTAGTCCCACAACTACGTTCCTAATCTTAGAGTTATAGCGGGGAAGATCAAATGGTGGTGTTCTTCGTTGTTGCAGAGCAATCAAGAATCATTCTTGAAGTATTCAGAGTCGTCAACGGAGGTATGTTTTTCACCGCTTAACCTTTTGCCAATGTATTGGTATTTTGTAGAACGAAATTAATTTACGAACGGTCCAATTGCTTCCACTGTAACGGAATTGGGAATTCCAATCCTTCACTAATATCATAGACTGTAACGACCCGACTTCTTAAATAATCTTTTCGGGACCGTTACGACAATGCATGCTTTGGAGGCTTTTTTAAATAAAAATATTTTGAAACATAAACAATAATTTACGCAAAAACTTTAAAACAAAACTTTTATTCGGGATCCCTAAATTTTAAAAGTTTTAAATAATTTCTAAAATATAAATGTACATGGCCTCTAGAAAATTTCTCAAACAAATTTATAAATCAATAAAGTAAAACAGAGTTCTTAAAGCAGAAGAAAAATATGAAATTCAGGTCCTCTCATGGCTGTCTATCGAATTCTCATCAATCGTCTTTCACCTGCCCTTGCCTTTACCTAAAAAAAAATATTTTTGAAAAGAATGAGTATTTTAAATACTCAGTAAGTGACCCTACTATTGAGGTTGGGTCACGCTTTAAAAACATTTTAAAAATCAACAACAAATATCTTATTGGTGGCTCTAAACATTATTTTAACTTACTAATGAAAGATGATATACATCAATTTCATGCATATCCTATACACAATAATTTCATGTTTCTCCTACGGAGGCCGTCAATTTCACGAAACCTCAAGGTCGTCAATTTCACGAACCTCGACTTAGGTACATCAATTTCATGTCTCTAAGTCCTATGTAGGCAACTCTGAATGTACATCAATTTCATGTACACTTATAAAACTCATAAATAATTTAATCTCATTCATTTAATAGAATTTTAAACTCATTCCTTTAATGGAATTTTGAGAGACCACCAACTCAATTATTTCAGATATCAATAAATACAAAGCAATAATAATAAAGTTCATGCTTTCAACAATTTTCATAAGCGCTTACGTAATTAAAATAATAGATTTTTCATGCACAATTTTCATGCTTTTAACAATAATAATAAATTTCATGAACAACTCATAAGCATGAAAATTTTAGAAAAATCAAACACGCGCACCCAATTAAAAAGTTCAACAGAAAGTTCACTTACCTTGGCTTAATTATTCTGAACAGAACTAAATTAATTCTTTTAACTTCAAGGTCCTTAACCACACAAAACGGAATGTCGCTTGCTGAACAGAACTTTAATTGAGCGAAAATCCGCAATTATGAATTCGAAATTAGATGGGCAACACTGAAACAAGTCCCAAAAGGAATGGGTAATTTCCAAGAACTAAATTAAACTCTAACGGAGGCTAAATCAAGAAGGAACTTACCCAAAACCGACTCCTAACGCTGCTGGTCAGGTAACAAAATCAGTCCAATTCCATTAGTTTGACTCCAACAACTTGGAAAACCTTGAATCAAAGGCTAAACTTCAATGAGTATTTAATTTCACTCAATAATCAACCTCTAAATCGCCATAGAACTCTTACCCACTGCTAGGATTAGCTGAAAATCGAAGGAACAAGTAGAAATTTGGAGAAAAATCGTGCCAACAACACCACCTCACTGGAAAATGCCAACACAACGAACTCGCTGGAAAATGAATGCCACCGCGCCTGGACTTGCTGTCACTGATCGGAGAAGACCCGCCGACTAACTACACAAGTTGTCGCCGCTGCCTTGCTTTCCGGAAACCCACGAAGACGACGCCACTACACCGAAACCGCGAGCCCACACCTGAAAGTCGTGCTGCACCGCCGTGAGACTGCTCGCTAGAGACGCCGAAGTCGCTGCCACTGCCGGAAGAGACACACTCGCCGGAGGGACCACGCCGTCGGAGCAAGAGGAAGAAGAGCCACTGGAACAAGAGGAAGAAGAAGAAAATCGGGCTGCTGAAGACTGCTACTCGTGGAGAAGAAAGGAAAGAAGATGGTAAATAAGTCACTCCTAGGGCTGCGTGCGTGACTTTTAAAAGGGGTTGGGCTAGGCTTAAACTTCAAAATATTTACAAAAATGCCACCTTTCATCCTTTTCCTTTAAGGAAACACAAAGATCAAGATAAATCCTATTTTCCCACTAATTTTCAAATCTTTATTTTTTTGAAAATTTCCCTCTAAATTCCAAATTAATTCCAACTTAGGAAATTTTGAAATTTATCTCAAATTACGGGCGTTACAGAGACAATCATCAAAAGGTAATTAACAAGAATTTGAAATAAGCTTTTGAAAGAAACCTTGAAACACTTGTAACTTCTATTGCAAGTACACAAAGTTAAAGTATTTTATACCATGAGAATCTTTTAAACGTATGATATGACCAAATTAGTCCTATTTATTTGTTGTTGATCTAAGCCTGTTAGAGTGCACTTTACACTTTATTTGTCTATTTTGTAGATTATTTGTGCATTTAGGGCAGCAGGGGCGAACTACACAAATTGAAGCTAATTCGGGCGATTTAGAGAGTTTTCGAGCTAACTTGAGGGCCATGGATCTCGAGGAGGTGAGAAGATCGTGAGGATCGTGACGAGCCCGAAGAATGGTTCCAAGGAGTCAAAGGTTCGAGACCTGAGTCGAGCGAGCAACAAAGAAGAAATAAAGAACGAAGCACGCTGGAAGAAGGCCATGCGTCGAGACGCTGGCCAGTTTCCGAACCCTAGGACTAGATGGCATGGTGTCGAGACGCCATGCCCAGCGTCGAGACGCCGCGATAATTTTTCTATATAAACCCTCTTTTGTTTCGTCGTTTAGAGAGGGTGAGGTTGTGTTTTTTTTGTTTTCCTCTCGGTTCTTCTCTGTCTTGCACGTCCAGAACTCAGAGGTGTATGTTTTCTTATTGATTTCCTTTGTATTTCTTTACTATTGTAGCATAGGGTCGCAGGTTTTAGTCGGCTTTACCGCCATCTAAACTCGTTGACGCCGATTGGATGATTATTGGGTTATAGAATGTATTTCTTTGTGAGTTTCATGTTTTGATTGTTTCTTTAATTACATATTGCAGTTGTATTTTGGATTCAGTATGTATATTTAGCATGCGCAGTAGGTTAGATTGACGCCCTAACTCACAACTCGTATGTTAATAATAGGCTAAAGAATTGATTTCCAAGTAGCTAATGGATTATTAGTTCAATAGTTAGCACATAGACTGATTCGTGGGCACGAGTCCCAAGAGCAGACTCTGACTTTGTTGCTTGACACGATAGGTCTAAGATCAAAAATAGCATTAGAAGTAATCTAGGCCTAATTATTTCTAATGTCCTAATCAATCCACTAGACTTAAGGCAATTGGTTGATTGTTTGATTTGATGGTTCAATCAGATTAATTGGTTAATCGGTTAGAGTCTAATTCGATGGACGATGTATGATCGGGTTAGATGGCTTAGGTGGGCTTTGGGTCTTTTCTGGGTTCAGATTAGATTGATTGGACAATTAAGCAATTCAAGTTAGCCTTAAATAGGTAGGAAGACAATGATCAAAGTAAATCATTCAAATCCCAAGAATCTCTCCAATCGACGTCGTCTAATTTAATTAATTTTCACGCTCATTTATGCTTCTTGTCTTTTCAATTTCCTGTCATTTAAATTCTTGCAGTTTAATTCCTTGCATGTTTATTTCCCCAATTTTCCAATCCCCCCATTTACCGCTTTTATAACTCAAAATAAATAGGAAATAAATAGCCAACCGCCACTCCCTGTGATCGACCCCGGCCACTACTACTGCAAAGTAGTTTAATGATCGTGGACTATAAATTTGTTTTGACACGGACCTTCGACAAGTTTGGGCCCGTCAAACTGGCTTCGTCAACGTAAACTTTAACACATATTTGCATGGCTAGGAAATCCATCATTAAACATGTACCCGAAAACTGGTCCTACTAGCACAGAGTAATCTAATCAATACGCATAGCAGAGCAAAACTAGTCATACTATGCATAGGTCGAATCCCCATGCATAGTAGAGCAACTGGTCATACTACGGATCGAGTAATCTCAAAATACATAGCAGAGTAAATCCTGGTCATACTATGTATGAAGTAATCTCAAGGTACATAGCAGAGCAACTAGTCATACACGCGCAGAGCAGCCCCCAAAGAGCAAAGCACCCCGACACATGGCCCAAAGCCTATGTGTGTGCCGAAGTGGGTCCCAAAGACCTCATATATCATAACTACACTACGGAAACACATTCATGTAAGTGTATCGAGAAATCACTGTGGGTACATCATCCAGTGGTTTGAAAAACAATTGTATCTCATAAATTAAGTTCACAAACCGCACAAAAGCCATAAAGTTTCAAATAAAGTTCTCATAACTGAAAATCATAACCCAATGATCATTTTTCATAATTGAATTTACCATATGCAGGGTTTGGCCTACATAAATTCAAAAATCCATGTATTCAGCTAATATTGTGAAGTCACTTTTAAAACTTCCAATATTTGAATTTATCTCAAACAATTTGAACTTCTGCCATTTGGCTAAAATCGAGAGGTTTCTAGAAATTCTCCTTTGATACTCAAATAATAACGAAGTAAATCGATATTGCTAAAATCGTATGTAAGTACAAATCTTTTTCAATTCCATGGTACTAAATTACATTTTCAATTGAAAAACATAAGTCATTTCTCACCATTTCAATTCATTGCTATAAATAGTAAATGAACTCATGGAATAAACATAAATCCTTTGAAACCTCCATAATTGTCAAATATCCAAATTTTTCATAGGAACACAAATCACTATTCATTTCAAATTTCACTAATGAGTAAAATAGTAGAAAATTCGATAAAGTAACCACTCACAAACATTATTGGTGAGGCTTCCATCTCGTAATTAATCAACCCGATCTCTACTTGTCCTGGAATTAATTTGGGCATAATATGAGTAGTTTCTTAATTACACTTTTAAAACATCATACTCATTAATTCCAATTATCCAAGCCAAATTCAATACCCAATAGGATTCTCTCTCCCCACCTTCACTCTTATGTATCCTCATTGTACTTTTCAACAATAAAATATTCCAACTTTTCCAATTCTTTAATATTCATCTTCTTCTTCACTTTTCCATTTCCCAATTATTGTTTTTTCCTCCTTTTCATCCTTTCCATTCTAAAACTTCCATCTTTATAATTTTCCCCACATTAACCTAAAGAAATCACAATTGGTAAGGTAAACAACTTCATTCATGTAATTGAAAAAGAATGTAAAAATCCACAAAGACCCGTTCTCTTTATTTCCACAAAGACATACTTTCCCTATTGCTAATTGAAATTTAAAGGAACAAGAACAACCGATTTGTGTCACCAATTTCAATTTCTTAGTTTGCCCTATTTTTCCATTTCTTTATTTTTCATTCTCACCAACAAATTTGGGTTTTCTAGTTCCTTTTCTTTCTTTTGCATGAATCAACCCCAAACAAAGAATACCCATTAAGATCTATGTAATTTCTTGAACCATGGAAAAAACCCATAAGATTTTTGAGCATAAGGAGAATAACCCATGAACTATAATCTAGGTTTTCCATTTTTCCAAGCTATTCTCAAGAGAAAGATGACTTACCAAGTTGAATCCTTGCTTAAGAGCTTCTTTAAACCGTTATCAGCGTTAACCCAAGCTTTTTCGGTGAGATTCCGATGAGGTTCCGGTGAGCCGACGACATCCCATCCTCCTTTCTCCTTCCCTCCTTCTTCCTCTCTTTTCTTTTTCCTTTCTCTCTCTCTTTCTCCCTTGCCCGATGGGTTTCTCCCCCTCTCTTTTCTTTTCTTTTTTTTTTTCTTTTCTTGCTTGGCCAATTCCCTCATTTCTTTTTCTTTTCCTTTCTTTTATTTATTTATTTTTTTGTGTGTGGCTACCATGAAGCCACATTTTTTCTCTATTTTTCTTTTTCTTTATTTTACTCAAAGCTTCCAAGGTAAGTTTTCCATTTCTTTTTCTTTTATTCTATTTCCTTAATAACCGACTCTTCCAAAATGGTAAGAATAGCACAATTTTTTTTCTTCTTTTTTTTTTTTTTTGACAATTGGTACTTCAGAATTTTTAATTCTCCAACTTTCCAATTTTCTTTATTTCTTTTTCCCTTCAAACCTTTTTCTCCATCAAAATATTTCAAAATCAAATAACTAATATATCATATGTATCCGAATGCTAGGTGACTAAAAGTGAGTCTTACACCGCCAAATTATTGTCACAGTATATTCTCAATGGTCTTTCAATATTGTCAAATATCTTAAGTCTTGTGACAAAATTCCTTAGCCATATTCCATGATTTGATGCCTTATAGCACACCACAAACTCTGCTGCCATAGTTGAAGGGGCCACAAGTGATTGCTTCACACTTTTCCATGAAATTGCTCCTCCAACCATCATATAAATATACTCAGATGTGGATCGTTTACTATCTTGGCATCCAGCAAAATCAGAGTCAGAAAAACCAACGATCTCTATACTATCTAACCTTTGATATGTGAGCATGTAATCTTTAGTTCTTTACAAATATCTCATAACCCTCTTGACTGCTTTCTAGTGTTGCATACCTGGGTCACTCAGATATCTGCCCAACACTCCGCCTATAAAAGCTATATCAGGTTGGGTGCAAACTTGAGCATACATTAGACTCCCTACAGCAGATGAATAGGGAACCTTTTGCATCTCACTCCTTTCATGATCGCTTTTAGGGCACTGATTTAAACTAAAATTATCTCCTTTATCTACAGGTGTATCACCTGGCTGACATCCATTCATGCCATACCTACTCAATACTTTATCAATGTAACTATTTTGTGATAACCCTAAGATACCTTGGGAACGATCTCGTGGTATCTGTATACCCAATACAAAAGAGGCATTGTCAAGATCTTTCATTTCAAAATGTTTTGTTAAAAAGGTCTTAGTTTCTTGTAGTAGGTTTAAATCACTGCAAGCAAGTAAGATTTCATCTACATACAATACCAGGAAAATATACCTACTCCCACTATTCTTATGGTATACACATTCATCAACTACATTAGCTTCAAAACCGAAAGAGGTAATGACATTATGAAATTTGTGGTACCATTGATGAGAGGCTTGCTTGAGTCCATAGATGGATTTCTTCAGTTTCCAAACCATTGACTTTGAACTTCCTGCTACAAAATTTTCTGGTTGCTCCATATAAATTGTTTCATCAATGTCTCCATTGAGGAAAGCCGTCTTAACATCCATCTGATGTAACTCTAAGTCAAAACGAGCAACCAATGCCATAATAATTCTAAAAGAGTCTTTCGAAGAAACTTGAGAGAATGTTTCTTTATAATCTATGCCTTCCTTTTGAGTGAAACTTTTTGCAACAAGGCGTGTTTTATATCTCTCAATATTGCCTTTTGAATCCCTTTTGGTTTTAAATATCCATTTTCAACCAATAGGTTTCTTTCCTTCAGGCAACTCAACTAGATCCCAAACACCATTGTCACTCATAGATTTCATCTCATCTTGCATAGCCTCAATCCACTTGTCTGCCTTAGAACTTTTCATTGTCTGTTGAAAATTGATAAGATCATTTTCTATAAGGCCAATGTTATCTTTATGTTCTTGAAGAAATACAATATAATCATCTGATATTGCACTTCTCCTTTCTCTAGTGGATCTTCTTAATGGCACTTCTTGAATATGTTGAGTTTGATCTATAGAGTAGAGAGATGCGTCTTGAGTGTTGTCTTGAGAAGTAATGATATCAAGTGTTGAAACTTGATCCTGAGTATCATTATCTTGAACTTCTTTACTAACAGTGATAGGTAAGGTAACCATGTCATTCCTATCATTAATATTTTCTTCTTCAAAGACAACATTTCTACTTTTATCTCCCCCCTCAAACTCAATATTCTCAAGGAATCGAGCATTTCTCGTCTCAAAAAAAGTTCTAGACGTGGGATTATAGAATTTAAAGCCCCGAGAATGATCAGCATACTCAACAAAGTAGCAGCTTATGGTTCTTGAGTCCAGCGTCTTTTCATTTGCCCTATAAGGTCTTGCGTCTGCTAGACAACCCCAAATGTGTAAATACCTAAGGCTAGGCCTTTTTCCAGTCCAAAACTCATATGGGGTTTTGTTTACTGCTTTGCTAGGTACTCTGTTAAGTATGTATACAACGGTTTTTAACGCTTCTCCCCAAAGGGACTCTGGCAAAGAAGAATGACAAACCATACTTCTTATCATATCCTTAAGAGTCCTATTACGTCTCTCAGCAACTCCATTCATGCTAGGTTTCCCAGGCATCGTGTACTGAGGAACTATGCCACATTCTTTAAGGAAAAGCGCAAAGGGTCCTGGACATTGTTCACTCGATCAATCATATCTGCCATAATATTCTCCTTGACGCGGTTCGACTTGTCGAAGGTCGTGTTGGTCAAATAAATTTATAGTCCCCGACACTAAAACTATTTTGTAGAAATAGTGGCCGGGGTCGAACACAGGGAAAGGGACCTAGTAGATGCAGAATTTTGTGCTTATAAAACAGGGGGGATTTTGGAAAACGGGACAAAGCAAAAATAAATGCTGAATGTAAATGAAACAAAATAAGGCATGCAAATGAGAAATAAGGCAAAATATCAATATCATGAAAGGGATCGCTGGATTGGGATTTCTTATGCCTGACTGATATTTCACTTGGCTTCCTAGTTTTCTCTAATAATTATTCTATGCCGATTTTTATTAGTCCGGTTGGCTTCTTGGTTACTCGGAGGACCCCCCTACACTAACCTGTGTTAATTAACTCGTTAACTGCGAATTCTGCAATTAACAAGATTAATGAATTTTTATCTTTATCGACCGCCACCCCTTATACATAAAGTAGCAACCATTCGAGACCTCGCAACGGTCACTAAATTATATCTAAGTAATCTAGAATAAGCAATTTCACAATCACCTACTTAAACTAGCCGCTTTGGGATCGTGGGTCCGAAATTGTATTAACTAAATTTAAATGCAATTTAAATCTAATTCATACAACCTTTAACATGCATCCTAGGCCTATCAAGGGTCGTTTCACATAGAGAGTGGCTTGCCTCAACCTAGTGGCTATCTAAATATAACTGATAGAATACACAAGCGGAAATCACATAGGGTTGTCAATCCTAATAGACTAGCCTCATGTATTGGTTTAAATGGGATAACATGCAAAACTTAATAGAAACACAGTAAGAACAGTACATAAAACACCAAAAAATTCAGCCAAATTCAATAGCAATCAAGGCATAATCTCAATCCAACGATATAGATGTGTTTAGCTACTCATAAACTAAGTAAAAACGTAAATAAGCATGAAAGAATACATGGAATATGACCTAAAAAGGTCTACACAGATGCTGGAAAGTAAAAGAAACAAAAGAAATCGTAAAGTGACCAAATTTCTAACCTAACGGCGGACTAAACCGAGACCTAATATTTATAGAAAAAGTTGTAGCGTCGAGACGCTAGGGTTCGGCGTCTCGACGCCACGAACTTTACACTCAGTTTCAATTTCGCGTCGGCGTCGAGATGCTAGGGGCCGCGTCTCGACGCCATCCCTGATCCGTGCATACTGTTTTTCTTCTCGGCCTTGTCTTGCTTCTCGGTACGGGGCTCCAATCTTCGGTTCTTGGTGTCGTTCTTCAGACCCGCTTCAATACATTTGGGTCTTTTCATGTCCTCGCTGTCCAAGACACCGAGATGGCTCCAAAACTCCATAATTAGCTCGAATTAACACCAATTTAGCATGATTGGCTCCCGACATCGCCTAAGCTCAAAGATCCTGTAAATAAGACAAGTAAAGCATAAAATTACTCTAACAAGCTTAGATTAGAGGTGATAAAATAGGACTATTTAGGTCCTATCACTCCTCCACGGTCAGATCTAATGACCTTAATTTTCCTTTCAAGTTGAAGTTCAACTTCAGTTTTAAAAGATTTGAACATGTCCAAAGCTTGAGATTTCTCATGAATCAGTATCTTGAGTAGTCATCAATGAACGTGATAAAGTACCGCTGTGAAGGGGATGAAAGCCCCGGCGCAGCGGAAGGGCATCGATAGGACCTTGTGCCGTATATTAATTAATATCAAAATACCAATACGAATAGGCAAAAAGAAACTTTAAACATGCTTTAAAGCCGCTGTAAAACGCTATAAATATGCTGAAAACAACTAGAAAATAAAACTACTTTTATTTTCATGCTTGTCTAAAGAAACGGGAAAGAACCGTTACAAACCTTCGTTGTAGACTTGACCGTTCTTCGCCAACGACGCTTCAACGAACAAAAACGCAGCAACCCCCTTTTGATTTCTTCGCTGGAATATTCTTCTTCAAAGACACAATAACCACAGAGGTTACACCGGTATGTCTCTAAGTCTAGGAGGCAAAAGACTTGTGGGAGTCTTTCTCTAAGAGGGAGGCTAGAGAGAATTCTAGGGTCTTGTCTTGTGAGTCTAAGAGCAAGAGGGCTACTAAACCATTAGGTCTAGTGTTCTATTTATAGGAGAAAGGCCATGAATAAAATATTCACATTAAATCAATTATTTCCATAAAAGATTTAATCTATTCCTTATTTAATCAATCCATGATCAATCAATTCCATAATTGATTAATCTTTTCCACAAATGACTAATTACTTTTATAAGTGATTAGATCATTTCCATAATTGATTAATTTTCAATTAATTAACTCTTTAATTAATTAGTCACCAATTAAATATCACATATTTAATTTTCGGCCTTGAATTAATTAATTGCCCAAATTAATTTTAGGCCTTAAATTAATTAATTCATATTTGAACTTTTTCAAATTCCTATAAATTTAATATGAATCAAATTCACATTTATATTTGAAATTTCTTCAAATATTTATTTCTCTCATAATAATATATCAATATATATTGTATTGTTTCCCTTAGTAAATTGAACACTTTCAATTTACATTTATTACTTAGTTGCCTCAAATTACCTTATGAGCTACCAATGGGACCTAATGGACCTGCAGATCAGAAGCTCTAACGATGTGAGATTAATAGGTCAAACTCATTAACCAAATTAATCAATATTCGTTAACTGTGTGTACATTCCACTATAGGTAAAGCTGAGATTAGTGTGAATACAGGTAAGCTTACCTTGAACATTGATGATGAAAAAGTCGTTTTTAGTATTTTTGGCCAAGATGAGTCTGTATGTAGCTTGCATACTTGTTTTTCTATTGGTCCTGAATACTTGACTGACGATGATGAAGAGGTAGAGTATAATCTTGGCCTAGGATTAGGAGAGGAGCTTATGGATGATGGGGATTTCAATCATAATGCATTTTTCGATGACCCTCTGTTTGAGAATGAGCTGAATGATGTGGATCTGCCTGATTTTGAGAATGAATTAGAATTACCTGCTTTTGAGAATGAAATATCTGCAGTTGATGACTTACCTTCTTTTGAGAATGAATTGGAATTGCCTGAATTGAATGATTTTGATGATGATATGGAATTGTCTGATTATGAGAATGAGTTGATTTGTCTGGTAATGAGCATGAATTGCATAGAAAGGATTACTTGATAGATAATTCTGAGTCTGATCATGATAGTGCTGAGTCTATCGAGTCTAATCCTGACATTCCTGAGTGCATGAATCTTGAAAATGTTAATAACTTTTATTCGTGTCCTAATGATGTAGATAGCATAGAATCTGACCCAGAAGAGCTCGAATATGTGCATAGTATAGAATCTGACCTAGAGGAGCTTACATTCTTTAATTCTTCTGATAGTGAGTCATATGATAGCCTGGTTGATTCATTTTTTAATTCTGAGTTTGAGGAATCTTCTGAGCATGTAAATATTGAATCTGATGAATGGACTGGCATGATTGATAGGCCACCTTTAGATCCTAGACCAATAGATATCATAACGCTTGATGACTCTATTAACAATTGTTTTGTGAATAGAGATTTAGAAAAGAGATTTGATGCGGCGACTTATTTTTTGAAATGTTATTGTAACAATCTCTTTAGTGACAATGGGCCAGGGGAAAGTTTTTTTTCTCCCTTGTTTGCAGTGTGCAATTCGGTGCGTGATTTTCTGCAGGGCCCGGAGGATGATGAAAACTTTTATTTCGAACCTCCATGAGCGTGCCGAGCCTCGTCTAGCTAAAGACGTTAAAGAAAGCGCTGCTTGGGAGGTAACCCAAGGATTTAAGTTTAGGTAGTTGTTTTTGCGGTAAATAATTTTCTTTGCTTCGTGATCCAATTTTGTTTTGCAGGATCACCTTAGCAAATCCCAAATCTCCATGATTCCCATTTTCTGGATCCAAAGGATGAGGATGAACCGCTCCTAGCTCAGGGAAGTCTCCGTATCCCTCTTTTTTCTTTGTTGTTTATAAACATTAGGGACAATGTTTAATTTAAGTTTGGGGGGGAGGCTTTCACTGTGTTGAGCATATCTAAATTCTTGGATGCATGAATAGATAGCTATGATAGCCAAGGATGTGATTTTAGAAGTTTTGGGAGAAAATGGTTATGTTGTGGAATCTGGGAGCATGGCAGAAATTGTGAAATTTTAAAATTTTTTGATACTTAGTTTTGATGTTTAAAGCATGCAATAGACTTATCTAATGACGTCTTTGAAAATCTAGATTCTTATTATGATTTTCAAAGTTTGTTGTCACCCCGATAGGCTTAGTTTCTAATATTAGGAAGTTCATGCTTGATTGTTCTAAAGAGCTAGGTAGAAAAAAAATGTTTTGCCTGCTGAGAGAAAAGCAAAAGCAACAAAAGGAAATGAGAGAAAAGAAAAATCTGTTGAAAAAAAAAAGTAATATTTTTTGCTTGCACAAAAGAAAAGCCTAGGGGTAAAAAGAGCTACCTGCGGTGTGATCAGTTAGGCCAACCAGAGAATAAAATTCGGGTTAAGGGTCCCTGCACCGTAGTGTGAAAGCTAGTGCCATTGGATATCAAAATGCAAGTTTGGGGGAGTAGCAAAAGAAAAAGAAAAAGAAAGTGAAAAATCAATTGTGAGTTTTGCTCCCCCAAGAAAAAAGAAAAATGGCAGGCACCCTAGTTTCTTTTTTTTGCATGATAGAAGAACTCCGACCTATTAGGGGCTCTTAGCCAGTGTAGGGGGAAAACAAATGGAGAAAGCCATAAGACTAATCGAGGTTAGTAAAAGAATCAATAGATAAGTCTTGAGCATGCTATTCATTAATCTTAAGTTCAAACTATTTTAAGATTTCTTCATGAGTATGCGGTGCTTGCTTATTCCACTTGCATGTTTTCCATTCTATCTTAAAAATTCCAAAATCATTGAGGCTTGAGCGATTCTATTTCATGCATCCTTTGAATTTATTTTGCTCGGGACTAGCAAAAGCTTAAGTTTGGGGGTTTGATAGCGAGCAGAAATGTCGCTATTTTAGTCCCAATTTATTGAGCTTTTTAGTGACTTAGTTGTGTTTTTATTGAAGATAGTTGATATATTTAATTATCTGGTCTCTAGGAGCAAAATTATGGATTTTGGTGAAAAAATGCCCAAAAAGAAGTCATTTAAGCCCAATTTCCATACTTGGGTCAAGGGGGAGTCAAAAGAGGTCAACCAAGAAGATGAAGCCCAAAGGAAATGAAGGGAGGCCCAAATTCAAGCCCAAATCCGTAGCTGAAAGTTCTAGAATTCGCCTAGCTTCGGACGCTGTAGGGACAACGTCGCGACGCTGATCCCATTTCTTGGCCGGCAAGTCGATGACGTCACAACGTCGCGACGCTACCCCATTTTCGAGCCTATAAATAGTGCCCCTTGGATCCATTTTTTAGCATCAATCATCACTTCTTCCATTCTTTCCTTGCTTTCTTTGGCTCCTTTGGAGCCTCTCTCAAGGCTTTCTAGCCTTTTTTAGAGTTCTTTAGTGGGAAAATTTTGGGGAGTTTTGGGAGCGCTCTGGGAGGCTCAAGGGAAGCTCGAAGGGACTCCAAGCGTCAGCAACGGGGTCTTCGACGGTCAATTCCTTTCCTTTTATTGTGTTCTTAATTATGTTTTTCATTGTAAATTTTGTGGATATTTTAGCTATGTATAGCTAAACCCCAATTTGGGGTCTTGAAATGAAATTATAGTTAAAATGTTGTTATAATTGCCTATCTCTTGCCCTTTTTCCTAATTATATGTATGGATGTGCTTAATGCTATATGCAATATGGCCAATTGTGTATTGATCTGATTCTTAATGGAGACTCGACGGAGAGAAGTTAGGATAGATTATAATCCATGCAACTAGTTTAATTGCCCGTCGTGACAACGGGATTAGTTGATTAAACTTAGATTCTTAAAATGAATCAGAGCGTAATAATTAATGAATTTTAATGGCGCTAAGGACACTTAGGTTGTTAAAATGAATTAATTACAATTAGGGGAGACCGACAGGAGAACCTATGTGATTAACGGAGATTCTAGGATTATAATTAGTTGGGCAACGAGATAGGATAATTATAATAAACGTTTAGCTAATAATTGATTTTCAAGACCCCACTTCCCATTAAAAAACTCTTTCTCCATATTTTATTTTCTTTGATTGATCAAATTGATTTCTTTAATTGCTTTGATTTTTAAATTCTTTTTAATTGCATGTTTTGGTCCCTAGATATTATTTCTCCCAAGTATTTTTAGTGTTCAAGGAGTTTTTGCTTTGCTTAATTTTCGCTTCGCCTCCCTGTGGATTCGATACTCGGAATTCTTCCGTTTTACTATTACTTGTGACGACCCGTGCGCTTGCGGATATCGCCCATCAATTATCAAGCATATATAAATTATCAATCAATGAACTAGTACCAATAATATTTGAATTATGTAAAAGACTCAACATTTTATTTCCAAAAGAACAAGTGTAACCAAATTTGTCCAAAGAGGAAACATAAATTAAATTTTGTCTAAATGACGGAACAACAGAAATCTCAAACAAATCCAAATGAAATTCATTTCCTAAAGATAATCTAAATGTTCCTATAGCTTCTACTTTTGCTCTATTGTCGTCACCCACATAGATGAAAGCCTCAGCATCACTTGGTGGTTGGCTCCAAATACAACCCTACATAGATACACTTATGTGAGTAGTAGCACCTGAATCTACCCACCAAGTATGCGTAGGTACAGAAGCTAAATTTACCTCAGAACAAACAAGAGAGAGAAACATACGATTCTTTAGTAGCCAGGCGGCATACTTGGCACACTGCCTTTTCATGTGCCCAGACTTCTTATAGAAGAAACAAGTGGGTCCTGAATCCTGCTTCTTTTCCTTTTTCTGCTTAGAAGACTCTGCAGCATCATTTGTTTTTTTTTTTCCTCTTTACACTCCTTGAGGTAGATGTCATATGAACACTTTCTGTCTTTTCCCGCTGCAATCTCTCTTCCTCTTGAACACAATGAGAAATCCAACTCATTCAGGGTCCATTTGTCCTTTTGAGTGTTGTAATTCACCCTGAAATGGCTATATTCTGCTGGAAGAGAGTTCAAAACCAAATGCACTAAAAAGTCTTCAGAGACATCCAACTTTAATGCCTTGAGTTTTGTTGCAACGTTAGACATTTGCATTATGTATTCCCTTATATTTCCTTTACCAATGTATCTTGAGGAGGTGAGTTTTTCCATAAGGCTACTCGCCTCCGCCTTATCATTCCTGGTAAAGTATTGCTCCATTTCCTTAAAAAAAAAAAAAAAAAAAAAAAAAACCTTTGGCATTAGTTCCCTCAACAATAGAGCCTCTAAATGTTCCTGGAATTGAGCGTTTCATGATCATTAGACACATGCAATTAGACCTATCCCACTTCTCAATTTCAACCTTATTGGCATCATCCTCAGTAGGAGTGGGGCGATCTACCCTTAATGCAAGGTCTAAATCCATACATCTAAGCACTATCTGGATGTCTTCTTTCCAGTCCTTAAAGTTTGCCCCATTCAATCTGGGAATATTACTGACTTGAGTGGACATATTGTTTGAATTAACAATCTTAACTATATAAAGAACACAAGCTCAAGTAAGTTAATGTCACAATCAATATGCAAATATTCATGACATTGGAAATAAACTTTGTGAGGACAAGTGAGATATCTAATGCAACATTAACATTTAGTCTTTGGACAAAAAGCTTAATTTACAAATGATACTCTCGGTGCAATAATCAAATATTAGTGACCTATCCCTTTTACATGATAGCCTTCCTTTGGGTCAACTAACATCCTGAAGAGCACAAACCTTATATTATTCATATTTATTATTGCACGTGTATTTGTTGTTTGGCCAAATTGTAACTTTCCTTTGGACCGATCACAACTCGCATAAGCAACAAATACACTACATCTAATAACTTTAAATGTTCTAATTTATAAAATAGAGACTACTTTGGTATCATATTTTATTCGTCAAAGCATTTAAAGAAATTAGATAAATTGTGTCATATACTTAATAAATTTCCAATTAACTAATCATTACAATTATTCTTTATTTAGCACAATATGGGAAAATAAAAAAGTCCTCCATACTTTATTATGCCCAAAATAATATACTGTAAATATATATTAATTTTTTACTATTACTAAATTATATATATATGAATAACAAATAAATTAATATATATATATATATGTTTTATAAAAAAATTATGAATATTCTTTATGAATTTGCAGTGGGTCGCCCACTGCAATTTCCATTCAACTTCATACGCTAGGGCAAATTGCCCTAGCACATGCCTTCATGTGACAACACAATGTCGCCGCCTGCATCATCATCATCTCTTTTTTTTTCCTTTCTATGTTTTTCTCTCAATAACGGAATTGTAAATTGGGAGAATCAAATCAATGAAAGAAAAGAAGGAAAACAACTGGAAAAAAAAAATCAAACTTGATCAAATCAATTATGCAAAATCATAGGATTCAGAAAATTTTCTATAATAAAGAATTTTAGATCATGCAAAAAGATTGACCATTGATTAATCCAAGTAATTTTGATAGCATGTATTACAGACAAAACAACCCATGAATTAACAAAAAACATGCCAAAAAAAAAAAACTAATTGTTTAGCAAGCAACCATGCATAAACTTTCTCTGATACCACTTGTTGGAAAACTTAGACTTAATATACCATATTTTCCCTTAGGATCTAAGCATGGAAGCAAGCCAAAAACAAAATATCTAGAGATTATGAATTACCTGGATCCAAGAGATTCTTTAGTGTAGAACTCTTGCTTGGTTTTGGTTTTCCTCAACTATGCAACTTAGACCTTGGATGGGCAATTCTCTCTATTTGATAGGGAATAGGAGACTAAAGAGACATAGTGTTTTGAGGACCATAACCCTAAATTTATAGTTGATATTCTAGGGTTTCCCACAACCCCTAGAATCAATAGGCTGGTATCTGCTCAGCAGGTCACACCACTAATAGGAAGTTTATGGGTCCTTATTAGACCAGTTAGTTAACCCATGAATAGCATTACGTATTATTTATTTATTTAACATAATTTATGGTGGATGAGTTCTTTTAACCTATTAATTTTAAATATGTCTAAATCTTTTAATTATATCAATGGTAAGATTTACAGCATTAATTCAATTTTTATTCTTCCCCAAATGCCCTTACTAATTTATATTAATTATTAATTGTTTTTCATTAAGTAGCTACCAACCATATTTGGTAACTCTCCCTTTATTATGTGATTTTATTTCTAAATGATTTATTGTCCAAAAACATGTCATTTTCATTTTAATTCCTTCATGTACCGATTTCTTATTGTTTTTTCAATTTTGGTCAACATTAACCTATTAAGTCTCCATATCCCCTTTTCCATTTTATTATCTTTTTGTCGCAGCCTCCATTATTCCAGCAGCCTCTATTTCTGTTTTGCGACAGTCTCCATTATCCAACCTTCATTTAGACATGGGAAAACTTCTGTCGCATGCTCCATTTTTGTTTTTTTTTTTTTGTATATTTATTACATTAATATTGTATTTACTGTTAGTTAAAGCTGCAGTTAATTCTTAGTTAAAAGGAAGTTATATTTATGTTATGATAACTTCCTCGTATACTTGAATATATTTGAGAGATCTAATGAAATCAAACTCAATTGAGTCTTCCTCTCTCAATTTGTAATATGGTATCAAAGCAATAAGCTCACCGATCACTCTGTTCATTGTTTCTTTCCTTTTCTTGATTCTCCATGGCGGGTAAGGAAGCAACCAACAAAGAAGCTTTATAAGCGATTGTTGCACAGATGAATCCATTTTCGTTGCATCATTCCTTTACGTCAACTACGACCTTAGTTACTCAGTCGTTGTTAGGAGCATCTAACTATGGTTCTTGGAGTCGAGCGATGTTAATGGTGTTATCTACGAAGAATAAAAAGGGTTTCGTTACTGGAACTATCAAGAAACCCCCAGGTGACAAGTCGATAGCTTGGAAGTGTTACAATGATGTAATTTCGTCTTGGATACTCAATTCGGTGTCCAAAGAAATCGCGGCAAGTATAGTTTACAGTGGTTCTGTGAAGAAAATTTGGGATGAACTGCATAATCGCTTCAAACAAACGAATGAGCCTTAGATTTATCAGCTGAGAAAAGAATTGGTTACAATGAACCAAGGCGCCATGAGCGTGGAGGTATATTTTACCAAATTAATCACTATCTGGCAGGAATTAACTCATTAAGCCTACACTCGATTGTTCATGTGGCGGTATGAAACCCTTTCTTGAACATTTAGATTTTGAATTCATAATGATTTTCTTGATGGGCTTAAGCGATGCATATGCAGCAGTTCGTGCACAAATTATTGTAATGAATCCTTTGCCAGAAATTGACAAAGTGTTTTCCTTGGTTATCCAAGAAGAACATCAAGGATCAACAGCTTTAACTAACAGTAAATACAATATTAATGTAATTATATTTTCAATTTAATTTTGTAGTTATTAATCCATACTTTTCGTATGCATGTTGTTGTTATTTCTTGTTTTATGTGTTCATTTCAGAATGAAAAACAAGTCTCATTTATTCAGTAGTCCATAAACCAAGTTTAGTTAATAGTATTTAGTGTTGTCATTTGGTAATATAAAAATTAAATTTCTTTATATTTTTTAAGCTCCAACTTAATTCCCGTTCGAATGCTTCATGATGGTAAATGGAACGATAGTGAAACAATTATGTTGAATTCAAAGTTTCAGAGTTGATGTTGCATCAAGGAATGTCGTATTCCATTACATTTGACTTTGAATCGGGGTATATAATAAATACCTCTAAATTAAATAAAAAAATCGGGGTATATAATAAATACCTATGAATCGATCGTCAATACTTCAAAAACGGCTAAATAAAAATACCCCATATGAAATAACTATGCAATTGAGAATTTATCGTAGAAACTAAAATTTGAGGGAGACAAAACTAATTACGAAGAAGTTTTGGGAAATAGTGGCCTTCAGTCCCGGTATTTAAAAACCCATACGAGGTATTTAACGGGTATTTACCAAAGAAACACAGATTAAAAATGCAGAAGTTGCAGAAGCAAAGATTTTAAAAAGAAAATGAGTCGCAGCAGAACAAAAAAAAAACAAAACAAAACAAAACAAAAGATGAACGAAAAACAGAGGGTATTTTTCCAGAAACCAAACAAAAACAAAATAAAAACAGAAGAAAAAAAATAGAAACCAAACGCCTTCCAACGCAGTAAACCATATGCATAAGCAAAAACAAAAGGTATTTTTCCAGTAAACCAGACGCGAAAAAAAAACCAGCCCCAAACGCCAAAAAAAAACCAAAAAGTAGACGTAGAATGGGGACACAGACGAAACCAAAAACCCAAACCCACACGCAAAAAAACTCAGATGAATGGGAAAGATGAAGAAACCAAAAATGGACGGAGAACGAGGACACAGATGGAAAAAAAAGGGCAGACGTAGACCGAAAAAAAGACAGATGGAGAACGTGGAAGATGAATAAATGAAAAACGAGTATTTTTCCAATGCCCTAAAAAAATCCATTTTTTCCATATTTAGTATCTAAACCATTTTTTTCCATATTTAAATGGTTTAGATCCCGTAAGGACAAATTCGTAAATGGACTTCTTAATCTCCTTTGTGGACGGATAGGATTGTAAAATCATAACAAAATGGACACCTTTGAAATAAATGGGCTACTATTGACCTATTTGTGTAGTTATCCCTTAAATTTATTACCCATTCAAGGAATTAATTCAATTAATTCCAACATCTTATACTCAAATTTTTATTTTTAGACTACTAATCAAGCACAATCTTTTTTTTTTTTTTTGAGTACATCAATTTTTAGGGGTGGGGGGATTCGAACCTCTGACCTCTTGGTCGAGACTACTAATCAAGCATAATCTTAGTATTCAATAAATAAGAAATTTTATCATAAACTTATAACCCAAAACCAATATAAATTAAATAGGTATATGTTTGGTTTTTTCTTCTATTAGAATATATTAAAATGATCAAAAGCATATGCCTCTTTCAAAGTTGAAAAATTTTAAATTTGAATTCTTACAATGTTATTTTCCTATTCAATTCAACGTAATAATTCATGTGTTGCCTAAACGACGTAGTTGAAGGATCCTATTTTGTGCGATTTAAGAATACATAATGAATTCGTACAAGACAGGACAGCTTACTTGCCAAGTAATTATAAAACAATTGTCACTACTACAATACAAAGTCAAATTTTACGACGATGTTACATTTCTTCAAACTAATAAAAAATTAAATACCAAATCTATATCATGATTAATATAAGAGGAACTTTTCAAATCAAAGAACGAGGAAGATAATGTTACAATTTAATATAATTTTATAATCCAATCAAAATTTGCAAAGTTAAATTGTCGGACACATTATTTAATTTGTCAACATATTGCTTTTTTATTTCCATGAAGGTTATGTGTAATAATTAACTAATTTTGGGAAAAAAAATAAACTTATACTCCTAAACTTTGGAACTGGTATTAATTAAAATCCCAAAATATTAGATCCATATAAGTCCTAAAGTTTTCAACTCTACGCTTCTTGTTTTCTTTGGATAAACATCAATTTCATGCACATCAGTCTTATGTACATCACTTTCATGCGCATCGAGTCTTATGGAGGTGCATTAATTTTATGAACCTTAGCCCAAGAACATTAATTTCATTTGTAGTCACGTATTTTGTTCGGCTCATTTTCTTTTAATAAATTGAGTGTTGGATTAATTATGTCTATGCATTTTTTTTTAAATTTGCCATTGCTAATTGGCTTGCTTTGTATTGTCTTTTCTTTGTTTCTTCCCTAGTTTGGTTGGAGAAACTAATTTAATTGGTTTAGTTGCACGGAATTAAAAGGGTAAGTTTTTTATTTTTTTTTTTTTTGAAATTTTGAATTAGTTTACGAAGTTATGATCCGTTTTGGACATAGTTATATTTGGCTTTGATTTCAAATGGAAGAAACTAGCCATTAAAAGAAATGCACCAAATGCAATAATGAATGAGGTTTTTTATACCCACTTTTCAACCATTAAGAAAACTCGGAAATAGCCACAACATCCAACATCACAAAAAACCTAGAGAGGGAGCCACAAAAAAACCTAGCCAAAGAACACATACACCACACAATCATGTACACAATGAGTGTAACGCCCCAAGCCTAGGATTCAGAATCTGGATTCGGCACCTAACGGCCCCGGCATTCCCCTGCGACCTTTATCATACTCGTCTTAAACCGCTTCTAAGAGTGAAGACTGTCCCCACAAACCAACACGAGGTCCTTTTAGCATGCTTTGTCCTCACTCACATGCTTCCTAGGAAAATTCCCAGGAGGTCACCCAACATAAAACTTCTCCAAGCTAAGCACGCTCAACTTCAAAGTTCCTATGATTGAGCCACCGAAAAGAAAGGTGCACCTTGTTGCTATAGGTAGTATCTATCAATTCTGTTAAGCTTATCTTGACCATACTTTCATGTTCTCAGGATTCCTCTCATTCGGATGTGGCATCGGTTCATTCATGTTCCCCTCCTAACTCGGGTGTTACATGAACTGTAACGCCCGTAATTAGAGATAAATTTCAAATTTCCTAAGTTGGAATTAATTTGGAATTTAGAAGGAATTTTTCAAATTAAAGATTTGAAAATTAGTGGAAAGATAGGATTTATCTAGATCTTTTTGTTTTCTTAAAGGAAAAGGATGAAATGTGGCATTTTTGTAAATATCTTGAAGTTGGAGCAAAACCCTAAGCCTTCTTCCTTTTAAATCAGCCTTGCACGCAGCCCAAGAACCCCAAGTCAGCCATCTTCTTCTCTAAGTTCTCCCCCACGGCTACAACCTTCTTCTCCTTCTTCCTTGTACCCGACGGCTGAAGCAGCTTCGTCACACGTTCAAGTCCGCCGACGGCGACCTCTCCAGTTCGCGGCGGTTGCAGTAGATTTCCGGCGGCGGCGCACGTTCTCCAGCGTCATTTCAGCGACGGGCTCAGCGGGTCTAGCTCTCTCTCTGCGTGTTTTCAGACATGGACTCAACGGAGCAGCGGCGCTCTTCTTCTTCAGCAATATAGGACGCGATTTTAGGCGATAGTAAGGCGTGGGTCTCGACTGTGGGCGTTTTTTCCGATGAAGTTTGATCGTGGCAGCAGCGTGTGGGCTGTGACGGTAGTGTAGGCGCGAACAGCAGTGAATTTTTGGGCGTTTGGAGCGTTTTTCTAGCTTGTTCAACCTTGGGTAAGTTGGTTTGACTGTTTAATTGGTTGGTTTTAACATTTAATTGATTACCCATTGAAGTTTAGCCTTTGAATCAAGGTTTTCCAAGTTGTTGGAGTCGAACTAACGGAATTGGACTGACTTTGTTACCCGACCAGCAGCTGAAGGTGACGTTTAAGCGGGATTTTGAGCGATTCCAGCATTGGGCCGTTAGCGTGTTGGTGATTCAATTGGAGGATTGGAGTGGATTTGAGACCTCGAACAGCAAGCGACATTCTGTTTTGTGTGGTTAAGGACCTTCGAGTTAAAGAATTAATTTAGTTCTGTTCAGAATATTTAAGCCAAGGTAAGTGAACTTACTATTGAACCTTTAATAGGGTGCAAGTGTTTGATTTTTCGAAATTCTCGTGCTTTATGATTTGTTTGATTATATTTTCATTTATGAAAATTATTGAAAGCATGAAATTTTTTACTATTGCTTTTAATCGTTGATATTGAAATAATTGAGTTGGTGGTCTCTTGAAATTCCATTAAAGGAATTAGTTTAAGTTATTTGTGAGTTTTATAAGTGTACATGAAATTGATGTACATTCAGAGATAGGACTTAGAGACATGAAATTGATGTACCTAAGTCATGTCTCTAAGTCGAGGTTCGTGAAATTGACGACCTCGAGGTTTCGTGAAATTGACGGCCTCCATAGAAGACACATGAAATTGATGTGTCTAGGATATGCATGAAATTGATGTATATCCTTAGTAAGTTTAAAAATAAAGTTTAGAGTCACCAAAATTATATTTGTTGATTTTTAAAATGTTTTTAAAGCGTGACCCAACCTCAATAGTAGGGTCACTTACTGAGTATTTAAAATACTCATTCTTTTCAAAAAAATATTTTTTTTTCAGGTAAAGGCAAGGGCAGATGAAAGGCGATTGATGAGAATCCGATAGACAGCCATGAGAGGACTTGAGTTTCATATTTTATTTTTCTTCCGCTTTAAGAACTTTGTTTTACTTTATTGAATTGTAAATTTGTTGAGATATTTTCTAGAGGCCATGTACATTTATATTTTAGAAATTATTTTAGCATATTTAAAACCTTTAAAATTAGGGATCCCGAACAAAAGTTTTGTTTTAAAGTTTTTACTTAAATTAGGTGTTTATGTTTTAAAATATTTTTATTTAAAAAGGCCTCCAAAGCATGCAGTGTCGTAACGGTTCCTTAAAGGCTTATTAAAAAGTCGGGTCGTTACAATGAGATCCATATACAAAGAGAAAAAAAAAAAAAAGAGATAGCTACATAGTGAATCTTTTACACAAGAAAAAAAAAAAAGAAGTCAAAAATCTCTTTTACGAAAACCAAAATCCAGAACACAATGAAGAGCATATAACTTGGAGGTTGCGCCTCAAACAACAAATCAGTTTAATGTTAATCTTGTGCTCACCCTCCTCCCCTTGTTTTGTATTTTCATTTAACTTTGAGAAATTAATCGCTTTGGTTTCTTTGGGATTTAACTTGTTTCCACTATTTCTTCAAGCTAGAGTAGGAGAATTAGTTATTATTTTGGAAGGCTTCGACAACCCAACCAATGGTTAAATTAGAAATACCTTATAGGTTCAATTACAAGTTTAGTCCCTGAACTTTCAAGATTGTGTCAATTTGGTCCCTAAACTTTAAAAAGTTTCAAATAGGTCCTCAAACTTTCAATTTTATGTCCAATAAGTCCCTAAACTTTAAAAAATATCATGTGTCCAATAGGTCCCTTAACTTTCAATTTTGTGTCTATGAGTCCTTGACCAATTCGACATTTTTAAAAATTCACCAGCCTATTAGATAGAAAATTGGAAGTTTAGAGTCCTAATAAACATAAAATTCAATTTTATATCTAGTAGATTGGTTTATTTTTAAAAATCTCGAATATGCTAGGAAACTATTAAACAAAAAATTAAAAGTTCAGGGACCTATTAGACATTTTTAAAGTTTAGGAACCTATTAGACACAAAATTGAAAATTTGAGGACCTATTAGATACTTTTTAAATTTAAGGAATCAAATTGACACAACCTTGAAAGTTTAGGGACTAAACTTATCATTTAACCTACTTTATATTAAATGGAATCTATTGAAGTTGAATCCTTTGAGGAGATATTTCCTTTGTAAGAAGAAGAATACAAAAGTGGTGGTGCCAAAAGGAAGTATGAGGCTACCTCTTCAAAAGGTTAAGATAATAAAAAAAAAATTAAAAAAAAAACTAAGTTTGAACCAAAAAGAAGCGAAAAAGCTAAAAAAGCTACTTCTTTTGAACATGATTCCAGTAAGCCTGAAACTTTACAGAAAGTTGTGTCTCTCCAAATGCACCTTGTTGGAAAGAAGCTATTAATAGTGTGATAGAATCCATTTTACAAACAATGCCTAAGGTACTGGTGGATTTACCTCTTGGAAGTAATTGAAATTTCAAAATTAAGATAAATGAGTTTGATAAATATGTCTATATTAAGACCATACATCAAAATTTTGTCTTTGTTTGATTGTATGTGGATGTGTTGGATTTTTGGCAAAATATTAGAAGTGAGTAGTCTCACATTAGAAAGGTTCAAGGAAGTGACGGGCTTCAAGTACTATAAAAGGAGCTTATGGCTTTGGTTTCAAAGCATCCCATTTAGAATCACTTTAAGCTTGGTATACTAACTCTAGTTATGTGAGTGGTATAAAGCTTTGAGAGAGTGTTTCTTGTAATTGGGGTTGGGGAGAGAATTCTGTGTGATTGTAAAAATTGTTCATATAGTGGATTTCTTTCTATGGGTCGTGGTTTTTCTCCGGTTATGGAGTTTCTATGTAAATTCTTGTGTTTCTTATTTTGTTGTTTTATTTTAATTTCTCCGTTTTTTTTTCTGTTTATTCCTACTGTAGAATTTGAGGTTTTTTCCAATAGGTGGTATCAGAGCTAGGTTTGTAGTTTCTTGATTTCTGAGTATATGCTATGTGGTTGCAGCATTGTCTAACCTTGTGAATAGTGTGGATTATCCACTATTTGCAGATTAGCTAGTAGTGAAGCAGATATGTCAAGCTTTATGAGTCCAATGAAGATTGACGTGGAGAAATTTGATGGAATGATGAACTTCGACTTGTGACAAGTGCAAGTCAATGATGTGTTGATACAATCTGGGTTACATATAAGGCCTTGATGGAAGACCAGACAATAGTGCTTCCGAAAGATTAAGCGGTGATGGTGGTTCAGTGGAGTCCAGTAGGGGTTCCAGTAGAGGTTTTAAGAAGTCCAGCATGAGTGATGAAGATTGAAAAAAAAATGGATTTGAGAGTTGCAAGTGCAATAGACTAAATTTGGCTAAGAACATTTTTGCAAATGTGCATGGAATTTTGACAGCCAAAGAACTTTGGGAGAAGCTTGAAGTAATGTACCAGGCAAAGAGCATCTCAAATCGATTGTACTTGAAGGAGCAGTCTTACACGTTGCAAATGGAGGAAGGTACGAAAATCTCAGATCATCTGAATGTTCTCAATGGCATCATTTTGGAGTTGGAGGTGATCGAAGTTAAGATAGAAGATGAGGATAAGGTACTCAGGCTTATCTTGTCACTTCAAACTTCTTATGAACACATGAATCCAATCTTGATGTACGGGAAGAAAATTTTAAATTTTGACTTATGTTACTAGTAAATTGTTATCAAAGGAAAGAAGGTTGAAGAGTGAAAGGTGTACTTCACAGGAGGATTCAGCGCTAGTAGCTAGCAATTGGAAGAAGAATAAAGATTTCATGCAGAAGAAAGGTTACTGGGAATGTGAACAGTCTAGATACATGAAAAAGGATTATCCTAACAGAGCAGGTTCGTCAAAGGGCTCCGGGTTGAATGCTGACGTTATCTCTCTCGTCAGAGGAGATAGTGAATTCCTCTGAAGAAAGACAAAATTCATTCTCATGGTATGTCCGCTTTACCATGATGGAGGATGTGATGTTAGCGGTTCCACAAGTTTGCACACAGGCATTGACTTGCCAGTTATGCAATGTGTGTGGTGGAAGTTATGTTAATGTCTGGAGAACTTTCAGGTGAGCCAAGTAGGTGGAAGTTGCACCATAAATTTCAACATAATTTATCAACATGTGACAAAAGAAGAAAAATATTGGAAAGTGACATTCCAAGTGATCTACTCTTTATGGTGGAGTAGGTTATAGTTCTCTAAGTTGAGAATTATGATTGTCGGTGAAGACAATGGTTGTAGCAAGAGTTGTGGATTCTTCAAATATTTATCAAGGTGGAATTTGTTGGGTTTTTGGCAAAATATTAGAAGTGAGTAGTCTCACATTGGAAAGGTTCAAGGAAGTGATGGGCTCAAAGTACAATAAAAGGAGCTTATGGCTTTGGTTTTAAAGCATCCCATTTAGAATCACTTTAAGCTTGATATACTAACTCTAGTTGTGTGAGTGGTATAAAACTTTGAGACAGTGTTCCTATAGGATTGGAATTCCTAGTGGAAGCAAATTGAATCGTTTCGTAGTTTAATAAAGGTTCTAAAATACCATTACATTGGCAAATAACAGAGAACAATTCTATGTATTTAGTATAAGGCTAAGCATGCTATTTTAATTTGCTATAAAAGTCTACAGTAAAGGAATCGTGATTACTTACTTGTTGTAGACTACAGGTACAACATATTTCAACTTCCTGGATTTAAAGATCACGATCACAAGGACAAAAGTTGTAAACACCACCACCACAGTAACACTGGTATCCTTTGAGACCTCAAATTAGTTTGTGGGAACCCCAAGTCTTGATTGATGGAAAAAAAATCACAAACAGAATGACTTTTGTGAATTACAGAGAGAATGAGAGGAATCTTGAAAAACCAATTGTGTGAATGTCAGAAAGAGCACATCTCTTCCCTCTGTGTTTCACGATAAGCTAATGAGAGATGGAGGCAACTTACTCCCCCACTAAGGCCTAACTCCTAGCATTTGCTAGGAGTTTAATTTAAATTTAATTAAAAACTAAATTTAAATTAAATCTTAATTTAATTAATTAAATCTAATTTAATCAATTATATCATTTAAACTATATTTAAATGATCATCTCTCATAGAACTTATGGTATTTCTTTAATTAATTTAATTAAATTAAAAAATTAATTAATTATCAAATTAAATACCTCATATTTAATTTAAACCTACATTTGAATCCTATTCAATTGTATATTTCTCTCACATAACCTATAGTTTTAATGTGCAACCAATGTGCATTAAACTTAACCTATAGTTTTAATATGAATCCAAGCCATATTAATTTAATATTTGAACTCCTTCAAGTATTTAATTCTCTCATGAATTAATTTTGAATCATATCCAAAATTAAATTTATATTATAAAGTTGAATTAAAATATAAACTTTATATTATCATGCATCACCATACATCATATTTATTCCCTTAGTGAATTTGAACATTTCAAACTCCATTCAAGACTAATGCTTGAGATTACTCTTTACGAGCTAGTAGTGGGACCTGATGGACCTACAGATTAGAAGCTCCAACGATACAAGATTAATTGACTAAACTCATTAACCACATTAATCAACATTCGTTAACCGTGGGTCACTCCACTAAAGACCCACAATTGCATTCTTCTCACTGTAGATATATTTCTATGTCCACGGATATAGACCAATAATAGCAAGTCAATCCTTCACGAGTGTTCGTAACACCAGCTGAGTCAAATTACTGTTTTACCCATAGGTTACCTATATGTCCTTAAGTACTAGTGCTCCTCTAATGAACAACCTATTTAAGGTCCAACCATTAAACAAAAATTCCTCTCAAGCCAATGAGAGGGTAGGGCCCTTTGTTTAAATCCCAGAGTCACCACTAAAGAGAACACTCATCTACTTTCCCTAAAGTCAAGAAGAAGTGAATTCTATCTTGTGTTATTATGTTCCTGTTGGGTTATATGCCCTAAAACTCATAGATAGTAAATGTAACAATTGACCAAACATAAATAAAATATTATTTGATGTTTTTTCAATAAAGAGTTATTGTCTATATTATGTATATCTTGCCTAAATAACCCTAATCCAATAAACTAAACATCCTAGGCTGTGGGATGAGCTTGAACTGTATGTGGAGACATACGGGGATCACTGTTCAAGAGACAACCTGAAGGGTCTATAGTATAGAGATAAGGTTGGGTACCTAATCCTGGTGACACTATGGATGTGGCCCACTTTGTATTTGATACAAAAGCAATGATCCAACGCGTTCGTGTAGGGGACATCCGAGTGGGAGTATCCTATGCAATGAGTTTGCATAAGATCAGACCGCAAAATAGTAACCACTAGCTGTAACACGTTAACTAGTTAGGTTCCTGTTTCACTAGGATGACCTAGGCAACTTAGTCTCAATCCTGAGTGGGTTATGGACTCCTGTTCACGAGGGATTGTCCTTTGATTTGTATGGGTGAGAGTGGCCAATACGCCGACTCAACAAGCCTATCATTTTTGGGGACAAGACCGAGTGGGGAGCTGGGAACATAATCACACAAGAAGAAATTCAATTCATCCATTCCCAACTTTAGGGAAGTAGATGAGTGTTCCCTTAAGTGGTGTCTCCGGGTCTTGAACAAAGGACCCTACCCTTTCACTAGCCCGAGAGGGGTTTTTGTTTGGTGGTTGGACCACAAATAGGTTGTTCATATTAGAGGAGCACTGGTACTTAAGGAGGTAGAGGTAACTCGGGGGTAAAACGGTTATTTGACCCAACTGGAGTTACGAACACTCGTGAAGGACTAACTTGCTGTTATTGGTCTATATTCGTGGACACAAAATTATGTCTACAATGAGAATAGTGCAACTGTGGGTCTTTAGTGGAGTGAACCCACAGTTAACGAAAATTGATTAATTGGTTAATGAGTTTAGCCAATTAATCTCATATCGTTGGAGCTTCTGACCTGCAGGTCCATTAGGTCTCACTGGGTAGCTCGTAAAGAAACTTGAGGCAATTAAGTATTAATTGTTAATTGTAAATTGAAAGTGTTCAATTTATTTAGGGGAATCATATAATATAAAGTTTATGAAAATTTATAATATAATTTTGAATTAATTTCAAAATTAATTTTTTGGGAGAAAATATTTGAAAATGTTCAAATAATTAATATGAATTGGATTCATATTAATAAAATAAATAATTTAATAAAATCCCTAAAATTAAATATATGATATTTAATTGGGTAATTAATTCGTTATGAAATTAATTAATTATTTATTAAATTAGATATGAATAAGATAATAAATTTGATTAGATCTTATTCATGGCATTTTCCTATAAATAGGACTCCTGGACTGGGGTGAAAGGCATCTCATTCATTCTCCTGCTCTTGGAGAATTCCCCTTAAGGCTTCCTAGACTCCCACCAGTCTCCTGCCTGATCAAGAAGTCTCAGAGATATACCGATGTAGCCATAGTGGTGGTGTTCGCAAGACTTGGAGAAAAATTTCCAGCGAAGATCAAGGTTCGTGGCTGCTGAATTTTCAAGAGCAGGTTCAAAGGTTAGGTGAAACCACCAAGACTTCAACGAGAATAAGTCCTTGTAGATCCTTCTCTACAATTTGTATGATAAAATAACAATTTTATCTTTACTGTCCAGCATGCTTTTACCTTCGATTTACAATAGATTATGCACGATAATTGTTGTATTTTTGTCGTCGTATTGGTATTTTAATCTAGATTAAAACACAGTCAAAGGTCCTAAAGGCGAGAATGAGTGAATTTCATCTTGTGTTGTTATGTTCCCAACTCCTCACTCAGTCTTGTCCCCAAAATGGTAGGCTTATTGGGTCGACGATCTGGCCACTATCACCCATACAAATAAAGGAAAATCTCTCGCAAACAGGAGTCCATAACACACACAGGATTAAGACGGAGTTACCTAGGCTTATTGGTGTGCATCGTGTTGCTAATGCGTAACAACCTGCTCGAGTGCAAGTATACAATATCAAGTAATAAAGTGAAAAATATTCTGGATATCGTACCCAAGGGAGATGGTGACTAGCTAAGTTAACACAAGATTCTGCAAAATATGAGTCTCCTTTAAATTTTCGGCCACGATTGCTAACCAAGAAAAATAGTTTGAATTGGGGTTTTGATTTTTAAGAAAAAAGTAAATCGAGCACGAAAATAAAGACAAATAAAACTATGAGATAAACAGGGGAATTCAAATAGTTTCAACCTTGAGCTTTAGGCTACACCCATCTATGCGCCCGCAAATCACTCAGGCATTGCAAACGGCTGAGAAACATTATCTATGTTGCCCACATAGACATGGTGCAGATAGCCTCTCCCAGTTGCGCCTGCAATTACCTTGACAACTAGATTGTGAGTTAAGTCCTACTTCTATTCAGCTCCGATGTAGGTGCCTTTAGAAGACTAAGCCAACTAGACATCTATTTCTAGGGCTAGTTGAAACTTAGATAAATAACGCTCACGACTCTTAAAACCCTAGTGGTTCCAGCCATATTTCTGGATGCAAGAAATCAAAGTCCTATTTCTAGGATCTTTTCCACTATTGTTTTGCGAACCCGCGTCTTTAACTCCAACCTTTCGGTCATCAGCTAAATACAAACTATGCTAACCTAAGTGATCAATTTAAGCTAACAATAAACTTTAATCTCAACAAAATCAAACAATGCTAGGGGGAGCAAAATTGCTTTTGCATAGGCGGTGCTTTCTTTTACTCAAGGAATCCACATAATTGAACCGCCAAGTAGAAGCTTAGCTCATAATTGAAAATAAATTGCAAAACATAAAAGCAAGTAAACTCAACATTGGAGAAAACATAACTGAGATTAATATTAAAGAATGAATGTCGTACAAAAGCTTAACTTACAATGGAAAGTAAATGAAAAACAATAACAACTTGTTGGAAATTAAAGAATGCAAAACAAAGGTAAAGACAAGACTCTATTAAGGATCTCTACCTCTCTATCTAGCTAGCTATTGCCCTCTTTCAAGAAGAGACAAGTCTTTCTCTTCTTCTTCTTTCGAATGGAAGAGCCGATAGAGGCTGAAAGATCCGGAACTCGGAGTGGTTACAAGATGAGAATAGAGAAACTGAAAAATAAATCCTAAGGACGAAAACTCCAAGTTTCCTTTGCTTCTTGCATCTTGGTCCCCTTTTATAGACCTTGGAAGGTAAGATTGGCTGTCGAGATCAGTGTGAGAAGGCCTTGGAAGGTAAGGATCCACAATCTTCGGAGATTTGATACCAGATTGGGGATTTTCTGACGAATATGTGAAGATCTCGCAAATCTCAGATTCTGTCGGAAAGCCCAATTGTGGCCGCATATCAGGCGCATTTTCCACTGTTTTCTACATTGACAAGTCTGTCTTCAGCATGAGGCTATTTTCCTTATATGGCTTGCGGGCGCATCTTGATCGCATTCCTTTCATCCTCAAGTCCAGATGCAAGTGCAATTCTTCAGCTTTAACTCCTTTTGCTCTGCTACCTTTAATCTCCTCTTGCGGGTGCATCCTCCTCGTAAAGACTTCTGCACAAAAACATTAACTTGGATAAATTCTTTACAAAAATAATCTCTTTATGTACATTTTAAGCTTAAATTCTATAATTTCAAGATTTTCTTCATGATTCTACAACTTTTGCTAAAATGATTTAAAATGATAGGAATTTAAACACAAAGTCTTTGCTTTCCAAACAATTACCTAAGTTTTTAAGGCTAAATAACACACATAAATGAGTGTTATCAGATACCCCCACTCGCATGTCCACTACATGAATGCGTTGAATTATTGCGTTTGTATCAAATATAAAGTGGATCGTATCCATAGTGTCACTAGGATTAGGTGCCCAACCTTACCCCTATATTATAGACCTTTTAGGTTGTTTCTTGAACATTGATCCCCGTATGTTCCCACATACTGTTCAAGCTACATAACACAACCTAGGATGTTAGTTTATTGGATTTAGGGTTATTTAATGCAATTCTAATACAACAAATTCAACAAAGCCTTATTGAATAACTTCAATAACATTTTATTGATAAAATCAATTTGTTACATTTACTATCTACGAGTTTTAGGGGCATAATATTTACCTTAGGTGGAGCAGTTGTATCATGGAAATCTTTGAAACATACGTGTATAGCATGTTTTACTATGTGAATTAGAGTTTGTTTCTCTTGATAAAGTTGGAGAAGTAGTTGAATGACTTCAAAATTTTCTCCAAGATATTCCATTGTGGCCAAAGCCAATAAGTGATATGTATTGATTGTGACAGTTTAGCAACCTCAATGAGGGCTAAATTAATGTATATAATGGGAAGTCACATCATATTAGACGCGGACATAATTTAGTAAAGCAACTGCTCTCTCATGGGATAATTTTCAGTGGTTACGTGAAATCAAAAGAGAATATTGCAAATCCTTTGACGAAAAGATTTTCAAGAGAGAAAGTGACATATACATTAAGGGAAATGGGGCTAAAGCCGATGAAATGAATTATCTGATGGTAACTTGATCTAGTTGATTAAGATCCCCAGATCTATGTTCAACAGGCGAACTGACTAGACATTTCATAATTAAGACACTAAGAAACTTAGGGGGGTGTTTGGGGCAACGAGGTAGAGTTGTGAAGTCTGGTGAGTTATGAAGTCTGAGGAGTTGTGAAGTCTATGTTTGGAGTATAGAGTTGTTAAGTCTGGAGTTAGAAAGTCTGTGTTTGGAGTACAGAGTTGTTAAGTCTGGAGTTATGAAGTCTGTGTTTGGGGAACAAAGTTGTGAAGTCTGAGTTTATATTAGTTTTTTTTTAAAAAAAAAATTATACAATTTTTCCAAATTGAATTAGTAAAAATGTTCTTTCCATCAATGGTAAAATTGAGATTTTAAGTATGCTTTTATATTCAACCTTCACATATTTTTTGATCTCAAAAAATAAAAATAAATAAATTCAACTTTTTCTCTCGAGACTACTATTTACATTGCTTCAATAATATTTTAAACATGCAAACACATATATTTGAGAATGAGGTCACAATGCTCTTAAAACCAAAAGCAAACCATATATTTAGGAACTTTCTAAGGCTTGACAAGAAACTTTCAAATTTCACATTTGTTACATTTGTTATATTAGTTCTAAACATAGATATTGTTACTGTTGGGATTTATGTCCTAAAACTCGTAGATAGTAAATGTAACAAAGTTAATTATAAAACATTATTGAAATGATTCAATTTCTGGTTGTTGAATGTGTTGGGTTTTATGCCCTAAAACTCGCGGATAGTAAATATAAGCATTTGACCGAACATTAATAAAATGATATTTGATGTATTATTCATTTATTATTGTTTGTATTGTGTATATCTTGCCTAAATAACCCTAATCCAATAAACTAAACATCCTAGGCTGTTAGTATGAGACTTGAACTAGTATGTGGGGATATACGGAGATTGTTGTTCAAGTTATAACCTAAAGGGTCTATAGTATAGGGATAAGGCTGGGTACCTTATCTTGGTGACATTATGGATACGACTCACTTTGTATTTTGATACAAACGCAATGATCCAACGCGTTCGTGTAGGGGACATGCGTGTGGGGGTATCCTATGCAATGAGTTTGCATAAGACCAGACCGCGAAATAGTAACCGCTAGTTGTAACACCGTTGACTAGTAAGGTTTCTATTTCATTAGGATGACCTAGGCAACTTAGTTTCAATCCTGAGTCGGTTATGGACTCTTGTTCACGAGGGATTGTCCTTTGATTTGTATGGGTGAGAGTGACCTTTACACCGACTCAATAAGCCTACCATTTTGGGGACAAGACCTAGTGGGGAGCTGGGAACATAATCACACAAGAAGGAATTCACTCCTTCCCAACTTTAGGGTAAGTAGATGTGTGTTCTCTTAAGTGGTGTCTCCGGGTCTTGAACAAAGTGCCCTACCCTCTCTATGGCGCGAAAGGGACTTTTGTTTGTAGGTTGGACCTCAAACAAGTTGTTCATTAAAGGAGCACTGAAGACTTAAGGACATAGATGTAACCCAGGGGTAAAACGGTAATTTGACCTAGCTGGGGTTACGAACACACGTGAAGGACTGACTTGTTGTTATTGGTTAATATCCGTGGACACAGAAATATATCTGCAGTGAGAAGAGTGCAGCTATGGTTCTATAGTGGAATGAACCACAATTAACGAATATTGATTAACTTGGTTAATGAGTTTAGCCAATTAATCTCATATTATTGGAGCTTTTGATCTGTAGGTCCATTAGGTCCCACTGGTAGCTCATATAAGGTGTTGAGGTAAATTTGCTAAGGATATTTAATATGAATTGGATTCATATTAAAACTATAGGTTAAAATTAATGTGCATTGGATGCACATTAATACTATAGATTATATGAGGGAAAAATAATTTAATATGTGATATTCAATTTTATGATTAATTAATTTTAGAATTAATTAATTATAAGTTTTAATTTAGTTTAATTAAATTTGATATAATTAAATGACATTAAAACTATAGAGTAAAAGAGGGAAATTCATTTAAATGAATAATCTAATTAAATATGATTTAAATTAGATAATATTAATTTAATTGATTTAATTAATTAAATTAAAATTGATTTTAATTTTAATATTTTTAAAATTAAAATATCAGGTAACTGATTTGATCAGTTACCTGAACGTGGGTTTCAATTCCTGAATCCCAGCCCCTCTTCCCTATCGATAAGCAATGGAGGTTTACCCTTTCTCACTCTCGCTCTCTCATTCGTTCAGTAGTTCCAGAGAAAAAATCCCAAAGATTTCTTTCCTTCTGCAATTCCTTAGTAAACGCTCCCACAAGCTCCTCAACCAAGATCCTGAAAGAGAATACCAGTGGAACTCTTTTGGTGGTGATCCAAGGTTTTGACCGTGTTCTTGAATGATTTTCCAGCTAAGAATAGGATCGCGGGGCTGCTGTAAACAGAGAAGAATTGGTGAAATCGGTCGAGATCTTCAACGGTAGTAAGTTCTTCTTAATCCCTATGACTTCTAGGGCTTTAACCTAGATTAGATCTAGGTTTGTATATTAAAATCAGCATGCTTATAACCTCGTTACAGTAGCTTTTGTATAAATTTAGTTGTTGTATTTTTATTGTCGTCGGATCGGTATTCTAATCAAAGATTTAATTGGGTTTGGTTCTTTGACTGTCTTCCTTTGCGTGGGGCTTTAATCCCTACAGAATGGTTGTTTTAATTATGCATTAATTAACCCAAATCCAAAAGACTAGAATCCTTGGCTATGATATGAACACTTGAATTTTATGTAGTGACATAAAAGTGGATCAAGTTCAAGTAATAGCCTAGACGGTTTATAGTATAGGGATAAGACTGGGTACCTTATCCTAGGAAAACTATGTGACGTGGCCCACTTTGTTTTAGTACAAACGATGTGATCCTGAATCGTTCATGTAGAGGCATGTGAGTGGGGGCGTCCTATACAAAAGAGTTTGCATAAGATCGGACTGTGAAATAAGTCATTTTCGCTTTATAACGTCGTTTACTGTGAAACTGACTATTTCAAGCGATGACCTAGATAACTCGATCTTAATCCTAAGCTAACTATGAACTCCTGTTTATTCGAGATTATCTTTTGATTTGCATGGGTGAGAGTGGCCCAATAGCGCCGCTCAACAAGCCTACCATTTTGGGGATAAGACCGGGTAGATAGCTAGGGACATAGTCTTGCAAGATGGAATTCACTCCTACCCTTTAGGGTTAGTAGAGAGGTTGTTCCCTTAAGTGCTGACTCCGAGACGTGAACAAAGGCACGCCGCCCTCTCATTGACCCGAAAGGTTTTTAGGTTTAATGGTCGGACCACAAACCAATTGTTCATTAGGGACTCAGTGGGGACTTAAGGAACAAGAAGTAACTTCAGGGGTAAAACAGACACTTGACCCAGCTTTAATTAACGAACAACCTATGAAGGGTCAACTTACTGATCACAATTATATCGGGTGGACAGAAATATATCTACAGTGAGGGGAGTGCAGCTACGGGCTATAGTGGAGTGTCCCGTTAGTTAACGAATGTTGGTTAACTAGGTTAAAAGAGTTTAGCCGGTTAATCTCATATCGTTGGAGCCCATGATCTGTAGGTTCATTAGGTCCCCCTATTAGCTCATACGGAATAACCTTAGAACAATGTGATGAAAGAATTTGAATCGCTCAAATTTAGTTTAGGGAATTAACGTTAGTTATGTATGATATACCTAACGTGTTCTAGTTTAATCGTGTATTTAACATGAGAGAGTTGAATATATTTAAATGTGATTTAAATATTACACATATGAATAGGGATTCATATTCGAGAATTCGGTCTTGAGAAAAGTCGGGATTAGTACAATTATTTATTTAATGTTTGATTAAATAAATATAATTAATTAGTCTTGATTAATTATTTACATATATAATTCATTTTACTTAAAATTAATTTGATTAATTTTATTTCGAATTAAATATGTAAAATAAAAAAATCTCAAGGTTTTGAGACTTGGTGGGTTTTGGTGAGTAAACTCACTCTCATTTCCTTTGAATGCCACATCAAGCCATGAGTTTTCAAAATTAATTTTGAGTTGTCTTCATAAGATGAAAAGCTGCATGAAATCCTTGAGTATATAAGAGGAAGCTTGGCTGAGAATTAAGTGATGATGATGACTGTGATTCTCTCAAAAGTCCATAAACAAAACTCTCTCAAAACCCATCTTTTCTTCTCTAAAATTCATCACTTCCGATTCCCACAAACTCGTTCTAAGGCTGGAGAATAGCGAGGAAGACACTAGCGGTAGTCCATGACTCGATCGTGAAGAGAAACAACCAACAAATCTCACGGATTGAAGCTACAAAGGTTAGTTTGCAAATCCTCTGTTTTTCGTTCAAACTTTGAGCATGCTTTAGTTAGTGAAATTAATGAAAATCGGTGCCTAAGATCCGTAATCGCTTCCGCTTGAGTGTTTTTCACTCCTTCAGTTACATTGTTATATTAGTTCTGTAAATTAGTAAGTAGTTAAGATTTAATTAACAGGATTTGTCCATTATAATCTTATAAGGCTTGACAAGAAACATTCAAATTTCACATACATGTCAAAACTCATATTGGAAAAAATATACCAAATATCTTCAAAGTTAAAATACATGTCAATTGTTCGCTTGGCAAAGGATAAAGGAAGAAGAATATCAAATAAGAATACACAAATAAGGAGTGACATTAAAATATTAAATTGAAGTCAATACATAGCTTTTCATCTGGAGTTGCATCAAAACCACAAACAAAGTAAAGTCCAACACTGAACCTTTCATTACAACAACCAAAGTGGCTTTGGCTTAGAACCTTGTCGTTTTTAATTCAATACATTTATACATTCTTTATGCTCAAAAGCTTCTAAAATCTTCTGAAATCCTTGCAGCCTGAATTCTAGCATCATCAAGATCTACTGCACTTGTCGCCTCCTAGAGCTTTAATCTACAACAAATTGGTTGATACTAATAATCCAAAATAAACCATAAAGAACATAAACAAAGTTCAACATAAACAAAGAATGCTTGATGGAGAGGAAGGACTAAGATAAGAACACAAGGTAAAAGAAAAGAATGAATGGTTGGAGAATAACTCAGCATTTGGTATAAATAAAAGAATGAAACGGTGGTAGTTGATAGGAGGAAGTAGATTGCATTTAATATCATAAATACAATCTACTCAACCCTTTTTTTAATTGCTTTCATAAAGAAATGGGCAGTAATGAGATGGTAGTTGGGTTTAATAGACCAACCTTTAATGCAAGACCAGATTTGCATCACCTACTTAACCTACCACTTAGTTCATTTAACACAACTAACCCAATGCCAACAAGTTAAATGTCAATAGTCATAAACTAGCAGGAGAATAATCGGGTTTAGAGATAAGATTTACAATCTAACCGACCTCAGGTACATGAGTTTCAAGCATTGAATACCGTAGATTATCACAGTAGGAAGTATACATCAGAAACTATATCATTCAAATTAAAGGAACAAGACACTAATAACACATAAACAATATTGTGCAATCTTTTTTTAAAAAAAAAAAAAAAAAGTGTAGAACAGTTACTAAAGTGAAAGATTAAAAACTATGATGGACACTTTAGATACACATCAATTGACTTCTGCTTCAATAAAGATGCAAGATGATAATCAAAAACTTGATGCGCAATTTGCTTACCGCAAGTGTACGGGTCAAGTAATAATATAGTGTTTTCGTGATTAAACGAGTGTCGTCCTCTGGATTGGTTTTCTAGCAAATTAAGTACCGTGAATAATCTTGTCCAATTTTATTTAGGGAGCAAAACTTAAAGATAAAGATAAATCTAAAGACAAAAAGCATAAAATAAAGGTGGAGACTCAAAGGGAAAGACTCTTAGGGAATTGATTTCATTATTTAAGATTGAGGATTGATTAATAGGAATGAATTGATCGTGCAATTATTCTACAAGCCAAGGAAACTTTTATCACGATTACCTCTCCCGAGTATAATTGATTCTCATGCATATAACTAACTTGATATCCCTATCTAAGTTCATTAACATGCAAGACATTATTCGGTTTAATCCTTGTTATACTTCTAGAGATATTCCAAATCCAAATCTAGCCAAGACAAATACTCTACTCATGCAAGACATCTCCTAGAAAAAGTTTAAAAAGTCTCCCTTTTTGGGCACTCATGCTTACAACTCATCGAAAGCTTGAAAATTGACAAGAAAGTCTATCCTAGGAAATCATAGTCATGCAAAAATATCATCCAGAAAACAACCATCTGCTCAATTCAAAGAAAACTCAAAACTATAGCCCGAACTCAGATGCTCAAGGGCTCCACAAACATGATATTCCACCCCCAAACTTAAAACATGCACTGTCCTCAATGTATAGAAATCTAAAGCATACATAAGCATGAGAACAATAAAAGAATGGAAGGGGTGAACAATACTGCCCTGGAATGATGACCTTTTCATGAAAGCTTGCAAGCAGAGAGGAAACTGGAACCAAGACCTACAAAACAAAAACAAACAATAAATAAAAAACGCAAAGAAAAACACAACTGAACTTACTTGGGTTGCCTCCCATAAGCGCTTGTTTAACGTCATTAGCTCGACGTGCTCGTGCAGTCTGTCAAGGCACATAAAAATTCTCGTATTTCTTTGGACCCTTCTTTCTTGAATCAATAAAACTCACTATCGCTAGCAAGCTTACAAGTTTCTCATGGGCCCCTGAAACAAAATTATTTTTAGTATTTTTGTATAAAATAAACATAAAAGGAGAAATATCAAAATAAAGAGACTCAGACTCTAAAACTGACTCGTGAGAATAGAAAAAAGAATAATCAAAATCTACAAATGATGGAGAAGATAAAACAGACGAAGGCTTTTCAACCTCAAACTCTACCTCCTGAACTTCCTCTGACACTACAAGCTCATTTTCTTTTTCTTCCTCAGAAACATGTTCTTGATAGGTGCTACAACTCTCCAATTTAATGCAACTCACCCCTAAATGCTCATCCTTAGCAAGATCGAAAGAACTAAGCTCCTGAATGGGTGCCAACGAATCATCGGCCACATGACTCACTAGACATCCTATGGAAGTGGATCCCACCTCACTAACTTCCTTTGGTGTTTGAAGTCCTTTTATAATTTCATCAAATTTTACACTCCTCGCTCTAGACTCCTCAATATAATTTTGAACTATGTTTTCCAAGGAAGAATTTTCTATTAAAGGGGGATAACTTGAAAATGAAAAATTGGAGTATGGTGTTGAATAAAAAGCCATTCAAATCAATCAAAGCATGCAACAATGATAATTAGGATTCCAATCAAATAATAATCCAACAAGAACAAAGGACAAAGACTTAAACAAAAACAAGGAAAGAAAAATAAGAACAAAGAAAACTAAATAGAAAAGGAAAACAAAAACAAAAAAGGAAATAAAACAAATAAGAAGAAAAAAATGCAATCTACCTAAAAAAAATAAAAATACACCCTAAATTAAGACCGAACAATTTTTCCACAATATTAATTTAACTAAATATGTCAATCCCCGGCAACGGCGCCAAAAACTTGATGTGGAATTTTACTACCCGCAAGTGTACGGGTCAAGTAATAATATAGTGTTTTCGTGATTAAACGAGTGTCGTCCTCTGGATTGGTTTTCTAGCAAATTAAGTACCGTGAATACTTTTGTCCAATTTTATTTAGGGAGCAAAACTTCATGAAAAAGATAAATCTAAAGACAAAAAGCACAAAATAAAGGGTGGAGACTCAAATGGAAAGGCTCTTAGGGAATTGATTTCATTATTTTAGATTGAGGATTGATTAATAGGAATGAATTGATCGTGCAATTATTCTACAAGCCAAGGAAACTTTTATCACGATTACCTCTCCCGAGTATAATTGATTCTCATGCATATAACTAGCTTGATATCCCTATCTAAGTTCATTAACATGCAAGGCATTATTCGGTTTAGTCCTTGTTATACTTCTAGAGATATTCCAAATCCCGTCACAAACTTAGAATTTCTACTCTAGTCATGCAATTAAACAAGGCAAGTCTTAGGCCAAATCCTCTCTCCCGAGTTAGATTCAACACTTAAATCATTCAATTAGTGATCAAGTAATTGAAAGCATTACACAAAATTGCATGCATAAAATAAAAGCACATTCATACCAAAAATCAATCCAACAACTAAAACAACTACATCAATCCCTAAGACAAACAACTAGATATTCATAGTCTTTAAACCACAAACACTAATTGCAAGAAAAGCCATAAAAACTACAAGAGTTAAGGGAAAGAGAAAGGAAAACTCGAATCCGTCGAAACCGGCACGTCCCCGTCATGATTTCCACGTCTTCTCACTTGATTCCCACTCCTTGGCCTTGCTTCAGCTCCCACCAAAGGTCTCTAGTCGAAATTAGGGCTAAAATCTAACCAATTGGACTCTCCCCAATCCGTAGCACAAAATGATGAATTTATAGAAAATCTGCGGACAGCGTCGAGACGCTATAGACAGAGTCACGACGCTGTTGCGATACTGCGGATTTGGAAAATTCGCCGAGAGTGTCGCGACGCTGGTCCTATCGCGACGCTATTTTTATTTTTTTTATTTTTATTTATTTTTTTTTTTAAGAATCTCGAACTCATTTGACTCCAATTTCTCAATTAAGCTTCAAACACATACTTCCTACAAATAAAACATATAAATGCATAAATTTGGCCAAATAATTGTAAAAGACTAGCTTAATTAATTAGAGAAAAATAGCTAGCTATGCTCGCTATCAAACACCCCCAAACTTAGGCTTTTGCTAGTCCTCGAGCAAACTAAAAATCAAGCATACAATGGAAGAATGGATGCAACAAACATGACTCAATCCTCAAGGCTCAAAAGTCAATAATCAAGCAATCAAGAGACATGCACATAAGGACCAATGAGGGAGACAAATCAAAAGTTTTCCAAAATTAACTTGCACAAGCGAGATCTAACTTAACTGTTGGGTTTAATGTCCTATAAACTCGTAGTTTGTAAATCATTAAACATATTCTATTTCCAATAAAGACATTATTGAGGTTATTCAGTAAAAGATGTTATTGAATATGTAAATTGCGAATGATTAACCTAAATCCAATAAACTAAGATCCTTGGCTATAAAATGAATACTTGAACTATATGTAGGGACATATCATAGGATCAAGTTCAAGTTTATAGTCAAAATAGTCTATAGTATAAGGATAAGGTTGGGTACCTTATCCTGGAGACACTATGGACGCGGCCCACTTTGTATTAAGTACAAACGATGAGATCCTAAATCGTTCATGTGATGACATGCGAGTGGGGGCGTCCTATGCAATGAGTTTGCATAAGACTGGACCACGAAATAAGTCACTTTCTCTTTATAACGCCGTTTACTGAAGAAACTGACTATTTCTCATAGATGACCTAGGTAACTCGTTCTTAATCCTGAGCTATCTATGAACTCCTGTTTATGCGAGATTATCCTTTGATCTGCATGGGTGAGAGTGGCCAGCATCGCCGACTCAACAAGCCTACCATTTTGGGGATAAGATCGAATAGATAGCTGGGGACATAGTTTCGCAAGACGGAATTCACTCCTACCCTTTTCAGGGTTAGTAGATAGGTTGTTCCCTTAAGTACTAACTCCAGGACTTGAACAAGGGGCCCCACCCTCTTGTTAGATCGAGAGGGACTTAGGTTTGATGGTTGGACCGCAAACCGATTGTTCATTAGAGGATTAGTGGAACTTAAGGAACAAGAAGTACTATAGAGGTGAAACGGTTATTTGACCTAGCTATAGCTACGAACAACCTGTGAAGGAACGACTTACTAAACATGGTTAAATCAAGTGGACGAAAATATATCTATAGTGAGGGCAGTGCAACTATCGGGCTATAGTGGAGTGTCCCGATAGTTAACGAATGTTGGCTAGCTTAGATAATGAGATTAGTCGGTTAGCCTTGAATCGTTGGAGCCCATGATCTATAGGTCCATTAGGTCCCCCTACTAGCTCATATCGGATTAAAGCCTAGAATATTTTGATAGGAAACTTTGAATCGTTCAAAAACGGGAAATATGGTTTTATCGTAAAACATGTTCGACACAATGATTTAATTATGAATTAAATTAGGAATTGAGAGATGAGGTATTTAAAAGTGTTTTAAATACCATATATATGTATTAGGAATCATATATAATTCATGGCATTAGGTGATAAAGATTGATTGGATCAATCATATCAAAATTACTTGGAAATGTCCCAATTAATTGCCTAGAAATCAATTTCAATTTTGAATTGAATTTGAAATGAATTGAAAGCTTAAAATTCACAATTAGGATTCAATTCATAGTGGATTTAGTGGTTTTTCCACTCTTGCATAATGATACATAGTGGAAAACAACACAAACATGCATTAGATGCATGTGTTGTGAAGTAGACACCTAGAATCCACTTTGAGTTGCATCTTGGCCATGTGGCTAAGTGTCATGAAGCTTGTCTTTGCATGGGAGATGTCTATAAAAGGGGCTTGAATTAGATTCAAGAAGAGCAAGCTTTCATTTAGTGTTATGCTGCAAATTTTCTCCCTCAAATTCTCTCTCATTTCATCTCCTTCCAAAAGCTTGTACCATCAAGCATTCCCTTCCTATTTCTTTCTTCTATAGACTCCCACAAGTCTTTCTAGGCCCAAGAGAATAGTAGGGAAGACTCTAGAGGTTGTCCAAGGAGCATAGGAGAGGCAAACACCACAAGGAGTTCCACATAAGTGAGCTACAAAGGTTGGTGTTCTCTCAACTCTATATTCTGTCTTTTATAGAACATGCATGCTTTAGGAGCAAAATTGAATGTCTTAAGTGCTTCCGATCTTCAATTGCTTCCACATGTGTTATATGAACACCTTCATTAACGAGATCAGACTCTACTAGCCCGGGATTGGATTACTAAACTCTCAACTCATCTTCCTTCTACACTGGCACTAAGGATTCACTAACGAGTCAATGGAACAAATTAGTTTGTTTTTCTCCATACTTAGGTGCTTATAATTGAAAATTACAACATGCATTTATATGTGGCACTAGCTTTCACACACCTATTGCAGGGACCCTTAACCCGAGTTTTACCCTTTGGTTGGCCTAACTGATCACAATAGGGGTAGCTCTTTTTGCCAAAACTTTATTAAGCATTGCATTGCGCGCATAAGTCATGACTTTCCTTTTTTTTTTTCAAATTGTAACAACAAGAATGATTTTTCTTTATGAGCATGATAAGCATATATTCTTTTCTTTCCTCCTAAGCAAGATCAAACATGCTAATTTGCAAAAAAAATTAACTCTTTAGCTCTTCCCTACACCTACCGAGGTGACAACAAGCATATGAACCTAATAATTCGCTCCTAAGCATTCAAATCCAAATCTAGCCAAGACAAATACTCTACTCATGCAAGACATCTCCTAGAAAAAGTTTAAAAAGTCTCCCTTTTTGGGCACTCATGCTTACAACTCATCGAAAGCTTGAAAATTGACAAGAAAGCCTATCCTAGGATATCATAGTCATGCAAAAATAGCATCAAGAAAACAACCATGTGCTCAATTCAAAGAAAGCTCAAAACTATAGCCCGAACTCAGATGCTCAAGGGCTCCACAAACATGCTATTCCACCCCCAAACTTAAAGCATGCATTGTCCTCAATGTATGAAGAAAATAAAGCATAATCAAACATGAGAACAATAAAAGAGTAGGAGGAGTGAACAATACTGTCCTAGAATGACGATGTCCTCATTTGTGGAAGCTTGCAAGCAAAGGAGAAACTGGAACCAAGACCTACAAAACAAAAACAAACAATAAATCAAAAGCAAAAAGAAAAACACAACTGAACTTACTTCGATTGCCTCCCATAAGCGCTTGTTTAACGTCAATAGCTTGACGTGTTAACCGAATAGGCATCAAGGTGCTCTAATGTCAGCTGTTCCTTCAACCATGCTCTTCCTAGCATCTTTCCTGTATCCCACCAACATGGTCTCTGATGTGTTCTTAAGGTCCTCAAAAGCTTTTAGAATCTCCTTCTCCTGTTGGACTCTAATGATTAGCTCCCTGCGCTCAATATCAATTATAACCCTCCCTGTAGAAAGGAATGGTCTCCCTAATATAATAGGCATGGCAGGATTCTCTTTAATGTCCAAAACAAAGAAATCAATAGGAAGGAAAAATCTACCTACTTTAATCAGAACATTCTCCACAATTCCATAAGGACTAACCACAAACTGGTCAGCCAACTGGAGCCTAACAGTAGTAGATTTTATCTCTCCTATATTAGCTTTTTGCACAATGATAATGGAATGATATTTATGCTAGCCCCTAGATCACATAGTGCTCTACAAGAATAAGTACCAAAATTACAAGGAATAGTAAAACTCCCTGGATCAGACAATTTTTCTAGTACGTTCTGTTGGACACGAGCACTGCATGTCGATGCGAGGTATACAGTCTCCATCTGCTTTTCATTCTTCTTTTTGTTCAGCCATTCCTTCATGAACTTCTTATAATGAGGCATCTGCTCTAGTGCATCTGCAAAAGGAATATTAACAGTCAATCCTGTAAAAGCATCAAGAAACTTATTAAACTGAGCCTTAGAATTTTTCTTTTTCCTATTCTTTGACTTAGGAACTAAAGCAGTAGGAGAAGGGATAGACGGCTCAAGTATAAGCTTTTCAGATTCGTTTGAGGTGGTGCCCTCCTCAACTTCTCCAGTGAGTTCCTCAGTTTCAGTAGTCTCATCCTCCTCAGCTACTTGAGTTTCCTCCTCGTGATGCACAGAGACGGCCTTGCAGTACTCCAATGAAGATTTCTCCTGTTCAGCTGGGGCTTTACCTTTGTTCATAGTGTTGACAACACTTACCAGTTGTCCCAGCTGAGTCTCTATGTTTTTGATAGCTGCAGAATGTCCATTGACAGTAGTGTTTATGGCAATCACGACCTCCTCGAGCTTATTTGACCTGTTACTTGATTCTGCAATAAAAGCTCCAACTAGATCCTCTAAAGACTGTTTACTTTCTTGCTTAAGAGTGAAGCCAAGAGGATTCAGAACATTCTTATTATTTGCATACGAAAAATTCTCATGATTTCTATTACTAGGGTGATAATGTGTAGGTGCAGAATTATTATTGTACCCCCTAGAATTAAAATTAGAGACATACTGAACCTGCTTGAGATTTTCCTCCTGAGTCTGGGATGCAAGGGCAGCTGCAGACTCAATCGATTAAGCACTCCCTGTACCTGAAAACTTTAAAAATGCATTAGCAAGGGAAGACATTTGGGCCTGAAGTGCACATACGTTGTCAATCTCGAAGACTCCATGAGCAATCTTTTTGGGTCCCAACCGCTCAGATGGCCACTGATAGCTGTTTGTGGCCATTTCCTCTAACAAAGCCTAGCATTCTCAACAGTTTTGGACAACAGAGTCCCACTTGCAGCTGCATCAACAATAGTTTTTGTACTAGGAGTTAAACCATTATAAAATAATTGAACCTGAAGCCAGTCGGGATAGCCATGCTGAGGGCACTTCCTCAGCAGCTCTTTAAATCGCTCCCAAGCCTCGAACAGCTGCTCATCAAACTGCTGCTGGAACGTCCCAATCTCAGTCCTCAGCTTGACTGTCTCGGCAGGAGGGAAGAATTTCTTTAAAAACGCCTGGACCAAAGCATCCCAGGTGGTAATGCTCCCAGGTGGAATCGATTGCAACCAATCACGAGCTTTATCCTGCAAGGAAAAAGGAAATAAACGTAAGCGAATGGCATCTTCAGAAACACCATTTAATTTTACCGTCCCACAAATGTCCAAGAAAGATTTCAGGTGAGAATTGGGATCCTCTGTGGGCGATCCTCTGTAGGCGCAGTCTCGAGCCATCTGAATGAGACCCGTTTTCAGCTCGTAATTATTAGCATTGATCGGGGCATAGACAATCCCCGACTGTTGCTCCTGAAAGACCGGCTGAAAGTAGTATCTAATAGGCTTAGGCTCCTCGGGGTTAGGATTGGCCATTTGGATACAATTAACTTTACTTTCCCTTCGAAGTTTATTAAAAAGTCTCTCAATCTCCGAGTCAAAGGGAACTAAGGCCAACTCCCTAACCTTTCGCAAACACCAACAAAACTAACCTAAAAAGGAAAATAAAAAAAACAAACAAGGAAAGAAAACAAATTAGGAAAAAAAACTAGAAAAGGAAATAACTAAATCTAAATAAGGAAAATATAATCTACAAAAGGAAAAGATAAACAAATATGGAATGCAAAAACAAATATGGCAAAAACAAATAAGGAAACTAGCAAATAAGGAAAAACTAATCTAAAAAGGAAAAGACTAAAAAGTAAAAGTCTATCTATGGAAAATTCAAACAAATATGGAAAAATCTAAATATGGAAAAGAAAAACAACAAAGGAAAAAAAATGCAATCTACCTAAAAACAAAAATAACAAAAATAACAAAAAATAAAATACACCCTAAACTAAGATTGGACAATTTTTCTTTGATATTAAAAATGACTAAATTTGCCAATCCCCGGCAACGGCGCCAAAAACTTGATGTGGAATTTTCCTACCGCAAGCGCACGGGTCAAGTAATAGTAAAGTGATTTTTGAAATCGAGTGTCGTCTTCTGGATTGGATTTTTTTTAATCAAATTTAATTACCGAAAATAATCTTGTCTAATTTTATTTAGGGGACCAAACAAAGTGAGAAATAATGGAAATCTAACACAAAACAATAAAATAGTGACAAACAATTGATGACAACGGTCTTAGGGAATTGATTTCACCAATTGGGATTATGGATTAATTCATGGTTTAATGACATGTTATGATTCATAAATCTTGGGAAACTAAAATCACACATATCTCTCCCGAGCATACATGATTCTCCCACATGCAATGAACCCGATATCCCTATCTAAATTCATTAAACATGCAAGGCATTAAGGTTAACCTTTTTAACGATTTCTAGAATTAACTATTATCTCCCGATTTCTAGCTAAATCCTAGTTATGCATAATGATTTCTAAGCTAAATCCTCTCTCCCGAGTAAGATTCAAGCACAAATAACAATCAATTTATGGCCGGTAAATTAAAAGCATTAAGAACACAATTATGCATAAATGACATCAATAGCAATAAAACCATAAAATCAATCCATAAAGTGCCCAACGGCTACATCAATCCCTAAGAATTAAACTTAGCTACACATAATCCAAATTACAATATAAACTAAGTCTAAACAAGCCATAAAAACTACTAAAGAAAAGGGAAAAGAGAAGTAAACGCTAAGTAGGCTGAGACCGAACGTCCCCGTCACGATCTCCACGAACAAAGCCTTGAAATCCACTTTTCTCCACTTGCTTCAGCCTTCACAACAACCTTTTCTCTCTGTTTTACGGCTCCAAAGTCACCAAAAAAGTCTCCCCAATCAGCCCTAATCGCAATCTTTAAATAAGGCAAAAGTTGGTCGTAGCGTCGTGACGCTGTAGGGGTAGCGTCGCGACGCTACCGCGAAATCTCGGATTCTGGAAGTTTGCCGAGAGCGTCGCGACGCTGGTCCTAGCGTCGCGACGGTATTTTTATTTTTTTTTATTTTTATTTTTATTTTTTTTTTAAGAATCTCGAACTCATTTGACTCCAATTTCTCAATTAAGCTTCAAACACATACTTCCTACAAATAAAACATATAAATGCATAAATTTGACCAAATAATTGTAAAATACTAGCTTAATTAATTAGAGAAAAATAGCTAGCTATGCTCGCTATCATAGTGCATCACAAAAATTCTAAGAATCTTAGTTCATGATTGAAAAACGAAAAAAAATGCAAGCCTTTATACAAAAACCAAGAACAGAAAATGTTGAACTCAGTCGTACTAGAAAAGAACATTGTTCATCCTCTTCTTAAGTGAAGGTTTAGAATTAGTTTGGACATTTTGAAGCGGTTTACAGACCTTAATAAACAAATATGTGCTATTGAGTCTTCAAAACCAAAGCAGCAATGGTTATATTGCATATCACACAAAGGCACTAGAGCACCTCTTGACAGATAAAGAACATACATGAACAAAAAATATAGGTTAATGGACAGAAATTTACATCACAACTTTAGGCATTTGGAAAAACAGAAATAAAATTTTAAAAAAATGTACATATTGAACATTTTCCCCACGATTGCCAAAACGAATCAAAAAATTCATAGATGAAACCACAAAAATGAGATTAGAATCGTTACAATCACAAACCGTCACCCAAATTCAATTGACAACAAGAAACAGTAATAAAAAAAGGAGGAAAATCGATTGCTTGCATGAGTCTACTCATCATTGGCCGACTAAAAGGCACAAGAAATTTTACCTGTGATCCCCACCCCTCACCAAGCTCCAACGTACCTACCAAGCGGCTCCAACATACTCTCGGCCAAGGGAACATCAACAGATGCAGCAAAATGGTTGAAGCGGCATGGGGTGGGGATCTGAAACCAAAATAACTGGTTCAAGCACTTATCAAACTAGATCTGAAAATAAGGTTTTGAGGAGGATGAAGAGAGGGAAAACACAGATCTAGGGTTTCGAAGAGGATGAAGAGAGGGAAAAATAGATCTAGGGTTTCAGGTTAGATCAATAAGAAGAAAAAAATGAAAAAAATTAGATCCACGGACCTACCTCAGATTTGTGAAAGAGGAGAGATGAGAACGCAGAGCTGAGAGGAGAAAACACACCTGGGCCTCAATATCCGAAAATACGAGACCAGCGTAAAGAGGGAAAGAGAACTCGAAAGGTCGGAGAACGCATGTGATCCAAGAGGCGAAGAGAAACGAAGAGCTAGAGAGAAACAAAGAGCCAAGAGAAAAATGAAGAGCCAGATCTGAGAGAACGAAGAGATAAAGGTTGCAGTATACAAGGCGACTTCAATAGTGTTACTGTTGAAGTCCGTGGATCTAAATCCACGTTTCGCATGTTGGAGGCCCAAACGCCGGTTTGAGGGGACAAGACAACTCTGGCTTCAAATGTTGGTGGCCCAAACACCCCCTTATAGTTTTTTCTCATTTCTACATGTTTGTAAAGAGTGTGATTTGTTGAAGTTAAGGTCAAATTGATATTTTGTTTACAAGAGGAGTAATAGTAGAATACTCTTAATAAATATCACCTATGTGAGAGCAGAAGTAGGTCGCTTCTACGAGACTTATCAAATAGCTTATGTCCTCTAAAGCTCTCATGAATTCAAGATTTTTTCCATGACCAAAATGGATACAAACATATAGAACTCAATGATACAAGATGAGTTATCTGTGATGTCTGTTGTCTCAATTTACAAAACGTATAAAACTTAACGTTTTGGTTTTGATTTACTCACTTTCTTTCATGTGGGGGATTGTTGAAATTTAGTGTAAATATGTGAAAGAAAGTGGTGGTTAGTTTATTAAAAGTTTCAAAACGGTTGTTTGAGTTTTGAATTTAATATCAGAAAATTAAATTCGTAATTTTTATGAACTTGAATAGTTTATGACTTTTTGTATTTTGCAAATATTGTAATTGCTCACAATTATAGAGTAAACGGTTGACCTTTAGTATTCTACAACTATTATAAATACTCACAAATACGTTGTAATTAACGTTATTTACAGGATATTTTTTGTTTTTCTTTTCGTTTTTAAAGAGTTACTATTTGTATGTCAATACATAGTAGCTGATTTCTTCATTTTGTGGTCATCCCTTTTGAGATTTCTCTTCTCTTTTCTTCTTTCCATTTTTTTTTTTTTTTTTTTTTTTTGTTATTGAGAGCGAGTATCTAATAATTTTGCTAGATTTTTGTAGTTTGAGGTTGTTTTTCTATCAGAGTTAGTCATTAGATCCTGCTGAGACAATCGTTGTAGACTACTAGCTAGCAACCTGTGCTGAGAAAATAATTGTCTTCAGGACAGGCTTTGAAGTGTGCATTGACTACCAATCATCACATTCTTTTGTTCTTCAGATTATTTTCATTCGATGTTGTTGCTAGTGTTGATTTAATTGTCTATGATCGTTGGAACTTCTGATCTTCTCATCTGGTTTATTTTGAGTTTTGTAATTGTGGTTATATACAGTGTATGTACGGTTATTTACAGTCTAATTGTTCGTAACCATTTTTAGATAATAACTAGTTTACTCAGTTCTCGTCAAAAAAAAAAAAAACAAACAAACAAACTAGTTTATTCAGTTCTTTTATACGACATATTTTCAACAGTAATATATTTAACAAAAATTTGTAGGTCTTTTTCTTGACAAGAAAATTATCAAAATATTCTTCTCCCTGAATACTCTTCATGAAGCATGTAAGGTGCTTTTTTAAGCATTTTAAAAAAAAAAATCAAATAACTTTTTTATTATGTATCATTATGTGGAATTAAGAAAATTGCTTTTAATGAGCTAAAAATAATTTTCTTTGAATGGAAGCATGTTTTTTTTTTTTTGGGAGCTAATTGAAGCATCTTTTTAAAAAAGAGTTCTTTCTTTCTCTTCCTCAAAGCACTTTCATTTATTGGTTACATTTTTTTGAATTAAAACACTTATATAGAAAATGAGAATTATCACTTATTTGTACATTTTCTTAAAAAGTAATATTAATGCATGAATTTGTTCGGTTGCCCTACATAAAAAATACTTATACTGATATTCTTGCAAAAAAAAAATAATAATAATACTTATACTGATATCAAATTACAATTATTTTATTTGTCGAGGTCAACGTTAAATTAAAACCATTAAAAACCAATTGAAAGAGAATTCTTTTGTTTAGCACTGAGAGAAACTAGAATTTTTTTTTTTTTTTTTTTTTTTTTGACAATTTGGGGTGGGGAATTCGAAATCTCGTGTTATCAGTACATCTTTATGTCAGTTGAGCTATGCTCTTGTTGGCGAGAAACTATAATTTTAATTTGTTTTTTGTGTTGTGTTATTTATAAAAGAATTTTAATTTGTTTTTTGTGTTGTGTGTATTTATAAAAGTCAGATCACGATTTAAAATTTTGTAAGAAAAACAAACGCACTACCACTATGCTATGGAAGCAATTGATAATAAATTTAGTTATTAAAAATTCTCAGTCTTAAACTTTAAAATGTGTGCGTCTCAAAGTACTTCTTTAAAAGTACTTTTAAAACTATTAAATTTTTTTAGAAAAACCACTTTTTAGTAGTAGCACAACATTATAATTTTTAGAAGAAAAAAATGCATTAAAAAGTATGTCAAATACAAGAGTCTGAAAAGTAATCTCAAATTCACTTCAAACAAAATGCCCGGGTGTGATTGAATTTAAAATAGGAACATTCAACTTTTGTAGTGACAAAATTTTCGTTTTAACCTATTATTTTGTTGGAATCCCAATTTGAAAGAAAAATATGTCATAAAGACAAATGAGTGATCAGAAGAAGGAAAAGTATACCAAATCATAGGAACAAAGAAAAACTCAGCTTTTGATCAACTCCGAAGTTCAATTCCATATGGGCATTTTAGAGGTTAGATGAACTAAGACATTGATAATTTTTTTATTGCCATGTCCATGTGTTGTATTGTGAAATAAATAAGTTTCTGGTTAAGTGATCACCCATCAAAATACACTAAATTGATTGGATTTGTTGTTGGAATTAATTTTAATAATTAATTCTAATAATTAATTCATATGTGAGTAACAAATTAAATAACAATTATATTTAGGCTATTTAATGGGTATATTATGAGGTCTTGATTATGGGTCCATAATTTCCCATAAAGAGGTGTGGCCTGCCGAGCAGAAACCAGCCTCTTGATTATAAGGGATTATGAGAAATCCTAGAATCAACTTATAAATATAAGGTTATGGTCTTCAATATATTATGTCTCTTCAGTCTCATAGAGAGAACTGTCCATCTAAGGTCTAAGTTGCATAGTTGAGGAAGACCTAAACCAAGCAGGTTCTATTTCATGACGATCCAGGTATTATTTTATTTTGGCTTGCTTCCATGCTTAGATCCTATTATAACTCTTGTCATGGTTGTTCTTGTTGAATGGTATTTATTTATTATTGAATAATCATGAATTGAGTCTTAATGAATAAATTCTAACCATTGTAACTTCTTTTTTAGTTCAACAACATTGAGACTGAGGATTCGAACCTTAGAACTTCTTGATCGAAAGGACATGTCAATTACAGTTGAATACTTCTCAATGGAATTTAATGATCTTCTTGTGCCATCTCAGATATTTTAATAAATAAGTTCATTAACTAGTGTCGGTGGAAATTTAAATTATAATTTAACTCTTTTACATTACTTACCTGCAGTAAGTTATTGCAATTATTGTTGGTTTGAGACTAATAATTGTTGTGAAAAATCTATCCAAAAAAAAACATTGTTGTAAAAGAAAAAAACAATAATGTTCTTCCTTTCACATCATTGTGTATGTTTTTGAATTAGAGACAGAGATTTAGACCTTTAATCTATATTAGAGAGTAGATGTTCAATGCCTAAAGTTTATGCCGTAAAGCTTTCGCAACCTCATTTAAACCTTTTGGGGCCGTTTGTTTCGCGGTAATCCAAGATTTCCATGGAATGGGCATCTGGATTACCTCGTTTGTTTTGCGGTAATGTAAGATGTCCAGGCATCTCGGGATGCCCACACGAGAGGCATCTAAGAAGATTTGGATGCCCTCGTGATACGTGGGTTTCTAAGATTCCCATGCTAAGGGAATCAACTATTGACGTTTTGGTCCTTCGTTTTTTATATTTTCTTTCATCAATTTTCTTTATTTCTCTTTTTTTTATTTTTTTTTATTTTTAATTTTAGGATTTTAAAAAATTAGTGTATTCATCCACTAATAAACAATTATATGAAATTAACTATATTTATATGTTTTATTAACATAAAATAAACTTCATTTAATTTGTATAACATATAGTTGAATCTATTTTCAATTGAAATTTGAAGTGAATTTTTTATTTAATTTCCCTTTCCAATAACGATCATCCAATATCTTTTTATTAAAAAAATACAATCACAAATTGATATTATTTATCTCCAAACTTTCTCTATTTTGATAATTTATAAATATAATCCACAAAAAAATGCTATCAACCATATAATTGTCTTCTTTTAAAATAAGTTCAAGTAGTTCAAGTTTAAATTGAAATTAATATTTAATTCTAATTTTTTCATACAAATCTTAAGGCAATAGAAATTATTGTTTTTACAAAATAACATATAAAATTAATACAAATTGAATTGATAACAATATTAAATTATTAAAGTAAAAAATGTTATACAAATTAAATTAATATATAAATGATTTGAAGATAGGAAAGGGTATTGTTGGAATAATACATCATTTTAAGACATTACCGTCAAAAAATCCTACAAAACAAACATGGTTATCTAAATATTCCCGAACATCCCTATAAATTATTCCTTCAAAACAAACACAGTTATCTAAAATACCGGGCATCTATATTTCCGGACATATATAATTCCAGGCATCTGAAAATTTCGGCTATCTTGATTACTAAAAAACAAACGGTCCCTTTGAGTTTAAATAAATTGAACTTAATGCTTACTTGGTCATCTTAGAGATTAACCTACTGTGCACTACGGCGCCTCTCATTTTGCAATTGACATTTAATATTTAATTACTTCTAAATAATTAGATGTGTTATTAAACTAGACATGTATACTAATTGCATAGGAGAGATCATTCTAGATTAATCTTAAGTAGTGACTCAAATAGTTTAGAAGCCATGGATAGAGTTAAAGACCTTTATCTAGATATATAACATGGTTGTTGCAATCCACTTTTACAAATGTTGTAGCCACCTATTTTGTCCAATTCATTTTTATAAAATTAATTGCTAATTTAATAATTGCTATTTGTGTTTGCCATGGTTATTTAATGTTTCAAATTAGTTGAGTAATCTTCACATTCATACTACCAAAACAAATATTTAATTTGTATTTAAAAATTATAAACAAATACTTGTTAAGAGTCATATAAACAATCGCTCCAGAACAAGGTTTTTAAATTTCTTTCGACATGTAACATTTCCATATGTCCATGAATTGGACCTCGACATGAAGTAAAATGACATTTCATCATATCATAGAAAAATCAACGAAATATAGCAAAAAAAATTAAAATAGTACTAATGTGGACCAAATATTGATAATAATTAAGTTTAAACTTATTTTAAAATGGTGAAATGTTAATTGATTGATTTAAATATTTTTACGAATATTTTATATTTATAATTTTTCATATATATCCATCTAACACCAACATTTATCAATACCCATCAACATTGCTATAGGATCTCGAGACTTCAAAAAAATTAAGAATGTCGCCATCGACATTTAAAATCTTGGTTATGGCCAATCGATACAAATTACAAAATACTACCCGCCTTTACTCTACTTTCCACTCTCACTATCCATTCACATAGGATAGAATTCACTTCTTCTGGTAGCTCATCATGTGGGCAATGTCCTGAAATTTTGATAATAAAAGAAACTAAAGTTTGATCAACAAATGAAATACATAGTCATAGAAAGTGAACAATTAATTAATTTTGTCATCTTACCAGCATCCAATTCCTTGATTGTTAGCCCAGCACAGTGCTCTTTAAGCATGCCCAACATAGACTTGGAGTTGTAGATAGGATCTTTCATCCCCTATGTAATTGCATTACAACCTTCTTTATTTAGAGATTTCCTTATTCTACTACTTTTATCTTGGGGCCTAAATATAATTCTTTTTGGTCATTTTTCAATGTTGTTCTTAAATCTTTTAAAAAAAATTTATTTATATCCTTTCTGCATGCATTGACTTTATTTTGTTAATCAAACCCTTACTATCACAAAATTGTATACAAGATAATGATGTGATGTCAAAATACTATTATTAATTGAGTTGGAAAATACTCTGTTTTGATTTGATGAAATAGACATACACTGAAACCTTGGTATTTCATATTATCTAGTACATATACCTTGTTTGATTATTATTATAAAAAGTTAACCCATTGATAAGGTTAAGTTATAAGTTTGGTCCCTAAACTTTTAGGTTATGCCTATTTGGTCCCTGAACTTTAAAAAGTGTCAAGTAGGTTCTCAGCTTTCAATTTTATGTCCAATAAGTCCCTAAACTTTAAAAAGTATCCAATAGGTTCTTAAACTTTCACTTTTGAGTGCAATAGATTCCTCAACTTTCAATTTTATATTTCATAGATTCATTGACCTATTCGACATTTTTAAATTACAAAGCTACTAGATACAAAATTAAAAATTCGGGTTTCTCATTAAGCATAAAATTCAATTTTATATCCAATAGATCAATTAATTTTAAAAAATCTCAAATGTGTCAGAGACCAATTAGATAGATAATTGAAAGCTCACGAACCTATTAAATACTTTTTAAAGTTCAAGAACCAAATAGGCACAAACTTAAAAGTTCAAGAACTGAACTGGTAATTTAACTCATAGATTATTACACTAAATTAGCCTCCTCTTAAAACAAAAGATCCCTTGAAATTCACATATCATCGCCAATAAGAGCTTAGCTCAACTGGCATAACCTTGTACTCATAACCACAAGGTCTGTGGTTTGAATCTCCCTCCCCACATATTGTCAAAAAAAAAAAAAAAAGAAATTCACATATCATCCATTCTTTAACATTTAATGACAGTAAAAGCATGCTCGAAAGCAATTTTTTTTTTTTTTTTTTTTTTGACAATATGGGGTGGGGGAATTTGAACCACAGATCTCGTGGTTATCAGTACAACTTTATGCCAGTTGAGCTATGCTCTTGTTGGCCATGCTCGAAAGCAATTTGAAACATGAACAATGAAATTGAAAATTTTAAAAACTTAAAAACTAAATTGAAAAATGGTACAAATATTATAGACTAAACCATTCTTTTACCTGGATGATGAGAACCCTTTCCTGCAATCCTTCCAAGAGATAATTAAGGGGAATTGAAAGATCAAAGCTGAAAATACTTTCTAGAAGCACCAGGCCACCAGGATCTTTGGACTTTTTATAATATGTTAAGGCAATAATTGATGGCAAAACTTGCACAGTATCTAATGAAAAATTAAACTTACTTCTAAACAAAGTGGATACAGCTCTTAGCATCTCATTGATAAGCCATTCATCAGCTCGCTCTGTCCTCTGCAGAGCAAAAATATGTTGGAATTTTAATTTCTATGATATGATATAAAATTGGAGGCATTAGACAATTCTATCGATATTTTCACATGTCCATGGATTCGACATCGATATGAGAGGTGAATCGTCATTTCCATTATATCATGATATGGAAGAAAATGTAACTATATAGAGATAAATTGACGTACATTAGGATAGCAATTCCTCACTATGTCCTTGGTTTTCAGTCTTAAGTAAAATAAAAGGAGTCGAGCGGCCAACCAAGCAGCAGCTGTAACCTGTCTCTCCTATATTCGAATTCCAATATGTGAAAGTTAGGATATTATTGATTATTCAAGAAAAAAGATTTGTAAAGTTATATATTATTTTTGTCCTTGAATTTTTAAGTTTATTTTAATTAAAGTATAATGGGTGATAAATTTTTTTACCACGTTGACAAATTTGTTGTATATAAAAAAATATTAAATTACAAGTTTAATGTCTGAACTTTCATCTTAGTGTCTGTTTGATTCAACTTTGACTAGTGTCTAATAGATTTGTTATTATCACAAAAGCCTATTTACTTTATTTTCAAGTAAGTTATTGTCATTATTCTATGGTCATTTGTTTAGCAAATGGGTGATGTGGATTTGTATAGAAAAAAAAAGTTTATATTACATTAATTAACGTTGATCTATGTTAAAAAAAAAAAATAAATAACGTTGATCTGCATCTGCCCAATAAGAAAGGGAAAAAAATGAGAGGTGGGGGTGATTGCAAGAAGAAGGGCTCAAGAGTCCAAGACTTTATAAAGAATATGTGTTTTAGGCAATGTATTAAATTTCGGTCGACATACCGAAATTTCGTCGATATTTCGGGGGGGAAAAGTTTTTCCCTCCTTTTCGACGAAATTTCGAGATTTCCACGAAATTTCTTTTTTTTTTTTTTTTTTTTTAAATAATGGTGTATTGGGACTTGGGAGGCGCGTCAATCATCTGACGCGCCTCCCTGTGCAGCCGCCTGGCACTGCCAGGCGGTCTTTTTTTTTTTTTTTTTTAATTTTAAGCATTGTGCGTAAGTTTTTTTTTTTTTTTTTACATTTTCAATTTTAATTTTTTTAACTTTCATTTTTAGCATACCTTTTTTTTTGTTTTTTTTTTTCTTTTTTATTTACTTTTTTATTTATAGATTATTTACAATTACACCTATTTTAATTATTTTAACTTTTTAATACATAAAATGTTATATATTACTATTAGTAATATAGTATTTTACATTTTATTTTATTGATATGTATCTTTATAATATTTGTTTAAAATTATCTAATTGGTCTAAGTTTAATGTTTGGTCGTCCATTCAAATATAATTATAGATATTAAATATCAATTAATTATAGTTTAATTAAGTCATTATAATTAAAATTTCATTCATTTAATAATTCAAACAATTTATATCGATTGTCATAATTTTTTCAAAATCTTTATTGATATCAACATTTTTATAGAAATTTCAATATGTCTGTTATATGTAACTTGAATAGATGGTTAAAAATGATTAATTGTAATATAATTAAATTTGCATTTAATAATTCAAACAATTTTCATCAATTTTCTTTTTTTTTTTCAAAATTCCTGCACATATCAACATTTGAATCAACAATTCCATCTAAATATTATCATACTTTTTAGATATGATTATAAAAAAATGGTCCATTATAGTCTAATTAAGCCACAATTAAAGTTTCATTGACTAATTCAAACAATTTCCATCAATTTCCACGATTTCCGTAAATTTTCCAGGAATGTCTCTCGACATTTCCATCGACATCGACATTTCCATAAAATCTGGACCTCGACATTTCCATCGACATCGACATTTTAAACCTTGGTTTTAGGTAAGAAAAATCAAACAATAACCCTCGTTTAGAACTTTGGAAAGATTTCCAAGTAAGCATTTTATGTATTTGGATACAAAATAAAATCAGCAAATTAGTCGTGATTTCAAATCTTTTTTAAAAATAATAATAATATTAATAATAATCTATAGTATATATGATTTCTTGTGGATCGGGAAAAAGATTATAGGTAAAGTGATATTTCATTGTCCAATGAATTTTAATAATGCATTTATAATTTGTTGGAAAGGACTTAATATGGAAGAGTAAGAGGTGTAATAATGGAACCGTTTTACTTGGAAATGAAAAGACCCAACTGAGGTAGATAAAGACTCAAATTGCAAACCGAGACCCCAACAAAGGGTAAGAAATTTGGATGGAAAAAGCCAACACCCAACCGAGGGATCATAGTTGCAGTGAAGAAATTTATGAAGTAGACAAGTGTCATTGAGAAGGAATTAACATTGGATCTGAGGGTGTTTATACATCAGATAATGACTTTAGGTAAGAAAGGATGAATATCTGTAAGGATTTCGTTATCATTCATAGAGGACAAAAGTCACACATGAATTATCTTTATTTCTTTTGCTTCTTCTTCTTTATAGATGTTCGGACTAACCTTATTTTCTCTTTCACTATAATGACACTATATGGACAAAAACTTGAGCCATGATGTGAAAGTGTGCAGGCCAAGGAAAGTTTTCAACAATAGGTGAAGAGAAGGAGGAAGAACGATGAAGCCATTTTCGATTCATGTTCGTAAGAGTTGAATGGAAAAATGCTCCTCTCGGGTGTTGATCTCTGTAGAAACAATAGAAAAACTTATTCTCCAAAAGGTGATTTTACCCTCCAATTACCTCTACTTATTTTATAATAACATATAAAAACGTTTAAGAATTACATGTACATTCTTTCTTCTTTTTTGTCAAAAAAAAAGAAAAAAAAATGTTAAGGTTTTCAAATCACATATTATGCTCTTACTTCTTTTATACTAAAACGTTAACTATTTTTTAAAAAAAACACACACACACACGGTATGTTCTTACATTAAAGTTGACATGTTCACTTTTAATTTTTAATATTTGATTAAATAATATTAAAATTTTACCGTTGATAGTTATTTAGAACATTGAAAACCACGTGCAACCCACGTAGTGTTACCTAGTAATAATAATAGGTCAGATTTGACAGGATTTTAAACTTTAAAAAAATTGTTTTCAATTTTACACAAGATTCTTTTTCTTTTTAAATTTACACCTCTATAATAGTTTCTATATCCATATGCCAATTTATCAGAGTTACTTCACATGACATGTGAAAATATTTATAGAGGTCTCTATTTTGTTTGTCCATTGAATTTTGATGTTCTTTTTTTTTTCTTAATTTGCATGTATACATTTTTAGTTTTATGTTTTCATACATCGGGTGAATAAGAAATAAAAAAAAAAAGGTCTTATGATTTTTTTTTTCTCTAAGGTGAACAAAACAAATCAATTTCAATGAAGGACATAACAATAAAATGTTATACTTTCTTTTCATTTCTCGAGACCATCCAGACAAGAAATTCTAATTTCAGTGATTTTAAATCAATTTGGTTTCAAACGCAAATAAAATTTTTAAATCATCTAAAATCCCATAATTTAAAATTATTTCTTATCAAACAGAGCATAAGGATGGAATTTATATCTTTAATATCAACTCACCCTACCTGTGTGGCCTTGATACATACCTGTGTCAGCTAGCATGTCTACTGCACATATTTGAAGGCAGAAAATTCTAATAATGTTCAGAAAACTCACCTTCTTGGAGGGCAAAAATGAATATCCTGGAATCACACTGCCAGCACTATTGATGAGGACTATGGATTTGACCAAAGAAGGCCAAAGACAAGCGACAATAGCGACAATGTAACCTGAAAATCAAGCAAGAAAGCTTCCTTGAAAGTGTCATTATCATATGAAAGAAGTTTGGACAGTTTATGCAAATAAACTCAGTTGGTTTGTACATACCACCAATTGAATTTCCAACAAGATACACTGGTCTACCCACAACTTCAACGATAAAATCTCTAAGAAACTCAGCCCACATTAGTTCACTGTACACTATGTTCGGCTTTTCTGAACTCCCAAACCCCAGCATTGTTATAGCCCAAACTTGATTTCCACCTTCACCAATGCCATGTATATTGTCACGGAAATGCTCCAAAAAAGCACCAAAACCATGCACGAGAAGAACGGCGGGGCCTTCACATCCAACAACTGTGTACTGAAGAGTGAAGAAAGGAACTTTCTTAATTAAGGGAAGTAGCCTAGCGCATATATGACCAACTTTGCAGAGAATAAGTCTCGATAAAAATAATTGAAGAATAACCTTGACTCTCAAGCAATGAAAAATTAGAAAAAGTAATAAGGTCAGAGGATTCTCATTAGCTTTATCTTTTTTACCATCCCATGCATGGGACCAAGTAGTTTTTAGAAAACACTACCGGTCCATTTCAACTTTTAGTGAGAGTGAGAATTTAGTTTATACACTTTCAAAATTTATAACAATTTAGTCTCTAGACTTTAGTATGTAACACTTTAGTCCTCTGTGCTTTCAAATTTAGTCTCTAGACTTTAATATGTAACACTTTAGTTCTATGTGCTTTCAAATTGTAACAATTTAATTTCGATTGTGAAAGATCTCATCAAAACTAAGTGTCAATTTTTATTATATAATGACTTAGTTTTTGTAGTTTATAAACACATTTAGTCCCTAATCAATCAATCAAAATTGGTAAAAAATCATATTAAATTTCAACAATTAAACAATATTTTTCAAGAGAGGTTAAAGCATTATAAAATTTTATTTTAAAGTATAAATGACTAAATTTTTTTTTTTTTTGACAACATGTGGGGGTGAGAAGAATCGAACCACAGACCTTTTGGTCGTTAGTACAAGCTTTATGTCAGTTGAGCTATGCTCATATTGGCTATAAGGACTAAATTGTTACATACTAAAACATACAGAAATTCAGCAACTAAATTGTTACAAAATTGGGAGTAAAGGAACTAAATCGTTATAAAATATAGTTGAAAGATTAAATTTTCACTTTCATGAGTGTGGGGATCAGATGTCTTTTAACCTAGTTTTTATTTGCTAACCTGAACAAGAAAGCCATTCCATCTCCAATGCCGATAAGAATGACTTCCCAAACGCCTTCCTTTGCTCTCCAGACTCATAAGCCAATACCACTGCATTGTAAAAATCAAATGAGAATCCAATGCTTTTATATTCTAACTCATCTATAAATGAAAAACTCCATGCAGTTCGCCCAATTTAACTTCTAAAACCTTGTAGTACGCTTTGAAATTTTAAATTAAATGACGAACCTCTGAGGAGAGAACAGCATCAACTGCTGCAGCAACAGTGCCAGCAGAGTATCCAAATGGTGACAAAAACCCAGCATTTCTTTCCTTTTCATATTTGATGGCTTCATAGTGCACTCTCCTTTTAGAAATTAGTCCCAGATAAATGGCAGGACCAAAAAGTTTGATAAATGAAGCTCCATCTCGGCTTTCAGAGTTGCGTACCATTTCATGTAATCTGCATACAACGTTGACCTCAATGCGCAATCTAATGGAAGTTGAAATAAATATGAATGCTTCAAGCTATTCCTTTCCATCATAAAATGCAAATGTGAATAGAACAAGAATATGAATGCTTTGTGCTTTTGTTCTCAATGATGAATAAGGCTTGCAAATTTATAGATTAATAGTAATAGTAATCGCTAAAAAGGGTATTGAAATTACATGAAAAGATCATTAGAATTAAATGGTTTGAACAGAAAGTAATAAATAAAATGAGAAACTCCCTTTTCATTAGAATGAAATGATGAGCCAACGAAAAATATCGATATGAATAAATATTATTCAATGAAGCTGCCACAACGTGTCTCCATTGAACATGGATTTGAAAATCTACCAATATGAAAAAGGGAATGAGCAAAAGCCTAAAACAGTTGCTAATCCTTTCGCACTTAAATAACAATATGACCTTGAATTCTCTTTTATTTTCTTTTTTAAACCTGGGGTAGGGAATTATAGGAGAAAGAGAAGAACGAACACCTACACTTGCCAGTCATCTCGAGATGTTCCTTCATTGTACCTTATGTATGCAGCTAAAGCATTCAACACACCTTCTGTACCTCCCATCTGGAAATTCTTTCCTTGTTGTATGGAAAAAATTGATTTGCCCATTCCCTCTGTCCTGGACTCTTTCGAACTTGGATAGTTTTCATTGCTTCCTCTTTTAGAAAATTTAGCCCGCATAATAGCTTCAGCTGTTGTATTCTTGATTGAATACCAATCTTCTCTTGGTTTGTATAACCGACTACTATTCACAAACTCCTTCAAACCATCAAATGTGGGCATGGTACCTAATGATTTTATCCAACTTATCATACAAACGAAAGATTATTTATCATGGCCACAACAATTCACGATTCCAGAGGAAAAAATCCATGCAACAGAACGTACCCCAGTTCAATTCCATTTTCAAGCAGGGTAATGTTGGGGAAGAAAGTGGAGGATCTACAGGAAGTTGAAGCTTCCTAAACTCGTCGTATGACGCAGGTAAGACCTCTAAGCTCTGGTAGACAACGCACCAGTGTATAAAAATCAACAAATCAACTGATTAAGACATACACCCTCGACCCCAGCTAGAACTCAAAATCAACAAGTGGAAGTGGCAAAATGAAGGAGACGATTAGAGTAAGAGACAGACCTTCAAAGCATAAAATGGCGTCCTCCAAATCGTTAGATTCGGACTCTCAATCAGAGAAGCCAATGTCTGAGATACATCATCCATCAACACACATAACTCCTGCTCAACCTCTTCCTCAGCAAAGACATGGGTAGCTTTAACCTGTTCAAAACCTTGGAGTTGAATTGAAAAACAAAAGAACAAATTACACAAATGCTTCTCAAAATTCTCCATAAGCCCCAATCGAAACCAAAAAAACCCGTCACCTCAATTACAAGCTCCCGAAGTACAGATTCCGCATCCCCAAACTTGAGCATCAAATCCAAACCCCGATCCCTGAGCGAACGCCTCAGGCCTTCCAAGGCAAGAAGAAGAATCCGAAGCATTTCATCCGAAAACCCTGCATCAAAGCATTCATTCGATTCCAGATTGCAAACAAATCCACAGACAGAACAGAGAGAGAGAGGGGTTACGCGAAAGTATGCGGGAATCGAAGATGTAAAGAGGGAGGAGAGCGGGAAATTGGGAGGCAGCAGCATGGAGAGCGGGATGGTCGTCGATTCGGAGGTCGTGTTTGAACCAGAGAAGAGCTGCAGAAGATTGGGTTGTGGGGAGTGCAGAGAGAAGCGAAGGCGATGAAGAACGATGGGGCGGAGGAGAGAGGAAGGGGAAGGGAAGAGGAGAAGGAGAAAGGGAGAAGCTGAAGACGGACATGGAAATGGAAGAGAGAAGAGGAAATCGGCATTGGAGAAAGAAGGAGATGAAGGAAGAACGTGGGATTTTCTGGGCGTTTGAGTTTGTGGTTTGTGGTGGTGGGAAGCCGGTTGGATTTTTCAGTTCGAAGTTGTGGCGCGGGTTTCGTTATTATTCTTATAGCCACATATTTTAATTTAATTTTTTAATTGAAGCCTTCGAAATTCTTGCAAACATTTGCAATGGTTACTTGTTACCCTTAATCCAAATTATTTAAGTTAGTTTTTTTTTAAAAAATAGTTAATATCGTAGTTTTTAAATTTTAGAGTTAAAAGAATTGAGTTATATTATAACTATTCTATAACTTGGGTCGGATTGGAATAATCCTTATAGTTTTTCTTTTGTTTTTTCCTTGAAGACAGGAATAATCCTTATAATTTAGAGATAGTTCTTGCATTTTGTAATACTAGTTAAAAGACACGTGCGATGCACGTGATTAAAAATTTTTCAAACATAAATTTTTATGGTGAAATTTAAATGTTGAATGAATATTTTTTTTATTTAGTTTAAATAGTAAATATTTCATCCATAACTTTTTCGCAGTAAATGAAGAAAAAAATTAAACTTTTTTCTCTCACAAACTATAAAATTCTAATTTTATTATTTATGTGAATATTTAATGAAACATAATAGTATATTTTTAATTATTTTTTAAAAAAATTGTAATTTACTTTAAAACTTGTCAAAAAAATGTTTCTCTCAATATGTTCTTTTTAAAAAATGTCAATTTAAAACATTTTAAAAAAAAATTTCGTTTATGGAATAATACTAAAAGTAAAGAAATTTGAATAAGGTAATTTGTTTTTCCTAGAATCACTATTTTGAAATTAATTATTTAAAATATTTTGTTATATATTTTAAAAACATGTCTTATTATTTATCTATCTTTTTTATATTACCTAACATCTTCTTTTATTCTTTGAGAGGAAATTCACTCAAACTTCGAATCATTGACACAATAGAAATTGAATCGTCAATTTCAGTAACTTCAGTGGCAGCAAATAATGTTAATTCCAATTTATCATGATCATTTACAAATTGATTGTTGATTGACTTTATATAACCATTTGTTATAATATAAGTCTTATCTTTTTTAAGCATGTGACCTAATTTTTCAATAGTATTGTTGAACAATACTGCTTGAATCTATGTACCCTAAAAAGTTAGATAAAAGTAAATGATTATTATGAATAAAATTGGCATATAAAAAATAAAGAAAAATTAAAAATAAATAGAAAATGCAGATAAAACTCATTATTTTGGAATAATAAAATTGATATATAAAAAATAAAGCAAAATTAGAATTACTTGTTCATCTAATAAGATGATTTTTAAAATGTGTAGGTCATCACCACCACGTTTTTTAAATTCTTCAATTTATCCGTTTCTTAGAATGAGGACTTTAATCACTCATTCTCTTTGACCAAGTTGAAGATTGTTGATTGGGATCACTTTGGAAGACATGATTTCAGGAGTGATGGAAATGGTTTGAAGAGATGTATGGAAGTAAAAAAAAAAAAAAAATCCTTTTCTTAGAATGAGGATTTTAATCGCTCATTCTCTTTGACCAAGTTGAAGATTGTTGATTGGGATCACCTTGAAAAACATGATTTCAAGAATGATGGAAATGATTTGAACATATGTATGGAAGTAAAAAATTGTAGGAGGACTATATATAGACGGATTATGTAAACCTAAAATTAAAAAAGAGATTTTTTTTTTTTAAAAAAAAAAAGAAAACCTAAATGTGGGAATGATCTACCGAAGATTTTTAAAATTCTTAAATATAAACGTAGGAATGATCTAAATCCATATCTCAAACCAATTCCTAATCTTAAATATTAAACGTGGGAATGAAATTAAAATATCCTAAAAAAAATATTGCCAAGTCATTTTTTTTTCGAGATTCACCTACACCTATTTGTGCATAAATCTCGAAAAGGGGGCATTTGTTGGCATAGAAATTTTACTTTCAAATAATTGTCTAAGTTCATGAAATTAAAATATGTTAAGTTCATGAAATTAGATTAAATTGGGTTCAATTTAAACTCAAATTCATTAAGGTAATTGGGTCAGTAGTCCAAAATCTCAAGCCCAAGCCCATGGATGAGCCCAAAGTTTCAAGCCCAAGGCGTGGATGGGCCCAAATGCAATCAAGCCCAAGCCCACAAAGGCCTTTTGAAAACTCTATAAATAGGAGGCCTTGGCTCATTTGAGAGGAGGGCAGAAAGAAAGGAAGAAGAGGAAACTCTCAAAAGACTTTGAAGATTGAAGCTCTACCTACAGAATCAAAGATCAAAGCTCAGATCCTCCTCAAATCCAGCTACATAACTGAAGAACGAGGCTCAGATCATCTTCAAATCCTATCGCAGAACTAAAGAACGAAGCTCGGGTTCTCTTCAAATCCCACTGCAGAATCGAAGATCGAAGCTCAGATCTTCTTCAAACCCTATTGCAGAATTGAAGATCGAAGCTCGGATCTTCTTCAAATCCCGTTGCAAAACCAAAGATCGAAGCTCGGATCCTCTTCAAATCTCGCTGCATAACCAAAGATCGAGGCTCATATCCTCCTGCTGCAGAATTAAAGATCGAAGCTCAAATCCTCTTCAAGTCCTACTGCAGAATCGAAGATCGAAGCTCCGATCCTCTACAAATTTCGTGCAAAACCGAAGGCTGAAGCTCAGAACCTCCTATGGGCCTGAAGACTGAAGCCTACCTCAATCCATCCAAAAGAACTCAAATTCGTCTGAAGAACAAACCTTCAAGACTTTGAAGACTAAAGCTTCTTGAAAACTTCTGGAAGATCAACAAACTCCTTGAAGCTCACAAAGCCCTTGATACACCTTCAATCTCAAGAACAAGTTGCAAAGCCCTTGAGACAACTTCAATCTCAAGAACAAGCTGCAAAGCCCTTGAGACGACTTCAAATTCGAGAACAAGCGCTCCAACCCTCGAGTGAAACACATTCACACACAAGAGAGAGAATCAAAGGATTATGTATTAGAGATTGTACACTCACATGCATACAACATTAATACAAATCAAAGTTTATTCCACCTGTCTCATTCATTTGAAATCTCATGTGAACAGTTTGGCACGTCCGGTGGGACAATCTTTACCTCTCATCTCTTTCTCTCATCTCAAAATCTAAGTCAAAAAGATGTCGATCAACACTTCTTCAATGACTGCTGTCATGAGTAACTTTTACACGGGTCCTACCACTCATAGTTGCTCTGATGAACTCAAGTTGCAAGATGATAAAGCTCTTATTATCATGAGCGAAGAAATAACACTACAGGGGACATGTACTGATGAAAAGTTTCTTGTTAAGTACAACCCTTTGTTCGAACCCGATTCTGACATAGTGACCGTCATGATGACTGAGACAAAAACTATGGAAGAAAGAATGGCTGAAATGCAGGAGCAAATCAACATCTTGATGAAGGCAATCGAAGAAAAAGATTCTCAAATCGAGCACCTAAAGAGCCAGATTGAGAACCAAAACATTGTTGAATCAAGTCATACTCATGTTGTCAAAAATCACGACAAAGGGGGGACTATTATGCAAGACGATCAGCCACAATGTTCCACTTCAATCGCTTCACTATCCATCCAACAGCTCCAAGATATGATCACAAATTGTATCAGAGCTCAATACGATGGACCTACTCAAGACTCTCTCTTGTATTTCAAACCATATACTAAGAGGATTGATAACTTGAGAATGCCTACTAGGTATCAGCCACCAAAATTTCAACAGTTTGATGGGAAAGGCAACCCTAAACAGCACATTGTTCATTTCGTCGAGACATGCGAGAATGCTGGTACTCGAGGGGACCTACTAGTCAAGCAGTTCGTTCGAACACTTAAAGGAGATGCCTTCGACTGGTACACTGTTCTAGAACCTGAGTGAATAGACAGTTGGGAGCAATTCGAAAGAGAATTCTTGAATCGCTTCTACAGCACCAGACGAACTGTTAGTATGTTCGAGCTCACCAACACTAAACAACGAAAAAGTGAACTCGTTGTTAACTACATAAATCGCTGGAGAGCCATGAGTCTAGATTGCAAAGATCGCCTCACTGAACTCTCTGCCGTTGAGATGTGCATTCATGGCATGCATTGAAAACTCCTCTACATCCTTCAAGGCATAAAGCCTCGCACCTTTGAAGAACTAGCAACTCGCGCCCATGATATGGAGCTAAGTATTGCTAATTGAGGAAACAAAGACCTTCTACTTCCTAACTCGAAGAAAGAAGGAAAGAATGACGAAGTGACTACAAAAGAATTTATGGTTGTAAACACAATCCTTCTCAAGTCATCTTCAAAAGAAAAACGACAAGAAAATGGAACGTGTCACTTAACTTTAAAGGAAAGACAAAGGAAAATCTATCCTTTTCCAGATTCTAACATCCCAGACATGTTGGAACAACTACTGGAAGCGCAATTGATAGAGCTTCCTAAGTGTAAACAGCTAGGAGAGATGGAGAAAGTCAATGATCCCAACTATTGCAAATATCATCGAGTCATCAGCCACCCAGTGGAAAGATGCTGTGTCCTAAAGGAGTTAATTCTAAGGTTAGCTAAGGAGGGAAAAATTGAGTTAGACCTTTGACGGGCCGGAGTTGTCAAGGCTCCTGTTGGTCAAATAAAATTTATAATTCACGGCACTACAACTACTTTGTAGAAATAGTGGTCGGGGTCGAACACAGGGAAGGGGACCTAGAAGTTATAGAATTTTGTGCTTATGTAAACAGGGGGGATTTTTTAGAATGAAGGACAAGCGAGAATAAAAAAATACTGAATTTAAAAAGACAGAAAACTAAGCATGCAGGAGAGAAATTAGACGGAAACAATAACGTGAAAAGGGATCGTTGGATTGAGATTTATTATGCTTGATTCTAATTCGTTGGCTTCCTAATTTTCTCTAATAATTATTCTAAACTGATTTCATTAGTCCGGTTAGCTTCTGGGTTACTCGGAGGACCCCCCCTACACTAACCTATGCTAATTACCTTACTAATCGTGAATTCTGCAATTAACAAAATTAATTAATATAGACTCTATTGCTCGCCACCCCTTATACATAATTTAGCAACCATCCGAGACCTCTGCAACGGTTACTAATTATATCTAACTAGTTAATTAACAAGCAATTTTGCAGCTACCTATTAAAACTAGCCGCTTTGGGATCGTGAGTCCGGAATCGCAAGAACCAAATTCAAATGCAATTTAAATCTAATTCCTACAACCTTAAACATGCATCCTAGGCCTATCAAGGGTCGTCTCGCGTAGAGAGTGGCTTGCCTCAACCTTGTGGCTATCTAAAAATAACTGATAGAATACACAAGCGGTAATTGCATAGGGCGTCAATCCTAATAGACTAGCCTCATGTATTGGTTTAAACGGGATAACATGCAAAACTCAATGAAAATACAGCAAGAACAGAAAGTAAAACTCAGAAAACTCAGTCAATCTTATTTAGAATCAAGACATAAACCCAATCCAACGATCTAAACGAGATTAGCTACGCATAGATGAAGTAAAAGCAACAATAAACATGAAAGAATCCATAAAATGTGATCAAGAATGGTCTACAGCAGTGCTGGAATGTAAAAGAGGCAAAGAAATCGTAAAAAGGACCAAAGTTCTAACCTAACTGGGGACTAAAACCGAGGCTACATATATATAGAAAATACGGCAGCGTCGAGACGACAAGGGCAGCGTCGAGACGCTGCGAACATTACACTCTGGCCAGAATTCACGTCGGCGTCTCGACGCCAACCTCAAATCTCAACTTGCTGCTTAATTTCTCGGTTTTGACTCGCTTCCTCTCGATTCGGGGCTTCAATCTTCGGCTTTCGGTGTCATTCTTCAAGCCCGCTTCAACACAATTGGGTCTTTTCACCTCCTCGCCGTCTAAGACATCGAGATGGCTCCAAAACTCCGTAATTGGCCCGAATTAACACCAATTAGCGTGATCAGCTCCCGACATAGCCTAAGCTGAATTAACCTGTAAATAGGACAAGTAAAACATAAAATGATTCTAACAAGCTTAGATTAGAGGCGATAAAATAGGACTATTTAGGTCCTATCAACCTTGATGAAGTAGCTATATCAAATCATGCTACAGTCAAAGGAAATGACAAACATCAAAGAAAGAAGAGTCTCAAGAAACCTCAACCTAAGAGGAAGAGAAGTAAAGATTTTTCTCAACCTCGACAGCCAGTGAGGTTGAAAGAATTCTTCTCCAAAAATTTCCACAAAAAGGAAAAAGGAAACTTTACAACTTCCTACTTCATCGACGTAGAAGTTGACAATTCCGAGAAAGGTGAACAAAGGACTTCCGTCTTCGATCACACCAATCCTTCAACTACTCGTCCTTCGGTATTCCAAAGAATGAGTATGGTCGCGACAGAAGAAGAAAATCAACGTTCGATGTCCACCTTCACTCGACCTTCAGCTTTCCAAAGGCTAAGTGTCTCCACATCGAGGAAAAGTCGGTCTTCAACATCTGTCTTTGATCACCTCAAAGTAGCAGACGATCGACCTCAAAGAAAGATGGATAACTTAGAGGTAAAACTGTTCGATGAAGTAAGTTGTGACAAGAAGCTTCAAAGTATTGTCCCGTCACGTATGAAAAGGAAGTTCTCTGTTCTCATAAATCCAAAAGGTTCCTTGAAGGTGAAGCCAAATCTCATTATCTTGACCAATTCTACAAATGAAGGATCTGATCAAGACCATGATAAAGATAAGAGCTTTTAAATGTAAAAGTTTCTGATCTCAAGAGCCTAAACTGCATGATGCTCCCAGCCCACACGAGCTAAAAAGGTGAGTGCAAAAAAAAAAAATTGAACTACGTTATGACTTGATCCCTTTTCTTCAAGGGTACATAGACAGCTTAAAGAAAACTTTAAGTTCAGTCTCTGCAAAAAAAAAAAAAAAAAAAGTGCAACAAATATTGAAGCACGACAATACAAATCGAAGAAGTTCATCACTACTGGGGGCAACACAACAAATTAAAGATGTGCACCGTTATTCAGTATTCCGCTCACTTTAAAGTAGTTGTTCTTTCTCAAAGTTTGAAGGTTTGCACATTGTATGCTGCTTCGTTGTTGTTCCTTCTTCAAGTTTGAAGGTTCCCACATTGTACGATGTTGCGCTGTTCCTTCTCCAAATTTGAAGGTTCGCACGCTATGCTGCTTCGTTGTTGTTCTTTCTCCAAGTTCGAAGGATCTGCTTCGTTGCTTACGCCTGCAAATTCTTACGTTGTGTTGCTTTACTGTTTACGTTTGCAGCTTCTTACGCTGCGTTTCTTCATTGTTGTTCTTTCTCCAACGTCAAAGGTTTGCACGTTGTATAATGCTTCGTTGACGGTCCTTCAAGTTTAAACGTTCTCACGTGCTACGCTACTTCGTTGTTGTTCTTGCTCCAAGTTCGAAGGTTTTCACGTGCTAACTGCGTCGCTGTTGTTCCTTCCTCAAAGTTCAAAGGTTCTCCACCTCTGTTGTTTCTTCTTCAAGTTTGAAGGTCCCTCATCGCCGTCGTTCCTTCTTCAAGTTGAAAGTTTCTATCGTTCCTTCATCAAACTCGAAGGTTCTATAGATCCATTTAAAAGTTGGGAGGTTTCGCCATTGTTTTGTCTCTAAGAGTTGTCGCTCTAACTTTGCTTCATCTTCAAAGGTTGGCGATTGATGGCTTTGGCCTCACTTCATCTTCAAACTTGGTGACAGTTGACGGCCTCGCTTCATCTTCAAAGTTGGCGACGATTGACGGCCTCGCTCACTTCATCTTTAAAGTTGGCGGCGGATGACGACCTCTCTTCATCTTCAAAGTTGGCAGCGATTGACGGCATTGCTTCATTTTCAAAGTTGGCGGCGGTTGATGGCGTCGCTTCATCTTCAAAGTTGACAGCAGTTGACGACATCGCTTCATCTTCAAAGTTGGCAGCGGTTGACGGTCCCGCTTCATCTTCAAAGTTGACGGTGATTGCAGAATCGCTTCATCTTCAAAGTTGGCGGCGGTTGACAACGTCGCTTCATCTTCAAAGTTGGCCTCGCTTCATTTTCAAAGTTGGCAGCGGTTGACAGTGTCCCTTCATCTTCAAAGTTGGCGGCAGTTGACGACCCCTCTTCATTTTCAAAGTTGGCGACGGTTGACGGCGTCGTTTCATCTTCAAAGTTGGCGTCGCTTCATCTTCAAAGTTGGTCTCGCTTCATCTTCAAAGTTGGCCTCGCTTCATCTTCAAAGTTGGTGGCGATTGACGGCGTCACTTCATCTTCAAAGTTGGCCTTGCTTCATCTTCAAAGTTGGTGGCGATTGACGATGTCGCTTCATCTTCAAAGTTGGCGGCGGTTGACAGCGTCGCTTCATCTTCAAAGTTGGCCTTGCTTCATCTTCAAAGTTGGTGGCGGTTGACGACCCCGCTTCATCTTCAAAGTTGGCAATGGTTGACGGCGTCGCTTCATCTTCATAGTTGACGTCGATTGACGGCGTCGCTTCTGAAGGATTGGGATTCCATATGTAGACACCGTATTTGGTCCAGCTTGATTTTTTTGGTTTATATTATGCTTTTGTTTTAATGTATATATATATATCATGATTAATATTATTTTTTATATTTGTCATATGTTAAAAAATATAAAAATATGAAAAAACCCATAAAAATATCTCCCAACCACCTTTCTTTTTTTACCCTTTTTTTCTCCCTTAATTTTCTCTCCACTAACACATCTTTCCCCCTACAAATCTCAACCCTCTATCCCTCATTTCCATGTTATTCTCTCTGCTATTTTGAGGCATGTTGATGTTATAAAAGCAAATCTCCATGACTTTTAAGAGGGGGGCAACACAGTAAGAGGGAGGAAGAAGAATGAGTTGATGAAAGGGGAAAGGAAACATTGAAATTTGGAGAAAATGAGTAAAGGCACTTGTTGACTTTTGGACTCCCATTTTCTCTCTTATCTATTCCACACCCACTCTCCTTAAGGCTTAAACCTCATCTTCCTTCCTTCATCCAAATCTCATTTTCTTCTTCCTCCAAAAAAACCCACACTTCAAGTTTGCGAACTCCGAGCAGCCTCGACGCCATGAAACTGCGAGTTTCCGGCAACCCCTTACACAGTCCGCATCAATCCGACGAGCTCTGCCACCATCTACAGCCGAACAGTCCCGTTCGCCGGCCATTTTCGCGAACTCCGAGCAGGCCCCTCGAACAGATCCGGCGACGACACGATTTAGACACGAACGACTCAGCTACCGCCAACGTGAAAGCCTCCTCATTCGCATTGGTGCACACGATTTCTGGTGACCCATGAGTAGCAAATTCCGGTGAATTAACCACGACCCATGACTCAAATGAAACCCATGAACTGCAGTGACACAACTCTTCGACCACCACGCCATCGACGACTGAACTCGAGCGCCCACCAACTAGTTTTCTCTTGTGACCCACGAACCACGAAGCCCAACAAATTTAATCTTCAAGAAGAACAAAAATGGGAAAAGGGAAGAAGATGTGGAGGGGAGAAGAGAAAGAATCGGGAGAAGAAGGAGCTTGGGGAAGAAGATGAGAAGAAAGAAAGAAAATTGGTGGGACCCACTTCATTTCCTTTATTATTTTTTTCTTTCTTCCAATTTATCTATTCTTTTCTTTATGTGTGTTCGCACGAAACTTCGGAGATGGAGACACGTGGAATAATCAATATATTTGTATTAATGTTGTATGCGTGTGGGTGTACAATCTCTAACTTTAATCCTCTGATTCTCTCTCTTGCGTGTGATTGTGTTTCACTCGAGGGCTGGAACACTTAATCTCGAGTCTGAAGCTTCAATGGATTCTTGGAGCTTGAAGTCTTCCAATCTTGAAGGAGTCTTTAATCTTCAAGAAGTGTTGATGTGCTGAAGAGTCTTTGATCTTCAAGGAGTGTTGAAACCTTGAAGAGTGTTTGGTCTTCAAGAAGTGTTGACGTCCTGAAGAGTATTTGATCTTCAAGGAGTGTCGAAGTCTTGAAGAGTGTTTGGTCTTCAAGAAGTGTTCAACACTTGAATTTATGGATTGCAGAGAGTCTTCGGTCTTCAGACTTGGTGGAGTCTCTCTGAATTCTCTGGTTCTGCTTGAGAGCTTTGAAACTCTGAACCCTTGTCTTTGTGAGAGTCTAGAATTTCTGAACCCTTCAAATGGAGGAGAACCCCTCTATTTATAGAGTTCTCGTTGGATGGGTCCTGGTGACTTTTGGGCCTAATAACTTGGACTTGGGCTTTATTGGTCTTGGGTTCGACTATTTGGTCTTGAGTCTGGTTTATATTTGACCCAAAACCATTGACCCAAATATTTAAAAGAATCAAATTTGATCCAATTAATTATTTTTTTAATTAATTGGTCAAATTAATTAATTTGATCAAAATAATTTATTTTCTAATTAATTGATCAAATAGAAATTTGGCTCTTTAAATTTATAATTGGCCAACTTTGTTTTCAAATTAAATTTGGGACACATGTCAATTTATAATTGGTCCAAAATTTAATTATTTGTAATTTCGTCATTAATTTTAAATAATGACGTGACAATTTGTGATTGGACAAAATTTCTCCTTCAACAATGTGCTTAACGAACAATTTTTTTTTTTTTATTTAAAGTTTTAAGTGTTTTTCTTTTTCTTTCCTCTTTGATTTTATTAAAAATTCTGAGTTTGAATTGATAAGTTACTTCCAAATTAACTTTAATTGAAAATTTCCCAAATCAACTTCAATTATGTTTTAACTTTTATTTTCTAATTAGAATTTTAAATTGATTTATTTTAGATTTCTAAATCTAACTTTTAATTGGATATTAGATTGAAAGTTTTCAAATCTAATTTCAATTAGAGTTTAATTGGGAGCTTCCAAACTAATTTTAATTGGCTTTAAATTGAATTGCTATTACCAATTTCAAGTGGATTTTAATATGACATTTTCAACTTTAAGTGTCTTTCTTATTAATTTTAGTTGGATTCTAACCTAAAATTTCTAATTTGAATTTGAATTTGTATTTTCCTAATTTATTTCCATTGGGTTGTAATTAGAAATTTCAATTTTCTTTAAATATGGAAGTTTAATGTTTTCAATTTTATTTTAATTTGAATTGTTCAAATGAATTTCAATTTTATTTTAATTTAGATTTTCAAAATTGATTTCAATTGGATATAAATTGGGTTTCTTAAATAAATTTCAAAATAGGTTTTGATTGAAAATTTTGAAGTCAATCTTAATTTGGTTAATATTTGAATTCCAATTTTTCTTCAAACGATTTAAATTTGAAATACCCAAATGAATTTTAAAGTGAATTTTAATTTGGTATTTAAATTTGAACTGTTTAAATGAATCTCAAATGGGATTTAATTTGAAGTTTCAAATTGGATTTCAAGAAAAGTTTTTTTAAGTTGATTATGGAAACTTTAGGCTAATTTTGTCTAAGAACGGGTATTTAAGCTGAGCGAAAGGGAACACCCTGCCTGGAAATTAGCCTAAATATTTTAGCAATCAACTTGAATTTGGTCTTAATTTAGAATTTTTGAAATCAACTTCAATTTTACTTTAAATTGGATTTCTCAAAACAATTTCAAAATGACTTTTAAACTGAGATTTCCAATTGAATTTCAATTTGGTTCTAGTTCGAAATTCTAAATGATTTAACTTTCTTTCAATTGATTTCAAATTCTTTATTTTAATTTTTGTTAGCTTTGAAATTTCTAATTAGTTTTTTAATTTGGAAAATAAAAAATGATTTCTTTTTGTTGAATGGTGCCATACCACTTATAATTATTAATTCACATTTTATTCCTAAAATGTGAAATAATAGACATGAGACAAATAATATCATGTAAAACCTATGATGGAGTTGAGATAACTTCTCAAATTCTTGAGGTAACAAATTTTCTTTAATTAAAAGAAAATTCCAACATGACAATTAATTATTGGGTATAACCCCACTCACTACATCAGAAGCTCCAACGATACGAGATTATTTGGCTAAACTCATTAACCAAGTTAGTCAACATTCGTTAACTGTGGGTCACTCCACTAAAGACCCACAGCTGCACTCTTCTCACTGTAGAAAATGTCTGTGTCCACGGATATCGACCAATGCAGTAAGTCAATCCTTCATGTGTGTTCGTAACACCAGCTGGGTCAAATTACCGTTTTACCCTTGGGTTACCTCTGGTTCCTTAAGTACCACTGATCCCTCTAATGAACAAGTTGTTTAAGGTCCTGACGAAAGAGATTGTCGTGGTCTCTTGTCAAATAAATTTATAATCTACGATTCCTAAAGCTAACTTGTAGCAATAGTGGTCGGGGTCGATCACAGGGAACAATCAGTTTATTTTTAAATTCTTTTGTGTTTTTTAGGTAACCAAAAGGGGGGTTTATGGATAAAAGATTAAAACATAAAGTAAAGGCGGGAAAATAAATAAGGAAAATTAAATGCAAGGAAAGTAAAGGTGGGGTTAGCTGATCTTACCACGAGGATCACTATAATCGGGGTTTGAACTTGGTATTAAGTTTAATTAATTTCATTCATCGATTATCAATTGATATTTAATTAACTATCTAAGTCCGGCGTACTTCGGCAACAAACCGAGAGTCATGATCCAACTATCACAAACATGCTAACGCAAAGTTTGATTCTAGTCTAAATTAATTAATTGGCCTATTAACTAATCTAAACCGCTTTGGGATCTAGCCGAATTAATTCACATGCAACAGGCAACAAACCACAATTACAATTGATTAAATCATTTAGTTCTAGGGACGCATGTGTAATATCATAACGTTAGCCTATTTGCTACTTAGATTTAGCAAGTAAATTTAGACAGGGTGTGGTCAAGGTTGTCAATCTTTCCTACCACAATCTAAACTTGTATGCAAAGAACTAAAATCACAAAGACAATTAACTAAGTAATTAAGAATAGAAATCTCATAAAATTGAATCAAATTTACAAATCGAGGTCCCGATTACAACGATCCGAGCTTAGTTGGCCATAGACAAGCACCTCCAAGCTCGAGGCTCGATCAACCGACCCATGAACTAAGAAAGCTTAAAAGAACTCTAGAAAACTAAAGAGAAAGGTGGCTACAATTGAGAGAAATTGTGGGATTCAAGGGATGATTCTAAACCTACACCAAGGGCCTCTATTTATAGTGGTTCTTGGCCTTCAATTCGTGGTAAATTGGTGCTGAATGAAGCCTCCAAATATGAGAAAATTGCCAGCCAAAATAGGAAAATATCAAATCTCGAAAACTGCCTAGCGTCGCGACGCTGTCCCTTCAATTTTGGAAATTTGTTCTCAGATTGCCCTAGCGTCGCGATGTTGTTCGCCAGCTTGACCTCCAAGTAGTTTCCTTATTTGGTTAGCGTCTTGACTCTGATGATGGGCATCTCAACGCTGATGAGGCTCCAGGGGCAAAATGGTCATTTTACGCTCCGGTTTCGCTCGTTTAAGCCCCAAATTGCTTCCAAAGCTCCAGTGAGGACCTATAGACATATTATACTCATTTTAAAGCATTTTTCGCAAGGAATTCAACTATGAAAAGCAAATTGGGAGATTCTAAGTGTATAATAAATTAGACCTATCAGGTCCAACCACTAAACAGGAGTTCCTCTCGGACCAGGAGAGGATGGCGCGCCTTTGTTCAAGCCCCGGAATTAGTCCTTAAGGGGACACACATCTACTTACCCCAATAGGGGAAGGAGTGAATTCCATCTTGTACTGTTATGTTCCCAGCCCCCATTCGGTCTTCCCCCTAAAATGGTAGGATTATTGAGTCGGCTAACTGGCCACTCTCACCCATACAAATCTAAGGACAATCCCTCCTGAAAGGGGTTCATAACAGACTCAGGATTTGAGATTGAGTTTCCTAGGTCATCCTATTGAAATAGAAACCTAAACTAGTTAACGACGTTACATCTAGTGGTTACTATTTCGTGGTCCGGTCTTATGCAAACTCATTGCATAAGATACCCCCACCCGCATGTCTCCTACATGGATGCTTTGGATCATTGCATCTGTATCGAATGCAAGGTGGGTCGTATCACATAGTGTCACTAGGATAAGGTACCCAACCTTATCCCTATACTATAGACCTTTTAGGTTGTTACTTGGACACCGATCCCGTATGTCCCCACATACTAGTCCAAGTTTCATTTAAACAATCTTGGATCTTAGTTTATTGGATTTAGGGTTTATTAATGCAAACTCGATTATTCAATAACCAAATTACTGAATCACTCAAATAACGCTTTATTGAGATCGATTAATTTGTTTCATTTACTATCTACGAGTTTTAGGGCATAAAACCCAAAAAATCTTCAATGCTGGCCTTGCTTCATCTTCAAAGTTGGCAGCGGTTGACGACCTCGCTTTATCTTCAAAGTTGGCGACAGTTGACGACCTTGCTTCATCTTTAAAGGTTGGCGGTTGAAAGCTTTCGCTTTGCTTCATCTTCAAAGGTTGGAAGTGACAACTTTAGCTTTGCTTCATCTTCAAAGGTTGACGATTGACAGCTTCGGTTTCGTTTCATCTTCAAAGGTTGGCGGTGCAAGTGGGCAAGTGACCAGCCTGCATTCCGCCTGAATCAGGGGATGATCACTTCCCAAGTAAAAATGCGTGGGGGCAAGTGATCAGCCAGAATTCCCCCTGAATCAGAGGTTGATCACTTCCCAAGGAAAGATGTGAAGGGCGAGTGATCAGCTTGAATTCCGCCTGAATCAAGGGTTGATCACTGCCTGAGGTAAGATGTGAAGGGCAAGTGATCAGCCTGAATTCCGTCTGAATCAAGGATTGATCACTACCTGAGGCAAGATGTGAAAGACGAGTGATCAGCCTGAATTCCGCCTGAATCAGGGGTTGATCACTTCCTAAGGCAAGATGTGAAGGGCGAGTGATCAGCCTGAATTCCGCTTGAATCAGGGGTTGATCACTGCCTGAGGCAAGATGTGAAGGGCAAGTGATCAGCCTGGATTCCGCCTGAATCAGGGGTTGATCACTGCCTGAGGCAAGATGTGAAGGGCAAGTGATTAGCCTGAATTCCGCCTGAGGGGTTGATCATTGTCTGAGGCGAGATGTGAAGGACAAGTGATCAGCCTGAATTCCACCTGAATCAGGGGATGATCACTTCCCAAGGAAGGTTGCGAAGGGACGAGTGACCAGCCTGCATTCCGCCTGAATCAGGGGATGATCACTTCCAAAAGGAGCGCGAGAATGAAGGTGACCAGCCTGAATTCCACCTGAATCAGGGGTTGACCACTTCCAAGAAAAAAAAACGTGAAAAAGATAAAAAAAAATGTAAAAAAAAAAACTATAAAAAGATGTGAATAAAATAAAATAAAATTAGAAAAAAAAAAAAAAAAAAAAGAGCTTGTCCATCTCACATTCCTACTACAGCCTTGTTGTTAAAAAAAAAAAAAAAAAGAGGGACTTCAAGCATCAACATGGATTGCAAGTTTTTCTTTGCTCCTCTCATTTCTTTATGAGGGTTGATGCAATTGTAAGGAGGCCACCCCTCTATTTATAGTGCAGGAGGATATCAAACCACAACCGAATTGGTTAGTTTGAATCCAAACAAAATCAAGATTCAAATTTTGTTCCAACCAACTATTAAATTTTATCTCAAATTTGTTATGATAAAAAACTACTTGGCCAAAAACAAAATTAGGCTAAAGATGTGGGTGGTTAACAACTGCTTTCCAAATTTTAACCACGTCAAGATTTGGATATGGAGGCCAAATTCTATCAAGATTCAAGTGCAACTCAAAATTCTAGGTGACTTTCAAACTATTTTGCCTAAATTTTGGCCTAAATTTTGGTAACTTCAATTGTTACCTCAAATCAAAGTTTGGTTAAGATTCTAATTTTTTTTTTTTTTTTTTTTTTACTCCAAACCAAATGAAGGTGATTTTTTTTTTTTTTTTTACATTGGATTCAACCATATTGGAATCATCCCAAATTCCATTCCAAATTAAAGTTTGAAAGATGTTCAAGTCCAATTCTAGTGCAAAATTCAATTTGAATTAAATTTTATTCGAAGTTAGATTCGTAATAAGAATTTCAATTGTGTCTCAAATCCAAATTTCCTCATGCCCCAAATTTTACCCAAAACAAGCATGAACTAGAATTCAAATTTAATTCTATGTTCAAAGTCAACCTGAAAATAGTTTCAAATTCTACTCATAGTTCAAATAAAAATCGGGGTAGTCAAAATTATGAAGGAAAAAAAATATTGCCAAGTCATTTTTTTTCGAGATTCACCCACACCTATTTGTGCATAAATCTCGAAAAGGGGGCATTTGTTGGCATAGAAATTTTTCTTCAAATAATTGTCTAAGTTCATGAAATTAGATTAAATTGGGTTCAATTTAAATCCAAATTCATTAAGGTAATTAGGCCAGAAGTACAAAATCTCAAGCCCAAGCCCATGGATGAGCCCAAAGTTTCAAGCCCAAGGCGTGGATGGGCCCAAATGCAATCAAGCCCAAGCCCACAAAGGCCTTTTGAAAACTCTATAAATAGGAGGCCTTGGCTCATTTGAGAGGAGGGCAGAAAGAAAGGAAGAAGAGGAAGTTCTCAGAAAACTCTGAAGATTGAAGCTCTTCCTGCAGAATCAAAGATCAAAGCTCAGATCCTCCTCAAATCCAGCTGCAGAACTGAAGAACGAGGCTCAGATCATCTTCAAATCCTATCGTAGAACTGAAGAACGAAGCTCGGGTTCTCTTCAAATCCTGCTGCAGAATCGAAGATTGAAGCTTAGATCTTCTTCAAATCCTATTGCAGAATTGAAGATTGAAGCTCAGATCTTCTTCAAATCTCGCTGTAGAACCAAAGATCGAGACTCATATCCTCCTGCTGCAGAATCAAAGATCGAAGCTCAAATCCTCTTCAAGTCCTACTACAGAATCGAAGATCGAAGCTCTAATCCTCTACAAATTTCTTGCAAAACCAAAGGTTGAAGCTCAGAACCTCCTATGGGCCTGAAGACTGAAGCCTACCTCAATCCATCCAAAGAACTCAAATTCGTCTGAAGAACAAACCTTCAAGACTTTGAAGACTAAAGCTTCTTGAAGAGTTCTGAAAGATCAACAAACTCCTTGAAGCTCACGAAGCCCTTGATACAACTTCTCAATATCAAGAACAAGCTGCAAATCCCTTGGGACAACTTCAATCTCAAGAATAAGCTGCAAAGCTCTTGAGACAACTTCAAATTCGAGAACAAGCGCTCCAACCCTCGAGTGAAACACATTCACACACAAGAGAGAGAATCAGAGGATTATGTATTAGAGATTGTACACTCACACACATACAACATCAATACAAATCAATGTTTATTCCACGTGTCTCATTCATATATTTCTTGAAAGTTTTTGGCTTGGTGTGCTACGGCTCAAGGCACCATAACAATATTGCTTTAGAAACCCCAAAAAAAATGGAAGGGGAAATGAGAGATATTTTGTTCCACCACAAAAAATTGTTTGATTTTTTTCATTTCAACAAATTTACATGATACATCATAACAAGCATTTTTAGGATCTAATGATTCATAAAAGTGGAGTCATCCTGTTAACTATCTATATTGGTTTGGTAATAATACAGATAATAATGAATAGAAAAAAATTAATGGCTTGGATCGTGTATCAACAGTCAATCTCCAGTCAAGATAGAAGATAAGGTTCCATCGGAATTATTATTCATTTCTATTTCAGTTCATCTCTTCCTTTTTTTTCCTTAAAGAAACGAGTAAGTGGGGGGGAGAAAGGACAAGGTATTGGAACATATATTTGGAAGAAATGATGGAAGCAGGAGTTCATTTTGGTCATGGTACTAGAAAATGGAATCCTAAAATGACACCTTTATATCCATGCAGAACGTAAATATATTCATATTATAAATCTGACTAGAACTCCTCGTTTTTTATCGAAACTCGAGATTTAGTTTTTGATATAGCAAGTAGAGGAAAACAATTCTTAAGTGTTGGTACCAAAAATAAAGCAGTTGATTCAATAGCTCGGGTTGCAACAAGGGCTCGGTGTCATTATCTATATCTATAGTCTATATAAAACGCATAATAGAGGAGAAACTTCATATGCCAATTTTATCCTTCCATTTTTAATTGTATTCCAAGTTTGCCCCTAATGTTTCATCTTCATGCTAATAATGTATTTTAATTTAATTATTTAATAGTTAATTTAACTTAGCATTAATTATAAAATTTGGCAACTAAAAAGGTATCCATAGGTATCTACGTTGAAATACGAAGGGACTAAAAATTAAGGCTATTAGGGGTGAGCATCACAAACTGAAAAACCGAGTCAACCGAACCGACGTCGGTTGGTCGATTTTCGAAAAACCGACCATTCGGTTGGTCGGTGAGCCAAAAAAAGCTCAAACCGACCGAACCGACCGATTTCGTATTTATTTAAAAATAATAATAATAATAATAATAATAATAATAATAATTTAAAAAAAAAAAAAAAAAAAAAAAAAAAAAAAAAAAAAACCTGCAGACATTGACAGCTTTATTTTGAAAGGAGGAAAAAAGCCCACCCACTTGCATAAATCTTGTAACCTTTTATAGAGGTAATAATTACCTATTTTATTATAGGTCATCATTACTTTTTTGAAAAAAAATATTTTTTTATTTTCTCTTTCTTCATCACATCTCTCCTCACATTTTCGTCCCCTTCTTTTTGCCAGACTTTCCTCTCTTTCTCTTCTTCTCACTCTCATCTCTTTTCCTCTCTTTTTCTTTTCCTCTTTCTTTCTCTTCTTACCACTCTCATCTCTTTTCCTCTGTCTTTTTCTTTTTTTTCTTGGATCTCTTCGTCGAAACCGCCTCTTTGCCTAAGTTCGTCACCGCCACGAAGGTTGTTTCTTCCTCTTTCGCCGAAACCTTTTGTTATGTCTCTCTTCACCTTATTTCATCTCTTTGTTGGTTTCTAACACGCTTTTTTATCTTTCTCTCGCAATGCCTTCTCTCATTCTATTTTCTTCTCATAAGCTCCCGGCTAACTTCAAAAACCGACCGAAACCGACCGATGTTTAGGTATGGTCGGTCGGTCGGTTTTATGTTCATTCCCAAGACCGATTACTGCCGACCGAACAAAACCGACTTGTCGGTGGTCGGCGTCGGTTTCAGCCCAAAACCGACGCCGACCGACCGATGATCACCCCTAAAGGCAATATAGGACAATGTAAATCAGACTCTTCCTTTCGCATAAACTTGTAGGAAGAACAAAAAAAGAAAAAAGAGGGAGAGAAACTGAGAGAGGATGCCTGCATGGAATCAAGGTTGGTCAAGTTCCCAAGGAGTTTCTGTTGGATCGGTATGGCAACCCTAGAGGGGGGTGAATAGGGTTTAATTAAACTTTTTTCTTAAATTGACCCAATTAAACTAATTAATACACTTTTTATGAACAATAAGAAAAAATTAATTTATGCAACAAATAAGATAGACAAAAAGTATGATAATTTAATTCTATCAATTTTAGCAAACAAATAAGAACAAACTAAAACATGCAATAAATTGCTTAAATTAATTGCAAAAATAAAAAAAAGAAATAGTTAGAGAAGAAGACACCGTAATTTTTATAGTGGTTCGGTCAAACTCGACCTACTCCACTCCCCAAGCACCTCTTGGGAATTTGAATAAAAACTTCTCAACTCTTTCCACGGATTAGAGCCCAACTGTTACACCATCGCTCCTTTTACGGGTTCAAGAGCAAACTTGATCCTTTCCACGGGTTAGGATCAAACTGTTACAATTGATGGAATCTTTGAAGAACACAATACAACTCTCAATAGAGTGGATTTACAAGTTTGAGCACTCAACAAATTGATCCTCACAATACAATAACACTCTCTCAAGAATAAGATGAAAAGAAAAAAATTGGGAGCTTAGAGAGAGCAACAATGGAAACTTTTTTATTTGGGAGGATTGTAAAAATGTAAAATTTGTTGGTTAAAAATTTGGAGAGGAAGATGGTTTATAAAGAGAGGGAAATGAGGTAAAAAATTAAATTTAAATTTGGACCATTGAATTTAAGTTAAGAAAAAATCAAAGGTGTAGATTAAAAGAAATTAAAAGTAAAAGGAATTTAAATAATAAAGTAATATAAATTTATAATAATAATAATAAAATAAATATATATATATTTTCAATTTAAATCATTAACGGTACAAAAAATTGAAACATGTAGTAATAGTAATAATAATATATATATATATATATATATATATATATATATATATATATATATATATATGAAACTTCCAACGGTAAAACAACATTTAATGCTAGCTTTTTTTTTTAATTTTTTTTGTTTTTTTTTATTAACCGTTTGACACATAATTTTTAAATAAAATATATAATAAATATATGTTTAAATAATCAAAAGCCCCATGTGCCACCCTTTCAAGTCTTCCACATGTCGCCGTCGGATTGGTCCATGAAGCTGACTCAGCCACCACGTCATCATCACGGGTATTTTTCGTTAAAACGTGTTTCAGCTATAACTTCTTCGTTTTAACTCTGATTTGAGTGATTCAAGAAGCGTTGGAATCGTTGTTCCGAGCTCTACGCTATGAGAATATTAAAACACTAAAATTTTCAGTAAATAAAAATTGGGTTTGTTATCATCAAAACATTGATTAATTAATTAATTTGAGATTAAGGGCCAAAAAGCCAACAGTTTCAAACTCTAGCTTCACTTTTGTGTCAGGTATCTAATATCCTATTTCAAGTTTGAGGTAACAAACTCAGAGAGTAAATAAAGCTTGCATTACTTTATTGATTGGTGTGAGCGTTATAAATAGCCAAGAATTACATATGTCAATCAATTGAGTAAAGAACAATATGAAACTGAAGATAACTAACTCAACTAGTGAAGATTTTAATACAACTGCTATAACTAATACTCTCCACCAAGATAAATTCATGAAATTTATCAAACCCATTTTGGATAACAGAGGTGAAGACAGAGAAGTTGACTATGCTTTAGTAAAGACATTTGCTAGTTGGGAACTCGATCGAACTGGAAGAAGTTTGATAACTCCATTAAGAATCTTCTCTCAAATAAAATGAAAATTCAGCTCGATGTGTTTAGTTCATTCATAGAAAATTGGAGTAGAGGCGATGTGTATAACAACATAATTATCACAAAAAAGCAAGGCAGGAGAAGGAAAAGCAATTTGTAGCTCCTTTAGTGACTGTTGTAACCAGAAAATTTCACAAGAAGTAGTTGTCAACGCTCGATATTCAGCCAGCTGATGATCTGGAAATCGTGCTTTGTTTCTTAGCCTTCCAAGATACAAGTGCATCGCCAAGAAAAATGCAATAGCCAGTAGTGGACTTACGAGAATCTGAGCATGATGCCCAGTCTGCATAAAAAAAATAAACATCGGCCAGCAGAACCTTTCAGATATCGAAGAAGCATATCTGCGGCATGTAAATGAGAAGTACAAGGCTTAGCTACATATTGGCTAAGCTTGTGGACAACAAATGTTACATCAGGCCATGAGATTGTGAGATAAAGCAAACGACCAATTATACGACAATAAACAACAGGATCAGAAAGTAATTCGCCACTGTCAGCCATAATTTTGACATTAGGATCCATGGGCAATGTTGAAGGTTTTGATGAAAGAAGACCAGCATCCTCAACCAATTGAAGGGCATATTTTCTTTGAGAAAGAAAAATCCCTTTAGCATAACAAGCAATCTCTAAGCCTAGAAAATACCATAATGAACCCAAGTCTTTGAGCTTGAAAGCTTTCTTGAGATGAACTTTTAAGGCATCAATATCAACAGAAGAAGCCCTTGTTATGATAATATCATCAACATAGACAAGAAGAGCAATAAAAGAAGAACCACTTCCTTTGGTAAACAATGAATAGTCAAACTTGAATGGTTTAAAATCAAGTGGTAACAATGAACAAGAAAATTTGTCAAATCATTGTCTTAATGCTTACTTAAGTCCATATATTGATTTTTGTAGCTTACAAACTAAGCACTCCCCCTGAGACTTACTAATACCATGTTGATAGCACAATGGAAGGTTCATGTACACTCCTTCAAACAGCTCACCGTGTAAAAAGGCGTTATTTACATCCAACTGCACTAGGGGCCATTTGAAAGAGGCAACCATGGTGAGTAAGACCATGATTGTAACCAATTTTGCTACTGGTGAGAAGGTTTCAATATAATCAAGCTCTTTTTGTCGAGTATAGCCTTTGGCGACAAGTCGAGCCTTAAAACGCTCAATAGAACCATCAACCTTGTGTTTTATTTGGTAAACTCATTTGGAATTGATAGAGTGTTTCCCTTTTGGTAAAGGTACGATAGACTAAGTGTGGTTTGTCTCCATAGCATTTAATTCATTGGTCATGACATCTCTCCAATGTTCATAGGGAACAGCCTGATGGTAAAATTGGAGCTCATGGATAGAAGAAACATTAAGAACAAAACTCTTATAATCAGGAGACAACCGATCATAAGAAAGATATTTTTTAAAAGGGAACTTTGTTGCTGACGAGGGACAAGAATTAGTTTTCAATAGACCATAATGAAAATCCTTCAAGTAAGAATGTTGTTTCTTTTCCCTAGGAGATCTCTGAGGGATCAAAGAAACATTGGTTTGGACTAAGCAATCACCATTATTCAAATCATTTGTGGGAGAATGATCCGGACAAGATTCCTCAACAGATTGATCATGAAGAGTTTCAACTACCGCAATGTTTTCAGCATCAACTGAATCATTATATGCAATATCCCCATCAGTAGCAAAAGTAGTTGGGCACTGAGGGTGAAAACCATAATAATCAAAAGACTTTGGCAAAACCAAGTCTAGAAAAGGATCAAAAACATCACCTTTGTTGGGTTTTATGTCCTAAAACTCGTAGATAGTGAATGTAAACAAATTGTATACTTGTTTCAATAAAGTGTTATTGAGTTTATACAATAAAGTGTTATTGTTAAATATTGCACAATTTGACCCAAATCCAATAAACTAATATCCAAGGTTGTTTGTATGTAACTTGAACTAGTATGTGGGGACATACGAGGATCGATGTTCAAGTAACAACCTAAAAGGTCTATAGTACAAGGATAAGGCTGGGTACCTTATCTTGGTAACACTATGTGATACGGCCTGCTTTGTATTTGATACAGACGTATTGATCCAAAGCGTCCATGTAGTAGACATGCAAGCGGGGGTATCCTATGCAATGAGTTTGCATAAGACCGGACCATGAAATAGTAAACCACTAGATATAACACCGTTAACTAGATAGATTACTGCTTCAATAGGATGACCTAGGTAACTCAGTCTTAATCCTGAGTGTGTCATGAACTCCTTCTCATGAGGGATTGTCCTTTGATTAGCATGGGTGAGAGTGGTCAATACGCCGACTCAATATGCCTTCCTTTTTGGGGACAAGACCGAGTGGGAGGCTGGGAACATGACAACACAAGAAGGAATTCACTCCTTCCCACTACTAGGAGAAGTAGATGAGTGTTCCCTTAAGTGGTGACTCCGAGACTTGAAAAAAGGTGTAACACCCGTAATTTAAGGAAAATTTCAAATTTCACTAGTTTTGGAGTTAATTTGTTTAAGTTGTGCAAATTGGAGTTTGAGGGAAATTTAAAAGATTTGGTAATTGGTGAAATTTTAAAATCAAAGCTAAAATGGCAATTTCGTAAATAATTGGTCTTTGAAGCCAAGCAAACCCTAAACCTTTTTTTTATATAAGTTGCACACAGCCCGAGGGAATTATTTTTCAGCCACCATCTCCTCATATTCATGATTTTCAGCCACCCAAAAGCCCTCTCTCCCTTTTCTTTTTTATTCTTTACCCACCAGCCGACAGCCTCCAAATACCCAACTCCGGCGACGCTCCTTCTCCGGCGACAGCGAGCAGCGAGCAGCGGTGGCAGGTGGCAGTGCGGCGGTGCGTCCCTCCGGCGAGCAGAACAGGTCGGCTGGGGAGTTTCAGCGGCTGTAGCGTGAACGACAGTTTCCAAGGGCCACGGCGGCGCGCGTTCCAGCAGGTGCAGGCAGCGATTTTCGGCATTGTTCAACGATCCGCGCGTGGGTTCCGACGTGCAGCAGCGTTTTGGGAGTTTGGCTGCGTGGGTCTCGACTTTTGGTTATTTTTCCGACGATTTTTACGGCGAGATTGGAGCTTGGCGACGACTTGAGCGTGGGTCAATTTCCAGCAACTGTAGGAGTCGTTTAAACGGGATTTTGAACGATTCCGGCATTGGGTAAGCCATATTGAAGATTGTCTTACTTGATTTTAGTTTTTAGTTTAATACCCATCAATTGATTAGTTCGTTCGACTAGTTCTCCGCATAAATTCCGACAAACCTTGAGTGGGTAATTGAGATTCTAGTTTATTAGGTTGGATTTTAAGGTTTAATTGAAACACTCATTAATTTTGGTTATTGTTTTCAAGGTATCCATAGCGATGGGAGGTTGGATTTTGGCATTAGAGTGAAATTGGAACTCTCGACTCGCAAGCTAAAGGTTTATTTGGCTTGCCAAAGTCTTTGAATCAAGAGGTTTTGAAAAGGATTAGTTTGGGGTTAATTAAGCCAAGGTAAGTGAACTTACTATTGAACCTTTTAATTGGGTGCGCGTGTTTGATTTTCCAAAATTCTCGTGCTTTATGATTTGTTTGATTATATTTTCGTTTATGAAAATTATTGAAAGCATGAAATTTATTATCATTGCTTTTAATCATTAATATTGAAATAATTGAGTTAGTGGTCTCTTGAAATTCCATTAAAGGAATTAGTTTAAATTATTTATGAGTTTCATAAGTGTACATGAAATTGATGTACATTCAGAGATAAGACTTAGAGACATGAAATTGATGTACCTAAGTCGAGGTTCGTGAAATTGACGACCTCGAGGTTTCGTGAAATTGACGGCCTCCATAGAAGACACATGAAATTGATGTGTCTAGGATATGCATGAAATTGATGTATATCCTTAGTAAGTTTAAAAATAAAGTTTAGAGCCACCAAAATTATATTTGTTGTTGATTTTCTCTAAAATGTTTTTAAGGCGTGACCTAACCACAATAGTAGGGTCGCTAACTGAGTATTTTAAAATACTCATTCTTTTCAAAAATAGTTTTTTAGGTAAAGGCAAGGGCAAGTGAAAGGCGATTGATGAGGGAACGAGAAACTTCATATTTTATTTTTCTTCCGCTTTAAGAACTCTGTTTACTTTATTTGTAATTTGTTTGAGAAATTTTCTAGAGGTCATGTACATTTATATTTTAGAAATTATTTAAGAATATTTAAAACTTTTAAAATTTTGGGATCCCGAATAAAAGTTTTGTTTTAAAGTTTTTGCTTAAAATAATGTTTATGTTTTAAATTATTTTGATTTAAAAAGGCCTCCCAAGCATGCATTGTTGTAACGGTCCCTTAAAGGCTTTTTAAGAAGTCAGGTCGTTACAAAAGGAATCTCACCCTCTTACTGGCCTGAGAGGGACTTTCTGTTTATTGGTTGGACCATAAACATGTTGTTCATTAGAGGAGCACTGGTACTTAAGAAGATAAATGTAACACAGGGGTAAAACGGTAATTTGACCCAGCTGTGATTACGGACACTTGTGAAGGATTGACTTATCGGTATAGGTCTATATCCGTGGGCGCAGAAATGTTCTACAGTGAGAAAAGTTCAGCTGTGGGTCTTTAGTGGAATGACCCAGAGTTAATGAATATTGGTTAACCTGATTAATGAGTTTAATCAGTTAACCTCATATCATTGGAGCTTCTGATCTGTAGGTCCATTAGGTCCCCCTGCTAGCTCGTAAAGAGTAATTAGGAACAATTATATCTTGAAAAAATTTGAATAGTTCAAATTCATATTGGGAATTAAGTTAATTGTATGAGATACATATTAATATAATGTATAGTGATACATTAAAATGTAAAACCTAATTTGAAATTAAACTTTATTATTATGAGAGAAATAAATATTTGAAGAAGTTCAAATATTAATATGAATTTGATTCATATTAAATTTATAAGATATAAGAGAATTTGAAGGAGTTCAAATTTTAATATGAATTTGACTAATATTATAGAATTAATTAATAGAAGACCTGAAATTAAATATATGATATTTAATTGGGTAATTAATTATTGACTAATAGAAAGTCTGAAATTAAATATATGATATTTATTTGGTGATTAATTAATTAAAGAATTAATTAATTGGAAATTAATCAATTATGGAAATGATTAATCACTTATGGAAGTAATTAATCATTTATGGAAATGATTTAATCACTTATGGAAGTGATCAATCATTTATGGAAAAGATTAATCAATTATGTAATTGATTGGTTATGGAATTGAGTAATTATGGAAAAAGATTAAATCAAGGGAAAAATACAATTTTGGTCCCTGAGGTTTGGTTTAGGTTTCGTTTTGGTCCCTGAGTTTTCAAACTCAACATTTTAGTCTCTGAGGTTTGCATTTAGTAGCATTTTGGTCCTTCCATCCATTTTTTCCGTTAAAAGTTAACGGATTGATGACGTGTCACTTCTTTTATCATTTTTTTTTAATTTTTTAAAATAAATAAATAAATATATATATATTTTTAAATTTTTTGACAATATTTATTTATTATTATTTTTTTTAATTTTACTTCTTCTCCCTCCCCTTCTTTTTCTCCCCCACCATCTTCTTCTTCACACCGGCCGGCGGCGGCCGTCGGCCGCCGCCGGTGACTTTTTTCCCTTCTTTTTCTCTTTCTTTTCATCTTCTCCGACTTCTCTTTTTTTTTTTTTTTCAGATCTGGAAACGGACTCCTCGTTTCAGATCTAGGCAAAAAACGAAACCACCAGTACCCACGAAATATCTCGCCATTCTTTCTGCCCCAGTACCCACGAAATCAACCTGCGAATGCCCAAAAACGGACCTCCTCGTTCTTTCGTCGAGGCCGTTGTCGGATCTGTTGAGTTCGTGGCCGCCGTTGAAGAGCTCGCGAGCGTTGGAGAGCTGTCGAGAGAGAGATCTGTGACGAGAAAAAAAAACCCATCCGCTGGAGTGCTGTCGAGAGAGAGCTCTGGACGCCGCCGAATCAACGACCACGCCATCCGACTAGATCTGGACGCCACCGGATTTCTTCAACTTAAACCCACGATGCCGCCGGATTTCTTCACCGTTGTCTTCGATTTTGTGGGTTTGTGGGTTTGTGGTGTCGTCTGCGTCTTCTTCGTGAGTCGCGTGAGTTTGGTTTCGTCTGCCGATTTTGTGGGTTCGTGGTGTCGTCTGCGTCCTCTTCGTCTGCGTGTTCGTGGGTTTGTATCGATTCGTGTTCGTGTTCGTGGGTTCGCGTGAGTTTGGTTCCGTCTGCGTGAGTTTGATGTTCAGCCCTTCATTGTTTTTTTTTTTACAGTAAAGAAGAAAGGGAAGAGAGATAGAGGGAAGAAGAAGGGGAGGGAAAAAAAAAAAAAAAAACTGGTCGCGGCGGCCGGTCGCCGGCGAGCGGCGGTGGCCGGCGGCCAATCGCCGGCAGTATGTTGGTGGTGAGGATGGTGTTGAAGAAGAAAGAGAGGGGTGGTGGTGAAAGGTTGAAGAAGAAGAAGGAAAAAGAATTAAAAATATATTAAAAAAATATATATTTTTATTAATTTTTATTTTAAAAAATGAAAAAATAATTTTTTTTAATAAAAAAATAAGTGCCACGTCAGCGATCTGTTAAATTTTAACGGAAAAATGGATGGAGGGACCAAAATGCTACTAAATGGAAACCTCAGGGACTAAAATGTTGAGTTTGAAAACTCAGGGACCAAAACGAAACCTAAACCAAACCTCAGGGACCAAAAATGTATTTTTCCCTTAAATCAATTATGGAAATAATTGATTTTAAATGAATATTTTATTCATGGTTTTCTCCTATAAATAGAACACTAAGCCTAGGGTTTAGGGACTGCAACTAATGGCCACCATAAGGCCAAAAGTCTCATTCTTGTCTCCCTCTCATACTCTCTCTACTCAAGAACTCTTGGGAGAATTCTCTCTCTAGAGTTTTTCCCATTCAAGATTAGATAGTCCCACAATTACGTTCCTAATCTCAGAGTCATAGCGGGGAAGATCAATTGATGGTGTTTCAATTGTTGACGGTCCAAAATCAAGAAAGGCATTTTTTATATTTTAGAGACGACAACGACGGTATGTTTGCTTCTCCCTATTAGATTTAGATCTAATATTTTTGTATGCTTAGCCTTAATATAAATCTAGAATAGTTCTAAGTTTATTGCCAATGTATTGGTATTTTAGATTAAACAAAATTAACTACGAATCGACCCCAATTACGCTTCCGCTTTACGAAATTACGAAATTCCAATCCTACAACCTTGAACTGTAACTTGATGAAAGGGAAATATGCTCTCATGAAGCACGACGTCTCAAGACACAAAAAGTGTTTGTGTTTAATGTCATACAACTTGAAACCTTTAATGCCTTGAGGATAACCAATGAAAACTGAAGGAATTGCTCTAGGCTGAAACTTCAATATGTGAGAAGAAAGACTAGAGGCAAAACACAGCGAACCAAGAACTCGAGTTGAGTATAATCAACATCTTTCTTATATAAACAAAAATAAGGAGTTTGCCATTCAACAACAGAAGAGATGGAGTGCAGTTGATAAAAAAAGAAGCAGTCAATATGCATTTTCCCAAAATTGTATCGGTATTCTAGATTGAAACATGAGAGCTTTAACGACATTTAGTAAGTCTTGGTGTGCTTTCTTTCTACCATAGAGTTTTGTTCGACACTCTACACATGAAAATTGATGAAGAACACCTCTAAAATTGAAAAAAATCAACAATAGAGAGTTCAAGAGCATTATCGGAGTAGAAGCACTTTATAGGGATGCCAAATTGAGTGTCAACATAAGAAAAGAAATGAGGAACTACTGTGAGAGCATCAGACTTGTTTTTCATTAAGAAAGTCGGCGTATAACAAGTATAATCATCAACGATGGTTAAAAAATACTGATATCTAGAGTATGTTGGCGTTTGATGAGGGTCCCAAGTGTCAAAGTGGACTAATTCAAAGGGACCAGAAGCAATTTGCTTGTTAAAAGAGAAAGACAATCTACGTTGTTTAGCCAAAGGGCAAACAAAACATGGCTGAGAAGACTCATTCTTATTAGAACCAAGAGACAAAACATTTTTCAACTCATTCAAATGCTTAAAAGATGGATGACCAAGACGATCATGCAAAACAGAATGAGTACAATGAGAAAGAGTATTAGCTTTTTCAGACTTAATACTACCATTAGCTTTTTCAGACAGCAAAGAATCAGGACAAAGTAAGTATAAGCCCTATCAAATCTCAGCTTTTCCAATCATCTTCAAAGAGGACTCGTCCTAAAGAAGACAAGAATTGCCAACAAATGAAATAATAATCAGAGAATTCGTAGTTAGAACACCAATAGAAATGAGATTGAATCGGAAAGAAGTAACAAACAACACATTCTTTAATATGAGCAAGAAAAACCTATATCACCAATATAATCAATAGAAATACAATTCTGATTTGGCAATGTAACAGATAATGAGCATTGTTGCTGGAAGAAGACAATTCAAGCTTAGTCTTTGAAGAAGCATGATGAGACTTAAAGAACAACCAATATACCTTGACATTGCTCTGGAGTTAGAACCAAGGAGTTAGACGTATTTGTCTTAGCAGTAGGCTGGGAATTCGAATTCAGCTTCTGATTGTGATATATCCAAAGGGATATCTATGGAGTTTGTAGCATCTATCAACCTTGTGTCCAAGAATGCCACAATGTGTGCACAACAGACATTCTTTCTTCTTAGTCGATTGATTTCAAGCAGAGGAATTAGATGTATTAGAAGAAAAAGAAGAAGTCTTGGCTAAAAGGGTTTTGGCCTCTACAGCGACTAGAGTGGATGCAGGATTCAACACAGCAGATGCACGTTGTTCAACCTCTTGGGCAACAAGGGAGAAAGCACGAGTGATGATTGGTTCTGGCTCCATCAAAAGTAATTAAGTATGTATTTGAGCAAATGATTCATTTAGACCCATTAAAAAGGTCCATTACATGTTTCGTCTGAAGTATTGAACAAGATCTTTATCAATTACAGTGACCACATGAACAAGAAGGGCGATAGAAAATAAGCTCGTTCTAGAATGTCTTCAATTTCGCAAAGTAAGCGGTGACAGAAATCTGATCTTGGACCAAATTCGAAATTTCACGTCGTAATTGGAAGATTTTAGAGTGATTCTTCCTCTGATATCGCTATTGAAGATCTACCCACATATCTCTGCCTAAATCAGAAAAATTGATACTCGCAGAAATTTCTTTCAATAGAGCATTGAGAATCCAAGCATTCATAGCGCTATTACAGATAATCCACGATCGCTTCAACTCACCAGTTTGTTGTGAAATAGTTCCATCAATGAAACTCATTTTGTTCTTCACCGAAAGGTTAAGAATCATCGTCTGGTTCCAAGAAGTGTAATTGGACTCCGTAAGAAGATCAGACACAAGAACGAGATTTGTGTCGTCATAATGGTAAAGAAAATATGGATTTTCATACTGATCTATCACAAACTGATTTATGGGTTGATTGGTAGTTGAGGAAGAATGGGGATCGAAAGGATTTTCGACAATATCATCAACCATAGATGGAGGAGTAGAGAAAAAAAAATGCAAAGATAAACTCTTTAAGAGATGATAAAAAAACCATTTGATACCATTGCAAACTTAGAGAGTAAATAAAGTTTGCATTACTTTATTGATTGATGCAAGAGCTATAAATAGCCAAGAATTACATATGTAAATCAGTTGAGTAAATAACAATATGAAACAGAAGATAACTAACTCAACTAATAAAGATTTTAATACAACTTCTATAACTAATAGAGATTTTCTTAGTAGTTGATTAGTGAATCCAACTCCAAAGCTAGGGCGAAAGGAAAATGGTATGAATGGTAGCGATATTGAGTGGTGATCAGTAGTTCATTCTTTTTTTTTTTTTTTTGGTTACGTATATTTTAATTAATAAATTTTATTTGTTTACTTTTAAATTTGTGAAGTAAATTTTAGATACAAATTTATAGTGAGATCAATTACTAGAAATTACACTATACTGCTCTTTCTCTTTGTTTATCTTTTTTTTTTTTCTCATAATGCTATTATTTTCTTTCTAATGAAGTCGTTTTTCTTTTCAAAAAGACAATGAACGTTGATTATTTTAATATATATATCCACACCATTCAAATACCAATAGAATCTACTTTACTCATTCAAATTTAAAAAGAAATATATTAATACTTGTGATGATTCAAATTCAAAAAATGAAAATATATGTGGTTAACCTTTTTTATTGATTGTTATAGGTGATTTTGGACCACTCCGATGTACAAAGAGCTGACAAGGACAACCCAACACGAGTCCAGAAATAGGATTGAAAAATGGACTCCAAAGGCGAAACGGGCCAAAAGATCGGGCCAAGGTCGGAGGGACCGGGCCTTGGCCCGACCCCTACTCGGCCTCGGCCATAGGCCGAGGCCGAGGTCTTCCGTCTCCATTTGGTTCGAGGTGTCCCGATTCTACGTGATTCAGCCCTGGATCGCCTCTGAACGCTTGAAAACCTAGAGCAGGAGCAGGTATTTAAACCCTTCTTCATCACTGAAGAAGGGATCCCGAAACTCATTCTCTGAACTCTACATCTCCTCTTGCTCTTTTGCTCTCCTCCTTCAGCTTTCTGACTTAAGCATCGGAGGCGGTGTGGCAAGCACCACACCGGTGTGCAGGTTTCTTCTGTCTTGCAGGCCACGTCTTCTCCCTCCTCAAACAAATTTACCGTTGGTGGCACGTGAAGGTCAGGTGAGTTCCCTCTGACCAAATCTGACCATCAACATTGATTAAAAAAAACAAAAAAAAAAAACTTTTTTTATTGATCATAAAATTCCAAATCAAGCAAACTATTTTTTTTTTTTTTTTTGAAAAAACAATAAATTGATTTTTTACACTTTCGTTTTACATTATCCATTAATTGAACATCTCACTTTAACATAAAAGAGGACCATGAAAACATTTTCATTTTTTCCTTTTAGAAAATATTAAATATGAAAACTTTTTAAATAAATAACATACTTAATAAAATCGTATAATATTATATATGTTGATTAAACTAACATATTTTATTTTACAATAGAATAAATTTTAAACTATTTTATTAATTTACATTTTAAATTTTAAAATAAAATTACCAAATTTCACGTGCATCGCACATGTTGATTACTAGTGTTAGTAAAAAAAATGGCTCAAGAGATGTTAACAAATTGATCTACTACAAAAGCGAGACTTCATAAGTTCAGAGGCTTAAGAAAAATAAATTTTCGCTAGGTTATTTTTTTGGCTATTTTCAAATATGTATTTGGTTGCAATCTTAAGGCTCGTTTTGTTGAGTTTGAAAACTCAGGGACCAAAGTGTAACTTAACCCAAACCTCAAGGACCAAAAGTGTATTTTTCCCAAGAATTAATTTGATCAAATTTGGGTCTTTTAATATTTGGGTCATATAGTTTTTGGGTCAAATATAAACCAAACCCAAGAATAAATAGTTGAACCCAAGACCAATAAAGCCCAAGTCCAAGTTGCTAGGTCTAAAAGTCACCAGGACCCATTAATGGAGAACTCTATAAATAGAGGGGTTTTTCTTCATTTCAAGGACTAAAAAATGGGAAAAGAACACAGATAGCCCAAATTAGGGCCCTATATTTCATAAATGTCCAAGTTTCCCATTTTTTACACAAAAGGCCTAATGGGCCAAATTTTTTTCATAAAAATCATGGCCTTTTTACGTTTAAACCCTCGTACACAGTACTAAATATTTTTAAAAAAAAACAAAATAAAACTAAAAAAGGAAATGCATACCGTTTCTTCCCATTTTCAATTTTAAGACCGTGGGTGAGAGAGACTGAACGGAAAAGGAAAAGACGTGGAATCGGTAAGGCAAAAAAACCCACGATCTTTGCTTCAGAACAACCCACGATTTTTGCAACGTTTCTCCGGCGAATTTGCGAGGAAGAAGACGCAGAGATTTGGGGAAGAAGACTTGCGGTTGTTTGAAGAATCCTCTAGTATATTTCGAACTTTGAAGGAACATTTTTAGGGCTTTTTTCATCTTGTTTACATTCTGGTATATTTTTTCGAAATACATAGTTCATGCGCGACATTCCCACGGTTGTTTAGAGTTTTTTCACGCCCACTGTCCCTTAAGCGTTGACACTCTGTTTTTTCGAATTGTCCTTAGTTCTTCACTGTTGCAAAATTTCTAGGGTTTAATCTTCTTCAACATAGTTAAATAAATTTCATTAAAGATTTCTGAAACTAAAAACATTCATGATTATAAGCTGAAATCCACATGCATTCTGTTGCAAGCCGAAATAGAGAAATATTGCTTTATGATACTCTGTTTTAACCAAAAAAATAGTTGAATGTAGATATAAAACATAAGAAATTTACACTGGTATTAACGATATAAACAATAGGACACATAAACTGTTATTAAGAATATATGAATTAGGGGATTGCTACATAATAACTCGACTCGAAAATACCCCTGAATATTAAAAATAAAATAGTTAATGGTATATAGATAACTGAATATGTCATATTTTCCCATTGATATATTAACTATTGATATGGCTTTGTATCGTATATACCATTCATATATGATTATGTGGTAACTACTGGTGGGGTGAAATATTTTAAATGTTATACTACTGATTTTGAGCATATACTTCCGATATATAAAAAAAAAAAAAAAAAAAAAAAAAAAAAAAAAAAAAAAACTATTAGGGAATGGATAGATATAAGAACCTGAGAGGGAATGAAAATTAAAAGCACCCAAACACAGTGAATAACAAGAAGAAGAAGAATATATTCACTGATAATGAAACTGAAATTGACTTAAATGAAATATCCCGTTAAATATATTAAATATTAAAATTGAAAACGTAGCCATAAAAAAACATGTTTATAATGTGTAGGAAATATATACGAAACTTACATTGACTAAAACGATATATCCCTCTTAATATATAAAATATAAAAACTTAAAACTTATCCATATAAAAACGTGTTTATTATGTGTACTGTATACGAAACTTACAGATACTAAGACGATATATCCCTTGGCATATATAAAATATAAAAACTGAAAACGTACCCATCTTCAAACGACTGGAAAACGGAACGTAAAGGCTCACTGAATGCAGTCCGAAAACACTGGAAAGCTACAGAAAAAACCTAAATACAGCAGGGAAACTTCTGTATGCAGTCCAAACAAGCAAAGTTCCTAAGAACTGCAGACCGAAACCAATGAAACAGAGGAGGGAAAAAAAATATGAAAACCGACGACAATGGGCAACAGAAAGTGAGAGAAAATGTTGTCGGAAAAAAGAAGAAAATAAATGGGAAGAGGTCGGAAATAAAACCAAAACGGCACACAGACGGAGAATGCAGGAGGGAACCAGATTATGGGAACATTCTTTAATTTAGGGGATTTGGTGAAAATTAACCTTCCTAAAGTGTAGCATATTCTGTTGGCTATTATGGAAAGTATTATTATCCTTTTTAATATTATTTGAGAATAAATGATAATAACAAGGGTATAAAGGTCCGAAAATCTATCCGAAAATCTAATCTTGTAAATATCAAAAATTTTGGACATTTGTGAAAATATGTTTCCAAAACGGTCTATCTACCAAAATTTCTCTTAAAAAATTCTACACTCTCACAAAGAGAAGAAGGTCAGAAATTAGAAGCTCTCTCAGAGAGACTCCACCAAGTAGGGGTGTACAAAAAACCCGACAACCCGAACAACCCGGACTACCCAAACCCGGTTTGGGTTGGGTTAGGATTTTTTTTTGGTTTGGGTTGGGTTGAAATTTTATAAAACCGAAAAATTCGGTTCGATTCACGGGTTTAGAAAATGTTGGCTCGGTTCAACCCGAACCGAACCAAAAATATATATAATATTTGCTGCATAGTTTCCATCTTACGTGACTGGCTTAGTGGTCGTAGCCCTCTCTAGTATTCTGGATGTCTTGTGTTTGAGCCTTGTAAATTACAAATATATGTTTTTTTAATTTTTTTCAACGATAACTTGTTCTTTGTGTTTTTTTTTTTAATTTTATTTAATTATTCAAACTTCAAATAATTATATATACTTTTTTTTCCCTTCAAACTCCATAAAGCCAAGTATTATTTTTTCCTTTTCTTTTTTGGTTTTTTTTAACTTCCTTTTTATTTAATCTAAATAATTTAGACTTTTATGTCTTGAAATTTACCTTATAGTATTGTGGATAAACATAAATCTTTGAAAAAAAATAATTTTTAAGTATTAAAAAAAAAAAAAAGAGAACCCGGCAACCCAACCCAACCCAACCCGAATTTTTCAGGTTGGGTTGGGTTGGGTTGCCATATACATTCGGTTTATTTGGGTCGACAACCCTAAACCAACCCGAATTTTTGGGTTGGTCCAAAAAATCCCCCCAACCCAACCCGTGTACAACCCTACCACCAAGTTTGAAGACTGAAGACTCTCTGCAATTCATAAGTCCCTAAGTGCTGAACATCCTTGAAGACCAAAGACTCTTCAACACTTCAACACTTCTTGAAGACCAAACACTCTTCAAGACTTGAATACTTGAAGACTCTTTAAAGACCAAACACTCTTCAAGATCTAAACACTTCTTGAAGACCAAAAACTTTTCAAGACTCCAAGACTTCAAGAACTTCAAGAATCAATTGAAGCTTCAAACTCGAGAACAAGCGTTACAGCCCTCCAGTGAAACACACTCACACACAAGAGAGAAATATTTCTCTATTTCGGCTTGCAACAGAATGCATGTGGATTTCAGCTTATAATCATGAATGTTTTTAGTTTCAGAAATCTTTAATGAAATTTATTTAACTATGTTGAAGAAGATTAAACCCTAGAAATTTTGCAACAGTGAAGAACTAAGGACAATTCGAAAAAACAGAGTGTCAACGCTTAAGGGACAGTGGGCGTGAAAAAACTCTAAACAACCGTGGGAATGTCGCGCATGAACTATGTATTTCGAAAAAATATACCAGAATGTAAACAAGATGAAAAAAGCCCTAAAAATGTACCTTCAAAGTTCGAAATATACTAGAGGATTCTTCAAACAACCGCAAGTCTTCTTCCCCAAATCTCTGCGTCTTCTTCCTCGCAAATTCGCCGGAGAAACGTTGCAAAAATCGTGGGTTGTTCTGAAGCAAAGATCGTGGGTTTTTTTGCCTTACCGATTCCACGCCTTTTCCTTTTCCGTTCAGTCTCTCTCACCCACGGTCTTAAAATTGAAAATGGGAAGAAACGGTCTGCATTTCCTTTTTTGGTTTTATTTTGTTTTTTTTAAAAAAAAATATTTAGTACTGTATACGAGGGTTTAAACGTAAAAAGGCCATGATTTTTATGAAAAAAAATTGGCCCATTCGGCCTTTTGTGTAAAAAATGGGAAACTTGGACATTTATGAAATATAGGGCCCTAATTTGGGCTATCTGTGTTCTTTTCCCATTTTTTAGTCCTTGAAATGAAGAAAAACCCCTCTATTTATAGAGTTCTCCATTAATGGGCCCTGGTGACTTTTAGACCTAGCAACTTGGACTTGGGCTTTATTGGTCTTGGGTTTGGTTTATATTTGACCCAAAAACTATATGACCCAAATATTAAAAGACCCAAATTTGATCAAATTAATTCTTGGGAAAAATACACTTTTGGTCCTTGAGGTTTGGGTTAAGTTACACTTTGGTCCCTGAGTTTTCAAACTCAACAAAAATACCTCTGAGGTTTGAGATAAGGAGCACTTTGGTCCCTGCCGTCTATTTTTCTGTTAAATCCTAACGGTTGCTGACGTGGCACTATTATTTTAATAAAAAAATTATTTTTTAATTTTTTTAAACAAAAAATATTAAAATAAAAATATATTGTTATTTCTTTCTCTCTCCCTTTTCTTCCTTCCCCTCTTTCTTCTACTCCTCCTTCTTCTTCATCTTCTTCCTCTTCAACTCCGGTGGCCAGCCGCCGTCGGCTGCCATCCCTCCCCCCGTTTCGCGCCGGCGACGGGAGGAGGGAGGACCCCTCCTCCCTCTCCCTTTTTTTATTAAAAAAAAAAGAAAGGAAGGAAAGAGAGAAGAAAGGAGAGAAGAAAAGGTCGGCGGCGGCCACCGGAGTTGAAGAGGAAGAAGATGGAGAAGAAGGAGGAGTAGAAGAAAGAGGGGAAGGAAGAAAAGGGAGAGAGAAAGAAATAACAATATATTTTTATTTTAATATTTTTTGTTTAAAAAAATTAAAAAATAATTTTTTTATTAAAATAATAGTGCCACGTCAGCAACCGTTAGGATTTAATAGAAAAATAGACGGCAGGGACCAAAGTGCTCCTTATCTCAAACCTCAGGGGTATTTTTGTTGAGTTTGAAAACTCAGGGACCAAAGTGTAACTTAACCCAAACCTCAGGGACCAAAAGTGTATTTTCCTTAATTCTTTTAATTAATTGATCAAATGGACATTTAGCCTTCAAATTTTATAATTGGTCAACTCTGTCTTCAAATTAAATTTGGGACACATGTCAATTTATTATTGGTCTCAAATTTAATTATTTTTAAATAATGACGTGACAATTTGTGATTGACCAAAATTTCTTCAACAGTTACTGTTGTAGGAAAGAAAGGGAAGGGAGGAACAAAACCCATGAAACCCAGATCTGGGTTTCGTTCCTTCTTTTTTAAATCAACAATAAAGAAAGAGAAGGGAGGAAAAGGGAAGAAGTAGACAAAGAAAAAGGGAGGAGAAAATAGGGAAGAAGAAGAAAAGAGAAAAAAATAGAGAAAAAAAAAGGAATAGCGGTGGTGATAGCGACGACAGTCGACGACCAACGGCTGGAGGCGGTGGTGGCTAGATTAGGGTTTGAGAGTTGTGGAGAAGAAGATTGAGGAAGAAGATGAAAGAAGAAAAAAGAAAAAGGAAATAATAATAATAAAGTATTTAATATATTATTTTATTTTAAAATTTTTAAAATATATTTTTTACATAAAAAAAACTAGTGTCACGTCAGCAATCTGTTAGCATTTAATAGAAAAAATTGACTGAAGGACCAAGAGTGTAACGAAATCCAAACCTCAGGAGCTAAAATGTCGAGTTTGAAAACGCATGGACCAAAATGAAACCTAACCCAAACCTCAAGGACCAAAAGTGTATTTTTTCTAATAAAATAATAACACTTTTTTATCTTTGGAAACAAGCTAGAGAGTAAAAGTGTATGTCTTTGGAAACAAGCTAGAAAGTAAAAAAAATAATTTTTTTTTTTAAAAAAAAAAAAGTTGTTACCAAGTATTTAGTTGAATTTCAACCGTTGTTAATTAATTTATGAACATATTTTATGTTATGAAATTTGTATAATTATTATTTTACAATATAATATAATTTATAATATATTATGATGAACATATTTTAATCTTAAAAATAAAATGAATGTATAACATACATTTATAAATGTGTGCGGGTGGAAGAGTACATGTCTATTACCGCTAAGTTATGTTTACTTTAGCTTATAATAATAAATTTTATCTTTCAAATGTTGTTCAAATTTGATTTGTAATGTCAGTCTCACTCACGTCAATTCACCATAAAATGATGTCGACTTACCTGAGTTAGTTCAATTAGACTAATTTGTAAATTGTCCGACAAAATAATAAAAGAAATAAAAAGAAAAAAAAATAAGGGAGAGAGAAGACAAAGGAGAGACAAAAAAAAAACGAAGAGAAAAACACAAGAAAAGAAACTAAAATCATAAGGAAGTATTAAAAGAAAGAAAAATGATTTTTCAAAAAAAAAAGAAAAGAAAAATGATAGAAGAGAGAGAAAGAGGGGAAATGGGCATAGAAAAAGAAGACGAGAGGGAGAATAATGGGATAAATTCATGAAAATTGAAAAAGAATTTAGAAGTGGTTTCTCAAATTTAGCCCCTTTTTTAGAAACATTTTTCAAAAAAACCAGATTTATCAAATAAATCCATTTCTTAAGAAATTGGAAATAGGAACAAGAAATAAGAACGAGAACATTATCAAATTGTACCCTTAGATTCCAACTAAACAAGACTCTAAACAAGACTAGATTAAAATGCCGACGTCTCAATTTTGAGATTTGTGGAAAAGTATTTAGATTAATAATTAAATGTTTTACATTTTTAAAATAAGTTTAAGCACTTATTGATATTATCTTCATTATCAATTACATTTTCATTACTATTAATATATCTCTTTTCAATATAATGAAAATGTCGTCAAAGTGAGCTTAGCTCAGCGGTAATTGGCATTTTTCCTTGACCAAAAGGTCAGAGGTTCGAATCCCCCCACCCCCAAATGTTGATGCCCTAAAAAAAAAAAATTCTGATTGGATATTAAAAAAAAAGGTTATAAAAAAATATATATAATGAAAATGTCAATTCACCCCTTATGTCAATGTTGAATCTCTAGATACTTCGAGAAAATTTAATACATCTTCTACTATCATTTTTCTATGGCATCAAATCAAAAAATACACAAAACAAAGAAAGTCCATAGTGTACAGGGTGGTGGTCATTGATTTAAGGAACAGAAGCTGCTGGCAAACTCAATCATAATTGGCTGAGATTCAAAAATCTCATACTCAACATTTCGTTACTAAAATTGATATTAAAAAAGGATAATGAGGCATTGGAAAAAAAATTGTCATATATGATTTCAAGTATTTACTTGTACAGTAAAATTACTTTTGTTAAATTCAAAATAACACAAAATTTGTTTTTACAAACATGAAATTGATTTTGAATAATTAAAAATATATTTCAAAACATAACAAAATTGATTTTAACCATTTTAAAATCATTCAGTGCTAATTTAAAAAGTTACAAATCTAATCTTATTTAGAGCCACACCGTCGTTTGTATTAAGAGTATTTTCTTTCATATTGGCTATCAAAATATATAACCAGATATGAATTTGGTTGACCATTCACATTAAAACATAAAGCACATATAGCAGAATGCAGCTCATGAAAATAATATTTTAATTTTCCATTATCCAAAGATATCAACGAAATCAGCAGACAAAAATTTCCCTCTTGAAATAAGTTGTAAACTTCAAAATTATGACAAAAATGGATAACGCATTAAACTTAACAATTTGAGATTGAAACAAGGCAGCACACAGAGTACATAGAACTCTAAACAACTAAGAGTGGATTAAAGAACTTCAGAAATATGGAACACATCAATCTGCAATTGTGACTTCAACCTCAACACCTGGTTCAATGGTGATAGATGTAATCTGCTTAACAACATCGGCAGAGCTAAAGAGGTCGATAACTCGCTTATGGACACGAAGTTCAAATCTGTCCCATGTGTTAGTACCTGCAACAAAAGTTCAAGTTTGGTAACCGAAGTTCAGGCTGGTTCTAAAACATCATTCAGCTTGAACACCGCGACTTATATCAGACATCATCAACATCTGGAAAAATCATTAAATGATACACCTATTGATGCAAAATTGCTAGCCACATTGTGGTAATCTTCTTGAATAATTTCTCTTCAATTTCTCCAAAAAGCAAATACCAACATTCACTGAATAATTATAGAGCAATACACTAGACTAACTACACTCATAACAGTTGATTACGACACTGAATAAAGTACATGAAAACCGGTTTTTCATCCAATATGAAGACAACATTTTTATTTCACATTACCACAGAATAAATAAACTCCAAATTTTGCAGACTTTATCAAAGCACAACTCCAACGAACTTACAGATATTACAGGGTGCAATAATGATTCAGTTTCAACGCAATGTCTCATGAATGAAGACACATTCATAAGCAGAATTGGAAAACTCCCATCCAACGTTCAAGGGTGAAAAACAATAACAGGTCTAAGGATACACATGGAGGGAGGACAAGGAGAAAACAGGATAATGACACTAAAACACAAGTTTTGAAACTCCAAATGCCAATCCAAGAAAAAGAAAAATGGAAGATTGAAGAAAGAGATACACGAGGGTGTAGTACAGTTGAGAGCTTGATCCAGGGTAACAAAAAGCCAAAAGGTTCCAAATTAAAGATGAAAATATAACTATAAACATACAGATACAATTGTCTGAACGAATTGATTGGTTTTAAATTTTGAAAAAGAAGCACGTGAGCATTCTCGGTTCACTGTTATTCATAAGTCAAGCATCGAATCAACAATACCTTCACCGCAGGGAGATTTCCTGGTGGTGATGTGCAGGACTTTTGTTGGCATCCTCACAGGTCCCTTGACCCTCAGTCTCTTGTCCTTGGCACCCCGAACCAAATCAGCACAAACTGTTGATTGAAAAAGGAATTGAACCATGAGGATTACGATAACATTTACAAAGCCGAAGACACCAAGAGATAAAATTTCAACTTTTTTTTATAGAAACATAGAAATTAAGGACAAAAACACCCTAGTAGAGTCAAAGACTCCAAGAGGCTCGACCCCATTTTTGAATCATGGAAGACAGTTCCAGAGCAGACATCCGAAGTTGATTTGGCAGATAAATATCGAACGACACAATACAAATAACAATTCAATATTATAAATCAAGACGAACATAAAAGGTGAAAAGCCAATGAATGACAAACAGCTACAAAAATCACAACAGCGCAAATGTAAGAGAATCTATACATTTCAGAAACACATTACAAAAACGTAAAACCAAGAGAAAAACGAGTGAGTTCGAATGCAATATTAGGAGAAAAAAAAAAGGAAAAATTCAACTTGCAAACTAGACAACAGCACCAACCGAGGCAACTAGCTACTAAACAGAGGTAAGGAGTTACCCTTTTCAAGGTTCTTCACGTTCTTCGATGAAAGAGTGATCCTAATCTTGTGGATCTGCTCTTGCGCATCCTCCAAACCAGGCTTCGTGGGCTTCATCGCTGCATACGCCATGTTTGCTTACTTTCTGAAAACAAAAAATCCAAAACTACGAGAATCAGAAGTGAAAAAAGTAAAGTGAACACCATTTGAAGGAGAAACGATGGAAGTGGTGGAGAAGATTACCGGCGCAGGGGGCGGCTACCGCTGCTAGGTTTTTCAGTTGGAGGATTTAAGGTCGAAGAAGATGAAGATGGGAAGCTAGGGTTTTGGTATTAATATCAGTGGACTGGAGGCCCGAATTCTAATAGATCGGGCCAATTTTGAAGCTTAAAAATATGGATAATCATTTTTTTTTTTTAATATTTTCTTTTTGAACATTAGGATAATAACCTATGGTTTAATTGGGGATTGTCGTAGTTTTTTTTTTTTTAAATGATTGCTAACCATTGTGCTTGTATGCTTCCAATCTAAATGTATATCTTGGTTAAATTCTAAAAAAGAAATATATATCTTGGTTGCTCTAAATTATTTGGTTAAATTCTAATGGACCTCTTATTTCACATTTACTTTTTGCGGATGATAATCTAATTTTCTGTAAAGCCAACAAATAGGAACTAGTAAACCTTAAAAATATATTAACAACTTATGAGAATGCTTCTGGGAAGAGTATTAATTATACAAAATCTGCAATTTTATTTTCCCAAAAGGTTAATAGGGATAGAAGGTTATTTCTCAGTAGCATATTAGAAGTTAAAAATGTTGACGATTTTGGTAAATATTTGGGGGTTCCATCGGTTTTAACTAGGAATAAAACTAAAGATTTTGGCTTCATTATGGATAAGATTTGGAAGGCATTGGGATCCTTTTTTTCAATAGCTGGCAAAGAAATCCTCATTAAAAGTGTTGGTCAAGCAATCCATTCTTATGCAATGAGTGTGTTTTGGTTCCCTAAAAACCTTTGTGAAGAAATTACTAAAAGCTTTGATAGATTTTGGTGGGGGTCTAACATTAATAATAGGAAGAATCATGTGGAAACCACTAACCACGCTTTTTTCTGTTGTGCCCAAGCCAAAGAGATATGGAGGATCACATTAAATGAAGTGTACCTGGAGGAGAATTTCAACGATAGTTGCTTGGATAAATGGATGAAGATCTTCACAAATTTTTCCTTGGAAAAACTCGAGCTGGTTGCAATTACTTGTTGGGCTATCTGGAATGACAGAAACAGAATAATTTATGGAGAAGTAACACCTTCGGAGAATGTGAAAAGCAAATGGTGTAAGGAATACCTGAAATCTTATCTGGAGAAAAACGTAAAATTGAAAACAGATGAGAATCAGAGACAATATTCAAGCACAAGGGCTTTGAAATAGTGTTGGATGCCACCAGATGCTAATCGCTGGAAGATAAACGTAGATGCAGCTTGGAAATCCATACCCCCATCTACGAGAATCGGGGTTATCTGTAGGAATTCAGATGGAGTAATGGTAGGAGCTTCTTCTCTCTTCAGTTAAGTTGGATTTCCAGATACCTATCGGAGAGTTGAAATCTATATTGGAGAGGGGTAAATTTGGCAAAGCAATTAAGGTGCAAGGAAGTGGGAATAGAGTCTGACTGTATCCAAGCTATTAAATTGATTCGAAAAGAAAATGAGGTGTGGGGAAAAGTGGAAGCTTTAGTGGAAGAAATCTAGTCAAGATGTTCTGAATTTTCGAAAATGAATTTTTCCTATATTTCTAGGAAGTTAAATATTGTAGCCGATAGCTTGGTTAAGAGAGCTAGAGTGAATAGAACTAGTGAATCCAGGGATTATTCTTTCCTGGGTTGGCTTGTATCATTGGTCGAAAAGGACCGCTTATCTTTTGCTCGAGTGGCGTTATAAATGTATATTTTTTCTAAAAAAAAAGTATTAAAAGAAACCATTCTTATAACATATTGTAATTTTAAAAAATGGTATTAGTTAAAAATATTGAAAGATAAAATTGGAAATTTGCTAGAAAGAGGAAGAGGAAGAGGAAGAGGAAGAGACACCTAGTTCTACAAGAATCTATTTAAAAAAACTAGTAGGGAAGATTATTTAACGATCCTGTTTAGAAAAACGATTATAAATGAATTCATTCACAATCAACTTTATAAAATAAGAAAATGTTAAGATTATTTCGTAATCATTTTAACGCTACCAAAATCAATCCCAAACACAACCTTCACCCATAAACCTTTATTGACAAATAATTTTTTTTTTTTTTTAAAAAAAACCCTTATCCATAAACCTAATCTTAAAAATGGCGTAGGGTTCTTGTAATTAATAGATATGCCCATTTGCCTCGCGGAACCGAAACTGGGTGGGGTGTTAGCTTGCAAAAATGCAAACATTTTGTCCCTAAATTCAAGTCATTTTGTAGGGTTAATTGGTGTTTTAATGTTCAAATTTGTTAATTTCAGTTTTTTTAGTCCCTTGGAGCATTTGGAGAAATCTTGGAGAATGTGGAGATATTTGGGGCCCAAAATTGAAGAGATGTTGAAGAAAATCAAGTAATTGGGTCAAGAGGAGAAGCCCAAGGCCTTATGGATGAAGAAAATTAGGCCAAGGATCGGAGAAATCAGCCCAAGACCGAGTGTAGAAGGTTCTAACTAAGGGCCAGCGTCAAGACGCTAGGCCAACAGCGTCTCGACGCTAAAGCTTCGTGGGCAACAAGTTTATGACATCACAGCGTCAAGACGCTGTTTCGAGCTGGAGCACTATAAATGGAGCGTCTTGGCCTCGGTTTTCAGCATCAAGCAACAACGATTCAAGGCTCTTTGAGCCATTTAGAGGGCTGGGAAGAGAGTGAGTGAGAGTAGATCTTAGAGAGTGTTTTTGGACATTCTTGGGGAGGATCGGAAGCTTGTTCGGGTTTCGATCGAGACTTGAATCACGGCGGATCAAGGACATAAGCAATGGATTCGACGTCGGTTTAGTTTCTATTCCATATCCTTGTCCATTTACTGTTTTTATCATGTACATGCTGGAAATTTTAGTGTCCGTATTGACAATGTATAGCGAAACTCCCGACATTCGGGTCTTGAATGAAGAAATATAGTTGAACAGTTATTCTGATTACTTCTTATTGTGTCCAATTTTACTAGTTATTTGGTTGGGTATTCTTAATGCTTTGTAAATTCTAGCCAAATTTATATTGAATTGTTACTTAGTGGAAACTCGACTGAGAGAAACTAAGTCAGAACATAGCCCATTCAACTAGGCTTAATTGCTCGTAGTGACAGCGAGAGTAGTTGGTTAGGCCTAGAAATCGATAATGAACCAGGACTTATTAATTAACTCATTTGATAGCACTAACAACACTTAGGTTGTTAAAATGTGTTAATTAGAATTAGGGGAAACCAACAGGAGAACCTATGTCAACAAGAAGTATCTAGATTTATAATTAGTTGAACATAATATTTAGTGATCAGAATAACCATTAGATTATATTTTGGAATTCAAGACCCTGCCTCTCATTTGACTTGACCTCCCTCGCTTGTGACTTAAATTGCTTGATCAAAATTATTTTATTGCTTTGTTTAATTTTCAACCCCATCTTTCATTGCGTTGTGATCCCTAGATAATGTCTATCTATAGTATTTTTAGTGTTTAGCTTGTTATTTTGCCCAAATTTAAACTATTTCCTGAGGATTCGATACTCGGTAAGTACTTACCGTTTTGTATTACTTGTGACCCGAGCGCTTGCGGAATGGACCCAACATGGGGATCTGTCCCTAATGGAGCGGGGAATGGGGGAAAAATTATGCGAACTAAACGGGGATGGAGACGAGCATGGGGACGGAGAATGTATTCTCCATTCTCATTCCGTGTTCCCCACCCCATTTAATTTTTTAAAATTTTGTTGTTAATAATTTAGAAAATTGGATATGTATGAACTATATGGTTTAAACATTTAAATATAAATATTTTGATATGAAATATTATTTTGTTTCTATCAGGAGATTTAAGAGTTCTATCTTTAAATAAATATTTTTTTTTAAAAAAAAGTAACTATTTAAATGTAGATTTCATGTGAACAATTAACTATCTAATTGAAAGTTAATGAATATTTCCCATGAAAAATTAACTATTTGAAAATTTATCAAAAGAATTAGTTGATTCAACGGAGATAAAAAAAAAATAAATGGGGAATTATTCCCCACAGAAAACCCGATCCTTGTAAATTTCACGGGAATCCCCGCCCCATTCCCCATGAGATTTAACGAAAAATTTCGTGAGGATGGAGATTAAAATGGAAGGCAAGGACGGGGACGAGGAAACCATCCCATCCTCGTCTCCACCCCGCCTCATGGATATCCCTGGTAATTAGTTTGAATTTTGTCTCTAATATTTTTAAAGGAAAATATTAAATATTACCATGAATTTGGTTAATTGTATCAACCTTTACCTAGGGGTGTTCATCGGTCGGTCGGAGTCGGTTTTGGGCTAAAACCGACGTCGACCATCGACTTATCGGTCGGTCGGTTTTAGTTTTAGTCGGTTTTCTAGGAGTTGGAGACGCCAACCGACTGAACTCACGGTCGGTCGATCGATTTTTGTCGGTTTTGTAACTCCGGCGAAATAAATAAAAAAAAAAAAGAGAAAAGATACGAGAAGCAAGAAAACCGGTCGAACTAAGGTGCAAAATAGAACTCTCACGACAATGTCGAGCAATAAGAGAGAAGAGGAAGACGACATTGAGTGAGAACATGAAGAAAGAAAGATACCTTGCTGAAAATTTGTGGATTGAGGAGAGAAGAGAAGAAGGAAGAAGATGGAGTAGAGAGCAAAGGGATGGGTGGTCGGTAGAGAAGAGATGAAGGGAGAGAAAGAAAAAAGATGAATGAAGAAGAAAAAGACCCTAAAAAAAATTAAAGATTAGACTTTCAAAAAAAAAATATTCGGTGTGGAGTTTCAAGAAACCACAGTGGTTTTCTTGAAACTTACAAATGCAGTCTGCTTAAAATGAAGTCTGCTAAGCAGACTGCATTTATTTGTATGGGGACTGCATTAATGCAGTCTGCTTTCTCTCTTCCGTAGTTTATTTATAGCTGGTCGATCGGTCTGTTTTTAGATTTTTTGTTAGACTGACCAACTGACACATCGGTTTGTTGAAAGGTAAAACCGATTCCGATCGAACCAATAGTCAAACCGACCGACCGATGTCAGTTCAGTCGGGCAGATCAATTTTCGGTCCAAATTTGAACACCCCTACCTTTACCTAAACTTTCAACTTCTTCCAATGACACCTTAAACATTGATAATTGATGCAACATTTCTCTTAAATTTACTAAAGTATTGCAATTTTTACCCTCTAAAGACTTTCATTTAGAAAATCGTCAATAAAAATATTCTCATGCACTGCATTTAATTTATATAAACACATGAGTCTAGTACGAAATCAACGAAGCTAAAAAAAATGAATCAAGAGTTAGATTTTTGTTGATATTTGTGAGTTTTGAAACATTTATTTAATTTTTAATCTTGTGAAGTCAATGCAAAGTTTGATTTTTATAGAAATTTGTAAGCTTTGAAATATTCTTACATTCTTTTAAAAATTAGAATTCTTTCCCTCGCATTGACAACTTCTTCAATCAACTACAAGGGACAAAGGTTTTCTCAAAGATAGATTTGCCTCCAGGATACCATCAGTTGAGAATTAAGGAAGCCAACATTCCAAAAACTAGCTTCAAGACCAAGTATATGGGCATTACGAGTTTACTATGATGTTCTTTACACCCACTAATGCACATGCAGTCTTCATGGACCTTATGAACTGTGTTTTCAAGAGCTTTCTAGACTTGTTTTTGATAGTTTTCATAGACGATATCATGTTACATTCCAAGATTTAAGAGCAACACAAGGAACACCTCGAACAAGTTTTGATAACCTTGAGAAATAATGAGATTTATACTAAGTTTTCTAAGTGCGAGTTTTGGTTGGGTGAAGTTGCTTTGGTCATGTGGTTACTAAAGACGATATTGCAATTGACTCCACTAAAGTGGAACAGTTCTACTAGTACCATGACTGAGATCCACAATTTCCTTGGATTGACGAGCTACTACAGAAAAATTATTCAAGATTTTTCTAGTCTTGCAACCCCTTTGATTGAGTTGACTTATTCAAGAAGGCCACTTTAACTTGGAGCGTGCACTGTGAAAAGAGCTTCCAAGAGATAAAGGATGATTAACCATCACTCCAGTATTAACCATTCCCAATGATTTAGGGGGTTTGGTGGTTTACAATGATGCTTCAAGGAAAGGATTAGGTTACATGCTTATGCACATGGAAAGGTTGTTGCTTATGCCTCACGTAAGCTAAAATGACACGAGCTTAACTATTCCACTCACAACTTGGAGTTTGCAATCATGGTGTTTACTTTGAAGATTTGGAGGAACTACCTCTATTGAGATAAGATTGAAATATTCACTGACCATCAAAGTTTGAAGTACTTCTTTACACAGAAAGAACATAATCTAAGATAAAGCAAATGGTTGAATCTAGTAACAGACTATGACTGTGAGATCAACTACCACCATAACAATGCTAATGTGATGGAAAATACTCTCAGTAAGAGAGCAAGAGTAGAAAGTGTAGTATCTTGGTTTCATCGTAAAGTCACTTGCTAAAAGAGCTCAATCTTTTAGAGATTGAGTTGGCAGTAGAAGATATTTCAAAATTGGTGGCTCAACTATTAGTAATGTCTAATTTAATATAGTGAATTGTAGATGTCTAACAAGAAGATCATAAAATGGTTAAACACTTGGGTGGGGTAGGTTGAAGAGATTTTACCCTCACTGGTGATTCAACCTTGCTATACCAAGGAAGGTTGTGTGTGCCAAGGGACTATCCTTTATGGCGAGAATTGTTGGAAGAGACACATAACACCTTTTTTCAGTGCATCTTGGTAGCACGAGATGTATAGAGACCTTAAGAAGCATTATTGTTGACGTAATATGAAGAGAGAAATTGTTCAATTCGACAATTAGTGTTTGACATGTCTACTAGTGAAGGCTTTGAGGCAAAGATCTATTGGTTTACTACGACCCTTAAGCATCCCTATTTGGAGGTAGAAAAACGTTGCTATGGATTTCATTGTTGGGTTGCCAAGGGCAATGAAGGGTTATATGGTGATTTGAGTGATAGTATACCATTTGACAAAGTTTGCCCACTTTATTATATGTAAAGCCACTTATCCTGTGAAAAGGTAGACATAAGTATACTTAAAGGAAATAGCAAGATTTCATGGTGTGCTTGTGTCAAAAGTATTTGATAGAGACCCACGTTTTACGTTGACCTTTTGACAAAGTCTGCAAAAGGCACTTGACACTTAGTTGGATTTCAACACTACATTTCATCCCTAGACTGATGACTAGACTAAAAGTTTGCATAAGGTTTTGGAAGACATGCCCAGAGCTTGTGTCTTAGATTTTAGAGGCAGTTGGGATAGTCATTTGTGTCTGATAGAGTTTGCTTACAACAACAATTACCTATTCCTTCCTACTTTCCTAAGCCTTTGACTTTCTTTGGTCCTCAAAACTTCAACTTCAATTGAATCTTTTATTATTTTTTTATATGATTCTTGAAAATCTTTTGCATTTGAAATTGAAATTGAAAACTCCAAATCTATTTCTAAACGAAATTGGAAACTTAAATTGAAAATTTTTCCTAATCTAATTGAAAAAATCCTGCTCTTACATCAATATGATCCTTTGATCTTTAAAAGAAAGCAAACTCTACACCAAACCAATCACTCGCCCAGAATACTACACATCATCAGACATCCTTGATTAAATAGCCAAATCACTCACTCTCACTCAATACATACAGAACAGTCCTAGTCAGTGATTGAAGTTTGAAAAAAAAATCAAACTCATAAGTCAATCGATAGTGATTGAAGAAGAATTAAAGAAAAAGCTGAATTGTTGAAGACTGACGCTTAATCAGGACACTCATAGTCTAGTTGGTAGGTCGACAATGATTAATCGATAGTGTTTAATGTTTAATTAACAAACCACTAACAAAATTGGCCAAACCGTCAGTATATACAATTCAGTTGGTGCGGTTTCAATATCTAAGTGATTTGGCACAAGTTTTCGAAATTTCCTTACTAAATAATCAATTCGGCTCCAATTTTGTACAGTAACTAGGCCGCATGCACTCCTTGGAAGAAGTTTGATATATGACTATAAATTAACACAACAAGTCATCCACAAACTAATGAACAAACCGAGGTGACAAATAGAACTCTGGAAAACTTCTTAAGGTGAATTATTGGAGACAAATCTAAGCAATGAGATTTGACCCTTGCTCAATTAGAAAATGCATACAACAATATGTGCAATAGATCCTCAAGGAAGTAGTCCCCTTTTAAAACTATTTATACTTAAAAGTATCTCGATTAATGGTAGACCTAACTAATTTATCTTCAAGTATCAATTTTAGTCAGGGAAGATGAGGAGATGGTTGATTGCATTACAAAATTGCAAAAAAAAAAAAGAAAAGTCAATAGGGATCTAATTCCAAGTATCAAGCCTCTATGGATAAACATAAAAGATCAGAATCTTTTTTTCTTGGATAAAATATTGAACTTTCATTGAGAAAAAAAAAAGAAAGAATAATATAAAGACATACAAAAAAGGAGCCCATTAAAGGAGTTCTTGTGATGGTGCATCTTTGAAAGTCTCGAATTCCTATGGGTATGTGCATCAAGCTTCCTCCTGATAGAATTGGTTTTGTTTTTTATTGTGAAGAAGTATGAAGAGGAAGTTTATAAAGTGGACTCGTCGCAGGATCACACGAACCCTTAATGTGACAACTTTTGTTTACCCACTTAACTCGAGTTGAGTTTCTTTTTCTCTTAGGAAAAGGAAAGTTGATGTAATTTTTAGCTCTGATACCATATTGGAATGCAAGGTAAATAAAACCTTTCTCGTATTATTGATGAAGAAAGGTTGTATATATAGCCAAGCTTACAAGTGGGAAAAGTACCAGAATAATAGAGATATAACAAATATAACTAATATGAAACTAAATAAATGTTAATAGACTTTAAAATGTTTATTTTAGTTACTTGGTCCTTTTAACATTTATTATTTTTAAATTAGTTTATATTAGTTTTTCTAGCCATCAAATGAAATGTAGAAGCCAAAGCGAGCCTAGTTTAGCGGTAATTGACATGTACCCTTAACCAAGAAGTCAAAGATTCAAATTCCCTATCTCCAAATGTTGATGTACTAAAAAAAAAAAAAAAAACATGGTGTTACACCTTCCCCCATTTTGATAGGGTTTTGTGTCCAAAGTCATGATGATTTTTGGCTTCTCAATGGTTTGACTTGAAAATGAACCAACATGCCTATTGTTCTTGTTTCCTTTAACAAAATATTATATGTAAAGAAACTCGGAGTTCACCTTTTTCTTCTTTGAAAACAGAACTTCATTAAATCAAACGGAAACAGGTACACCAATATCCACCTCAATTAATGAGGAAAGCCAAGAGGGAATACGATCATCCCTACAAAAAACTCAGGGTTCACCTATTTTCAATAAGCACACACCACCTCATTACACCTAAGTATTGCATGCATTTACATCTTGCATATAGTCTCGAAATAGGAAAATCGAGTGGGATGTATTGGTTATTAGTACCATTTAAAACCATAATCTAAATTCTAAACTCAAGAAACTAAATACATACAACTCATACTTAGACGTAAAGTATATTAATTACATATATTTAGGAGTGATCATCTGTCGTCGGCGTCGGTTTTGGGCTCCTACAATTTATGCAATTTAATGCAGCAGCACTGCCGTGTGCTGTCTGAGTCTCTCTCTCTTTTTTTTTTTTTTTTTTAATATTTCGGTCGGTTCCTGTCGGTTTGAGCTTTTTTGGGCTCATCGACCGACCGACCCGTTGAAAAACCGACTCCGACTGATATAACTAAAAAACCGATCGACCGATGTCGATTTGGTCGGTTTCGGTCGATCGGCTCGGTTTTTCGGTCTATGATGCTCACCCCTACATATATTAACAAAAAAAAAGAATTAAACTAAACCTAGTTCAACCGATATAAAGCAACTGCGTCGCCTTGACCTGGTCAACGATTAGGGTCTTCCGTTGAAGTGGAAAAAAAAAAAAGGAAAAAGTTAACCAAAAAAGAAAAAAGAAAAAAGTTTACTGACCGTACCTCAAGAAGGTGGAAACAAAGTCCAGATTTCACTGTTGCAAAATTCAAATTTCAGTGACGCAGAGAAGTACTGAAGCGAGAGAGAAAGGAATTAGGGTTTTAGACAGAATGGCTATGGGACTAAGAACTTACACGGAGAGAACGGGGGATGGCTCCGGATTACCAGCTTTCGACGTGAACCAAGGCGAGGTTCTCATGCACGTATTGCCTGTCGTCGGCATCGTATTCGATAATCGCCCGCCGGAGTTCCCTGGCACTCTCTACGTCTCCTCCAGGTACCTTCTTTCTTTCCGCCTTTTCGCTTCATTTTGTTCGATACTGTCTGTTTTAGAGTTCCATCCATTAATACCTGTAGTGATGTAAAAGAAAAATTTGGGAATTAGGTTCCCTTTTGCGCGTGGAGCATGTATAGGCGAGTAGATAATTCCAGTAGGTTTCTTAGTTTAGAGGATCGAAAGACAAGTGGAAATTAAGATAAAGGAAATCAACACAAAAAGAAGACTATTCCAATACTTGATAAGCCTTTGGTGTTCATTGTCTTCGATGCTTCCGAGTGGAACTGTCTCGAAATGAGCTTTGTAACTGTATCACTTTCTTGTTTTTTGTGGTTTTCCCTCGACACAACATTCTCTGTTTTTTCAATGATTCACTGGTTGTTTCTTTAGATATAAAGTTAGAACTTAGAAGTTTGCAGGTAGCTGCTATATAGACTTGCAATTGGGAATTTAGGATAGAAAGGGCCTCCCCAAAATGTGGCTAGAGGGGAACAAGAAATTTGGGAGTTTGTCCATACTCCATTTTTTTTTTTTGTTTTGAAACAAACAGTTTGTCCATACTCCATTACAAACTGTGTTCTGACTTCTAACTTATCTGTTAAGCTCTTTTGTAGTTGATATAACTCTTTAAGTTAAAGCCAAGTAAATGAACTTTTTGTAAACTTATTGGCTGTTTGGCTGATTTCTTATCACCCCCTTTTGGATTCTTTGTTTTTGTACTATGTTCCCTATTTAAAAAGGATAATGAGAAGAATCTTCATTTTTATTAGTTTATACCAAATCAATGACAAGCCTAAGCCAAATACTACTTTAAAAACTTTTGTTTTCAATTTTCTGATATACTTTGGTTTTTGATGGCTAAGCTGATTGTTTCCAACATTTATTTCCATGGGCAACTAGTATTTCTTGAGAACGTGACTAGTGTCTTGGGCATGCTTATCCAGGGTGAGTTGTGCCTATGGCCGCATGTCCAAACCATCCTTAATCACCATGTCTTAGTTCGTGTAATTAGTTTTGTTGCTTTCTTTTGTTTGTAACAAGTTCTGGGGGCGTACGACTCGTGATTTTCATGTTCACGCCGGCTAGACTAAAAATGCTTCAAAATGTACTATAGGTGGGACCAAGTAGTCATCAAACCTCTCCCAATCAAGCATTGTATACTTTCTTGCATCTTTGTCTACAATGCTTTCTTTAAAGATGTTTTCAATGCCTTTTCTCCCTAACGTTTTATAAAACCAAATTTCTCTCAAAACTAGTGGAGGCTAGACCCTACTTGAAGTTGTCCGCGATTTTCGATTTTAGCACGGCTGACTTGCCCGCCGGGTTAGGGCAAGTCCCGCACAATCGCCCATCCCGAGTTCGAAAGTTTACGATTGTGACAACTAGCATGTCTCCCCATTCTCTCCTTTTGTAGGGGGCATGCAAGTATGCTTCTTGTATCGAATGACAGTTCATTGTGGTTGTCATATGTTTAATATGTAGAAAACTTATGATTGAGGAGTTGCATGCTTTTTTTTTTCTTTCTTGTTTTGTGGGGTATTTGGTTGGATAGAAACAGTTGGATATTTAGAGGGGTGGAGAGATCTTGGAGGAGGTTATTAGGTTTAATGCATCTTGATGGATGCCCATTCATTCGGCTTTTGTACTTATCAACCTAGACTAATTCTAATGCATCCTTATAACTTGTTGACATGTTGAGAAAATTGAACATGTTTATAGGCAATTGGTTTGGTTGAGTGATGTAGACATGGCAAAAGGTTATGCAGTCGATTTTCTGTCAATGTCATTGCATGCAGTTTCAACCGATCCAGAGGCTTATCCATCTCCTTGTCTGTATGTACAGGTATTTACTCGTAGTTTTACAATATTGCTCAATAATTTTATCTAGTTAAACAGATTCATGAAGTCGTTGGTTTGAACTTCTAGTCTTATTTTGGTTAGTATCTTAGCAAAACCTACTGAAATTATTTGGTGGCTTTGTTAACTTGAGACATGTTTTTCTGTGTAGTATGATTTTTGCCATTGAAGAAAGATCATTCCCATAAATTCTATATTATGAGAATAATGAAATAAATGAGAGGTTAAAATACTATTTTGGTCCCTGCATTTTCATATTTATTTAATTTTAGTAAATGACCAAATTTACACATAGTAAATAGTTCCCACCATTAGTTTGAGGTTAATTTTCATTATACATCGCCCAAAAAGGGAAAAAAAAATCCAATCAATGGAAGGGGACAAATGTGTATGTTTTCCAAATTTCTATAGGAACTAATTTTTTTTCTACAAAAATTAACCCAAAAGTAATGGTGGGGATTTTAAAGATTTATGGGAAGTACATTGAATGATTAGACACGGTTGACTGTCCTTGGATAAGCATTGTGAAAATTTTGTATCTGAGTGGAACCATGAACGTAGATGACTGTCCTGGGATGTGTAATGTAAGCTTGGAAGGAGTGTCCGTGATAGACATGTGTCTCACACTTCGAACATGCGTATCTGAACTTTTTATTGTTTTAAAATTTTCGGACATGGTTGTAAACGAGTAAACATGGGTAGGATACATTGAAAAGTTTTAAAATAACTGAAAAATTAAAAAGGAAGAGGAGGATAAAGAAGAAGAGGAAAGGAAAGGAGTTTTGCCTAAATGTGCTACGTTTATATGAAAGTTAATAAAAACAACAATGGGGAAAACATACCTGTAATCAAAGTATCAGGCGCCAATGCAAGAAGAAAAGGTAGCTTTAGAGGCTGGTTAGAGCTTAAAAGAGGAAGATTAGTCTTCTGATTTCCTTATGTTGCATCTAACAAGAAGGAGAATATAAAATAAGGAGCATGTACAAGAAGGTACAAGAAGGTACAAGACGGAAGATATAGAGAGAGAGGAGCGTCCTTTCAAAGTCTGAAAATCTGCTTCTTGGAAAAAAAGTGGGAGTTGTTGATTTATTCAGACTTGATAGTGCACTACTGATATGTCTGCAGTGTACTTACTGCTACCTGGTTTTTGCTACTTGGTTTTGCAACAAGTGGACCACTTTACTAAGGCCTCGTTTGATAACCATTTGGTTTTTGGTTTTTGGTTTTTGAAAATTAGACTTGTTTTCTCCCAAATTTCTTACCATTGTTTTCATCCTTGTCAATGACACATTTGAATTCCTAGCCAAATTCCAAAAACAAAAACAAGTTTTTGGAAACTACTTTTTTTAGTTTTCAAAACTTGAGTTGGTTTTTGAAAACATGGGAAGAGGGTAGAGAACAAAACAATGAAACTTATTAATGGAAGTAGTGTTTATAGGCTTAATTTTCAAAAACCAAAAACCAAAAACAAAATGGTTATCAAACGGGGTCTAAATTTTCTCAATTGAATTTCAATTCTTTTTAATAGCATGACGTTTCTTTATTAGATTTTCTCTCTTTAGTTTTTGTTTAGTTATTAAATTTACATGTTCAGTATATTTTGAAGGGTTAGATATTTCAACATATACACACTTCTGTTTTTTTTTGAATAAAATCTCACCTGTCCTCAATGTGTCAATGCGTTCATGTCATGTCATGTCATATTTGTGTCCAGTGTCTGTGTTAGTGCTTCTTAGGATGTAAGTTTCCTGCCATTAACTGAACTATGCTCATTTTTTCTTGTACACCCAACTTTGAGAAATCCAAAGGCAACACTTGATAAGAATAGTCATGTGCCATATAGCATTGTAATTAAGGATTGCAGGAAATTCTTGACCTACTATTTGCTTTTAAGCACTGTTTCTTTTCCTGGTCCTTTATTTTTTAATTCCATTTACCAAAATCTTTTATTTTTCCTGACGCTCCCTTTGATGATTGTGTTTGAAGATTGATACTGGAGATGATGAAGAGTCTGAGAATTCAGATTCAGAATGTCATGTTGAAGAGTCTGAGAATTTAGACTTAGCTGCAGTTAGAGAGATGAGGCTTGTACCTTCAAATCCTGACGAATGTATTGTTCTCTCTTTTTGTTTGATTGTGCAATGTTATTGCAATGTAGAATAATACCTTGATTTCTTTTGCAATAGTAGAAACTTTGTTCGATATATTCTGTCAGTGTGCTGAGCTTAATCCTGAACCAACTGGAGGTTAGTTCACTTCAATAATGGACTTCAGTTTCTATTTTCGTACAACTAGATGGTTCTTTTGTATGAACTACATGCTTCCTTCAGATGAAGAAGAAGGGTACAACTGGTTTTTTTCACCGGATCAGATGGAAGAGATGCCAGGTATGATTCAAGTAGATAATACATTTTCTTTTCCAAAACTACTTGTTATAGAGATGATATAAAATTTATGTTCTGTAATATTTAGGACTCTCGGGAGCAGGAGATGACGAAGAACAATTCACCGCTAGTCCATCAAGCTTAATTGGCCACTCGAATGGAGATCATGATCAACTAGCTCGCACAGTGCTTCAGGTACGTTCGTGAAAGTATTTCAACATATTTTGCTGGTAACTCTGAACACGGTTTATATTTGATCGGCTAATTCTACTATTATATGAAAATACATTTCTTTTGCTTTTAGCCTTTCTGTATTGATTTTCTTACTGCTTTTGCTTCACAATGTTTAGCTTCAAATCAATGATCAGCGTTTCGAGGATGCAGAAGAGATGGAACCTGAAAGCAACGGTAAGCATTGTTGAGCTTGTTCTTTGAGAAGAAATAGATTGCCCTCTTATGTGTCAAATTTGCTGTTGTAAACCTAAACCCATGCTGTATATGCAAATTTTTGTGTTCAACAGTTAGACACATTAAGCTTTTAGACACCTAGTTTTTCTGTGTAGTTTCTAACTTGCCGCTTTATGATTGTAAACTTGTATGGGTGGTGTTTGGATTTTGAATCCTCATCTTGAAATGAGTTTGGATTGTGCTGTGTTTGATTTTTTTTTTTTTTTGATTTGATTTACATAGTAGTTTGATAACTTGTCTTTTTTCAAAATTTGAAATTGTAATTAAACTAAGAGGGAAAAAAAATTGTGTTCTTTAATCTTTCTTTCAACTCTTAGCATACCATCTCATAGATAGTTTTCTCCCTTAACATAAATATATCTTTCTTCAACTTCTCTCTCTAAAATTTATCTTTTCTCTTCAAGTCTCGCCCTTTCTCTCTTATATATCATTCTCTAAATTCTCTCCTCACTATTTTCTCTCATTAATTGATCTCTCTTTCTAACTAATATTTTCCTCCCCAATCTATCATTTTCAATGATAATATATTGAAAAAGTTGGAAAAATATATTTACAAATAAAATATTAAATTTGACCTTTTGATTTAAAAATAAATGTTAAGTTATAAATTCGTTCTTTGAATATTGATGGTATATATATTTTAAATTTGAACCATAAGTGAAGATGGAAGGACTTGAATTTCTAACCTCTTGGTCGAGAGTGAGTTGTGCTTTTATAAAGTTTAATTTACGTTCTTGAGCTTCCAACTTTGATTGTGATAGTTTCTTATAATCAATAGAATCATTTTAAATGGATCATTTACTTATTTTATATACCTAACTCAATTGTGTCAGGTATATATTAGTTTTCTTGTATTAATGCTGTAGCAAGTTATTATTAGAGTACTATATTGATTAACAATGGGGATTTAGAGGCAACTAATAGCAAGTTTAATTAGGCATTTTAACAAGCCTAAATTTGGACCCTATATTTCATAAATGTCCAAGTTTCCCACTTTTTACAGAAAAGGCCTAATGACTTAACTTTTTTTCATAAAAATCATGGTCCTTTTACGATTAAGCCCTCATATCCACTACTAACTATTTAAAAAAATAAAATAAATAAAATAAAACCAAAAAAAGGAAACACAAACCGTGGGTGAGAGATAGTGAACGGAAAAGGAAAGAGATTTTTGTAATTACTTTCCAAATTTGAAAGATCCCTAAAATCATCCCCAATTTTTCAAAAAAAAAAATCCCTAAAACCACTCACTATTTTTCCCAATTCACACACGGTTTCTCCCTCCCTTCATTCCTCCCTCATGATCTTTCTCCCTCATGGTCTCTCGACCACTCTTTCCCTCTTCATCTCGGATCCTTTTCTTTCCGCCGACGACCAACCACCACCGTCCAACCATCGTCATTGCAAACTCGAATAAGCAGCACCCATGCATCAATGGATACCACCAGCCCAGTTGTTGCCCTCAAATTGTCGTTGTTTTATCATGGGTATTGTTGAATTTCATCACCGCCGTAGTATATTTAATATATACATATGTATATATTATTTAAAAAATAAGATTTTTTTATAGTTATATACAGACTTTTTTTTCCCAATATCTATATTTCTCCTAAATGCATTGGTATATTTAATATACATACATACATGTATATATATAATATATATTGGAAAATAACTAAATATACAAGTGTATATATTTAATACTATAGTAATGAGACAAGAAAAAAACTCGGTATACATGGCTACAATAATGAGTAAAAAAAGGAAAACTTATGTACATAGTATATATAAGCTGGTATATATGAAGTTATATATGAATATAAATGTTTTTCTGTAAAATGCAAAAATCTAAAAAAAAAGTACGTAGACTATGGGACATATATATTAAACTATTATATATTGAATATTAACCAGAATATATAATAATCAATGCAATATATGCATAGATTATAAACGGTATATTACTGGGAATATATATATATATATATATATATATATATATATATATATATATATATATATATAAAATAACCGAAATAGTTATGTCAGTAAAATGAATATTAATCAAAATATATACACATTTTTTAGATATTCCAGCGAATATGTTATATATACTGCTGTCGGGAAGAAAAAACGGGAAGAAAAAAATCGATTAGCTTTTGTTCGGTTAATGAAGAAAATAGAAAACTGCGGTCACGAAGAAAAAAACCTGAAGGAATAAATTGATAAAGAAGGAAAAAAAAGAGAGAAAAAAATGGATCAACCGAAAATTACCAAACAAGAGAACGAAAATGGATGAAATAAAAGGAAAATAAGTTGTAATCATTATGACAAGAAATCAAATCTCAAGAATCATATTCTCAAAATATTAAGGATTTAGTTAAGATAATATCTTATAAAATCTTATAAAATATGACAAGGGTAAAATGGTAAGGAAAAAATGCTGGAAATCTAATCTTGGAAATCTACAAAACTATGGACATTTATGAAAATATGTATATAAAACAGCCTATCTACCAAAATTTCTCTTTAACAAAAGGCTATTTGGATTTTTGGTCTGAAAAATGGCCCATTGTTATTTTTAGTAAGTTTTTTTTAAACAACGAAACAAACTAAAATATCCCTGAACGAAATCTATATGTAATGAAAACTTAAATTCAAATACATCATAAATAAAGAAGAAAATCTAGAAAATACTATTTATCTTAACAATAAACTTTAATCAAGAAAGTTTAAGTATTGTCAAAAAAAAAAAAAAAAAAATCAAGAAAGTTTAAGTTTTCAATAAAATTGAAATAATCCATACAAATTATCTTGTCAATGAGATCTAATAATGAAATTTTAAATTTACAAATGTAATATTAAAATAAAACTGTTGTAGATGATTCAATAATATAATGTTTGGAAGAATAAAAATAAGAATGGAATAAATAAATACAATATATTTAGAATAAAGTTTCAACTTTTTAAAGGTAGAATTTGACCTGATGAAGCTGTAACTTAAACCATTTTTGAGAACTTAGAGCATGCAAAAATGATTCATCTATAAAAATCATGTCAAATTAATTGAGCTGATTTAGAAAATGGAAAGAATAAATAAATTACTAAGTTCATTTACACACAAAATCCTATTTTTTTTTTTCCAAATGCTTATCACATATTGTCTCATTGGGTGGGTGTCTTTTCGATTGGTCTTCTTGCAAAAATCTATTTCAAAGGTAGAATATTTGCATTTATCATAAATCATACATGCAAGCTATTTACATTGTATTTGTCATATTTACGAAAATAATTGAAATTGACAAGTATACTGTAAATAGAATTCAAAAAACTTTATAGTAAGAACAAATAATCGACACCCAAACACGATATAGTTCTCTAAACAAAAAGATAAGATAAGACACTAACTTGATACACTTCTGCAATATTTTTTTTTTTAAAAAAAAATTGTGTATGCATGGTTATTCTACATAGACAATGTATTCGAAACATTTACAGTATGTATATCTATAATACTAAAAAGATGGTGGAAAAACACTTGAACTTAGAACAGGAGGGACAAACTTATTTTTCGATGTTATCCATAGGAACAACCTTGAGGGGCCGTTTGGTTTAAGGTTTTGTAGATGTCTGAGAATAAAGGATGCCTGAGAATACTATGCCTGGGAATAAGATTGTTGGGAATAAAAAATAACTGTGTTTGGTTGTGCATGAGAATGTCATCAGGATTTTATGAGAACGAATTATGTCTGTATTTATTTTTTAGAATTAATCATGTAAACTTTATGTAATTTTAATAAATTAATCAATAAAATAATCAAAATTAATTCAAAGTAATAATAAAAATTAATGAATTAATAATCATGAAAAAATTTTAATTGGATAAACTATGTTAATTTAACTAATTAAAATTATTTAATTAATTTTTTAATAAATATCCTTAACTATACTAATTTAATATATTTGTATCCATAAAAATTAATTAGATAAATATTTTAATAATAATATGATTATTTATTTATTATAAATAAATAAAAAATAACTAATTGATTATAAATAATCAATAAGTAATTAATTATAATTATTGAAAAATGAATTTTTATACTAAATTCATTTAAATAATTTTAATTCAATAATTCAATATATTTTCGATAATGTTAACTAATTAATTATAATTTTAATATTAGTAAATATGTAATTGCATCCATTTAATAAACTTGGACTAAGTATTTGTTTTAAAAAATTGAAATTCTTGACAAATTATTATTTATTTAATATAATTAAATAATTTATTATATTATTTTTTAATTTAGTATCCATTAGTTAATTAATTAACTATATTTTAAGATAAAATTGCACATAAAAATAAAAAAGAAGATATGAGCAAAGAGAAAACACATGCTTTTGCAAGGGCATAGAAAGCCCTTGCCTATGGACATAAATGATGTCTGAGAATGCTTTATTCCTAGGGGCCCACCACAGAAACCTTGAAACAAACAAGAGTATTAGAAACCCTTGCTCATTCTCATCTCCAAAACCTTGCACCAAACGGCTCCTGAGGAGTTTTTTCTGCTTAAACTTGACAATCTTCTTTAGTGTCTTGAGATTTGTAATCTTTTGTAGCCTAATTCCATATCTCAAATGATCGTTTTTCTTCTCTCTCCTCTCTCTTCTTCCTCATCGATGTCAATGGAGGAGGTGTCGACATTTGGTTCTGTAGTGGTTTGGAGTTAAAAAAAAATAAATATAAAATACAAAAATTTAAGAGATACCTATTTTTGGATGAACCTTTAGAAAAGGAAAACTAATCTAGAACTAGCAATGGAACAAGATGAACGTGGACACTGCTTTCTTAGTCGATTGTAGCAGTTCAGTTTTGGTCAGACGATGAATTTGTGAACTTCGGGTTTAAAAAGGGAAAATATGTTAATATATAGGGATTAAAGATAAAAAGATACAAGAGACAAGAAAAATAACAAAAATCAAACAATTAGCATGAATCAAAGGAGAGAATTGTGGAATTAAAAAAAAATCGATTAACTTTTACCTTAAAAATAGAGGGTGGATGAAAATGATTGAATTATAAATTCATTCTTTGAATATTGATGGTGTCGCAACGTCATCGCGACGCGGAGCGGCTGACGTCCTTCCCTAAGGGTCTCTTTCGAGGTTAAAGGTTTGGAGTCGCCACCAATCATCTTGGGGTGTGATTGGTCACCCATTTAAAAAAAAAAACCGGTCTTTGAAAACCAAAAATTAGGCTCAGGAGTCGATTGAGTGTAGGGAAGGTGTTAGCACTCCTACAACACCCGTTTAAAAACGGTTACCACATTTTATTTTAAAATCATTGATTTATTAATCGTGGCCAGGTTAATTTATTGATAAATTGCATGGTGGTTCAACGGGTCCGTTGGGTTAACGCTCTAGGGGTATCTTGTTCTTAATGCAGTTACTTAATTAATTAACTTGATGGGTTCGTGAGGTTAGTTGATTAATAGCTAGTAATTGAGTCGATGGACGTTGAGATCAAATCAATTGATTTAGAGTACCTATAGATTTTATCATGTAAATCATTATATGCTAATCGGTGAGTAAAAACGAATGTACTGAATCCGAGTGTCTCCAGCTACAGTGATCGACATGGTGAGATTAACCAACCACCCCTTTACTTTCCTGTCTTTACTTTCCTGCAATTTAATTTTCAGTATTTTATATTTCCTTGCATTTCAGTCTATCCAAATCCAACCCCCCTTTTCAGTCCCTCATCGCAATAAACCTGATTAAGACGAATTAACAATCGTGCTCCCTGTGTTCGACCCCGACCACTACTGCTACAAGCTAGCTTTAGGGGTTGTGGAATATAAATTTATTTGACCACGGAACTCGGAGAATTCGACACCCTCCTGAGGTCCCGTCAAATTGGCGCCGTTGCCGTGGAGCCAAGCGTAATTTGTCTTTCTTGGGTTTGTTGTGATATTTTCTTTTATTTTTGTTTTTTTTTATTTTTATTTTGAGTCGGTCTTTTTGGCTTATTATTTTCAAAGGCTATCGTGACACCTCGTCTATGTCTCATGAAGAGGTAGTTAGCGATATTACTAATTTTCAACAACATGAGACAAAGGATGAGCCACCGTAATATTATTACGGACCTCCTAGTGTAGGTAAATCTCTTGAAGATTTAATTTTTGAAGCTACTAATAGTTCTCTTGAGTTTCAGCAGGAGTTTAGAGCTTCATTTCAGAGTCTGTGTGACCAAGTTGCGCAGTTGACATTCAGAATAACTGAGTTAGATAAGAGATATGAGTATCGGAAGCGTCAATGCCAAGAGATCACCGAGCTAGAGGGAGCATTTCTAGTGGACAACGATGCTGAGCCTGATTTTTATTTGCCATTCGAAGATCATATCGGTGAGATTGAGGAAGAATCTGCGCTCGAAAGCGAGGAATTCCAGGTGATATAGTTTCAGGCTGACGAGTCTGAGTCTGTTCTGTCTTTTGGTTTTTCTTTATTTGATTTATCTTCTTGTATATCTCACGAGTCCGAGTCTTTATCCCTTGAGTCTTTTTCTTCTGATTTTTCTTCTTTATTTTCTTATAATAAAAAATTCAAAAAAAAAAAAGCATCTTTTGGGTCCCATGAGAAATGGGCGAGCTTGCTTCTGTTGGCAGGTTTTGTAGATTCTAGAAAGAAGGGCCCGAAGAAGTACAAGAATTTTTTTGTGCCCTGACAGAAAGATGCAGAATCCCGTCGAGCATGGCGACGTTAAAAATTTGCACCCCAATAATTTTTATCCCTTCTCTTTATTTTTAGTTGTTTCTTTTTAGTTTTTATTTATGTTTGTTTGCTTTCTTTTATTTTATAGGAGTATATGACCTATGTCTGTGAGAAAGTAATCTTTTGAGGCGTTGTGGATCGTCACCCTCCAACAATAGAGCTTAAATTCATGGGAGGTTTTCTGTTCCCTTTTAATTTGTCCTTTAGTTTTTCATGTTTTCATACATTAAGGACAATGTAGAACTTTAGGTTGGGGGTGGAGTTAGCTTTGCATGCTTGTATGTTTTGGTTGAGTTTGGATGCACATGAGCATCAGACTATTTTATTTTGCATGCTTTATTTTGTTACTCTGTGTTTAATTCGATTGAGGCCATGCATCTGAGCATTTGACCTATTTTATGAGCAATTTTTAAAAATTTTGAGCATGATTTTGAGTATGATTGCTAGGATGATCTAGTTGTTTTTTCTATGATCATGAAAATCGACGATGTGTCATCCTGCCAACTTTATTGCTTTTATTGAATGATAAGCAAGTGCCCAGAAACTGAGCCTTTTTTAAAATTTTTCTAGTAATTTTCTTGTAAGAGCAAACATTAGCATGCCTAGGATTAGTTTGAAAGCTTAGAAGCGAATTATAGAATCCATATGCTTGTTGTCACCTCGATAGGTGTAGGAGGAGCTAGTGAGTCAAATACCTGCAAATTAGCATGTAATATCTTGCTTAGGAGAAAAGAAAAGAAAATATGCCTAAAGAAAAAGAAAAAGAGAGAAAAGAAAAGAAAAGAGAAAAGGAAGAAAAGAAAAAGGGAAAAATACACTTTTGGTCCCTGAGATTTGGGTTAAGTGACAGTTTGGTCCCGGAGTTTTCAAACTCAACAAAAATACCCCTGAGGTTTGATATAAGGAGCATTTTGGTCCCTGCCATCAATTTTTCTGTTAAATCTTAACAGTTGCTGACGTGGCACTATTATTTTAATAAAAAATTATTTTTTAAAAATTTTTTAAATAAAAAAATATTAAAGTAATAAAATATTTTTATTTTTTATTTTTTCTATTTTCTCTCTCTTATTCTTCTTCTTCTTCAACCTTCTCCTTCTTTTCTTCTCATCTTCAACCTTTTCTTCTTCCTTTTTTTTCAGCAGGTTGCCGGCGGCCGACGACCACCGCTCGCCGGCGGCGACTTTTTTTTTTTTTTTTTTCCTTCCTTCTTCCCTCATCTTTTCTTCTTCTTCTTCTCATTTTCACACCATTTTTTTAAAACCTTGCCGGAAACCCATATTTTCAAATTTGAAAATCAAACACCCAATGCCAACGCACGAGAACGTTGTTGCTGTTGTCTTCGCACGAGAACGTCGCTGCCGTCGAGTTGGAACCGCGCGTTCGTGAGTTCAGATCTGAGTCCAGATCCGCACGTGATTTCAGATCCGTGCCGCTCGCCGCCCAGTTCGTGAGTTCAGATCCGCCCGCGTTCGCCGTCAAGTTCGTGAGTTCAGATCCGTACCGTTCGCCGCCGAGTTCGTGAGTTCATATCCGTACCGTTCGCAGCCGAGTTCGTGAGTTAAAATCCGCGTGTCAGATAGATCTGAGTTCATGAGTTTAGATCCGCGAGTCTTCGCAAAAGCTTGGGAGTTCGTGAGTTGCCGCCTTTGAACGAGAACGCCGACAAAGAAAAGGGAACGCCGGCCACAAGAACGCCCATGGTGCTTTGAAGAAGAAGAAGATCTGGGAGATTTGGGCGGCGGCGAGATCTGGACGGAGCGAACGGCGGCGAGATCAGGGCGGAGCGAACGACGGAAACCTAAAGGCGAGATCTGGACGGTCCTCCTCCTAATTTTGTTTTTTTTTGTAAAGAAGGAAAAATGGGGTAAGGGAAGAAGAAAGGGGAAGAGAAGAGAAAAAAAAAAAAAAAAAAGTTGCCGGCTACCGACCGGCAGCGGCGAGCGATGGCCGGCCGCCAGTCGTCGGTGCCGAAGACTTGAAGAAGAAGAAGAAGAGGTGGGAAGAGATGAAGAAGAGGGGGAGAAGAAAGAGATTTTGAATAATAATAAAATAATAAAAAATAATAATATTTTATTGTTTTTATTTATTTTTATTAAAAAAAATAATTTTTTTATTAAAATAATAGTGCCACGTCAGCAATCGTTAGTATTTAACAGAAAAATAGACGGCAGGGACCAAAGTGCTCCTTATCTCAAACCTCGGGGGTATTTTTGTTGAGTTTGGAAACTCAGGGACCAAAGTGTAACTTAACCCAAACCTCAGGGACCAAAAGTGAATTTTTCCCAAAGAAAAAAAATGAGCGCGAGCTTAAAAAGAAAATCATATGCTCGTTTACATTACTTTTATTTTTAAGAAAAACACATGCTTTATAATAGGGGGTAAAAAGAGCTATCTGCGGTGTGATCAGTTAGGCCAACCAAGAGAAAAACTCGGGTTATGGGTCCCTGCATTGTAGTGTGAAAGCTAGTGCCCCGCAAAAAACAAAGAGAAAGAAAAAGAAGAGCGCAGAAAGAAATATCTTTTATTTTTCAGGCACCTGGGTAAAGAGAAAAGCAGTCTAATTTGTTTTGTTTGCTCATTAGTTAGTTCCTAGTGCCAGTGTAGAGGGAAGATGGGTTGAGGGTTATATAATCCAATCTCGGGCCTGTAAAGCTGACTCTAGGTAGACTAAGCGTGAACTTGAGCAAGAAATTTCATGAAAACTTTTGATTTGTCTCTTTATTTGGGCCGCATGTGAATGATTCTTGATTGCAATAACTTTGGCATTTTAGACATTGAGATTAGAGTTTATGAAATTGCAACTAACGAATCCTACACTTTTATTTTATGCTTGCTCGAGGACTAGCAAGGCTTAGGTTGGGGGTATTTCATGGGACCTAATTGCCCATGATTATTTTTCCTTAATCTTGTTAGTTTTACGACAATTATCTCGTTTAAAGTTATGTTTTGTAGCGGTTTGGTATCAAGTGCTTCAACGGAGTCCTTTTTCAATTTTGGTGTTAATTTGAGGATTTTAGCGTGGTTTCGATCCATCTTGAAGTCCATGGGATGTCGAGACGGTGAAAAGACCTAAGTGGAGCACTCAAAACTCGGAAACGACACCAAACGGATCAAGTTTTAAAGCAGCCAAACCAGGGAGACCCGAGAGATGGCGTCGAGACGTCATCCTCAGGCGTCTCGATGCTTCGGAAGCGGAAGGCAAAAAAAAAAATCACCGTCGGCTTTGAGACGTCGGCCACAGCGTCTCGACGCCAACACGAAAATGCGCTGAAGACAAAAATTCTAGCGTCTTGACGCTACTTATGGCGTCTCGCGCTACAACTACACTATAAATTTGTTTCTTTCGTATCTAGGTCATTCAAACTCCGTTTTTAGTGATTCTTTCGTCGTTCTTCTCGTTTTTCTCTCTAATTTTCAGTTCTCCCAAGTTTAGATCAGTTTTAGGTAGGTTAATCAAGCCTTGGGGGCTTAGATTAGGCTCGTCTATGGCCGTCTAAGCTTGGATCGCTATAGTTGGAACCTCGGTATTGTCAGTACATTTGAGTTTTATGAGATTCAATGAGTTTACTGTTCTGAATGCATATTCTTCTTGGGTTTTACTATGCATAATGTATGTTTTACTTGCTGTTTGTGATTTTAGATTCCTGCTTTTATAATTAGCATGCACAGTAGGTTAGATTGACGCCCTAACTCGCAGCTCGTATGTTAATAATCAGCTAAATAATTGATTTCCACTTAGCTAATGGATAGTTAATTCAATAGTTAGCATTAGATTGATTCGTGAGCACGGGTCCCAAGAGCAGACTCTGACTTTGTTACTGACACGATAGATCTAGGGTCTAAGTCGACATTTGTGATGAATTAGATTTCCCTTTAGTTGATTATGAGTGTTCTAGTCTAGAGCAACAATTAATTGATTTATTAATCGTGTCCAGGTTAATTTATTGATAAATTGCATGTTGGTTCAACGGGTCCGTTGGGTTAACGCTCTAGGGGTATCTTGTTCTTAATGCAGTTACTTAATTAATTAACTTGATGGGTTCGTGAGGTTAGTTGATTAATAGCTAGTAATTGAGTCGATGGACGTTGGAATCGAATCAATTGATTTAGAGTACCTATAGATGACATGCATGTAAATCATTATCTACTAATCGATGAGTAAAAACGAATGTACTGAATCCGAGTGTCTCCAGCTACAGTGATCGACAAGGTGAGATTAACCAACCACCCTGTTCACACGTAAATTCAGATGAATGAGACACGTGGAATAAACTTTGATTTGTATTAGTGTTGTTTGCGTGTGAGTATACAATCTCTAGTACATAATCCTCTGATTCTCTCTCTTGTGTGTGAATGTGTTTCACTCGAGGGCTAGAACGCTTGATCTCGAGTCTAAAGCTTCGATGGATTCTTGGAGCTTGAAGTCCCCTAAGTTTAAAAGAGTCTTCAGTCTTCAAGAAGTGTTCAGTGCTTGGAAACTTATAGATTTCAGAGAGTCTTCAGTCTTCCGTTTTGGGAGAATTTCTCTGAATTCTCTAAGTCTGGTTGAGAGCTCCAAAAATCTGAATCCTTGAAATGGAGGAGAACCTCTCTATTTATAGAGTTCTCGCTGGATGGGCCCTGGTGACTTTCGGGCCTAACAACTTAGGCTTAGGCTTTATTGGTCTTGGGCTCATCCATTTAGTCTTGGGTTTGGTTCATATTTGACCCAAAACCATATGACCCAAACATTTAAAAGACTTTGATCCAAATAATTATTATTTTTAATTAATTGGTCAAATTAATTAATTTGATCAAAATAATTTAATTTTAATTAATTGATCAAATAGAAATTTGGCTCTATAAATTTATAATTGGCCAACTTTGTTTTCAAATTAAATTTGGGACACATGTCAATTTATAATTGGTCTCAAATTTAATTAATTTTAATTTCATCATTAATTTTATGTAACGACGTGGCAATTCGTGATTGGTCAAAATTTCTCCATCAACAAATGCCCCCTTTTCGAGATTTGGACACAAATTATGTGTGGATGAATCTCGAAAAGAAATTATCTAGAATCAAAACTTATATTTTTTTCAAATTTTGACTCCCCTTGATGTATCAATCAAAATATGAAATAGAGTCAAAATTTTGATTGATTTTTTTCCACACGTCTTTTATTCCAATTTAATCAAAATTCGACATTTTTTTTTACACGAAATTTTGATCTTGTTTAGCGACGAGTTGTATCTTGAATCTCAATGAAATGTTGAATTTGAGTAAAGTTCAAATTCTATTCAATTGTGACATGAATTTGAAGCATAACATTTTTTTTTAATTTTGAATTTCACTCAAGTTTAATTTGGGATTGAGTTATGATTATACCCAAATTGTCTCATGATAAACTCAAATTCAAAGAGAGAATTTGGAATAAGGTTTGATTGAGGCAAATATTAAGCTCTATCCCAAAATTTGGTCAAAGGAATGAAATTTTAATATGCCCCTTTCAAATTTTATTTAATTTAACGGTGTGGGTTCTTGGACTAACTTGAATTTATTTTTTTTCAAATTGATTTGAATCCAATTTCACACTTGGATTAGGATTTGGCTTGGAATTCCTAATTTAATAATGATTCTAGAAGATTAGATTTGATTTAAAAATTAAATCAAGTGATATCTTCCTTGTTTGAAATTAAATCAAATTAATTTAAACAAGTCTCATACTCTTGAATCAAAACATCCAATTTGATAAGGATTCTTATTGAAAATAGGATTTGATAAGATATGAGATTTGAACTCCAAATTCCCCTTTATAAATAGGGCTCAAATGTGCTTTTTTTTCCCCTTCAATTGCAACTTTCGGCAAGGTATTCTTCAAACTCCAAATGCTGATGACTTTTTTAAATTCCTCAATTTGTGAGTGTTCTTTTCAACTCCCCTTTTCTAACCCAGATAAAAAAAGGTTTCAAGTTGGTGATCAAAGTTGGTGATCTTTTCCAATCCAAATAAAAGGGTTTTCCATAGGAGTTCAAGTTTTTTTTTTTTTCTTTTTTTTCATCATCTTCTTTCTTAACACTGAAATCTTTTTTTTTTTTTTTTTTTTTTTTTTTTTTTTTTTTTTTTTCTTGAGATTTCTTGATTCTCAATACTCACTTGAAGACAAATTGTTCTCTAGAAAAAGTTGGTGATCTTTTCCAACCCAGAAGGATTTTTTTTGATTCTCATCTCCTTGTTTATCTTTTTTCGCTTGCCGCCACTTTTTCTAGAGAGAGAGTGAGAAAGAAAGTAGGATGGGGGAGAAGAAGAAATCGTAAGAGTGAGAGAGAGTTTTTTTTTACTTCTTTGTCGCATCGGACTGCTGCCGGAAGAAACACGGCGGCGTTCTTCTTCGTGGCGGCAACGAGAGACAGACTGGGGGAACGAGAGGGAGATGAGAGAGAGACTGAGGGAGCGAGAGATTCAGTCTCTCTTTGGCGAGTCGCTGCTTGCAGAAACGCGGCGGCAACGGCGAGGGAGAAAGAGAGTTAGAGAGAGAGACGAGAGGGAGATGAGAGAGAGACTGAGGGAGCGAGAGATTCAGTCTCTTTTTGGCGAGTCGCTGCTTGCAGAAACGCGGCGGCGTTCTTCTTCGCGGCGGCAACGGCGAGGGGGAAAGAGAGTTAGAGAGAGAGATGAGAGGGAGCTCCGCGCGGCGGAGCAAAACGAGAAGGAGAGAGAGAATGTGGAAGAAGCCCGTGACTCTTTTTCCTTTTTTTTTTAAACTTTCTTTAGTTTTTTTAAAAAACTTTCTTAACCTTCCAGACTTTTAACTTTTTTTTTCCTTTTTTTTTTTTTTTTTTTTTTTTTTTTTTTTTTTTTGTCTTCTTTTTAACTTTTTTTCAACTTTGTCTTTAATGAAATCAATCTTCCGCCCATTTTTTTTTTTAGTTTTCTTTTTTGCTTTTTTTATACTTTTTTTTCTCTATTTTTTTCTGATTTCTTTTTTTTAACTTCTTTTTTTAAAACACTTCCAAAATCTCTTTTTTTTTTCCTTTTTTTTTAATCCTCAACTTGCTTTTTTCCAATTTTCATCTTTCCTTCTTTTTTTAACTCTTTTTTTTATTTCCACATTACTTCATACTTCTTTTTTTATTTTATTTTTTTTTACTTTTTTTTAAAAAATGGGCGCTTTTATATATATACATATGCAAACTTAACTTACGCTTTGTACATATGTATATAATCTCAATATTTCTTCCTCTTTTTTTGTAGGAACAATTTTCATAATCCTTACTTATAGTCCATAAAGGTAAATTTTCAAAATAACCCGATATTGACTATTTTCAATTTTCCATAGGCTTCCAACATCCTTTATTTAATTTGATTTAATGCCTTTTTTTCCTTTGCCTTTTTTTTCTTTGAAGGAAAGAAGCTTGTCTTGGAGACTTGGAGAATATATATATACTTTGACCACCTTTTGCCCCAATTCGAGAGACAAACTCTAAGTAATCCTCCTTTTCGTTTTTTTATATATTTTTTCTTAACATTCATTTTTTTAATTAACACCACATCGTCAATATTCCAATTGCAGGAACAAAATTTCCATTCACCAAATGGTAAATTAGGTGAACATTTTTTTTATTTATTTATTTTTGTAGTGTTGTTTTTTTTTATTCGCAGGTACAACGTCTTTCAATATGAGTACATGGACATGTTCCTTGGACTTTTGCCACTGCCACCGCCTTTCAGCATGAGTACAAGGACATGTTCCTTACTTTGGGACATGTTCTTTGGACTTTTGCCGCCGCCACGCCTTTCAGCATGAGTATAGGGACATGTTCCTTACTTTGGGACATGTTCCTTGGACTTTTGTCGCCGCCATGCCTTTCAGCATGAGTACAGGGACATGTTCCTTACTTTGGGACATGTTCCTTGGACTTTTGCCGCCGCCACGCCTTTCAGCATGAGTACAGGGACATGTTCCTGACTTTGGGACATGTTCCTTGGACTTTTGCCACCGCCACGCCTTTCAGCATGAGTACAGGGACATGTTCCTGACTTTGGGACATGTTCTTTGGACTTTTGCCGCCCCTACGCCTTTCAGCATGAGTACAGGGACATGTTCCTTACTTTGGGACATGTTCCTTGGACTATTGCCGCCGCCACGCCCTTTCAGCATGAGTACAGGGACATGTTCCTTACTTTGGGACATGCTCCTTGGACTTTTGCCGCCGCCACGCCCTTTCAACATGAGTACAGGGACATGTTCCTTACTTTGGGACATGCTCCTTGGACTTTTGCCGCCACCACGTCTTTCAGCATGAGTACAGGGACATGTTCCTGACTTTGGAACATGTTCCTTGGACTTTTGTTGCTACGACGCCGTTCAGCCTGAGTACAGGGACATGTTCCTTACTTTGGGACATGTTCCTTGGACTTTTGCCGCCACCACGTCTTTCAGCATGAGTACAAGGACAATTGATGTCTTTGAACTCTTGTTGTTATGACGTTTCGCAACATTAGTCCTAGGAAATTTTCCTTGATACATTATTATTATTATCATTTTTAACTTATCTTTGTAAAAAAAAATCTTATTCTTTTGACTTGTGTTAACTTTCATTTCCTTAAATTTTGCAGAATCATGGTGTGCTTTGCAGAACATATTGTCTCTGAAAAGACGTACCTCGTTCTCCTGAAAGACAACAATCAACCCATAAGAAGCGAACTCAGCTTCTTAGTAGAAGAGCCTAAGACTGGACGTCTTGCAGCCCAATGGCCCCCACCACTAAATTTGCATACCATTTCTGATTGGTCCGTAGAGAGGCCTCAAGACAAAGATTCCAAGGCTTGGTTTCTAGAATCTTCAATCCATACACAAAATCCTAATCGACATCCAGAGGTGACGTTAGAGCGCCGAATAGTTGAGGGATCAGTTCGTTGGGAATCCGCCTTGAAAATTTCAAGCGAATTTCTTTTCATTCTTCGCTATTGGAAGTGGTTGGAATTCGTCGTTGGTCGGAGTGACGAGGTGCTTCAGACCGCTCATTTATTGGATGCAGTGGTGGCTTCCCTTTACACTTACGATCGAAACAACGACATAGTTCGGGCTTTTTGTGAAGCTTGGTGTCCTGCAACCAATACACTTCACACTCGTGCGGGAGAACTTTCAATTTCCTTATGGGACCTTTGGACATTTGGGGGTCTGCCCATTAGAGGTAGATTTTATGAGGAAGTAATCCCTAGCTTTGAAGAGTTAACTGGGTCCAACAACCAGGCAAAACATCTTCCAAGAAGTTGCGAACACCTTTTCCATGCATTCTATTTGCTTAGCGCTTCAAGAACTGACCATTCCCATCTTCCAATCAGCTCTTGGACTTCCTTTTGGTTCAAGGGTGAACAGAGGTATGCAAAGCCTCCTCAACGAAGACCCAAGAAGACCTCTCGCCCTAGCACGACTCATAACCCAGACGGCACAAATATCAAGCGTCACGAGTGGTCAGATGAGGAGAACAACTTGTTTCACGAGCTAAAGATTGACATGAAACACAGAGACCAGACATACTTAGCGGCTTTTTTATCTTGCTGGCTTTGCGCCTTTGTGTTTCCCCAAGGGAATGCTAACCACATTCGTTCTAGTGTTTTTAAGGTTGCCAGCTTAATGGTAGAGGGGAAAACTTTCAGTCTTGCAGTCCCTATTCTTGCCAACATCTACCACGGGTTAAGCAAAGTTTCCAATGCTTCCGTTTCAGTTGGACGCATAGATGCTTCTCTCCCCGTGCACTACATTTTTGGTTGGCTCGCCCATTATTTTGGTACCAATTATAAGACTCCAGCGAAAGTTCGAGGTCCTAGCATGGTTGACTTTTCCGGCGAAGGTGGAGCTATATATTTTGATGAGCTCGAGGCTCGCGAATTGATCCATGGGGGTGCATCCATATCATGGCACACAAACCTTAGTAGGAACAAAAACGAGACCCTAAAGTATGAAAAGATTACGAAATCCATACCTTCTTCCTATTTCTCGAGCCTTCGCTCATGCTATCTATCAGCGCGATGTAAAGACTCATTAGTTATCGAACCCTACAGCCCCTACCGATTCGGCCGCCAGTTTGGCTTTTATCAAGACATACCTAATGACTTAGGAGAAGTTTTGCCCCTAGTCACCTTGGAAAACATTTTATACCATTGGCAGGTTTGCCTACGAACCACTGTGGAGTTTCAAATATTTCTTCCAGCTCGTACATTGAATCCTCAAGACCATGTCACTTCACGCTATCGAAGTTGGTGGTCTGAAAAGTATGATAATTACCTAGGGGACGACATAAGTAAGTTGGTTGACAGTATCATTCCCTCTCGAGCCCAACCCAAGCTACCTAAAAAAAGCGACTCTAAATTTGAGGGAAAAGAACTCCGTCTGCTCAAGGTTGCCAGACCTCTAGATGATTCAACGGACGAAGAGAGTCAAAACAGCACTGGAGATCGACACTGGAAAAGAGCCAAAAGACCCAAGAAAGCTTCTGATCTCGATGACAAGTCCATCAAGAGTGCCTCTAATACTTCACAAACTCCTGACAACACTGGGACTTTGGTTGAACAACCCCCATTTTTTTCCTTTTTTTTTTCTTTTTTTTTTCCTTGACTTTGACCTTCTTTTATTTTTCTTGTGCAGCTTCCTTTAAATGACCGTGTTCAAGAAGAGGAGGAATGTTCGAGCGAGCAATCTTTGACAAGCCCCGATGCTTTTGCTTCTTCTGTGAAGAACTTCGAAAGCTCTCATGCATCCTCGAGCGAACAAGTCGTGAACTCGTCTTCTCGTTCTACTGAGAAAGTCCCCCGACATACTCATGAGAAAGTGGTTGCCTCAGTCTTTGAAGTTTCTCAGTTCTATGCTGATGATTTAATTTCCACCTTTCGACGGCAAGCTGCTTTATCCATATGGACAAGCATACAACAGAAGATCGTACGCACTTCTTTTGAAGATGTTGCTAGCCTTGAGCACCTTGAGCAAGAATCTCACAAGGTCTTTGATGTAATGGCAGAGGCCACTACAAACAACTTGAAACCTCTGCAAGAATTTGTAGGCAACTACTTCAAGAAAATGCGAGAATTCAATGGATTACAATCTTTGCTCTCTACTCATCTGACCCCCTCGAGTAGGGATAGTCAGTTGGAGGCGAAGAAACTCCATTTAGAGAAGGCTTTGTCTATCGAAGATCGTGTTGTTGAGGAGAAAGATGCACTTCAGAAACAACTTGCTCGCTCTGTCGCAGAGGTTGCAGATCTAAAGACCAAGGTTGCAGAACTAGAGGCCAAGTTAACAGCTGCAGAGGCCAAGGTAGAAAGCCTTTCCAATTCGGTTTTTGAAAAGGAAAAGGACTTAGCTCATGAAAAACTTGCAGTTTCAAGAATACATGAGGAAATTAGTGACATCGAGTGTGCCCCCACTGTTAGCGCTTCAGACGTTCGAACCCTAGCGATAATTCGCGAACTTTTGGAGAGTACTCGTGACAAGCTTAAAGCCCTTCAATGGAATCCTTAATTCATGATCCCTTTAGTTCACTCTAAGCTCTTTTTCTCATGTGCAAACATTTTTTTTTTTAGATATTCTTTCAGTTCATTGTATTAGACATTTTTTTTAATTGATTATATTAGACATTTATACTTTTTTTATGCCTTAATAAAAATTTAGAATTTTATATACAACATGGATTCTTTTTTTTGCTTTGACTGAACTTAAGTTTTTTTTTTTTCCTTAAGCTGCCTACGTACCCTTCAAGTGGGAAGGGATCAAGTCATATTGTAGTTCACTATACAATTTTTTTTTGGCCGTTCACCTTTTTAACTCATGCGAGCTAGGAGTATCATGTAGTTTATACTCTTACGATAAGGAGTATTACATTTCACGCATAAAACTTTTTAAGAAACTTGCCATTTATCGGGCCGATTCTTAATCCGTCCTTGTCCACAATCTTGTACGCTCCGTTTGTGTAGACTTCTTTGACGACGTAGGGTCCATCCCATTTAGGTGTGAATTTGTTCCCTATGTGTCGTGTCGTGATGATGGGTCTTCGAACAGCGAGTACAAGATCACCAACTTGAAATGATCGAAGCTTCACATTCTTATCAAAGGCTTTAGACATCTGTGCTTGGTAGCATTCCAAGGCCTGCTGAGCCTCTAACCTTCCTTCATCAAGTGCTTCTAACTCTTGAAGGCGCAACCTAGCATTATCTTCCGTTGTCAATATTTCTTGGATGGCCATCCTTAATGAGGGAATCTCTCTTTCTAACGGGAGCACAACTTCTACCCCAAAGACGAGGGAATAAGGTGTGACCCCTGTAGGAGTGCGATGGGTAGTTCGGTAAGCCCACAACACTTCACCGATCTTTTCTTGCCAATCTCTCTTTGTCTTGGAAACTACTTTCTTCAATAAGTTACACAACGTCTTATTGAATGCTTCTGCCAATCCATTTGCCGCAGCATTGTACATAGAGGACTTGTATTGCTTGAAGTTAAACTTCTCACACAACTTGTCCATTAGGCCGTTGGAGAATTGTCTTCCATTATCTGTCACAATACGATGAGGGATATCGTACCGATAGATTATATGAGTTCGGACAAAATCCACAACATTTTCCTTCTTGGCTTCTTTCAACGCGACAGCCTCAGCCCATCTTGAGAAGTAATCCGTCCCTGCAAGAATGTAAGAATGTCCTGCTGAAGACTTAGGTGTTATAGGGCCAACAAGGTCAAGTCCCCAAGCCTCAAAAGGCCATGAAGCTACAGTCGGATGAAGAGGCTCCGGTGGCTAATGTATGAAGTTTGCATGAAATTGACAAGCTTCACACTTCTTTGCATATTCCATTGAGTCTCGAATCATTGTAGGCCAATAATATCCCATCCTTTTTAATTGAAACTGGAGTTTTGGACCCGACTGATGGGCGCCACAAACACCTGAATGTGCCTCATTTAATGCCTTTGCTGCTTCTTCCTTTCCAAGGCATCGAAGGAAGAGTCCCTCATAAGAACGACGATAAAGGATCTCCTTGTAGTAGATAAATCGGGCGCCTCTTCTTCGTATATCGGCCCTACGTCTGGAATCTGTGGGCAGTCTTCCATGTTGAAGATAATCTATAATGGGTTGTCGCCAGTCCTCCTCTTCAATTGCAAAAGCAGAGATCATATTTGCTTCTTGACTTTCATCTTCTATTGGTGGCACAATCCACTTCTGACAAAGTGAGATGTTCATCGACATATCCTCTGGGATTGTTAGGGCAGTCGCCAAATTTGCTAGAGCATCTGCCTTTTTATTTTCTGATCTCGGAACATGCTCCAGTACTATACTGTCAAACCTTTCTAGCAGTTGTCTTGCATAGATGAAATAAGGCTTCAAGTCTTTATGTTTCACTTCATACTGGAGTAAGAGTTGGCTAACGACCAATTTTGAATCGTCATAGACCTCTATATATGCTATGCCAATTTCCAAGGCCATTTGGAGGCCGATTATCAGCGTTTGATATTCAGCAACATTGTTTGAGCACAATTCACCAAGGATGAAACTGTAGGGAGCATGTGTTTCTCAGGCGAAATAAAAACGATTCCTGCCCCTGCCCCACTTCTTCGTGCTGCACCATCAAAGTACATAGTCCAGGGTTCCGTGATTTCAACATAGAAGACTTCTTCATCAGGTAGGTCGTCACATAACTTCCAATCTGACGGGATTGGATGATTCGCCAAGAAGTCGGCTAATGCCTGCCCCTTGACCGCCTTTTGAGGTACATACACGATGTCATATTGCTGAAGTAAGATGGCCCACTTAGCTAGGCGTCCAGAAATAACTGGCCTCGATAGAACGTATTTGATAGGATCAGCTTTCACGACCAGGTGCACTGTGAAAGCTTGCATGTAATGTCTTAACTTGTCAATAGCGAAGAAAAGGGCAAGGCACATTTTCTCAATGGGTGAGTAATTTATCTCAACTCCATTTAGAGTCCTGCTTAAGTAATAAAGGGCTCGTTCCTTTCCCTTCTCACCTTCCTGTGCAAATAACGCTCCCAGTGATCTTTCTTGAGCAGCGATGTACAGAATCAATGACTTTCCAGCTATGGGGGCTCCTAAGATAGGAGGGTCAAGCAAATATTTCTTAATGCTTTCGAAGGCGTTTTGACATGCTTCATCCCACTCGAATTTTTCTCCTTTCCTCATTAGCCTTTGAAAAGGTTGGCATCGACCGGCTAAGTGATAGCGAGCATAACTAGCTATTTTTCTCTGATTAATTAAGCTAGTCTTTTACAATTATTTGCCCAAATTTATGCATTTTTATGTTTTATTTGTAGGAAGTATGTGTTTGAAGCTCAATTCAACAATTGGAGTCAAATGGAGTCTTCAATCTAAAAAAAAAAAAAAAAAAAAAAAAAAAATCATAGCATCGCGACGCTATGACCAGCGTCGCGACGCTATAGGCAAATTTCCAAAAATGCGGTATCGCGACAGCGTCGCGACGCTATCACTAGATTTTCTATAAATTCATCTTTTTGTGCTACGGCCAAGGGGAGTCCAATTGATGAGATTTTAGCCCTAATTTCGACTAGAGACCTTTTGTGGGAGCTAAAGGCAAGGCCAAGGAGCGGGAATCAAGCGAGAAGACGTGGAGATCGTGACGGGGACGTGCGGTGTCGGCGGATTCGAGTTTTCCTTTCTCTTTCCCTTAACTCTTGTAGTTTTTATGGTTTTTCTTTCAATTAGTGTTTGTAGTTTAAAGACTATGAATTGCTAGTTGTTTGTCTTAGGGATTGATGTAGTTGCTTAAATTGTTGGATTGAATTTTGGGTATGAATGTGTTCTTATTCTATTCATGCAATTTTATGTGTAATGTGTTTTTTGTGTTGTTTTATGTGTTGAATCTAACTCGGGAGAGAGGATTTGGCCTAAGACTTGCTTTGTTCAATTGCATGACTAGAGTAGAAATTCTAAGTTTGTGACGGGATTTAGAATATCTCTAGAAGTATAACAAGGACCGAACCGAATAATGCCTTGCATGTTAATGAACTTAGATAGGGATATCAAGTTAGTTATATGAATGAGAATCAATTATACTCGGGAGAGGTAATCGTGATAAATGTTTCCTTGGCTTGTAGAATAATTGCACGGTCAATTCATTCCTATTAATCAATCCTCAATCTTAATCAACGAAATCAATTCCCTAAGAGTCTTTCCATTTGAGTCTCCACCTTTATTTTATGCTTTTTGTCTTTAGATTTATCTTTTATCATTGAGTTTTGCTCCCTAAATAAAATTGGACAAGATTATTCACGGTACTTAATTTGCTAGAAAACCAATCCAGAGGACGACACTCGTTTTACACGAAAACACTATATTATTACTTGACTCGTACACTTGCGGTAAGCAAATTGCGCATCACTAAGTTAGAGATGAATCTTCGAATGTAGGCCAGACAACCTTGCAGGCTTCTCAACTCATGTAAGTTTTTAGGCCTTGGCATCTTTTGAATGGCGTCAATCTTTGACTGATCTATTTCGATTCCTCGATGTCTAACGACGAACCCCAGGAACTTCCCAGAAGTAACACCGAATGCACATTTGAGAGGGTTCATCCTCAATTGATACTTTCTCAAACCATCAAAGACCACTTTTAGATCCTTCAAGTGATCTTGTCGTTTCTTTGACTTAACAACAAGATCATCGACATAGCACTCGACATGTTTATGCAGCATATCGTCGAAAACCTTTTGCATAGCACGTTGATAAGTAGCTCTAGCATTCTTTAATCCAAAGGGCATCACTTTGTAACAGTATATCCCTTTTGGAGTTCGAAAGGCTGTCATTTCTTCATCTGCAAGAGCCATTCGAATCTGGTTATAGCCCGATGACCCATCCATAAAAGACAAAGCTTCATGCCCTGTGGTGGCATCCACCATGATTTCTGTGATTGGCAGTGGAAAATCGTCTTTGGGACATGCGTTATTTAAATCGCGAAAGTCAACGCAAACGCGAAGCTGTCCATTCTTCTTTCTAACAGGAACGATGTTGGCTATCCACGTAGGGTATTTTACCTCACGGATGAATCCTGCCTCTATCAACTTATTGACCTCTATTTCGATTTGAGGGATAAGTTCCGGGCGAAAGCGTCGTTGAGCTTGCTTGACTGGTCGATACCCCTCTTTAATTGCGAGATGATGGACAGCTACTTTTGGATCAAGTCCAGGCATCTCTTTATATGACCAGGCGAAGATGTCTCTATACGAAGCGAGTAAACTCATATATTCACCCTCTTCTTCGGGAGTAAGAGACATGCTTATAAAAGTTGGGCGCAGCTCTTCTGGTGTACCTAGGTTTACCTCTTTAAGCTCATCCACTGTGGATTCGCTGCCGTCTTCAAGTGATAAAGGTGCTTCGTCCTCATCTACTTCAGACGTTTCGACTTCTGTTTCTTCTTCAACAGTGATATGAAGACAAGAGTTTTGTTCTTCTTCCTGGTCACTATCTTCTTCCGAAGGATTGGTGATGACAACATCACGTCGCTTTACCTTCAAGGAACCATCCGTATCGACAGTAACAAAGGTTTTTCTTTTCATTCGTGAAGGAACTGCACTACGAATTTCTCCATCGGCCTTCATGATATTTTCATTTTTCATCGCATCTTCATATTGAAATCGGTGAGAAATCGACGAAGTAGACTGTTCTTTTTTGTCTCTTCTCGTGGTAACACTTAACCTCTGAAAAACTGATGGCCGAATCACATCCGAAGTTGAAAATGTACTCTCCTCTTCCCCAATGGGCATCTTTAACCTTTGAAAAGATGAAGGTCGAGTGACATTCGGAGTTGAAAATGTACTCTCTTCATCCCCAATGGGCATACTTAACCTTCGAAAAACTGAAGGTCGAGTGGAGCTATTGGTAGGCTGTGTGCTTTCTTCCTCCGCTTCATTGACACTTAATCTCTGAAAGACTAAAGCACGAGCAACTGGTGGCCTGATGCGCCTAAAAACAGAAGTTCGTTGGTCGACACTCTCTTTTTCTTTCGAGTCATCAACCTCTTCTACTGTTATATGATTTGTATCTGCCATTTTCGCCTTCCCTCTTCTTATTATGCGAACTGGATCAGGCGACTTATATCCCAGTCCTTTTCTCGTTGTAGGCAGACTATAACCTTCCTTTAGAAGTTTCTTCTGCGTTGCAGAGAGCTCAGATCTTTCATAAAAAAACCCTTAGACTTTTAAACTCAGTGTGAGTTGTGAAGTCATAACCTGCTTTTAAGGATTAGCTCCTTTAATACAAAACACTTCTCCACCGGGTGACTAACGACTCTGTGATACTTGCAATAGTTAGGATCATTGACTTTCCCTAACTCTTCTGGTCGTTTGCACTCTGGGAGCTCAATTAGCTGCTTCTCCAACAGTTGTTCCAACATATCTGGAACGTCGGAGTCTGGAAATGGATATACTTTTTCTTGTCTTTCTTTTAAAGTTAGGCGGCGTCTCTCGCCTGTCTCTACTCGCTTATTTGTTTTGTTTTCCCTTCCTTTGGCGGAAAGTTTCACAGGGGTCGTGTTGATGACCATGGACTCTTTCGTGGCACTCTTCATAACTTTCTCAGTGCCTTTGACTTCTTTCTTTTCTTTTCTCATGTCTGGGACTACGGGATCTTTATTCCCTCTACTAGCGATGCTCAACTCCATATCATGAGCACGAGTCGCTAATTCTTCAAAGGTTCGGGGTTTTATCCCCTGCAAGATATAAAGAAGTCCCCAGTGCATACCTTGGGTGCACATCTCAACAGAGGACACCTCGGAGAGTCTATCTTTACAGTCGAGATTCAAGGCTCTCCAACGGTTGATGTAGTCAATGACTGGCTCACCCTTTCGCTGCTTTGTGCTCGTGAGTTCCGTCATACTAACTGTCCGCCTCGTACTGTAGAAACGATTCAAAAATTCTCTCTCCATCTGTTTCCAGCTGTCAATTGTATCAGGCTCTAGGTCAGTGTACCAATCGAACACGTTTCCTTTTAGTGTTCAGACAAATGACTTAACAAGCAAATCTCCCCGAGTACCAGCGTTCTCACAGGTTTCAACAAAGTGGGCGATGTGCTGCTTTGGGTTGCCCTTTCCATCAAACTGTTGGAACTTGGGAGGCTGATACCTAGTGGGCAGTCTGAAATTGTCAACCCTCTATGTATAAGGTTTAGAATACAAGAGGGAACTTTGAGTGGGTCCACCATATTGAGCCCTGATGGAATTCATGATCATGTCTTGGAGTTGTTGGACAGACAAAGAGGCAACTGACGCAGAGTGTTGCGGTTGGTCTTCATGCACGACAGCCTTCCCCTTATCATTCTTTCCTGCAGCAGGGGTCTGGCTAGACTCAGCCGTTTCTCGGTTTTGCAGCTGATTCTTCAAATAGGCAATCTCAAGATCTCTTTCATCAACTACCTTCATTAAGAGATTGAGTTTTCTTTCCATCTCTGCCATTCTTTCATCTTGGTCTATATCAGCCATCATGACGGACATCACATCAGGATTTAGTGTATCCTTTGACCGCTTAGATGTTGGAATGACAGATTCGAATAGCGGGTTGTCTTTGACTGCAACTCTATCCTTAAAGGATTCCTCGATCAGCTTTGAGATCCTACTTGCAACAGCAAAAGGAGTATGATCCTCCCTGATCTCAATTCCTTGGGAACGACTACGAGTGATAGGACCAGTGTAAGAGTCGCTTGATGTTGTAACCTTCGCGGGAGCTTTCTTTGGTGCCATCACGTTGGTTGGATCTTTTAACAAGAGAAAGAGATGAGAGGTAGAGATTGTCCCACTGGGCGTGCCAATTTGTTCACACGTAAATTCAGATGAATGAGACACGTGGAATAAACTTTGATTTGTATTAATGTTGTTTGCGTGTGAGTATACAATCTCTAGTACATAATCCTCTGATTCTCTCTCTTGTGTGTGAATGTGTTTCACTCGAGGGCTGGAACGCTTGATCTCGAGTCTAAAGCTTCGATGGATTCTTGGAGCTTGAAGTCCTCTAAGTTTAAAAGAGTCTTCAGTCTTCAAGAAGTGTTCAGTGCTTGGAAACTTATAGATTTCAGAGAGTCTTCAGTCTTCCGTTTTGGGAGAATTTCTCTGAATTCTCTAAGTCTGGTTGAGAGCTCCAAAAATCTGAACCCTTGAAATGGAGGAGAACCTCTCTATTTATAGAGTTCTCGCTGGATGGGCCCTGGTGACTTTCAGGCCTAACAACTTGGGCTTAGGCTTTATTGGTCTTGGGCTCATCCATTTAGTCTTGGGTTTGGTTCATATTTGACCCAAAACCATATGACCCAAACATTTAAAAGACCCAAATTTGATCCAAATAATTATTATTTTTAATTAATGGGTCAAATTAATTAATTTGATCAAAATAATTTAATTTTAATTAATTGATCAAATAGAAATTTGGCTCTATAAATTTATAATTGGCCAACTTTGTTTTCAAATTAAATTTGGGACACATGTCAATTTATAATTGGTCCCAAATTTAATTAATTTTAATTTCGTCATTAATTTTATGTAACGACGTGGCAATTCGTGATTGGTCAAAATTTCTCCATCAACACACCCCTTTACTTTCCTGTCTTTACTTTCTTGCAATTTAATTTTCAGTATTTTATATTTCCTTGCATTTCAGTCTATCCAAATCCAACCTCTCTTTTTAGTCCCGTCATCGCAATAAATCTGATTAAGACGAATTAACCAATCGTGCTCCCTGTGTTCGACCCCGACCACTACTGCTACAAGCTAGCTTTAGGGGTTGTGGAATATAAATTTATTTGACCATGGAACTCGGAGAACTCGACACCCTCCTGATGTCCCGTCACATTGTTTGTTTTTGTTGAAATTAAAGTTTATTGTTAGCTTAAACTGATCACTTAGGTTAACATAGTTTGTATTTAGCTGATGGCTAAAAGGTTGGAGTTAAAGATGTGGGTTCGCAAAACAATAGTGGAAAAGATCCTAGAAATAGGACTTTATTTTCTTGCATCCTAGAAATAGGACTGGAACCGCTAGGGTTTTAAGAGTCCTGAGCTCATTTTTCTAAGTTTCACCTAGCCCTAGAAATAGATATCTAGTTGGCTTAGTCTTCTAAAGGCACCTACAGCAGAGCTGAATAGAAGTTGAATTTAACTCACAATCTAGTTGTCAGGCCAATTGCGGGCGCAACTAAGAGATGCTATCTGCACCACGTCTATGTGGGCAATGTAGATAGTGTTTCTAAGCCGACTGTAATGCATGAGTAATTTGCGGGCACATAGGTGGGCGTAATCTAATGCTTAAGGTTAAAACTATTTGAATTCTCCAATTTATTTCATAGAGTTTTTACTGTTTTCTTTTACTTTTATTTCCAATCTTTGTCTTAAATCAAAACCTCAACCAAACTATTTTTCTTGGCTACCAATCGTTTCCGAAAATTTAGAGGAGGTTCCCGTTTTTACAGAATCTTGTGTTAACTTAACTAGTCACCATCTCCCTTGGGTACGATATTCGGAATATTTTCCACTTTATTACTTGATAGTGTATACTTGCACTCGAGCAGGTGTTGCGTATTAGCAGCGCGACCCACGTCAAGTTTTTGGCACCGTTGTCGGGGAGATTTTGGTAAAACGGTTGATTAGCACAAATTCTAGTTTCTGTAAAGCAGGAATTGCGATCGGTTTGCGACCGCAAGATCCTCTGTCACAGGACATCAATTCTTTTTGCAGGGATTTCTTTGCTGATTGGATTGGTGTATGCTCAAAAGACCGAAATTCAATTTTGACCCTGAGATAGAGAAGACTTTTCGACAGCGTCATAAGGAGCAAAGAAGGAAGTTAAAGGAACTACGAGAAGTTCAACAGCAGAAAACCCTAGAAGAAATTTTCTGCAGGAAATTGCGATGGAGCCACCTGTTGGAGACCCTCTCGGTGCGCAACAACGAGGAGCACAACCTAACAATGTGCAACAACAAGATGTGGCAGCAAATAATCCAATACTTATTGCAGATGAAAGGAATAGAGCCATCATGGATTATGCGGCCGCAACCTTTTACAATCTCAATACATGAATTGTTGAGCCAGTCATTGATGCCAATCACTTTGAGCTCAACCCAATCATGTTCCAAATGCTTCAAACAATAGGCCAATTTTTTAGGCTTCTTAGTGAAGATCCTCACAAACACATGAAACAATTTTTGAAAATATGCAACTCGTTCAAGCTCAATGGCGTATCCAATAAAACTTTGCGTTTGAAACTTTTTCCATTTTCTTTACAGGGTAATGCAGAAACATGGCTAGATTCTTTCCCACCGGATAGCATCACCACATGGGATGATCTTGCTGAAAAAATTTTCTTGAAATATTTTTCGCCCACAAAGAATGCACAAATCAGAGAGGAAATTATCACTTTTAAGCAAGGACCACAAGAAGGGGTAAACCCAACATGGGAACGTTTCAAGAAGTTGATAAGGAAATGTCCACACCATGGCTTGCCCGCTTGTCATCTTGTAGAGCATTTTTACAATGGGTTGACTCAAGCTTCCAAAGCAGTAGTCAATGCATCAACTAATGGTTCATTGCTTAAAAAGACTTTCAATGAGGCAAATGAAATTCTGGATGCTATTGTTGCAAATCACAGTCAATGGGGAGAAGAAGAAACACCATGTAGGAGCAGTGTCAAGGTCCAAGAAGTCAATCATCTCGAAACACTCTCATAACGGATGTTAACTATGAACGATATGCTTATGAATCTAACGGTAGGAAACCAAGTTCAAGTTGCAGCCGTGAACCAAGTTTCAACCTCCATGTGCACTACTTGCAATGAAGAGCACTCATTGGAAGATTGTCCTCAAAATCCAGCTTCAGTTTGTTTTGTAGGTGTGCAAAATAGAATAAATCCTTATTCCAACACATATAATTCAGGATGGAGACAACACCCTAACTTATCTTGGGGAGGAAAAAATGCAAGCACATCAAATGCAGTCCCATTTAAGCAGGGAGGACAAACCGGATTTAATAGTCAAACTCAAATGAAGATTGCACAGCCTTTGCAGCTGCAATTGCGGCAGCCGATGCAAGTGCAACCCCAATCCACAACAAACTTGGAGAATCTTATGAGGGAACTAATGACTAAGAATGATGTTGTAATTCAAAGTCAAATAGCTTCCTTAAGGAGTCTTGAATCTCAGATTGGACAGCTTGCTAAGGAAATGAGGAACAAACCAATAGGGACCCTACCAAGCAATACAGAGAACCCTAAAAGAGAAGGCTTAGGCAAGGATAAGGCCTCCATTGATCCCAAGTAATTAGAAATTGAGATTGTGTAGATATGTATGATAGTTTGTGGTTATTTTTGTTTTCTTTCTGTTTTGTATCTATTTCTTGTTTTGCTTTCTTTTCTTTTATCTTGTTAAAATAAAAAATATATAAAAAAGATTGAGCAAAAATGTTTAGAGTGGTGGAAAGACAAGAAAATCAAGTTTTGTGAACCAAGACTTGTATTTTCATGATTTGCTAAATGAGCTAAATTCTTCTTCAAAGTTATGTAATTCTTCTTCAATTTTGTACGCTTAACCCGTGTGAATATTCTAATCATTTTGAATAAGTGTGCAGAAGATAGGTAAAGGTTCAGGAAAAAGAGATTGGGAAAGGGAAGGATTTGCAAAGCAAATGCGGTCGCAAAAATCTGCCTTGTGCCGAATAAGGAAAATTTTTCAGGGAGTGATTTGCGATGCATTTGCGGGCGCAATTCCAGAAAAATCTGAAGGACTAGAGTGACATCATTTAAAATCGCAAAATCATTTAAGGGCAGTTCGAAATGTATAAATAGAGGAGGATTTGACTTAGGTCAATTATCTTTTGAACTTCTCTAACGTCTCTCTCGCCTAAAGCTCCCGCCAAGCCCCACGCTCTCTCCAACCAACCTTTCCGACCACCCTCGCCGCTAGAGCTCACGCCCATTCTACTCAAAAAGCGTACTTTCTGTCTTTCACCCACGAAGAAAAAGCTGTAAAAGATGAAGCCCCAATCAGCTCCTCAGTCGAAGAAACCGAGCCCTCAACGCAAACCCTCAAAGGTTTCTTCTTCTGAGTGGCTGAAGGAGGTTTCGAAACCTTCTTCATCCCCTCGACATATGAGCACGCAACAATCAGCTCAGGCGGTCAAAATCTCAAGGTAAACCTCCCAGACCCAATACTCGTGCAAGAACACGCTCCAAAAAGTGGGAGGAAGAACTGAGAAGAGTAGTTGAGAAAAGTCGTCGGGCTATTGAAGACGCTACCATGGGAACCGAAGAAGAGAAAGAGGATGAAACGCCCTTGGTCTTTAAGCCAAAAGCAATACGGCTTAAGGAGAGGGAAGAAGCAGAGAAGAAGAAGGTGGAGGTGAAGTATTTTAGAAGAAGAAGTCGGGACGAAGCTAAGCCATGCATCAAGGTTGCGGCCGCAAAGGTGGAGCAACCTGAAAATCTGTCTGCAGGTCGACCTGAGATTGCGACCGCAAATACAGCCCAGACAGATGAGGCAGTGCCAATTCTTGAGGCACTTACCAAGAAAGATGCGCCTACATCTGGGGCGCAGATGCAGGTTCTGGCTTCAACTTCAACCATGGATCCATCAATCTTAAGGGAAAAAGATCAACACGATGGGGTCCAAAGTTGCAGCAGCAGATTGAGCAGGAAGAGCAAAGCATAATTGTTGCAGATGCTCTATGGTTCGCAAAGGCCATGGCCTGTCAAATCAAAGATGAGCAGTTGGCTGAAGAAAGAAGAAGAAAGAAAGAGGTCAAGAAAGAGGCTAAAAGGAAGAAAATAGAAGAAGAAGAGCAAGCTGCTCTAGATTTTACAGCTGCCTGTTTGAAGGACTTAGTGGATACCACTGAGAAAGAAGAATAAGAAAATGTGCCCGCTTCTGAGGGCCAGTCAAAAGAATTTTCAGGGGAATTTGCAGCCGCAAATGTGGCTCAAACAAAGCAAGAATCTGAGACTGCACCAGTTCCTGAGGTGCAATCTGATGCGCAATCTCCAACACCACCAAAAGAGGAAGAAAATGTGCTCGATGACCTGTTCGAGCACCAGACTGAAGCAATGTTCGAGGACATGTTAGAACATGAGTAAGAGAATGAGCAGCAGGCTCCAATTGATGAAAATGAGGTCCGTGAAATTTCTAAGGACCAAATGCCCAATAGGGGCAGAGGAGAAACAGATAGTGAGGTCGAAGGGAAGGCTAAGAAGAAGAAAAGAACAGATATTTCCCTGAGGAGGCCAAGCACCAGGGGAGCGACTTATGTGCTCCCCCGAGCTAAGACACCATCACCATCGCCATCTATAAGGAGAGAACCACCCATTCCTCGACCAAAAAAGACTCCAACAAAGCAGCCAAGAATGGGAGTTCGAGTGGAGGCTCATCCAGACACTCAGACCCGATTGGCCATTATGAAGAAGCAGATTCTGATGTGTGAGAAGGCATTCTCCACTAAGACGGACCCTTTCCCAGCATTCATTAAAGATATTCTACGCAGGTATGGCTGAGATTGACTATGCAAGGAGCTAAAGGAAGCATCTATCCCACTGGTACGTGAATTCTATGCTCAAATAAGGGAAGAGATACAGACATCTATGCTCCTGCAAGGCCAGATGGTGGAATTCTTGGCAAGACAAGTCAACCGAATTTTCCGATTGCCATCCCTCAGATGCCCAGCTGGCAACATGGCCATTGAAGAACCAACAACTGAGCAGCTAGCAGAAGCCCTAGCTATGGTGGTCCACGAGGGAGTAAAATGGCAAGAGTCCAGGAACGGAGTCAGGACTCTACTATCAAGAGATTTAAAGCTAGAGGCAGCAGTCTGGTTGTATGTGATCAAGAATCGGATCATGTCAACCACACATGACACCACAATATCTCAAGAGCATGTCATGTTGTTGTATAGCATGCATAGGGGACTGGATCTAAACCACGGACGAATTATATGGATGGAGATCCTCTCTTGTGGGCACAAGAATATGGGAAGGTTGTTCTTCCCAACCTTGATCACCAAGATATGTAGGCTTGCAGGAGTGGAGCCAGAGGAAAAGGAAGAAAAAGAGGTCGTCCGGACTTCGATTGACTTGAGCTTGATCAAGAAGCTCATAGCCAACTCCAAGCAGAAGGTGACTTCTCTTGAGAAGAAGGCTCAAGCAACCCCTTCTGCAGCTCAAACAGCAAAGTCTCTTGAAGAAGTCGCTGCTGCAAAAGAAAATGCAACCGCAAACCCATCACATAATTTACCAAATGCGGCTGCAAATCAGCAGCAAACTTCAGTCCCTCAGCCACAGCCTCAAAATAATTTGGTGGTTTTGAGGAGAGGCGTGGAGAGGATGAGGAGCCAGTTTAGGGACTACCTGACTTATGCTAAGGAGCGAGATGGAATTGTCAGGGGAGTCTTGGAGAATCTGGTGGAGGACTTGGATGCTACCTTCCACCATTTTCCAAAATAAACTGGGATCCAACAAAAGGCGATGGAGCAGGCCCTTCCAACGCCTAGGGGAGTTTTTTCTTTCACCCTTCTATTCTTTAATTCATTATTCTTTTATTGATAGGGGATTGAAAATAGGGTCTAGTTATCTTTACTTGCTTTCTTTTATTTTGTTTTCTAATGAGTTTCTTTTGTTTCTTGCATTTTGCATTCATAGATAGGTTGTTTTATTTGTTTGTTTTGTTTTAAAGTTTTGATTTGGACAAATTCCGAAAAAAAGTATATCTCTATGAAAGAAAAAGTATTCTAAAGATTTTCAAAAGAGAAATGTGCTTAGTTGGTTTGTTTGTTTTTTAGCGCCCTTAATGATGATAATTAAAGCTCTCTCGGTTCTTTAAATACTTTAGTAACTTCGAGTTTTTCAAAGCATGAAACCTGAATAAACTTTTCTCTCCATAACACATTCAAATCCAAACTCACCTCTCTTAGGCTTTGACTACCGACACCTTTAGGAAGTTTAGACTTGATCTTAGCTTGCCAATCCTTTTTAGTCTCTTCCGATATGATCTTCATATTAGTCAATGAGGACATTGACCCGTTTAAGTTTGGGGAGACAGTTTTGTATTTTTGTACTCTCTATTGTATCATTTTTGCCTATTGTTAGTGCTTAAAAAAAAGTAAAAAGTAGAAAAAGTAAGGGGATACTCCTCCTTCTCGAATAAACCAAGTAACTAGAGGCGGTTGTGACACCCACGATTTCCACTGCATGAAAGGTTAGTTTGGGAAGTGAGTGTGCGCTATAATCTCAATAGTGAGTTATGCTCGTAGTCAGCTACTTTCACCACAAAGTGTTAAAATGTTGGAACGAAGGTATAGATGACTATGAGACTCTCCTATAAAATATATATATAGATGACTATGAGACTCTCCTATAAAATATATATATAAGCGAAAGCCTAGCAGCAACTTAAGTTTGGGGGAGGGAAGTTAAATTTTTCTTTTCCCTTTTTGAGAGTCAGGATAGCTTGTGAAAGAGATAGGCTACTCTAAATAAAGGCTAGGTGGAATAACAGGTAGTAGAGGTGGGAATGCATGAGAATGTTTTATCTTGAGAGAAGTGAGTGAAGCCTAGTGTTAGAAAAATCTTGTTGTTAACTTAGAGTGTTAGGAGCTGAGTTCTTTCCTAAAAGGTGTCCTCACGAACTAAACTTACCTATGAAATGCACATCTTTTTTTTTTTTTTTTTTTTTTGATAGGAAACAAAACCATTTCATTGATAAGTGAAATAGATACAAAAGATATCCTATCTGTGATTTACAAAAGAGACCTCCATTGATGAAGAAGTGAGGATATGGGGTAATTACAAAAAGGGGAGATATGACTACTCCAATACATGGCAAGATTAGATGTCGATTCTATGAAGGCGTAGACATGTTGTTGCTGATTATTGAAGATTCTAGCATTTCTTTCCAGCCATAAGTTCCAGAAGAAAGCATACAAAAAATTCCGCCAAAGAACCTTAGTGTCATTTTTGAAAGGGTGACCAAGAATAGTAACATGGAGGAGGGTAAGGATATCACCCGGATGGGCAAAATGCCAGCCAAAAGCATTTTGAATGTGGTTCCAGAAGACAGCAGAATATTCACAGTGACTAAATAGGTGAATTTGAGTCTCGACGGCCTTGTTACATAAGCTGCAGCAGCTGGGAGATAAGGATGAGTCGGGGTATCTTCTCTGAACAATATCCGCTGTATTAATACATTGATAACTGAGCTCCCAAATGAAAAACTTGACTTTTTTCGACAAAAGACCCTTCCACAGCTGGCCGTATAAATCACTGTTGGTTTGGAGATTGGATGATGCTAGATTTCGGGTGAGAGGTCTGCTGGAAAAAGAGCCATTGTGATCAAGCTTCCAAACCCAAGTGTCTTCCTTATTTTTTAAGGAAAAGGATGACAATTGGTGGGATAACAGAGACCATTCCAAAATTTCAGATTCCTGAAGGTTCCTCCTGATGTGGAGATTCCAAGCCCGATCAGTTGGGTTCCATAAATCAGCAATGAGAGTATTCTTTTTAAGAGATAGACCATAGAGAGAGGGATATGTGGACTGTAGAGGAGAAGATCCCAGCCAAATATCCTCCCAAAAAAGCGTTTTGTCGCCTCTCCCAACTTTAATGTCAATGTGGTCATAGATAAGGTATTTTGTTTTTTGATGGCTCTCCATGGGCCTCTGGATGAGCTCAAAGATTGGCCTCCCATTTTAAGAGGGTTGCTGTCAATGCACATCTTTTCTTTATTGATTCTTTTGATTTTGTTGAAATTGCTTGAGGACAAGCTTAAGTTTGGGGGTGTGATAACGCTCATTTATGTGCGTTGTTTAGCCTTAAAAATCTAGGTTATTAATTGGAAAGCAAGGACTTTGTGCTTAAAATCTTATCTTTTTGAGTCAATTTAGCAAAAGTCTTAAAATCATATGGAAAATCTTAGAAGTAAAGAATTTATGCATAAAATGTAAAAGAAGAGATAGTTTTTGCAAGAATTTATCCAAAGTCAATGTTTTTGTGCAGAGAGCTTTGTAAAGGAAATGCGCCCGCAATTGGAGATTAAAAGTTAGCGGAGCAAAAGAGTCAAAGTTGAAGATTTGCACCCACGACTGGTCCTGAAGATGTGGAGATTGCGTTTAATATGCGACCGCAAACTAATAAGGAAAGTAGCCTCAACTGAAGACAGACGTGTCAAGGTAGTGCACAGAGACTTTGCGCCCGACTTTGCGGCTGCAATTGCGCTTTCCGACAAAATTTCGAGATTCGCGGGATCTTCACAAAATCATGGGTTTTTACCTTCTAAGACCTTCTCACACTAATTTCGGTGGCCAACCCTAACTTCCAAGGTCTATAAAAGGCGATCAAGATACAAGAAGCAAAGGGAGCTCGAAAATTCGTGCTTAGGATAGTTTTTAGTTTTTCTTTCTTCTCATCTTGTAAGCACTTCGAGTTCCGGATCTTTAAGCCTCTGTCGGCTCTTCCATTCGAAAGAAGAAGAAGAGAAAGGCTTGTCTCCCCTTGAAAAAGGTTAAGAGCAAGCTAGATAGAGAGGGGAAGATCCTTAGTCGAGTCTTGCATTTTACTTTCTGTTAAGTCTTTTATTTCAGTTGTTGTATTTTTTCTGTTTTCCTTTCCTTTCAGTTGTAATTCATTATTCTTGTACTCATTCCATTTAATTAATATGAATTCAGTTTATTTTTCTACTTTGTGCACTATTTACTTTATGTCTCGCATTTTACTTTCATCAATGAGCTAAGCTTCTTCTCAGGGATTCAAATATGTGGATACCTTGAATAGAAGAAAGGCCCACCTATGCAAAGGCAACATTGCTTCCTCTTAGCATTGTTTGTTTTTGCTGAAGTTTAAGTTTCATTGTTAGCTTAAACTGATCACTTAAGTTAGCATAGTTTGTGTTCAGCTGATGGCTGAAAGGTTGGAGTTGAATACGCGGGTTCACAAAAACAATAGTGGAAAAGATCCTAGAAATAGGACTTTGTTTTCTTGCATCCTAGAAATAGGACTGGAACTACTAGAGTTTTGAGAGTCGTGTGCACTAATTATCTAAGTTTTAACTAGCATTAGAAATAAATGTCTAGCTGGCTTAGTCTTCTAAAGGCACCTACAGCGGAGCTGAATAGAAGTAAGACTTAACTCACAATCTAGTTGTCAAGGTATTTGCGTGCGCAAACTTAAGGAACCTATCTGCACCATGTCTATGTGGGCACTATAGATAACGTTCTCTAGTCATTTGCAATGCCTGAGTGAGCTGCTAGCGCAAAGGTGGGCGCAATCTAAAGCTTTTGGTTGATGCTATTTGAATTTCCCCACTTATCTCATATATCTTTACCGTTTTATTTGCTTCCGTTATTTTATCTTTTTGTCTTCAAATCACAAAACCCCAATCAAATTATTTCTTTGTAATCGAGGATGGTAATGATAAGACCTAAATAGTCCTATTTTATCGCATCTAATCTAAGCTTGTTAGAGTCATTTTATGCTTTATTTGTCCTATTTACAAGTTAATTGAGCTTAGGCAGTGTCCGGAGCCGATCACGCTAATTGGTGTTAATTCGAGCCAATTACGGAGTTTTTGGAGCCATCTCGATGTCTTGGACGGAAAGGAGGTGAAGAGACCCAATGTGCTGAAGTGGGCCTGAATTGTGATACCAAAAGCCAAAGATTGAACCCCTGAACCGAGAAGAAGCGAAACCAAGCCGAGAAAGGAAGTAGGAAGTCGAGTCATGAGGCTGGCGTCTCGACGCTGACGCGATTTCAGGCCGAAAAAGAATGTTCGCAGCGTCGAGACGTTGCACCTTGGCGTCTCGACGTCGGTGTGTTTTCAATATATATGTAGTCTCGGTTTAGTCCGCTGTTAGGTTAGAATTTTGGTCCCTTTTACGATTTCTTTGCCTCTTTTACATTCCAGCACTGCTGTAGACCATTCTTGGTCATTTACTATGGATTCTTTTATGTTATTTATCGCTTTTACTTCATCTATGCGTAGCTAAACTCTTTTAGATCGTTGGATTGGATTTATGTCTTGATTCTAAATAATATTGGCTGAGTTTTCTGGTTTATATTTTCTGTTCTTATTGTATTTTCATTGAGTTTTGCATGTAATCCTGTTTAAACCAATACATGAGGCTAGTCAATTAGGATTGACGCCCTATGCGATTACCGCTTGTGTATTCTATCAGTTATTTGAGATAGCCGATAGCCACTAGGTTGAGGCAAGTCACTCTCTACGCGAGACGACCCTTGATAGGCCTAGGATGCATGTTAAAGGTTGTAGGAATTAGATTTAAATTGCATTTGAATTTAGTTCTTACGATTCCAGACCCACGATCCTAAAGCGGCTAGTTTTAATAGGTGGTTGTAAGATTGCTTGTTAATAAACTAGTTAGATATAAGTAGTAATCGTTGCAGAGGTCTCAGATGGTTGCTACATTATGCATAAGGGGTGGCGAGCGATAGAGTCTATATTAATTAATCTTGTTAATTGCCAAATTCACGATTAGCGAGTTAATTAGCACAGGTAAGTGTAGGGGGTCCTCCGAGTAACCCAGAAGGACTAATGAAATCAGTTTAGAACAACCATTAGAGAAAACTAGGAAGCCAATGAATTAGAATCAAGCATAATAAATCCTAATCCAACGATCCCCTATTTATGTTATTGATCCTGTCTAATTTCTCCTTTACATGTTTAGTTTTGTGTCATTTAAAGTTCAACATTCAATTATTTTATTTTATTTTATTTTTCTTGCTTGTCTTTCATCATCAAAAAATCCCCATGTTTCATAAGCGCAAGATTCTACACTTACTAGGTCCCCTTCCCTATGTTCGACTCCGGCCGCTATTGCTACAAAATTAGTAGTAGTGCCGTGGATTATAAATTTTATTTGGCTCGAACCTTCGACAAGTCCCGTCAGGTAACCAAAGGAATAATGTACAAGAGCTTGGATCTCAACCTTGGTCGGATTATTTGGACTGAGATCCTTGCCTGTGGACATAAGAATGTGGGGAGACTTTTCTTCTCAAGTCTGATCACGAAACTCTGTAGATTAGAATGAGTTAAGCCTGAGGCTCATGAGGAGAGGGAGATCGGTAAGACTTCCATAGATGCGAGCTTGATCAGAAAGCTCATTACAAACTACAGACAAAAGGTGACCTCTCCTGAAAAGAAGGCACAACAGACTCCTCCCACTTCAATACCTCTAGAGCCTTCCACAGCGGTAGATGCAGCCACAACTCCAGCGCAACCTTCAACCCTTCAGCAGCAACCTGATCTACTCGAAAGTTTGAGATGGAATGATCAAGAGTGTTTTTGACAAACTGGTAGAGAACATTGACGACTAACTCCCTCTATTCCCGGAGATTAATTTAGACTCGCCTAGAGGCAATGGAGGCGACCCTTCCAACGCCTAGGGGAGTTTTCTTTTCACTTATCTATTCTTTCATTGCATTTATTTATTCATTCTTGATAGGTTGATAGGATTATGGGGTCTACTTGTTTGTTGTTTTCTTTTGTCTTTTGTTTTGTCTTATTTTGTTTATTTTGTTAGGACAGCGAGTCTTTGTTTGTTTGTTTTGTTATTTGCTTTTTCTATCTTAGTTAGGTTGTTTTGTTGCTTTATGTTCCTTTTGATTGTTTTATTTTGTTTTTTTTTTTTTTTTTTTTTTTTTTTTGTTCAATAAAATTCTAAAAAAACATCTCCTTGAAAAAAAAAAAGTATTTGAAGATTTCTGAAAGTTAAGTATGCTTTTGTTGGTTTGTTTGTTTTTTAGCGTCCTTAATGATGATAACTAAACCTCTCTCGACTCTTTAAATACTTTAGCAACTTCGAGTTTTTTCAAAACAGGAAACCTAAATAAACTTTTCTTTCCATAACACATTCAAGTCCAAACTCACCTTATGCTTTGACTACCAAAACCTTTAGGAAGTTTAGACTTGATCTTAGTTTGTTAATCTTTTTCGTCTCTCCTGATATGTTTTTCATGTCTTAGTCAATGGGGACATTGACCCGCTTAAGTTTGGGGGGGGGACAATTTTGCTATTTATACCTTTTTTATCATGTTACCTTTTTGCTAGTGCTAAAAAAAAGAGTAGAAAAACCAAGGAGATACTCCTCCTTCTTGAGCAAACTGAGTAACCAGGGATGGTCATGACAACCATGATTTCCACTGAATGAAAGGTGAGTTTGAGAAGTGAGTATGTGTCACTGTCTTAATAGTGAGTTATGCTTGTAGTCAGCTACTTTCACCACAAAGTGTTAGTATGTTAGAACAAAGGTGTAGATGACTATGAGGCTCTCTTAGAAGGAAGGAAGACAAGAAAAAAAACCTAACAACAACTTATAATAAGTTTGAGGGAGGGAAGTCAAATTTTCTTTTCCAACTCAAGAGTTAGGATAACTTGTGAAAGAAAGAGGCTACTCTGAATAATGGTTAGGTTGAAGAACAAGTGGTAGAGGTGGGAATGCATGATAATGTTTTATCTTAAGAGGGGTGAGTGAGGGTCTAATGTGAGAGAATCTTGTTATTGTCTCAAAGTGTTAGGAGCTGAGATCGTTCATGAAAGGCAACCTCATGACTTAAACTTACCTATGAAACACATACTTTATTTCTTGATTATGTTGTTGTCTAAATTGCTTGACGACAACCAATGACTTAAGTTTGGAAGTGCGATAACACTCATTTATGTGCATTATTTATTTAGCCTTAAAAACTTGGATTATTGCTAGGAAAACAAAGACTCGGTGCTTAATTTCTTATCATTCGAAGTCAAAATAGTCAAAATATTACAGATCATGATAGAAATCTTAAAATATAGAATTTATGCTTAATTTTTGTAAAAATAGTGTATTTTAGTAAGAATTGATCAAGTTTAATAGTTTTGTGCAGAAGTCCAAATTTAAGTTTGAAATACGCCTACATCTGGAAAAGTAAAGTTTAGCAGAGCAAAGGATAAGAAGATTTGCACCCACATCTGGAATCCAGCAAAATATGACATAGTCAAGAAATGTGGAAAATGCGTTCAAGATGTGCCCGCAAACTGATAAAGAAAGAACCGCCAAGCTTACGGCAGAAAGCATCTAAGCAAACACACGAGGAAATGCGTCGCATTTGCGGTCGCAACTGGCCTTTCCGACAGAATCCCGAGATTGGCGGGATTTTGATAGAAGAAGTGGAGGAGAAAGACTTGTCTCCCCTTGATAAAGGCAAGAGCAAGTTAGATAAAGAGGAGAAAAAACCTTAGTTTTAGTCCTAGTTGTTTAGAGCCTTTCATACTTTGTTGCAAGTGTTATTTACATTCTATTTTTGCTTGATTTCAGTTGTAAGTTCAATTCATGTACTTTTCGTTTATCAATATGAATGAAAGTTTATTTTATATTTCGTGTACTTTCAATTCTGTCTTGCATTTTAGTTTCACCAATGAGTTAAGCTTTTACTTGAGGATTCAAGTATATGGATATCTTGAGTAGAAGAGAGTCCCACCTATGCAAAAGCAACCTTGCTCCTTCTTAGTATTGTTTGTTTTTGTTGAAGTTTAAGTTTCATTATTAGCTTAAACTAATCACTTGAGTTAACATAGTTTGTGTTCAGCTGGTGGCCAAAAGTTTGGAGTCGGGTGCGTGGGTTCGCAAAAACAATAGTGGAAAAGATCCTAAAAATAGAATTGTTTTTTACATCCTAGAAATAGGACTAGAAACCACCAAGGTTTTATAGTCGTGTGCGTGATTTATTTAAGATTTAATTAGCCCTAGAAATATGTGTTTTAGTTAGTTTAGTCTTCTAAAGGCACCAAAAGCAGAGTTGAATAGGAGTCAAACTTATCTCACAACTAAGTTGTCAGGGCAATTGCAGATGCAAACTAGTAGTAATCTGTCTACACCATGTTTATGTGGACACTTATAGGTAATATTCTCCAAACACTGTATACTTGCTGAGCAAATTGCAAGCGCAAAGGTAGGCGCATATTCTGCTTTTGGTTGATATTTACTTGAATTTCCCATCTTATCTCATATATCTTACTTGCTTTGTTTTATTTGCTCTCATCAAATCAAAACACTATCAATATACTTCTTTTTTAGTTATCATCTCATGGTTGCAAATTTAGAGATTCTTGTATTCAAAATTATAAAAGTGTATAATTTAACCTATTAGATTCAAAGACTAACTAATAATTTAACCTATATTATAAGTTAAATATAAGAGTGTACACGGGTTGGGGGGATTTTTTGGACCAACCGAAAAATTCGAGTTGGTCGGATTGTCGACCCGAATGAACTGAACTTATATGGCAAGCCAACCCAACCCTTCTATTTTCATATTGGGTTGGTTTGGGTTGTTGGATTGTCTTTTTTTTTTTTTTAATTATTTAAAATTCTTTTTAAAAATATTTATGCTTATCCACAACACTATAATGTAAATTTCAAGACATAAAAGTCTATATTATTTAGATTAAATAAAAATAAAGTTAAAAGAAATATAAAACAATATTAAAAAAACATGAGAAAATAGTATATAAAAAACACCAAAAAATAATATATAAAAAAACACGAATTCGATACTTTAGAGGCTCAGAACCACAGAGGAGGGCCAAGACCACTCTACCATAGAGGTGTACACGGGTTGGGTTGGGTTGGGTTGAGGGGATTTTTTGGACCAACCCGAAAATTCGGATTGGTCGGGTTGTCGACCTGAATGAACTGATTGAATATGGCAACCCAACCCAACCCAACCCTTCTATTTTCGGGTTGGGTTGTCGGATTGTCTTTTTTTTTAATTATTTAAAATTTTTTCTTTTTTTTTAAACATTATTTAGATTAAATTTAAAAAAAAAAGTTAAAAAAAACCTCAAAAAATAATATATGTAAAAAATAAACAAAATTTTGGCATTATTGAAGCCCGAACTCAAGCCAAGAAGTACCACAAGGGCGGAGTACAACCACTATGCCATAACAAAAAATTGTAAAATTATGCGGCATATATAATATATAACTGTTCGATTCGGTTCGAGTTGAACCGAGCCAAATTTCCTCAAACCCGTGAACCGAACCGAATTTTTGGTTTAATAAAAATTTAACCCAACCCAAACCGAACAAAATCTCAACCCAACCCAACCCTTACAGTTTGGGTTTAGGGTTTAGGGTTTAGGGCTTACGGTTTGGGTTGGGTAGTCCGGGTAGTTCGGGTTGTCGGGTTTTTTGTACACCACTACTCTACCATACCCTGAATATGAAAAATATTGGTATATATATATATATATATATTTCGATTTGGTTTGAGTTGAACCGAGCCAAAATTTCTTAAAATGAATTACAAACTTGGATGTGCTTCCGAGATGTCCGGTTTTTTTGTACACCCCAGTTAAATATTCAAGATACTAATGATTATAAAATGAATTAAAAGTAATTCCACAAAACATAAAAGAAATAAACCATGAACCCTATAAATATTATTAGTTCACGTTTCAAGTTTTTCCTAGGTGATACCATGCTTTACCATTAAAAGGAATATTCAACAAATATTCAACAGATTGATAGACGAAAAGGAGATGGAAGTAAACACTAAAAGCAATTAAATAAAATACCAAGACCCAAATCTCTTTGAGTATAAGGAACAAAATCTTTTCATCTCAAATCTTAAAGCAATCAGCTGCGGATTCAGAATAATTCAATCCCCACAGGCCATCTAAGCCACGAGAGTGCTGGCAGTAGTAGACTCGCTGCAGAGTGAAAGACCATGCATGTGAGTAAAACAATAATGACACGGATATGGTGGTACGTTACCAAAAAAGGAATTTAAAGCCAATAAGCTTGATGAACTTTGCTCTCAAAATTTATTATTAGTAACAATTGATGTCTATTTATTAGACTTAAAAAACGTTCAACACACCCAAATCACAAACTTGGATGTGCTTCATTGACAAATAGTCAAACCAATTCACAAATCTTTTTGAACTTTCATTTAGAAAGTATATAAAGGAAGCTAACTATTTGTCTAATACATCCAAATCTGAAACTCCTTAAACGAACCACCAAAAATAAGAAATAGAAAAGTATTACATATGAATTTAATCTTAAACATTTCATCAGAATTGCCAAAGTGTAGCAAAGTTAAAGCAACAAGTTCTAAATTGAAATAAGAAATACACAGGTTATTTACGAGCACGTTTAAAACTAAGGAACGGACATCAATATGCTAATCTACTGACAGAAATTTCCATATCAATAATTAAGCAATCAATGGCATTTGAAACTAAGTGGCGAAAAAAATAAAACCATATGAAAGCTACAAATCAATAAGAACAGGTCAGTCTTACTATTTCCAGACGGGAGGAAGCTTCTTTGTTTTCTTGTAGTAGCGAGCAAGCCTGTGAATTCTGCTCTCAACAAGAATCAAACGAAATTTGGAGTCCTTATCCTTCCTGTTCCTTTCCAAATGCTTCCTAATTGACACTGCCTTCTTAATAAGGTGGTATAAATCCTCTGGAATTTCAGGAGCAAGACCTGCACACCCATTCAAGTAAAAATCAAATGATCAGACTCTATACACTTTGGACATGTTTGGAAGTGATTTTGTAAAGGACAAAACTCAAACACGACTTTTTTTTATATGACGCCCAACATGTCTTTAATCATCCAAACTCATGTTTGATGGTATTAAATGGCCAATGGAGTTTAAAAATCAAAGTCCAAACATTAAAATGAATTAAACCAACCATTTTTCACAAAAATTCCTATTTCTAAAATCACTCTCAATCCCTTACACACCTAGCATCCAAAAATCTGAACCCTAAAAGGGCTATCTTGAAGTAGAGAACAGATAAGCTAAACTTATAATGAACGCTTCCAATTATCTCACAATTTTCTGATTCCCAAAAACTCACTGTTTCTCTACCAAGGAAAAAGAAAGTGTACCGTGAGCCTTGAGGATACGCAGAATCTTGCTTCCTGTAACGCTCTTAACTTGCGCTATACCATGAGAATCACGAAGAATAACACCAATTTGCGACGGTGTAAGACCCTTCTTCGCAAATTTGCAAATGTTCTCCGCCACCTGAAACCCAAACCAGGTAACAATCCATTAACAAAAGCCACACATACAGCTTCTACACCGGCACTGAAACAGAAAAGGATGAAAGCACTTCATGCACATAAAGGCCAATTTCGCAGTATAATAAGAAAGAGAATGAAATTAGTTCCTTACATCTTGTGAAGAAATCTTCAGCCAACTTGGTGGAGTTCTCTTGTATGGCAGCGCTGAGGCAGAAATACCCTTACTATTGCACACAAAACCCAGAAAACCATAGTTAGGGTTAGCGATACCTAAATCAGCAAAAGTAACAAAGATAGATAGATAGAGAGGGAGAGAGAGAGAGACCCACGGCTGTGCATACGACCCATGGCGGCGGAGGCGGTGGCGGCGGCGGCGGAGACTGAAGTGCGATGGAACTTCGGCTCTTCTACCTTCTATGCTCTGCTAGAAACCCTAATTTCACAATTGGGATTCTAGGACGAGGATGAAAGGAATCAATTTTAGATGGATCCTTAATTTTTGTAGTTTTGGGCCTGGCCCAATATTTAATGGATCTTTCACTATACCAATCTTGATGGGCTTGGGGTAGCCCAATTGGGCTAAAATTGGAATGGAAAATACACAAATTAAGCCCACTAACCACTTTGGAATGTAAATTTTCATTATAAATCACATTTTGAATATTGTTTCAACAACCATGGTAATTCTTTTTTTACATATTGTCTTTTTTTTATTATTTATTATTATTAACATGTTGGTTGTTTTATTTAAAATTCAGATAGATTTTGGTTATTTATGAGTAGGGGTGACATTTTTTCTGGGGGTCAAGTCTATTTTAATTCCTTCAAAAATCACAAACAAATCAGTTAAATATTGTAAGTTAATAGAAAAAGTGATGGTTGTTAAAATAAATAATAAAAATAAAAATCTTATGTGTAAATTGTGCCTTGTCGAAGGTACAAGTTTTATGTCAATTGAGTTATACTCTTATTAGCCTCCTTTCACATTTTGTACCAAAATTTAAGGAAATTTTTCCATTGGATTTAGTATTGTTTAAGTTTTTATTTGGTATTTTGAAAAGTTTTTATATGAGAACAAGCATGTATTTTTCTTTTAAACAAATAGAAAAACAATACACATTTTTTTTTTTTAGAAGAAAAAAAAAACAATACACATTTTTTATTGATTTATAAATACTTCAAATGATCAATTTTATGAAATATTACATAGTAATCATTATGGGAAAAAATGTGCAAAGTTAAAGAATGATCTCTCTAATCCCATCCAATTTTTAAAATAATTAAAAAAATATATAGACGAAGAGAAAAAGACATGGATTTTATAACTTTTATTGCCACTTTAATAACATTTCCATTTCTTACAGATGAGTTTTCTAATTCATTCTTCATGTTTTATTAATTTTATAATTAACTCGAAAATAGTTCAATAAATAAGATATTAGTAACTTAGAATTTCAAAATCTAACTCCACATTTATGATTTATATTCTTAAAAAGACATTAATTTTACTCCATTCTAGAGGCCATTGGGTGTTAAAAATAAAAAATAAAAAATAAAAAATAAACCTTCAAGCCTTTAGTTCATGTTCCACAGTGTTAATGGGCCTTTCCATGTGAGTTTTTTTTTTTTTTTTTTCCTTTTCTTTAAATCTATCATGTAAACATTCAACCTCATAAAGTTAAAAAAGTTTAAAAGTTGAAATAAATAAAAATAAAATAAAATAAAACACTCACCCGAGTTTAAATAAATTCCGACCCTAAGAGACGATTTCGATTATAGTGTTTAATAATTTTTCAAAGACGACTTTAAATGAATTTCATCTTAATAAATTTGTTTTCGGAAAGATAGTTGACCTAGTTATAATTGTCTTTTTAAAGATTATTCATATTGTGATTACAATTATTTTGTTTTTGTTAATACTAATAAATAGGCATTATTTTTGAAAAAACAAAAACAATAAAGTTCTTATAGGAAAAAAAGAAACCCTCTTTTTGTGATGATTTAGCTAGTAGGGCCAATGTAGGATAGGGTTGTTCAATTTGTTACACTTTTCCATTTTGCCATCATAGGAAAGGAAAAGGCCTTTGGAATTAGATGCTTAGTTTAAAGAATGCTAGTCTACGATCGATCAATATATTCGTGTTCTTTTCACTATGATTACAATTTTCTTCCATACATAAATATTTTTATCACTATTTTTAAATTAAAAATATCGTTACTTGAAAAAGGTTATTAATATCTTAACCAGTTACATCATGTTTAAGTTATTGCAAAATGGTATGAATAGAAATCATTTGTATCATTTCATTTAAATTTTCAACTAAGGGAAAATAAATTTGAATGAAAGAAATAGTTTAAACCACACATTTATTTTTAAAAAAATAATTAATTGAGTATTTATTTAGCAAAACTAAGTTGAGTATCTTTTGGGAAAAGAAAAAAGATAAGAGGACCAAACAAATTAAAAAGTAGGGTTTAAAAGGGCCCAAAAATTTGAACTTCCAAAACACATGCAATGCAATGTAGGGTCCATAAGGTGTTGTCAAAAATCAATTAAAGTGGGTTTTATCCCTAATATTCAATTTGGCCCATTAATATTTCAAATTACAGAGTTCATTAATTAAGGGTAAATTTAGAAAAGATGTGAAACAAAACATAGAAATGGTAGGTAATTAAACTAATTTATTATTTCTAAAAATGTGGAAAAGTGTTGTTGAATATTTTTTTCTTCTTAATCAAAATTTTTATAATTAACACTAACATTTGATGAACATAAAATAAAAGACTATGTAGTTAAAAACGAGTTTTAAGAGTAACAGAGTTTAGAGAAAGAGAAGGAAAAAAAAAGCAAGAACATTTGCATACTTCACTATTATTGTTAAATATTTTGTTGAAATGTCTAGTGGTTGACTAGAAATATCAGCTCTCATGAACACTAATAACCCGACTTTCTTTGCATGATACCTAAAACGAGGTAGGTGATCGATGGTGTCATATTAGATCAAGTGTCGAGGAAAAATAGTCACCACATAACAACTGTTGAACCTCCAGGTGTTTAAAGAGTTGTCATAATTAGAGATGAATATCAAATTTAATACTCGATTTGAGTTTAAAAGGAAATTTAATTATGATGGTCACCACGTAACAACTCTTGGATCTCCGGGTGTCGGCAGACCGTTTGTCGACTGTTCTATTTCAACATTCTTCCCGACGCAGACAAAAGCATTGGAAAAGCCTTTGCCGACGCGTTTTGGTATTTTTGTCGATGTCTGTGCGCGTCGGAAAAAATCCGAATTCCTATAGTGTCACATGTATCAATTTTTTTTATTTTATTTTGAAAAATATTAAACTATATTTCATATACAACATTATGCTTCATAGATCATAGGTGTCCACCCAATTAGAAGGTTCTAAAAATGTCTTTCTTCAATTAATGAAATGCAAATAATAATTCACTATAATCATATATGAGAATTAGATTAGAACCAAACAAAAGAAAAGACTAAAGTAAAGAAATCATGAGGCTTTCTAGAAAAGAGATATGGGTCAATTTTTTCAATTTTACCAACTTTTAAATTATACCTGAAATGTCCCTTTTACATACTTTTTTTTTCTTCTACTTTCCTTTTGGTGGATGGATGGGTTGGCATTTCACAGTTACTTTTTGGTTGCATTTTTCCATGTCCTCACATAGTTAAAGAGATGCCCTTTCAAAGGACAACTGCCCTTCATCTTCATCTTGATGTTGACTCCTATTAGTTTAACAAACTCACTTTCTTTCCTAAATGGAATCTAATAAAAATTTAGACGTTGTTTGATAACTATTTGATTTTTTGTTTTGTATTTTTGAAAATTATACTTATTTTTCTTCAATTTTCTTACAATGATTTTTATCTTTGTTAATGACACATTTGAATTCTTAGCTAGCCAAATTTCATAAATGAAAACAAATTTTTTAAAACTATTTTTTTTAGTTTTCAAAACTTGACTCGTTTTTTTTAAAACATGAAGATGAGGTTGATAACAAAACAAAGAAATTTATAATTGGAAATAGTGTTTATAAGCTTAATTTTCAAAAACCAAAAACCAAAAACCAAATGGTTACTTTGGTTCTTCATGTTATTATTTTATCAAATTAGATTATTTTCTTATGTCATGTGTTGTGCCAAATCATTACTCACTAGTCTAATTTAATATGTCATGTTATTATGTTTTTTTTTAAAAAAAATGATGTTAATAACATAAACTTCTAAGAATCAAATTTGAAAATTTAAAAATTTATGAACTAAATAGGCACTTACCTTTTCAAAAAAAAAAAAAAAAAATGTGTTACCCATTCAAAATTTTTAAACTATATTAATAATTTAACTTCAATGATATTTATAAAATTGAGTTGTTAAATAAAACTTTACATAAAGATATACTTCTCCCATACTAATTTTGTCCCATGTTTATGTGAGCATAAATGCATGCTATATTTAACTTTTTTAGAGAAAAATATATATGGAATGACACTTTATAGGGTTATGAACATTTTGAATTAATTAAAAATTATTGTCTTTCTCTCTCTTTGATAACTTCTAAATTAAAAGAGACAAGATGTGTCAATGGGCTATTGACTCATTTATTATTTTGTTTAGTTTAATGAAGCTTAGTTAATAAAATAAAATTAGAATAATAATTGTAAAGGATATTGACAAAAAGAAAAGACAAGAAGAAGAGGAGGCTACATGTGAAGGGAAGGGAAGGGAAGGTCCAATGCCACAAAGATGTAATGAAAAAGCAAAATATGGCACTTACATTTAATTGGTTTTTGGGTTTTTTTGCATGGGATTTTGGAAAAGTAAACTGAAAAAAGAAAAGAGGAAAAGCATTGTAAAAATTATAATGATAATAAAAAAGAACAAATTAAACTTTTTAAAAAGTTTTTGAGTCAGAAATGAGCTGCCCAAGAAATTTTTTTTTGCACAATCCCATCCCAACACTTTTCATGTCCATTGGGAGAGTGGATTTGGAGAAACACACCCATCTCCATTCCATGCCCTAAAAAGTATCACAACCTTTTAAATATTAATAATCTTGTTAGATTTTCATTTTTCTTTTATCATTAAACTTTTAATTTCCATTTTGTAACTCAATGAAACTTTTTGGAGTTATTTTAAACTAAAAAAAAAGTGTCTAATACGGATTTAAATTTTAAACTGTGTTTAATAGATTTCTAAACTTTAAAAATTGTCTAATAGACTTCTAAATTTTTAATTTTGTGTTTGTTAGGTCTTTACAGTTTCAACTTTGAGCTTAATAGTTTTTTTAACTTTAATCTTATATGTCAACTTTCAACTTTTTATTTGTCAAAGTGAGTATAGCTTAGAGGTAATTGACATGTTCCCTCGACCAAAAGGTCAGAAGTTTGAATTCCCCTACCCACAATTGTTGTTGAAAATGTGTGAGTGAAAGTATCATATACAATGAGTTTGTATAAAACTAGACCATGAAATATTTAAATCTCTCTTTATAAATTTGTTAATTGAGAAGATTAATATTTCACAAGATGATCATATGCGACTCAATCTTAATCTTAAGTGAATTATGAACTCATGCTTGTGAGAGCTCATCTTTTGATTTGCATGGGTAAGAGTGGCTTTTGTAGTCAATTTAATAAGTTTACCATTTTGGGGACTTGACCAAACACAGAGCTGAGAACATAAATTTCACAAGATTGAATTTGCTTCTTCCCTTATAGGAAAAGTTGATGAGTAGTCACTACAAGAAATCAGACCTTTAGCGTCGAAAAAATTTCGTCGCTAAAAGTACAAATTCGACGCAAAGCATCGTCAGCGTCGAAAAAAAATTGGTCGCAAAAAACGTCGCTAAAGCTGTGTCGCAAGCTGGCTTTTGCGTCGAAATTTTGAAATGCGTCGCAGCATGCGACGAAACCCTAAAATGCGTCGCAACTTGCGACGAAACAACGAAAAAAGTCGCATACTTCGTTTTCAACATGTTTGCGACTGGAAGGAAGAATTCGTCGCAAAAACCTTGCGACGAAAAATAGAAATTCGTTGCAAAGCTTGCGACTAAATATATTTTTTCGTCGCACATTTCGATTTTTCCAAAACACCTATTTTCGTCGCAAGAATTGCGTCGGAAATTGTTTATTTCGTCGCAGATTTTAATTCATTTGCGATGAAAACCCTAAATTCGTCGTACAAATGATAGGCAATAAAAAATATATATATGTTAAGTTGTGTCATCTAATGACTCGATTTCATTTCAATTGTCCTGATTCACATTTTATACAAATAAGCATTGAACATATAAGAAATAAATATTTTACCAAAACATTCATCCACTTTATACAAATAATTAAGCATTCAACAAAAGTATGTTTCACACATATGAACATTTTACCCAAAGCCTTGCTAAGTTTAAGAGTTCCAAAAAATAAAGACCAAACAAGTATCCAAATACAAATACTACAGACATGTACTAAGTCTATGTTAGCTCCAAAAAAGTAATGTTCGTTTGGTCATTGTTGTCGTCAGCAAGTTTACTTCAATCCTGCAAATAAACAACATATTACATATTCATAAGTACACATGAACAACAAATCATTCTTAACCTTATTCACAAAGAGCATCACAATATAATAAAATGGCATATAATTAAGTCACAATTGCAATATAAGGTTTTCGTTGAAAAATTTTCACCCAATCTCATGTGAACAACTTAAGTTAAAAAGTCAATTCTTAAGAACAACCACGTGGACAACTATCATTAACTTAAAGAACGAATATGTTTCATAGGCACAATATTTACCTTTCATTAACTTAATTCAATGGGTCTAATTCGATATAAATCACATACTATGCTTAAATTACACAATAACTTTAAAACTTAAACAATGTTCAATAATCTCAAAGTGTAAGAAATAAACATTATATATAATATGTTCCATAGGCACAATATTTACCTTTCAAATCATAATTTACATCTAAACGAAGAATAACAAAGAAGTTTTGAATCAACAACTGACACAAGAGCAAACCCCCCTCTACTAAAACTATCTCAAGATTCTAAAATTAAACAACTTTCCCCCTCAAATCACAAATATAAAGAACTTTGAATCAAATATAAAACAACCCCCCACTCCCCTCAAATCTCAAATATAAACAATTTTCAAGCTTCAACAAATAAAACAACTCACTTTCAAAAGACTTAATAGGTACTTTAACACATTCCAACAAAATTCAATAGGCACAATATTTGTTTTCTCCATAATGTTTCGCCAACAAAACAAATATTCAATAGACCTCACGAAACAACACACTTTCAATGCACCTATTGTAATTATTTCTAAATGTTTTACCAACCAAAACAAAAATTCAACAAACCTCAAGAAACAACACAATTTCAATGCACCTATTGTAATTATCTTTAAATGTTTCACCAACCAAAACAAATTATAAATAGAACCTCAAACCACATGTACAACCTAAGTTAAAAAGTCGTAGTTCAAAAAACAATCACCAAACCACAATAAAATTACAAATAGAACCTCAAACTTTAAATCAACAATGGACACAACACCCCCCCTCCCTCCCCAATCCACATTCACTAAAAATAGCTAAAACAACTTTCCTCTAACTTTAAATCCACATTCACTAAAAAAAACTCAAACTTCAACAAATAAATCAACTCACTTCAAGTCACAAATATAAACTAACTCCTCCCCCTCAAATCCACATTCACTAGAAGAAAACTACATAAAGAGATATCTTCATTCAACAAATACAATGTCCCTCATCCAAAAACTACATAACAAATCTACAATATAAGTTCTTATTAATAAATTTCAATCACCATATGAATTAGTTACAACTAGACCATTCCAAAAAGTTCAACATAATTTAAATGTATAGGAAAAACATAATGGAAGTATATTTTACATACCTCTTAAAGCTTGTCCCAAAAACTTTATCTATCAACAAAATTTCTACACAACAAAAGTAACAAAAAAAACTTTCAAAACAAAATTTAACACTAAATAAACTAGAAATGGAGAAAAAAAAACTAGAAATTGAATCCAAAAATATATCACACTCTCTCATGAACGAAATTTAGGGAAAGATGGTAAGAAACGAAAATGGGAAGGGAAGAAACGAAAATGGGAAGAAACAAAAATGGGAGAGAAGTTACCCACGGCGACTATGGCGTTTTCCGGCGCTCTCCGACGGCTATGGCGTTTCCGGCGCTCTCCGACAGTCCAAGCACGCTCGGTTCGAAGAGAGAAGAAGAAAGAAGTCGAAGGGAGAAGAAAAAGACAGTAGGTGAACGAAAATGAAGGTGCTGGTTTTTTTTAAAGGCTGGTTTGCGACGAAAAGCCCAATTTCGTCGCAAGGCTTGCGACGAAAAGCTCAATTTCATCGCAAGCCTTAAAATGACTGATGGGCTCCCTGCACGAAAATTACACTGCACGAGATGACTGTCTTTTCCAAAGGTTGCGACGAAAATATAGATTTCGACGCTGACTATGCGACGCAAAGATAATTTCGACGCTGACACTTGCGACATTTGATTGATTTTCGACGCTGACAAGCTCATTGCACGTGATCATAAAGCTGATATTTCGATTTTGGAGGGAAATTTTGGTATTTGCGTCGAAAATAATGGTTTCGTCGCTGAGCAAGCGACGAAAATAGCATTTTCGACGCAAAGACTGTGTGACGAAACGTATTTTTCGACGCAAAGACATACGCTGGGGCTGGAAATTTTCATTGAGCGTCGAAATGTAACAAAACGTCGCAATGTTAGCGACAAAATGCGTCTTTTCGTCGCATGTTTGCGACTTTTGAGGTTTCGTCGCTGGTATTTCGTCACTAAAGTCCTTCTTTCTTGTAGTGAGTTCCCTTAAGTGTTGATTTTGAGACTTGAACAATGAGACCTCACCCTCTCACTAGCTTGAGAGGGACTTGGTTTGTGATTGAATCATATATAGATTGTTCATTAGAGGATCAATGGTACTTAAGGTATAAGATGTAATTATAGGGATAAAACGGACGTTTGTCCTAGCTATAATTACAGACAACTCGTGAATGATCAACTTGCATGTAATGCTTAATAACCATGGATACAACTTGTCCTATAGTGCATAAGAGATGCAACTCTAGGTTTATAGTGGAGTGACCTAGAGTTAATGAATGAAAATTAATTGATTAAAGAGTTTAATTAATTAATTTTGTATCATTAGAGCTTATAATCTGTAGGTCCATAAAATCTCCTTGCTAGATCATAATAACATTAAAGGATCAATTTAGTTGTTTTTTTTTTTTTTTTTTTGAAATGTTCAAATTAATATTATTGTATTTGATACATTAAATATTAAAATGATTAATGTATATTAGATACATTAAATAAAAATATATATTTGAAATTTGAATGAGATTCAAACAGCTGAAATATATATTGTAGTAGATTTGAATGAGATTCAAATAAGTATAATATATATTTTAATATAGTAGATATTAAAATATAATATTTTAATTATCTCAAAGATTTTTCCTAGGTCTCCGTAAATAGGACATTTCGGTTGAGTCCTGCAATAGATCATCTCCTCAATAGATAATTCTCCATAAACCTCTTTCCTCTCCAATCCCTATGGATTTTCTTCCAAAAGGCTCCCACAAGTCTTGGTCCTGTGTTTAGGTCATAGCAAGGAAGATTTGGAGGAAACCTTAGAGATTCGACCTCATTGGAGCACGTTGGAGCAAGAGTATTAAAGATCCGCTAGAAATTTCTCCATATTATTTCAAGGTATTTATTTGTTTAGCATATATTGTAGTTTTGTTCTAAATAAATCAAAGTTGATTCCAAATTTTCCACTGTGGGGTGAAATGTTCATTTCTATCAGTGGAACATTCTCACTTAGGGGCTGTTTGGGGCACTGAGTTGGTTATAATAGCTGGGGGTTATAATAGTCTGGGGATTATAATAGTCTGGGTGTTATAATAGTCTATGTTTGGGGTGCAGATTATTATAGTCTGGGATAAAATAGTCTGTGTTTGGGGTGCAGATTATTATAGTCTGGGATAAAATAGTCTGTGTTTGGGGTGCAGTGTTTTGGGATGCAGATTATTTTAGTCTGGGTTCAAATAATCTATGTTTCAAGCTGACTGTTTTTTTTTTCTTGACTTTTTTTTTTTATTATTTTCCTCATACAACTTTGTACTTCAAATATTAATAAAAAAAATGGGTTTAGTTGTAAAAAAAAATAAAAGTTTTGGGTACAGGGGTTAAATTATGTGTTTAACTTAAAAGGAAACAAAAATAACCTAAAGTAAAGATTGATTTTCTTTGTTTTAGAGTCATGGTTTTTTCACAAAATAAGTCATTTTATGATTTCATATAGAAAAACCATATTTGTTTCATTTATGTATTTCCAACATAAAAATGGTAAATGCTTATTTAAAACTCATTTTACCTTTATTATCAAAAGAATTAAATAAAATAGAAATCACATAAAATAAAAACTTGAGTAGTATTTTTTTTTTAAATTATTATTATCACGGTAAACTTAAATACGATAAGTATAATTTGGAATGAAACATATGGTACGATGAAGGTAAACATTCATATACTTCATTATCAAAAGTAATTATGTAATTAAACTCCATATTTATATATGTACAAAGACAACCTAGTATCTAACTCTCCCTAGAAATTTTATGATTTTTCCGATGACCACCAACAAATTTTTCGGCGATCGAATTTTTTTCCCTCTTTTTTCCTTTCATTTTCTTCTACCTCTTTTTTTTTTCTTTATTTTCGTTTTTTATATTTTTCGAAATGAAAATGAGAAGAAGATTTAAAAAAAAAAAAAAAAAGTCGCCGGAAAAGTCGTCGGTGATTGCCGGAAAAGTGGCCGGAAAGTCGACGGCGGTCGTCGGAAAAGTTGTCGGTGGTCGCCAGAAAAGTCGTCGGCCGGTCGTCGGTAGAAAAGTCAATGAGTCACATGGAAGAAAAGAGAAAAGAGTTACTGTAGAGAATGGATAGAATAATTGGGGTGAGTTGAATAGTGGTTACTGTAGCAACACGGAGGGGAAAAATAACCAACTCCACCCCTTATTTTTGTTGGTGCCCCAAACACTGGGTCGGTTATAATAGCGGGGGCTATTATAACCAACACAGTGGGCCAAACGGCCCCTTAGGGTAGAAACATGATTGACACCCCCACATTTTCATTGATATCTTTACCTTTATTTAGTCACTCCCAAACATTACTCCCCAAATATTTTTCTCTATTACAAACTTGTTGTAATTTGATAAAGTTTTCACCTAACTTTTGAATTCTATAACTAGTCTTTGTGGGATTAATACTTGGAATATGCTTTTTATATATTACTTATTGGCAATATGCATTTGCACTCGGCTAATTTCTTTTAAAGGATTTCAACCCTCAATAGTTTAGAAACATAATAGAAAGGTTCTTAAAATCAAATACGTATTAAACAAAACCTTAAAATTTTAGGAATAACCTTCTAAATTAACCTTATTATATTTTAGTTTCTATGTCTAGTTGGAATTTGGTTATTGAAATTTATGTGTTGGTAATTTCTTTTATTGAATTTTCGTGTTCTATTAATAAAATTCTAAGGTGACTATTAGATGAATTTTTGTTTAAAGTCACATATATCATATTAGGTATTAAAATTGAAAACCGACTTCTAAAGTTTGGTGGATAACAATTTTCCTTTAATAGTTCAAAAGCACATAGGTGTGCAATGATTCACACCTCTAACCTTTTGGTTGTAGTGATCTATTGTCCCTAATAAATGATATCAGAGTCATGGCGTTGACTTAGTCGTGTCAGTAGAATCCTTGGATGCCGAACAAAGAAGTTTTGAGCCCAAATAAGCAATCATGGTAGAGGTTTGTGATTGAGCTCTATCAAACTAGTGGCATGCTCCTAAGAGATAAGTTGGTCTAGATAAGAGCTAAACAAATAGATGACTATTTGAGAGAAGACTTGGTGGTACTTTTTTCGAGGAGAAGATTGTTGGAATGCAATCAAAGACTCACCTTGACTAGATAAGGGAAAGATCATGGGTATATAAGTGAAGACAACTATCTTTATTGGTATGAGACATTTTGGGTGGCAACAAAAGTAAAGCCCATGAGAGTTTATGCATAAAGTGGCCGATAGTATCATATCATTGTGGAGATATGTGGAGTGTCCATTATCCCTAATAAATGGTATCAAGAGTCATATCCCTAACTTAGTCGTGTCACATAAAAATGCTCAGTGGCGAACATAGAATCTAGGAGCCTCGAAAAAGACAATCATGCAGAATTGTGGGGCAAGTCCTCAAATGTCTAACAAGTGTGGTTTGAGGGTAGGATTGCTAAGGGTGCGTACCGACAATGTGATCATCCATGGTGGAACTCTATTAGATAGGCAATGTGTTTCAAAGAAGAAGAGTTGGCCTAAAAAAGAGTTAGATGGATATATGATTATTTGAGAAGAGGCACGTGGTATTTTTTTCAAGGGAAAGATTTTTGGAAATGCAAACAAAGTCTCACATTGGCTAGATAAAGGAAAAATCATGGATATATAAGTGAGGGATAATATTTTCATTGGTATGAAGTCTTTTAGGTGGAATCAAAAGCAAAGTCGTGAGACTTTATGTCCAAAGTGGACAATATCATACCATTTTGGAGATGTTATGGTTTGTTGTAAGGAAAAATATAGATATACTTTTTTTTCCGAGTACAACAATGTGAGGTGGAGGATTGAACCTTCAACCTAAACAAAGAAAATAGGTGTCATTTATCCACTAAACCATGGTTAAATTGGCGATGAACTTCAAATTTGAATTGCACAAACTTGAAAATGTGGTTTAACTACCAATCTGAACATAGCTTAGTAGATAGGACTCCCTAAAAGTGTTCGATTCTCAACTCCGTAATTGTTTAACTAAAAAATGCATTCTAACTAACATTTACATCTACCAACGTTAACATAATTTAACTCATTAAAGACATTTATGATAAAACCTCGACCAAATCGTTGGACGTTGAAATTTCCACCTCTCATATCATTGGAAAAAAAACTAATATTTGAATCTTGATTTTCTATTGCCTTTATGTTAGTTTATTTGGTTAGAGAATGAAACATAAAATGAAAAACCTTCATCATAATTTTGTGTTTTTTTACTGCATTTTTTATTTTAATATCTGATCATGATACTATTTGTGAGAAATTTTGTATTATCATATTTTTTTTCCTAATACTTAACAAACTTTATCAATCCACCCATAGCTCAAACTCAAGTCATTAAGATATAAGCAACTTATTTTAATGGTCAAGTCCAATTTACATCACATTTGTGTTTAAACTATGACTACATTTTTTTAAAAAGAAAAAAAAAAACATGAATCATAAATTTAGTTATTTAAAAATGTATCTTTTAGTTTATATGTTTTAAATAATTCTTAGTGCTTCAAAAATAAATAAATAAAATAATGGGAAAAATACCCTTTTGGTCCATGAGGTATGGGTTAGGTTTCATTTTGGTTCCTAAGTTTTCAAACTCGACATTTTTACCTTGAAGTTTGAATTTCGTTTCATTTTGGTCCATTCGTCCAATTTTTCGTTAATTACTAATGGATTGTTGACAGTGGCACTGTTTTTTTATTTAATTTTTTAAAAAAATTTAAATTATAAAATAATATTAAATTAATAAGATATATTATTATTTTTTCATTTCTTTCTCATCTTCTTCTTCTCCATAACCCTATCTTCTTCTTCTTCTCCATAAAGTGAAACACAATTCAAACCTCAGGGGTAAAAATGTCGAGTTTGAAAACTTAGGAACCAAAATGAAACCTAACCCAAACCTTGTGGACCAAAAATTATTAGAAGAAGAAGAAAAATGGGAGAGAGAAATAAAATAACAATAAAAAATAAAATAATAATTTTTAAAATTAATTTAGTATTATTTTAATTTTTAAAATTAAAAAATATATATTTTTTCAATAAAAAAATATGTGCCACGTCAGAATTCCGTTAATTTCTAATGGAAAAATGGATGGAGGGACCAAAATGAAACAAAATTTAAACCTCATGGACTAAAATGTCAAGTTTGAAAACTCAGGAACCAAAATGAAACCTAACCCAAATCTAAGGGACCAAACGTGTATTTTTCCCTATAATTTATAATACATTATAATATACATATTTTATTTAACAGAAATGAATTGAGTTTATAATATAAAATACTATATTTATTAAAGCTTTTATCTTTTTTTTTTTTAATTTAATTCTGCATTTTAAATTTTCAAATACAAAATCGGGATACACGAAAAACATAAAAAAAAAAAAAAAAAAAAAAAAAAAAAATTGTTTTTAGAATTTCCACTATTTGGATCACAGAATCTTAATACAGTTTTAAAAACACATTTGTCAAACGCACATTCACTAAACCCAGTGAATTCGAAAACACAAAACAGAATTTGAATTGCCTACCAAACAAATCCTTAACGGTCCAAATCGATGAAACTACCAAAAGTTTGGAAATAAATAAATAATAAAAAGTTGTGAGCATGAAATGTGTTTTTTTTGTGTGAGAGAGAATTGTCCTTATGTTAGGTGTTGTTGATCATTGACGAGAAAAATAAACAACAGTATCATTTGTCAGAGATCCAAACACCATCATAAACATTTTGAATAAATTGTAGGTCCATCATGGTCGTGTTCATTTCAAAATTCCCTCAAAAATAAAAACTTCTAAAGTGAAGAAACAAAATTCTAAAGTTTATATAATTTCGTAGAAAAAAAATGTCTAAAGTTTATATAAATTTTAGGTAGAATATCCCATGAAAGAAAAGTACGAGCATGGAAGGAGTTGTTATGATGCTTCTTCTTCACAGTAAAGTATTGGAAAATTAATCATCATGGGTTGGCTCTAATGGTCAATGAGGGCCATAGAAAAAATAAAGGGCTTGGAGGGAATGGGTTCAATCTGTGGTCGCCACCAATATCCTACGAGTTGTAGTAGGGTCAGGCAGTTGTCCCGTGAGATTAGTCGAGGTGCAAGCATCAAAAGTGAGTCCCCCCATAAGAATCAACAAGTTGGAGAGAGCATCAAAAGTGAGTGTGAGAAAGTGGGAGAGTCTTTTCCTATGCCAACAAGAACATGACTTAATTGGAATAAAGCTTGTATTCTGACCAAGAGGTCGAAGGTTCAATCCTCCACCCCACATGTTGTCAAAAATTTTTTAAAAAAAAAACCATGGCACTTTCCAATGGAGAGAGATCTTTTTCTAGAAAAGTCATGAAATGAAGAATGGCATTTTCCTTTTTTGCAAGTTCAATAAAGACATGAATCCATTTGATTCCACATTTGTCTCTATTTATTGTGACTTTACAAAATGCTACCATCCAAAAAACCCTTGATACATGACAAAATTAATTTAATTTTCTAGAATATTCATTTTTGTAAGTTGCATCATAAGTTTGATTCTTCTGTATGTGATATATATGCAATGGACCACACATGTCTTACTTCTAAGTTCTAAATAAGTTTATATATTATTACTTTTTTTTTTTTTTTGCGCATGTGATTACTAAAATGTTTTTTCTATTTCACTTTAAATCAAGTTACAAACTTTATGTCAATTGAATCATGTTTTTGTTGTCTTCCTCCATCCAACACGTTTTATGTTAATTGAGTCATGTTCTTATTGTCTTCCTCCAACCTTGACCGTAACAAAATTTTGAAGAAAGTTAAATTGGATATACTCGCAAAGTCAAACAAAATAATGGATTTGTTGAAATTGAAATTCAAGGAGACCAATTTGAAAGGGCGATTTTTTTTTTTTTTTTCTCTTTTTTGGGTACTTTTTCTTAGCAATCAGATTTTAATTGGTACCTTTTACACTCTTACCGTACCTCAATTTTTACCTTTTAATAATTTTCTGTTGAAAGATCATTAGAAATATATATACATATTAGTTCAATAAATTGTAAAACATTAGAAAAAAATATATATATTCTAGTTCAATAATTTTCTATTGAAAGATCTCATTTGAAAACAATTGAATCATTAGAAGAAAAAAAATATTAGAGTTTTTTTTTTTTTTTTTTTTTGAAACTAATAAATTTGATAGAGTTATTCCATAGTTGATTTAGTGCATTAATCAAACATCATTTTATACAAAAGTTGGACTTATTAAAATTAGTGAATTTTTGCAGCTTTTTACATGGTTTTTTTTTTCTTTTGTAAAAATTAGTAGGTGAATTGGTACAAATTGACAACCCTCATCTAAGTGTATGGTTTAATTTGATTAAATGAAAGGCTTAGGATGCAAATTGATATAGTCTTTCAAATTTATGGTAAAAATTATTTTTTTAAATAAAAATAAAGAAATATATTATATTTCTCAGAATACCAAAAATTCATTTCATGTATTAAATCCTATAAATATTCAAATATTAAAAAAGCTACACATTCTTCTTCTTCTTCTTTTTTACCCATATTCTGAAGTTGCATTCACTTGTTGAAAATGAGAGCCATGAGGTGTTTACTATTAAGTTAAAATTTAGTTTTTTTTTTTTTTTTTTTTTTTTTTTTTTTTTACAACATGTGGAGTGAAAAAAATCAAGCCACAGACTTCTTGGTCATTAATACAAGTTTTATGCTAATTGAGCTATACTCATGTTTTAATTTTGACTCTTCATTACCTGGATTCGTTGTAAATAAATTTTCATTCTCATTCTATTCAATTATTTAAGTTAATTAAATGGAATATCATAATAAATGCAAAAGACATGTGCATTGAGGCACATGCACACAGTGCAATAAATCTCAAACAGCCCTAATTGTAATTAATCCCTATGGCTACTTGACCTCATTCAAATATGAATATTAGGATAAATTATTCAAATTAAATGTTGTTTTTCCTAAACAACATTACCATTCAAATTGAAAATTTTTAAAAATAAAATATAAAGATATGAATTGATGACTCTAAGAAGTTATTAATACTCCATACTGAATTGAATTATGCTCAAAAGTTGCACTATTAAAATGTTTAAGAAAATCAATCAACTCTTATTTGGATTCATAAATTAGTATTTTCTTTTTCATTTTTTAATAATTTATAATTTAGACTTTTGTTTTTTAGTATTATAATTCAAACATGAGGTGGGAATTTACTTAATTTTTTGCTTCTTAATCACATGGGTTGGTTGGGGGTTTTCTTTTTCACCCTTTAACCACATAAATTGGTTAAGGGTGGCCATTGAGTTGGCATATATTAAGAGGTAAAATGACAGAAAAACAAAATTAATTATTTTTCTAAAACTAAAAAACTAAAATACTAAAATAGATAATATACATAAAAGTTAATGAAAAAAAAAATTGGCCAAAAGTTTTAATTTGATTTTTTTTAGTTGAACAACCATGAGACTGATTGGAACCTCTATCTTTTTGGTTGGAAGCAAATGATATGCTGGAGTTGGCCTAATTTTGGGTCCGTTTGGAATACATTTTAATTTAAATGTTTTTCAAGAATGCATTTTTTAAAGAACATTTTGTATAAAAATTATTTAGAATTTGAACACTCATATGTGTGAAGAAGAAAAGTCCTCTGTTTTGTGCTGGCGACGGGATGAGGGAGTTCCTCCTCCCTCTCTTTTCCCCTCTCCTTCGTGCACCGCGACCCCCCTTCCCCCAGTTTTTTTTTTCTTTTTTTTTTCTTCTTTCTTTCTCTCCCTCACCATCTCCTTCCCTCTCGCCATATCTCTCGCCGATAGTCTAGGATTATTCCAGATCTCGAGACCCAAATCTTGCCGCGAGTTCAAACCAGAACTTGTCGCCTAGATCTCGCCGCAAGTTCAGAATCGAAGACCCAGATCTCACGGTTTTGGTGTGCTGAAGTCGAAAGCGAGAAAGAGAGGGAAAGTCGGCCAGAGAGAAGAATAAATCAGAGCTGCTAGGTCGCACACGGCTACTGTTTCGTGGGTACTAGGCTGGGCTGGGCAGAACGAACGACCACCGACGATGGTGTGAGGATGGAACAGCGGCGGCGAGGTAGTTAGGAAGAGAAAAACAAAGAAGAAAATGCGTAGCTGGCCGATGTTCACGCGAGAGGGACAGAGAGAAAGAAAAGAAGAGAAAGGGGAAAAATAAGGAAAAAAAAAGTGTCGCCGGCAACCGGTGACCGCCTGTCGCCACCGATAGGTGTGAAGAAGAATAAGGTTGGAAGAGAAGAAGAAGAAGGAAGTGGAGAGAGAAGAAATAAAATTAAAAAATTTTAATATATATATTATTTTAAAATTTTTAAAATAACTTTTTTAAATAAAAAAAATATTGTCACGTCAACAATCCGTTACTTTTTAACGGAAAAATAGATGGAGAGACCAAAATGAAACTAAAATCAAACCTCAGGGACTAAATTGTCGAGTTTGAAAACTCATGGACCAAAATGAAACCTAATCCAAACCTCAAGGACTAAAAATGTATTTTTCCCTTAAAAGAAAATTAGACAAAGTGACCAAAATGGAACCATATACAAACTTAGTGGTAAAATTGTTGAGTTTGAAATCTCGAAGACTAAAATGCAACATACTTCAAATCTTAGGGGCTAAAAATATAATTTTCCCTTACTATTATTTTTGTTAAAATTAGTTAGTTTATTAGGAAACTTTGAATAGAACTTTGTTCTAATAAGATATAACACTGGGTTGTGGGGATCACAAACTTATTAACTCTTATTTCAATACTTTATCGTTGTCTCCACAAACTTGTTAACTCCTACTCCAATTTCCAACACAAAATAACTTGAGATTTTATAAATCCAACTCTTTGGACCAAACAATTTCTCAACCATAATTGTGATATGAATTTTCATTGGGAAGGTAATTTTTAAACCGAAAAAGTAAAAAAGAAAAGAAAACAAAAACATTGGAGCCCAAAGGAGAAAGAGGTGGCTGGAGGAATAAATTCACAATAATTCCCACATAACTACTCTGAAGTCTGACCTGGATAATAAATAAATACCAAATCAGTTGTTTTTTCTTAAAAAAAAAAAAGAAAAAAAAAAGAAAAAAGATCATGCGAATAAGGTGCTATTGAACAACGACAAAAGCCTGCAGAGTGGAGTGTCAGTTACTGACACTCTCTATTTACTACTATTTCTTCCTTTTCCCTATAATTTACAACTGTTTTCCATTCCTCTCCATTAATAACAATAACAAATACAATTATGAATTGTTCATTTCCATTTTTCCTTTTTCCAAATTTTCCTCCTAATCCCCTATTCATTGGCCCACGTGGCTGACCCGTTGGCCCTTACGGTGTGCCTGCGACGCACGAGAGTTTTTGCCCGATTTGAATTTTGAAATCGCATGCCCTGGCGGGGTACTGCCCTTTGCGTACAGACAAATAAGCCTCCGCCACGTGCCATATATAGGGGTGATGAATGGTGGGTCACCTAGAATTGATCCCGGCCGTTGGAATTTGTTTCGGAATTGCGATCATGTGATCGGATCGGATGGTCCCAGTTGCACCAACCTATGGATTTTTTTTTTCAAATTTACTAGCTGTGATTTTTTTTTTTTTTTTTTTTTTTTGGGTACTCGATCGGCTCGTGTTTGGCCTAATTAGTGCAATTCAATTAACCCTAAGAATTTGAATATCTGTTTTTAGTACAATAAATGAGAGTCAAAATTTGAATCTCCCATCAAATGTCTTTTAACAGTGGACTTAGTAAAATTTCAACATACAATTTATAAAATAGGTTATTAATGTTTGATTAGTTCGATTATTCAATCGGTCAAAACGTTAATAATCTAACATTCTTTAAAGTAATTGACTTGTACTCAAGTTAACAACGTATTACGTATTAAGATAAGATAAACGCAAAAAGATTTCAATCGAAATGAAGATATGGAATAATCATTTTAAATTATTGCTTTTTTTTTTTAAATGGAAGTTTAATTCGTATTTTCATTTCTAACATCTATGATTATTTTACATATCATATTTCGATTAACAACGTACTAAATGTGTTTTCAACTTGTTTTCAAAAAAAAAAAAAAAAAAAAGTGTTTTCCAACTACTCTAAATACATGTTTATGTGAACAAAGATTTGAGGCTACTTGTGGTAGGTTATAGATGTTGGGTTTAAAATAGATTTAAGTGTCTTAATTAAATGACAATTACTATAGAAAGAAGAATTATGCAAGGTTGAAAATTTTAAATATGGCATTTAAGAGTTAAGAGACAACAATAAAAGAAATACAAATTTAGTACTAAAAAAAAAAATAAAAATAAAAAATTTAAATTTAGTGCTAAAATAATTATACTTATAATAAAGGGGGATTTGCACAAATAGCAAAACCCGCCAAAAGAATTACAAAAATAGCAAAAAAAATAAAATTATTTGCAGAAATAGCAAAAAATACGTTAAATTACGAAAATACCTTTAGTATCTCTAATAGTCTATCAGTCCCTATTATTGATAGTCACTGATAGACTTCGATTAATCGGAGTCTATCAGTGATAAATACTGATAGACTTTGATGATAAGCTTCAATTAATCGAAGTCTATTAGTGATAGACACTGATAGACTTTGATTAATCGAAGTCTATCAGTGTGTATCACTGATAGACTCTGATAATCATAATCTATAAGTTTTTATCGTGTTTAATTCAAGCCTGTCAGTGATAGCCACAGATAGAAAACAATTTAATTCAAGGCTATCAGTTTCTATCCATCAATTTAATTTAAGTCTATCAGTAATAATCACTAATAGAAAACCGTTTAATTCAAGGTTATCAGTTTCTATCACTGATAGAAATCAATTTAATTCAAGACTATTAGTGTCTATCACTGATAGAAACCATTTTAATTGAAATTTATCAGTTTCTATCATAAATCAATTTAATAGTCTATTGACTTGTATCACTGATAGAAATTAGTTTAATTCAAATCTATCATTTTCTATCGGGGACAGAAATCAGTTAATTTGAAGTCTATCAGTTTCTATCCCGAATAGAAATCAGTTAATTATCAATTAATTGAAGTATACCAATGATTGTTACTGATAGAAATCAATTTAATTGAAATCTATCAGTAAAGTACTTTGCATTGCAATCATCTCGGTAATTAGAAACTCATCCAAAATTATTATACTTACAATCATAAATTGAACAGAAAATTGAAGTATCTTGTGGTAATTAGAACATAAAATCCAAAAATAACCATTACGAACAAGCGACTCTCAATCAACAATGTAATTTTTAAAGCCTAGCACACAAGCTCCGCGACCACCACCATAAAATTGCTATTCTTGTATTCTTTGCATTTCATTATCTATCAATTATAGTCCGTGATAGACTTCGACCGACCAGTGATAGTTAGTGATAGACTACGATTAACCGGGATTGCTATTTTTGTATTCTTGGTATTCTTGAATTAAAAAGAAGGCCAACAAGAGCTTTTGGTATAAAATTGTACTGATAACCACAAGGTTTGTGGTTCGAATCCCCTCTCCACATATTATCAAAAAAAATATATAGAAATAAAAAGAATAAAAATATAAAAATATAATAAAAAAAAAGTAGAAATCGTAACCGATTATGCACAAAAATGCAAAAAATAAATAAAAAAAAAAAAGAAGAAGAAATCGTAACAATACACAAGAAATGAGGGAATGAAAAAAAAAAAATAATAATAAATAAAAAACAAAAAAAGAAAATAAAGCGTAACAATACACAAGAAAAGAGGGAAGGGAAGATGGAAAGCTCACTTCCCAGAAATAATATTTCAAAAAACAATAAGGGTAAAATGGGAATTATCAAAATGTATTCTAATTTTTTTGCCATATTTGCAATTCTTTTTAACTTGTGCTAAATTTGCTAATATATATAATTAATTTGCCACCCACTGCAATTACTCTATAATAAATGTTATTCTCTATTGAGAAAGAAAACTACTTCAAAAGTTTAACAATACTTATCATTGATTTTGTTGAGACAAAAGTATAAACAAATTTACCATATCAATTAAATTATTTAAAGTCTGTATTTATGATTGAAATCCTCTTACTTATATATATAATAGTTGTTTGAGAAAATTTTTTACTCCAAACATGGAAAGTTGTATCAATTTTTTTCCCATAAAGTTTCAAATTCATCAAATTGCACGTTAAACTTTGATCAATATTGCAATTTTTTTAAAAAATTATTAGTATCATTTTGAGTTCAACAATATGTGAAGTGGGGTCTAACCTCTAACCTCTTGGTAGATGACGTATATTTTAGGTCAATTGAACTATGCTTAAGTTAACAGTGTAATTTTTACTCTATAACTTGAATAGATGTTGCATTTTTTACTATTTGATAGATTTGTTTGGAAAAATCCTTAATTAAAATATTATGGTGCATTTTATGAAGGTAAAAAAAAAAAAAAAACAAAAAACAAAAAACAAAAAACTTGGCTGCATATCGGTATGCAGGGATCTCCATACATGCTATCATTAAAATAACAATTAGAAGAGATAAAAAAAGTTTTTGAATTTTTTACCTTTCTCTTTCTTAGTTGTGGAACATAATTTTCCCCCGACTTGATTTTTGTTAAAAACAATGAATTTGGAGTTTTTTTTTCTTCAAAAACAAGTTTTGAGAGATTCTTACTTAAAAGTTTTTTTTTTTTTTTTGTTAAAATTAATAGGCGAATTTAGTGAAAATTAAATATAGGATAAAAATTGCAACGGATATTTAAGTTTAAAATTAAATTTCATGAAATAAAAAATTTAGGGTGAAAATTAATAGGTTAAAGTATCATTTTGGTCCCTGTACTTTGGGTCTTGTTCCATTTTAGTTCATGCACTTTCAAATGTTCAATTTTAGTCTACATAGTTTCAATAAGACTTAAAATTAGTTCCTAAAGTGAGTTTATTGTTAATTTTTCTTTAAAAAATTTAGTTTCTATTAATTTTCCTTCTATAAATTTTAGAAATATTTCCTCATTGTGTCTTTTCTTGTATGAAAATTATTATTGTTATTTAACAAAATTCGATAAAAATTAATTTTAAACTAATGGTAGGGACCAATTTTTTTTTTTTTTTTTTTTTGAACAAATGGTAGGGACCAATTTTAGACTTTATTAAGATTACATGAACTAAAATAAAAGTATATGTAAAATGAAACAAACCCTAAAATACAATGATTAAAATGATATTTTGACCAGAATTGATAAAGTTTAAAGGTAAAATTGATAATTTTTTTTTTTTTTTAAAAAAAAAAGGTGAAATTGATAAGTTAAAAAATAAAGTAAAAAGAAATAACGGTAATTTTATGTCAAAAGGCTGCAGTATGAATAGTATTTTAGTACAAATTGGTGAAGTGAAAAAAAAGTAAATATATTCTTTACATAGATATTCGGATTAATTTACTTGAAAAAAAAGATATGCGGATTAAAAATTCAGCTTTAGATAGCTTTTCAAATTTTAAAATTTCTTTTCGAGTACTTCAAAGTCTTAAAATTTCTTTTTGAGTACTTCAAAGTTTTATAATTTGAACTATAAAAATATTCTTTTAGAAATAGGCACCAACGATATTTTTGTATTTTGATTTTTTCAAAAAAGAATTATCTAGTCGTATATTTGAATCTCCAACGAAATTATGTTCATTATTGACATTTGTCTCTTCAAGAAATTTGTCTTATCAAACTGTAGTTGATTATTACTATTTTTGCTTTCTAAAACTATTTTTTTTGGCAGCATTCTTTTTTCAATTTTAAAATTTTAAAATATCAACCAAAATTTGAACCTAATTATAATAAATGTTAACTCTTTTTTTTTTTTTTAATTCAACAATAATTTTTTTTTTTTTTTGAAAATAATTCAACAATAATTTTTAATTTGATATTTAAGTTGTAGTTTTAAAAATTAAACTATATTCTTTTCAAAAAAAAAAAAAATTAAACTATATTATTGCGAATTACTTAAAAGAACATTGAAAGTGAGTATTTTTTTTATATAAATTATACAGCATACTTTTTTTTTTTTTTTTTTTACAACATTTGGGAGTGAAGAGATTTCAACCACAAACCTCTTGATCATCCGTACAAATTTTATGTCAATTGAATTATGTTCATTGGCACAACGTACTCATAAATAAGTCAAACAGTATTTATTCCAACAAAGTATATTTTAGCGATAAACTAAAAAAAAAAAAAAAACGTTTCATTTAATTGAAAATCGTAGGTTTTTTTTTATAAAAAAATTATTATTTAAAAGAGTGGAAAAAATAAATAAAGTAAAATACTTATAAACCAGCTTAATTAAATTAGAAAAAAAAAACGTTTTCAACTAAACTTAAACAATTGATAGTGGATTGTGTTTTCTTCTAATTTTGCATTTTGGATGTGTGTTTGGTTCAATAGAACATCACCATGATAAACAATGAATTTGTTTTGTGTGCAATAAATTTTTATTTTCCCACCAAAACACATAATCTTTATTCTTTAATCTCAATTCCAATTATGAAAAGGTTTGGATTTTTGTCTTTTGACTTTTATAACAATGATGCTCATAATTACATCAAAAATTAACAAACAAAATCTAAAGCTATAGTACTTGAAATTATCTCATTCATTATTCTACTAATAAAAATTCTTACGTCTTGTTTTACATGTTACCCACCTTTCGTGGTTGATAATTAAAATGTTAATCTGATAAATTATAAAATAAATTAAACTTCACATATCTGGGATGAACATTCAAACCTGTGTTATTTTTTGGTTGACGAATATAATATCTTAGCTAATTGAGTACTACCCACATTGGCAATTAGAAAGTAAACTTAACTTACCTAAAAACCACAAAAATTACTCAATAAACTTAACTTCTAAGTTTCCTTAAACTTAAAGATTACAATCATAAAATAAACACTCATATCTTGTCTAATATTTGGGAAGCATTATTATTTCACAAGTTGATAATTATGGATAGAAGACCCTTGTCTTATTGTTCATTTGTTAAAAAAAAAAAAATCATAAGCTTGCCATCATCACATCAATCATGATCATTGAATGTCATGATGTGAATTGCCAAAGTCAACATTATGGTGTAAGTGAAAGTAGTTTATTGTTATTGGTGTTTATTTGATTTTGTCGACGAAGGCAATTATTCAAAAGAAAACGAGCTTACCAATTTTAGCATAACTCAATCAAATAAAATCTTCTAGTTTATTTAGAACATGTCATTAAAATGTCCTTAAAGAAGAATAGGACTAAGTAGGAAAAAAAAGATTTTCTATAAGATGAAAATGAAAATTATTAGTCCCACACGAAGTTTGTGAATAAGTAATTGTCTGATAATGAGCAAGGACTCGTCTGTCTTTATGCTAAACAGGATGTATTGAACTCATAATTCATTAAATACTTTTTATGAATGTTAACCAAGTATCGTAGTTAAATTACTCTCGGTTATTCAATCATTTGATAATTCGTAGTCATTCTTTGATAAATGATTACTATGAGTCGGGTCAAACTTAATGAAATTTGACCAATCCATTTTTTTTCTGGCGTTAAGGTGAACTTAACCAAGAACTCATTTTCTTTGCCATCAGTTGAATCACAATGAGTTCGAGACCCATGATTCTATTATATCATCAATCCAATCACATAAATGATTGAACAACTGAAGAGTAATTTACTTACAATACTTAGGTGACATTCATAAAAAGTATCTGATTAGTAGAAAGATAGATATCTCTTGCTCAGTATCAAGTAATCACTTATTAAAAAAACCTCGTGTAGAGCTAATAGTCTTCATTTTTCATTTCATGGAAACTCTTTTCGCTCCAACTTAGCCCTATCCCCCTCGGGAGGTATTTTAATGATAGTTTCTATAGGATCTGGATGATCCTATTTGGTCAAATTTCGTAGCGACAAACTTCTATATATTCCTTCATTACAGTATGCTCAAATGGTTAACACATATAACATTGATAAAAACTGTCTGAGATTTGATCTTTCACCCTCTCACGTTGTTGAACTAAAAAAAGTGAGCCTCTTTGAAGTTTCATGTACATTCAACAAATCGAGCGATTAACCTCTTCAATCTACGCAAATAAAAAAAAAAAATTAACTTCATTTAGAAATCGTCAAATTTTTTTCTAAATAATGTTATATAATAATGAATAGAATTATTTGGTCAATTGTAAGGTTATGCAATTCTTTATGAGATGATGTGTTTTTCATTGGGAGGTATAATCTTATGTGAGGAGATATGTCATCTGATATAGGTAATTTTAGACCACCCTAATGTACAAGAAGCTGATGAGGATAACCAGGTAGAGATAGGACCAGGAAGTCGACCCGGAGGAAGACCAGACCAAAGGGTCGGGCCAACTTGGCCCGACCCATATGGTCGGCCTCGTCCTTGGGCCGAGGTCGACCATTCGGCCCGTTCGGTCGCCTCCGTTTGGTCCCTACTGCATCTGGCCGCCCTGGTTCCGCCTGGTTTGTCCCTAAACGCCTCCGAATTCCTAAAAATCCTTGGAGCGCGAGCAGGTATTTAAACCCCTCTTCGTCACTGAAGAAAGGATCCAAAATTCATTCTCTGAACTCTCGGCTTTCCTCTTGCTCTTCCATCAGTTTTCTGACTTAAGCATCGGAGTCGGTGTGACAAGCATCACACCGGTGTGCAGTGTTTGCTTGTCTCGCAGGCCACGTCTTCCCCCTCTCATATAAATTTACCGTTGGTGGCACGTGAAGGACGGGTGAGTCTTCTGTCCGGATTTTGGCATCAACATCATCTATAGGACCAATTATTCAATGAGGCTGCCATTAAAACTGTCGAGTGTATATCTTAGAATTTTTATGTTCCCAAATAATTATTGGATACAAAATTGAAGTCTTTTTACAATTTCTTTCCCTTACATCCAAAGGTGCAAAACTATCAGTCACATTGTGACAACCTTCTCAAATAATTTCTCCATCTATATATCTTCTTCATCTCGAAAAAAATTAGTTTCCATTCGTACCCCATCCACCTTTCCACTCCATTTTTTATTTACTTTAATTAAATATTAAATAATAAATAAAGTATTGATTTAGACATACAATATTGGTCAAGAGGTAGAGGTGATCCATATGTTGAACTAAAAAACCCTTTCTAAGTTGAAATTAGTTTTACTAAATTATTTTTTTTTATTTTAACAAAAAATTAAATAAAAATATTAAATTAAACACTATTAATTTATGAACGTAAAACTTAATAAATCTAAAGAAAAATTTGAAAATTTTAAACATGAGACGGAAAATACATTCTCCTTCTTCGTTCTTAGAAATTAAATCCACGGATTTTCTTTTTTCCCATATAGCTTGAGAGTTGAAATTGAGGGAAAAAATCGACATCTCTAATCATCATTTATCAAAAGACACAATTATATACAATAAAATGTGCACTTTTTTTAATAAAAAAAAATAACTATTTATTTATTATTTATGCATTTGATGAATTAAATCTGAAACAGGTTCATATGAGAAAAACAAAATCAATATGTATTCCTATGCTCTTCAACTTTTGTTGGAAGAAATGGTATTGGACTCTTCTATGAGTTTGTCCTCTTTCATTTTTAAATTCAAATGTAACAAATTCATGACGGAAGAGATTGTCGCGGTCTCTTGTCAAATAAATTTATAATCCACGATTCCTGAAGCTAACTTGTAGCAGTAGTGGTCGGGGTCAAAAACAGGGAGCACGATTATAACTTGTTTATCTTAGATTTATTGTGACGACCGGACTAATGGGGGGTTTTGATATTTGGAAAGGAAGTAAACAAGGAAAGAAAACTAATTATGGAAAATATTGCAAAAGGAAAGTTAGAGAATCAAATTAAGGAAAGAAATCAACACCTTAAAGATCATGCAACCGGGTTAGTCATGGTAAGTTCAATTCAATTAAATCATCAATTTCACTAATAAGTCAAAACAAGTTTAAGCCCGTCGTATTCCGGCAACAAACCGAGAATCATGATCCACTATCACAAACATGCAAACGCTAAGTTTGATTCTAGTTTAAACTAATTAATTGGCCGATTAATTAACCTAAACCGCAATGGGATCTAGTCGAGTTAATTTACATGCAATGGGCAACAAACCACAATTACAATTGATTAAATCATTTAGTTCTAGGGACGCATGCGTAAAAACATAACGTTAGCCTATATGCTACTAAGATTTAGCAAGTAAATTTAGAAAGGGAGCAGTCAAGGTTGTCAATCTTTCCTACCACGATCTAAACTTATAGAAAAAGAACTAAAATCACATAAACATGCTTTGATAATTCAAACAAGAAATTTCATTAAAAAAATATGAACTTACTCTTGACACCCCGGTTACATGAATGAAGAACTTAGCCTCTTATGGAGCAAGAACAAGCTTGATACATAAAGAAAATCAAGAAAAACTAAGAAGAATGGTGGAAAGGGGGAGAGAGATGGACTACAATGCTGTAGTGAATTGTGTGTTGAGGGATGATTCTAAACCTACACCAAAGATCTCTATTTATAGGGATTCTTTTCCTTCAATTCGTGGTAGAATGGTGCTGAATTGGGTCTTCAAACATGGAAAATTTCAGCCAAATTTGGAAAATTTCAATTTTGGAAAACTACCTAGCGTCGCGACGCTGTGTGACGCTAGGACACAGCGTCGCGACGCTAGGCCTTTAATCTTGGAAAGAATTCTGCGGATCTCATAGCGTCGCGACGCTACCGCTTCAGCTGCGCGCCAATGCCTTTTTTCCTTATTTGAGCCGCGTCCCGACGCCTGGGTCAGGGTCTCGACGCTGTGACGTCTCCAAGGGCGGAATGGTCATTTTACGCTCCGATTTCACTCGTTTAAGCCCCGAATCGCTTCCAAGGCTGAGTGAGGACCTATAGACATATTATACTCATTTCAAAGTATTTTTCGCAAGGAATTCAACTAAGATAAGCAAATTGGGAGATTCTAAGTGTGTAATAAATTGGTCTTATCAATTCACAACTGTACAAATAGCTACAAAATAATTTTTATATACTTCTCTAACAATTTTGCAAGACTTCCAATTTTTTAAGTTTTGATTTTTTTCCTCCTCCCCATCAAGGTTTGTTGAACTTAAATTTGGTTCACATAGTTGAGCTCTTTCGGTCCGGTGGAACGAGGCGTCTAGTACTCAACTTTCAAGTTTGTTTCAATTTAGTCTCTGGACTTTCAAAATGTCCAAGATTCTTGAACTTCCAAATCTATTGTTCTATTTTGGTTCATGAACTTTTAAAATGCCTATTTTAGTCATTGAGCTTAAAAAAAATCATTTTGGTCGTTTCCTTTTGTTTGTAACAAATTAATGACATATTTTTGAGTGTAGGCATGCAATATGTTAATATGAGCACGATTTCAAGTCATATAGGTTAATGCCAAGCATTTGACCGATGGATATTAGATGAAAAATTAATATGACAATGACCAAAATGATTGCTTTTTTAAAGTCCAGAAACTAGAATAGGCATTTTAAAAATTTAAAGACTTAGGCTCTAAATAGGCATTTTAAAAATTTAAAGACTTAGGATCTAAATAAACATGTACGTTGAAAGTTTAGGCTCTGTACCATAACTATTTGGTTTTTGAAAATTATGCTTGTTTTCTCTCTATTTTCTTATAATGATTTTTATCTTTTTTAAAACCTCATTTGAATTTTTAGCTAAATTCCAAAAACACGAGGTAGATAATAAAACAAAGAAATCAATAGAGAGAAGTAGTTGGTTATAAGTTTAATTTTCAATGTTTCAAAAAAAAAAGTTTAATTAAAAAAAATAAAAAATAAAATAGTTATCAAACATGACCTTAGTAACTAAAATTGGACAAAAAAGTTGAAAGACGAAATTGGTATTTAAATTTTAAACCTTACTTTTATTACAAGTTGTTTTCTATAGATTTGACATCTGTAGCAGAACCAACTCTTGAATATTCTTCTATAGCACTAAACTTGGCTGCATACGGGTATGTTGGAATCTCCCTGGATACCTCCATTAAAATCTTGACAATTAAGAAACAAAAAGGTATAAAATGAGAATTTTTGTTTTATCTCTCCTAGTTGTCAAAATTTTAATAGTGGTATGTAGTGAGATCCCTACCTACTTTGTAACCAAGTTTTTTCCGAAAGAGAAGAAAAAAGAGAGAGAGAAGTGAAGAGATTATTTAAAAATATATAAACATAGGGTTGTGTAAACTATTTGAAAATCAGTTAGCTCATTTGACAAACGGTCTTTTAACACAATTTTGAATTTTCTGTCCTTTTTTGTTTATTTTTTTTTTCGAGAAAATTGAATTTTCTGTTTTTGAGAATAAAGAAAATATGTTTGAAATTTGAATAATTATTTGTATATTTTCTTTCATCTGGTGTATTTTCATAAACAACTTAATTTTCTGGAATGATATATTTCTGACCAATAATTTCAATATTCGCCTAAGTATTTAATTATCTTTACAAAATTTAGTCATAGCTTTTAAACTGATTGAGGCTGTTGAACTAAGGTAAATTTAATATCTGAATTCTTAGTGAAATTTCAAAAGAAAAAAAAAGTTTTTTAAAATTACCAATTTTTTAGTTCTCAAAATTTGGTTTTTATTTTGAAAACATTTTTAGAAAAAAGATAACGTAAAACAGAGAAACTCATAAGTGAAAGTAGTGTTTATAAGTTTCATTTTCAAAAATAAAAAATAAAAAAACATATAAATGTCAAATGGGACCTTAAGTTTTGTTTAGTGACATTTAAAACGAAAAATAAAATTGAGTTATATATATATGTGTATGTATATAAAGCAACTTTCTCCCATAATTTTGTGGAAAAAGATGGATATTTATTTAATTTAAATGAAAAAACAATGAAATAAGAGAATTAGAAAAAGATTATACGAAGTGGAAAGATTATTCACAAACGAAAGATTAAATATTCTCTTCGAAAATAAAAAAGAAGGTGGCAAAATGGACGGTGGAACAAAATTGTCATAAAGTATGTTCTCTCAAGCAAAACAAAATTGTCAACAAGTGCATACTTCGACTAACATGAAGTATGTTCTCTCGATCAAAAGGCCAGGTTTGAATCCTCATCTCTTGACGAGAAGCATTTGACAATTTGGTAAACAACAGTATTTAATGAAAAGAAAGTTTCTCAACATTATGAATTTAAAATAATATTTTTATTATTTTAATAAATGCAGGGTGAGTGATCACAATAATTGACTTGAATTATAATAGGTGTCTTATCCACTAAGTTCAATAAATTAACGATGATGATTCAAAATTTCCAACCTCAAAAAGATATTAGTGCTTTTTCAAAAAAAAAAAAAAAAAAAAAAAAAAAGAAGAAAAGAAAGAAAGAAAAAGAAAAAGATATTAGTGCATTACTTATCTATAGTATATATAAAAGTACGGATGTGGAAGAAACTTATTTTGGACAATGTTATCCTTTAGTTTTCACTAAATTTCTAATATACCCTTAATTTAATATAATAATGTGGCTCTCAATAAATTGTGTTTTTATAAATTAGAATTAAAATGATTTAATATTAATTAATGGATAATCATTTTAAAGAAAATGCATGCATTTGACTTTTGTTTTTTATATATATATATTTTAATTTGTGAATTTTTGCTTTATGATAGATTACGGCCAGTCGCTTTTCATTTTAATCATAAGTTCATTAAATTTTTTTTTCTTAGAAAACCATTAAGATTGCTTTTGAATTTTAATTTGCACCCACTTTGATTTTACTAAATTCATTCATTTAAAACTTTTTTTTTGACAAAAAAAATCATTTAAAACATTGGAATATGAACAATTTTGTTTATTATTATCATTTAATTATATTCAATTATAGAACTTCAAAGGTTTTAGAATTTTAAGAGGTTTTATAACTCCTTCATTTCCTACAAGTATAAAAGACTCACTTCCACTCTTTTGGAACAACAACTTGAAAATCTTTTTTTTTTTTATTCTTCTTCTTTTTTATGATTTTATGATTTATGATATTCTCTCTCAAGATTTTTATATTTTTTCAGGTTTCTCTAAATATTTAATAAAGCACTAACCGTTCAATTTGTTTTCAAACAGTGTTGTTGAGCAGCGTTCAAAATTGATAAAAGGTAAGGTTATTCTTTTAACAAATTTATACAATATATACACCATGATTTTTCTTCTTCACAATTTTTTTTCTATATTCTATAATTCTAAAGGTTCGCAATACTTAAAATTTACATATTTTATTTTTAGTTATATCATGTTTTTTTCTTTCTCCTATATTTTGTAGGTAAGGAATGCTTAAAATTTTACAAAACATTGAAAAATATAAATATATAAATCAAATTTAATTTTTACTGAAATATATTAGTTTTAGAAAATTTTCTTTTAAATAGTATAAATATAATATTTATTTTAAAGTCACAACTTTTCATTTTTTCTTCAAATATAGACGGTGGATTCCTTATTTTCTTTAATATTAAACCTAAACTTGATTTTTTATTTTGTAAAATTTCAAACATTTTAACGAAATTTTGGTCTTGTTAGATGGTAACTAAATTGCACTACATCAAATAAAAATGAAAATTAAATTGTTTTTTTCGTTCTTTTTCCATGGAAGAACACGAAGTTTAGTAGATTTGTTTGAATGTGTGAGAGTATCAACATGGTTTAGGAACTCCAATTGCTATTTTTATTTGGCTAAATTATAAAAAATGCCCCTGAACTATGGGGTTTGTTTCAAAAATGCCCCTGAACTTTCAAAAGTTTCAAAAATACCCCTGAACTTTGAAGAATGTTTCAAAAATACCCTTGCTGTTAATTTTGGATGGAAACCGTTAAAGTTTGAGTTTCAAAAATACCCTTGAACTTTCAAAAAAATTTCAAAAATACCCTTATTGAAAAATGATTCTTCTTTTTTCCTCCTCTCTCACCGTAAATTCTTTCTCCATGAAAATTAATGCAAAACTTTGCTTATAAAGGTTGTGTGCAACTCAATACCAAATAAAAAAAGACTTTGAAATCAAGTTTTCTCTTTTAAAAAGTGTAAAGAAGATAAGTGTGAGAAAACAACATATATATGTATATATATTATTTCATTTTTTGCTCTCTCTTTGTTTGTGTATCTTAATGATAAGACAAAGAAATGTTTATAAGACGGTGAGTTTGGTCCAATTTATAAGATTAATCAATCAAAAGTTTTATATATGATTTTGTTCTTATTGACATTTAAGAATTGTTAGAATCCTTATACAACAATAGTTTCATTTATTTTTCGTAATAGGAATATAGAGAAAGCTACGAAATAATATTGAAAAGACTACCAACACAGGTAGAATTTCAAGAACAAAACAAAAGTCATCTTGAAGATTCGATACGAAAATCTAGCCAAGTGCTTTGGATGTGTTGAAAGAGAAAGAAAGCTCCTAGATTATGAATACATGACAAATAAGTAAAGTTTCTCATTAATTTTTGGAAGAAGAGTTAATTTAAGGTGGAAGAAGGAAAAAAAAAGAAGCATTTTTCAATAAGGGTATTTTTGAATTTTTTTTGAAAGTTCAAGGGTATTTTTGAAACTCAAACTTTAACGGTTTCCATCCAAAATTAACGGCAAGGGTATTTTTGAAACATTTTTCAAAGTTCAGGGGTATTTTTGAAACTTTTGAAAGTTCAGGGGCATTTTTGAAACAAACCCCATAGTTCAGGGGTATTTTTTATAATTTAGCCTTTTTATTTTATTTATTTATTAATAACAATTGATTTCCGTAATTGATTAGTAACAATGAATCTGAATATTTTAATATTCTCACATTCTCATTTGCATAGACATGTTTATTTGAGTAATTGAATGGTAATTATTCAAAACCTCTTGATATTTTTCTCCAAAGAAAAGTCTTGATATTTTTCTACAATTTTTTAAGAAGATCGTGCATTTTAAGTATATATTAGAATTTCAATTGAATTGTCTTTTTGAATGAAAATAATAAATATTTGAATAAAGTATACATAGTTAATTAACATCAAATATTAGATAACAAAATTGTATAATACATGTTGAAAAATTCATAATATTAAATTTAGTTTTTGAAAGGGTAAGTCACGTGCAAAGCACGTGAGGAAAAACTAGTTGAAATATGTTAACGTTTGCAAAATTACATTTTTTTTTTGAAAAATGGCAAAATTACCTAATTATTTTTAGTACATCATTTTTTTAAATTCTAACCTATGAAATTGAGAATTCAAAGTTAAATCTCAAACCCCTTAGTCTAAGATATATTATATTAATTTGAGTTATGCTCAAGTTAACATAAATATAAGATATATTTGGTTTAACTTTTCAAGTGTTTAATTTTAAAAAGAATTTAATGTTTGACACCACTAAAAATGATTTATTAAAAAATAAAATTGAGAAACACGTGAAAAGCAATTTTTTTTTAAAAGTTTTTAAACATATAAAACATTTTTTTATACAAAATATTTAAAATAAAATGTATTTTTAAAAAACACTTAAACTAAAAGATACTCCAATTGAACCAATAATCTTCCTTTTGCATTGATTGTACGAACAAAAATGTAAGCTAAAAAATGACATGTAAGGAAACAACAACAAAAGTCCCTATCCTCAAAAAAAAAAAAAAAAAAAAAAAAAAAAAAAATCATAGGTCATATATAGGTGGCTCACAAATTTATATGAACAATAAATAAATAAATAAAAGTCTGCAAATTCTTCAAATTTATGGCCAATAAAAATATTATCATCATCCCCATCACAAGCAGGCTTTAATCCCCCAAGAATCACTTTTCACTCCAATTTCCCCCCAACTCCATAACCCCACTACTAATGAAAACCACTTTCTTCTTCTTCTTCTTCCTCATTCCTCTGCAACTCCAAATCTAAAAAAAAAAAAGAAAAACCCATCTCAAATTCATCAATGGAGGCTCCCATTTCCGCCATTCTCATCCCCCTTCTCATTTTCCTCTTAAACCCACTTAGGGTTTTGGGCAACGAAGAGCTCAAAGCCCTACTGGATGTGAAGGCGGCTTTGGACCCTGAGAATCAGTATCTAGCTTCCTGGAGCGTCAATGGCGATCCCTGTGATGGCTCTTATGAAGGGATTGGGTGTAATGAAAAGGGCCAAGTGGCCAATATGTCCCTGCAGGGGAAAGGCCTTACTGGGAAGCTTTCCCCTGCCATTGCTGGACTTAAGCACTTGACTGGACTCTATTTGCATTATAACTCCTTGTATGGAGAGATTCCTAAAGAGATTGCTAACTTGAGTCTGATTTCTGATTTGTATTTGAATGTCAATAATTTTTCTGGGGAGATTCCGCCTGAGATTGGGAACATGGAGAGCTTGCAAGGTTTGGCTTGGTTCCTTTCTATGGCTGCTTTTAGAGTTTCGACTTTTGATTGTGAGATTAGTGATTGGTTTGTTTCTCATGAGATTCTTCTTTTTGGTTGCTGTGAGAGAGCATTTCTTCAACAAAAGTTTTTTGTGAAACTTGGAAATGGAGACTTGGAGCTTTCTCTTCTACATGCATGAGTTTTGGGTGCCATTAGAAGCTCATAGTTCTGCCTGCAAACCATTTTGTTTTCAGAGATGTGTTTTTCTTCTTTCCCCTGTTTTTTTTTGAATCTGGGTCATGGTGTTTTTCCGATTTAATAGATGTTAACTTCAGACTTTTCTGTAGAAAACGTGTTTTTCTTTGATCTAGAATGTTTTAGTTCTTTGAACTCCAGACGTTTTTGGGTTTCTTGAATCTTAGGGGAAGCCTGTGGTTTCTCTGTTTTGAACTTGGGATGGTCTTTTTAGGAGATTTTACTCTGTTTTTCTCATATTTGAGTTGTTTTGTTCTGCATTTTCAGTTTTGCAGCTTTGTTATAATCAGCTCAGTGGAAGCATACCAACACAACTTGCATCTTTGAAGAAGCTCACTGTTCTTGCTCTCCAATCCAATCAGTTAACTGGTGCAATCCCTGCAAGTTTGGGAGGTTTGGACTTGTTAGTGAGAGTAGATTTGAGCTCCAATCATCTCTTTGGTTCTGTTCCTTCAAGACTTGCCGATGCGCCGTCGCTTGAAGTTCTCGACATTCGAAACAATACACTTTCCGGCACTGTACCTCCTGGTACTGATCGATCTTTAAACCGTTAATCATGAAGATTTACTTCTTGTTTTTGTGTTTTGTTCATTACATGAAGCTAACTAGAACTTTGTCTTGTCTGTGCTGTTCTGATGCAGCTTTGAAGAGATTGAATGAAGGATTCTCGTATGAGAACAACTTGGGATTGTGTGGAGTTGGGTTTCCTTCCTTGAAAGACTGTGCTGGGTCGAGCCACGTTACTCAAAACCGACCTGAACCTTACGCTGGATCGACCGGGACGATGCCAACACGAGACATACCTGAAACTGCAAATGTGCAATTGCCTTGCAACCATACTCGCTGCCCGAGTTCATCGAAATCTCGAAACGCTTCGATCGTTGGTGTAGTTGTGGTGACTATTGCACTTTCAGCTATTGGAATCTTGACATTCACACAATACCGGCGCCGAAAACAGAAGCTTGGATCGTCGTTCGACATCTGCGATCACCGGCTCAGCACGGATCAAACCAAAGCAACTTACAGGAAGAATGGATCTCCTCTTGTCAGCCTCGAGTATGCCAATGGCTGGGATCCGTTGGCCGATGGTAGAGGCTTGAGCGTCTTTGCACAAGAAGTGTTTCAAAGCTTCAGGTTCAATTTAGAGGAGGTGGAGACAGCCACTCAATACTTCTCAGAGGTGAATCTGTTGGGGAAGAGCAACTTCTCTGCTACATATAAAGGGATCTTGAGGGATGGCTCAGTTGTTGCAGTTAAGAGCATTTGTAAAACTAGCTGCAAGTCTGAGGAAGCTGAGTTTTTGAAAGGACTGAACCTTTTAACTTCATTGAGACATGAAAACTTGGTGAGATTGAGAGGTTTCTGCTGCTCAAGAGGCAGGGGAGAATGTTTTCTCATCTATGATTTTGTTCCAAATGGGAACTTGTTGAGATACCTTGATGTCAAGGATGGTGATGGCCAGGTTCTTGAATGGTCTACCAGAGTCTCCATCATTAGGGGCATTGCCAAAGGTTAGCGCTCCGCTCCGAAACTGTCGAAACTCGGTTTATCTTTCGTATGAAATCTATTTTGTTTGTGTTAGTATCTAAGAGCTCTTTTGGTAACGTTCTTGTTTTTAAGAAGTATATACCTTTATTTTTTTTTAGGTTAAATCATAAGTTTCGTCTCTCAACTTTTATGTTTGTGTCTAATAGGTTTCAAAATTTAATTTTTGAATCTAATAGATTTCTAATCTTAAAATATGTGAAATAGGTCGTTGAATTTTCAACTTTTTGTGTCTAATAGGTTTAGGAAAATTCAAGATTTTTTAAAAGAACAGAAAGTAGTTTTCAAGACCCAGTTTGTTGTTTCTAAAAGTTGGCTAAGATTTTGGAAGTGTGTTGAGACTAAACTTGTAATGATCTTATTTACATTACTATGTCTTGCAAGTTTGGTATTGAATTGGCGACCACATTGAATGGTTTGTTTTACAACCAGGTGTTGCATATCTACACAAGAATGAAGCAAACAAGCCTGCTCTTGTACACCAAAACATCTCGGCCGAGAAGGTCCTGATCGACCAGCGATACAATCCGCTGCTCTCGGATTCTGGCTTACAAAAGCTTCTTACAAACGACATCGTCTTCTCCGAACTCAAAGCCAGTGCAGCTCGAGGCTACCTAGCTCCCGAGTACACAACGACGGGTCGTTTCACAGATAAAAGTGACGTTTACGCATTTGGAGTGCTGGTGTTCCAAATCCTCTCAGGGACCAGAAAGATCACCAGCTCATTGCGTGGCGCTGCCGAAGCATGCCGCTACCAAGAGCTCATCGACTCGAAGCTCCACGGTCGATACTTCGAATACGAAGCAGCCAAGCTGTGCAGAATCGCGTTGCTTTGCACGCACGAGTCGCAGACTGAGAGGCCGTCGATGGAAGCTATTGTTCAGGAGCTTGTGACATGCAGCAGCTGCCTATGAATGGATGATCCAAAGGAAGGAAGGATTTGGTATTTTTGGAGCTGTGAATGAATGGCTGGCTAACTTGCTCACTGATGTCTCTAACTTTTTATTTTCTTTTCCTTTCTTTCTTTCATTTAGTGAATAGTTTGTGTAATGAACTTTTTTTTTTCAAATGTCCTTTTCCTAAGGACTGAACTTTGGCTGTCACAACCTGCCTGTTTTAATTGCTAACATTTTTTTGACTGTGACAGTGGAACTGTCTCCCCTAATTTTTAGATTCCTGTGAAAGTGGGCTTCTTATGCTTCCAAGCCCCAAGGGGGTTTAAAGACATTTTACTATTTCTCTGTCCTTTTCTTTAAAAAATTTGTTTATTTGTTTATTTGTTTTTTATTATTATTTTATTTATTATTTTTTATTTTTTTGGGTTTTTGTTTTCCTTTTTGTATTTGTTTTAGGGTGTGCTCATTAGTTAAGTTCACTAATGTTCAGTTTTGACTGCTTTAATATCACATTTTATCCTTGATAGTTGATTGTACGTTAGAAAACAATTTTGGTCTTGAACTTTCCTAGTAGAAACAATTTAGTTTATGAATTTTAGATGGTAACAATTTAGGCTCCGTTTGATAACCATTTCAGTTTTTGGTTTTTGGTTTTTGGTTTTTGGTTTTCTGTTTTTTAAAAACAAAAACCATATATGTTTGATAATTGTTTTTTGTTTTCTGTTTTTTAAAAACAGAAAACCAAACTTGTTTGATAACTGTTTTTGGTTTTCAATTTTTAAAAAATTAGAGAGATGAAAAGATGTTTTTAGAGAGAGAATGATGTGTAGAGACATTGAAACAAAAATTTAGAGACACAAATATAATATTTTCGAGAGAAAAGTTAAACATTGAAAAGTTAAAGACGTGAAAAAAAATGTTTAGAGAGAATATTAGTTAGACTCCATAAAAGATATTAATTATAGAAAAAAAGAAAAAAAGTTAGGGTAGAAGAGATAAATTTTAGATAGAAAAATTAAGTAAAAAGAGAAATTTTAGAGAGATAGCAAGGTTAAGAGTAAAAGATATGCTAGAAAAAATAACGATAAATTAGAAAAATAAAGAAAAGATGTAGCGAGAGAAAATTTTGGGAGTTTTTTTTTTTCAAAAGAAAATGTAGAATATGTTTATTAGGAATAGAAAAGTTATATATGGATAAATTTTTAGAAATAGATGAGTTATAGAGGAAAAAAAAGTTTTGAGAGAAAATTTTAGAGAGAGAAAAAGAAACTTTGTTGAGAGAAAAATGTTTTAGAGAGAGAAAAATATAAAAAAAGAATTTGTCAGAAAGAAATAGGTAAAAGAGGAAAAAATAATAAACATTAGAAGAAAAATGAGTTTTTGAAAAACAGAAATCTGTTTTTAAAAACTACTTTTTTTGGTTTTTGAAATTTGCTTATAATTTCAAAAACGTTTTTAAAAAACAGAAAACCAAAAACAGAAATGGTTATCAAACAACCCTGTTTTTAAAAAATGAAAAACAAAAACAGAAAACAGAAAACGAAATGGTTATCAAACGGCCCCTTAGTTTTTGAACTTTAAGGCCTTGTTTGATAACCATTTGGTTTTTGAAAAATTATGCTTGTTTTCTCCTAAATTCCCAATCATGACTTTCATCCTAGTTAAGGTTGCATTTGAATTCCTAATCAAATTTTAAAAACAAAAACAAGTTTTTGAAAACTATTTTTTTTGTTTCCAAAATTGGACTTGGTTTTTTAAAACTGTTGATGCCAAAATCCGGCCAAGCGCTCACCTGACCTTCACGTGACACCAATAGTGAATTTGTTTGAATCCGGGGAAGACGTGGCCTGCAAAACAAGGGAAACCTGCACACCGGTGTGGTGCTTGCCACACCTCCTCCGATGCTTAAGTCAGTAATCGGAGGGAATATGAGCAAAACTAGAGAGCAAAAGGAAGAGAAGAGTGAGTTTCGGCCCTCCTCTTCAGTGACGAAGAGGGGTTTAAATACCTGCTCATGCTCCTAGGGTTTTAGGCATTCGGAGGCGATTTGGGCTGAACCGAGTGGAACCGAGGCAGCTGGGGGCACCGGTGGACCGAACGGAGGCGGAAGAACTCGGCCCGCGCAAGCGGGCCGAGCAGGGGGTCGGGCCAAAAGCCCGATCCCTTCGGCTTTGGCCCGACCCTCTGTCCTGTTCTTCCTTTGGATCCCGTTTCCTGGCTGCCTCTTTGGGCTGATATCGCGCTGTCTTCGTCAGCTTCCTGCATATCGGAGTGGTCCAAAATTACCTATAACATTAAGCCCCCACTCTTGAATTGGGATTCAGGTGTGACTTATTGCTATAGGTTGAGCTCCTTAAGCCCGATTTAAGAGTAAAGATCTTCCTATTGTGCTGACTTATGTGCGAATTTTCGTTATCCTGCAAGATAGGATAAAACTAAACAAAGCAGAAACTCCCTGAATAGGGGTTAGGCAAGAGAGAAGTGAGAAAAGTGGGGATTGAAGAAACAACCCGGCCTCGGCCTCGGCCTTGGCATGAGGCCGAGGCTAACGTTTGGAGCGAGTCCAAACTTTTATGCATTTTATCTCTCATTTTGGACGTTTGTTCAGGCCATTCCTCTGTTTTGTAGCCCCCTGTGTAAGTGTTTTTCTCGCTTAGCCATTTAGATGGCGCACGCGGTAAGACCCTGGTGTCGGCCTCGACCATATTTCATACTATTGAAAATTTCGAGTTCCTGCATCGAAATGTTATCTGCAAAAGAAAAATGAGGGAAGAGACTATGGTCGGCCTCGGCCTCAAGTCCTTGTTAACCCAAAATCTAAGTTGCTGCACTCATACGTTAGCTTTTAAAAAGTAAGATGAGGGAAGAGGCTAGGGTCGGCCTCGGCCTCAAGCCCCTGTAAAGAGTGACTAAGCAAAATCGATTACCATAAAGATGTGAGCACTTAGAATGTGCTTCACCTGGTCGACCTTGAGCTTATGCCTTAAAGTATGGAGAATGACACTCTTGCATAAACAAGGTATGGACGTGGCCTGGTCGGCCTCGGTCCTGTTCCTGTAAAAATATGGTATGGGCATGGCCTGGTCGACCTCAGCCCTATTCTTGTAGAAACTTGGTAAAACACTTAATGTCATGCATTGGTCAAACAGAATAATGATATTTTTGCAAAAGAATAACATAGGTACGGTTTGGTGGCCACCACCTCTTACCATAACAATTTCAGCATCATCATTCCTGCAAAAAGCACTTAGAGCACTAAACATGTATTTAGCCTAGTTGGCTTTGAGTTCGTGCCTAGGCAAACAATTATCAATTTGCAACAGAAATGTTATGAGCATGACTAAAATTGAATAGCCACAATAGCATACATGATAAAAAATAGAAAGGAAAAAGCAATGACTTAATCCAGCATGGTCAGCCTCGGCCTGGTCGGCCTCGGCCATCTAGACATATTCTTTCCAGGCAAGCTTTAATCATCACCTAATCGATAGTCTTCCCTCCTCAGCCCCCTACTCAAGTGTTATTTTAAATCTACAAATCATACTTGAGTAAAAGACGCTTGGGACGTAACTTACCACACATTGAAGCCTTAATGCCTCTGCACCTCCTTCTACTGGTATGGCTTCGACTGGAACCTTGGCTCCATTCCCGGGCATCCAGTAGTTGTTGACCTCGGGGAGTATAGGCATTGCCACTCCGACGAGGGCCTTGGGAGTATAGGCATTGCCACTCCGACAAGGACATTTGAATAAGTCGCTGACCTCGGGGAGTATAGGCATTGCCACTCCAACGAGGGCCTTGGGAGTATAGGCATTGCCACTCCTACAAGGACATTTTAATGAATTGCTGACCTCGGGGAGTATAGGCATTGCCACTCCAACAAGGGCCTTGGGAGTATAGGCATTGCCACTCCTACAAGGACATTTTGATGAGTTGCTGACCTCGGGGAGTATAGGCGTTGCCACTCCAACGAGGGCCTTGGGAGTATAGGCATTGCCACTCCTACAAGGACATTTTGATGAGTTGCTGACCTCGGGGAGTATAGGCGTTGCCACTCCAACGAGGGCCTTGGGAGTATAGGCATTGCCACTCCTACAAGGACATTTTAATGAATTGCTGACCTCGGGGAGTATAGGCATTGCCACTCCAACGAGGGCCTTGGGAGTATAGGCATTGCCACTCCTACAAGGACATTATAAGTTGGTCATCCTCTGCATGGTCGGGCTGTGCCTTCCCGTGGTGGGGCAGTGGTGCTCCATCTCTGTGGAAGCTACTGGTAGTAAATCTTCAAGTGTTCCACTCAACCAAGGGCATTTTCGCCTGTCATTATTGAATCGTCTGCAACAACAGAACTAAACATGGAACCTTTATTAAGATTAGCGCATCAAGCGTTTTAAATTTCCTACACCTACAAATGTAAATGGTAAAATCAGAATGAAAATGCAACCAGTCATTAAAAAACATAATGGGAACAAACACATAAGCTATCACTGCCTCATGAGGGAAAGAGGTTCCCTTGGTCGGCCTCGGCCTGGTCGGCCTCGGCCTGATCGTCCTCGGCCTGGTCGGCCTCGGCCTGGTCGTCCTCCGCCTGGTCGGCCTTAGCCTCGAATAATCTGTCGTCTTTCGTATTTGGTTTCTTTGCTCCAATCTTATCCTCGTCTCTTGTTCGACTCGATTGGCAATCAAAATTGCATTGACATTGTGATATTGGAGACACTTTTAGGCATTGGAAGGTCGGTCTCGGCTTCGGCCTAGAGTTGGCCTAAATCCGGTAGCTTTTCCTTCTTAGCCCCCAGTCTTCCTCGAGTTTGCGTTACCTCAATCTTGGATGTTGATAGAATGATTTTCAGTTCTTCAACGGGATTTTTTTTTTACTGATTTGCCCTCCAATGATGACCCTGATCGGTCGGGGGGTTTCGTCCTGACCTCGACCTGGTCGGCCTCGGGCTCGGGCTCGGGTCGGCACTGTTCGTTTTGCATCTGGAATCTAGTTTTTCTTCTTCATCCTCTTTATCCGCCAGGTAACCAGTGTGCAAATCCCACTAGCAAGCTTCTTCCCCACAGACGGCGCCAACTGTTGATGCCAAAATCCGGCCAAGCGCTCACCTGACCTTCACGTGACACCAATAGTGAATTTGTTTGAATCCGGGGAAGACGTGGCCTGCAAAACAAGGGAAATCTGCACACCGGTGTGGTGCTTGCCACACCTCCTCCGATGCTTAAGTCAGTAATCGGAGGGAATATGAGCAAAACTAGAGAGCAAAAGGAAGAGAAGAGTGAGTTTCGGCCCTCCTCTTCAGTGACGAAGAGGGGTTTAAATACCTGCTCATGCTCCTAGGGTTTTAGGCATTCGGAGGCGATTTGGGCTGAACCGAGTGGAACCGAGGCAGCTGGGGGCACCGGTGGACCGAACGGAGGCGGAAGAACTCGGCCCGCGCAAGCGGGCCGAGTGGTCCAAAAGCCCGATCCCTTCGGCTTTGGCCCGACCCTCTGTCCTGTTCTTCCTTTGGATCCCGTTTCCTGGCTGCCTCTTTGGGCTGATATCGCGCTGTCTTCGTCAGCTTCCTGCATATCGGAGTGGTCCAAAATTACCTATAACAAAAACAATGTAGAAGATTGATACTAAAACCAAGAAACTTATAGGTGGAAGTATGTGTGTATAAGCTTCATTTTCAAAAACCAAAAACCAAAAACCAAATGATTATCAAACGGGACCTAAGTTTTTAACAATTTAGTTTCTGAGTTTAATATGTAATAATTCATTTTTTTTACAGTAATTTAGTCTCTATATTTTCAAATTTCTAATAATTTTGTTTTTACGGTAAAAAATCTCATCAAAATTAATTTTTATTATGCAATGACTTAGTCTTTGTAGTTTATAAACACACTTGGTCATTGATTAGGTGTGAGAAATTTCATTAAATTAATAATACTTTTCATGACAAGGATTAAATCTAAATTGTAAAATACGTTCATAGACTAAATTGTGATAATTTTTGAAAATTAGGACCAAAACATTATAAATGATAGTTCGGACTAAATTAATATTTTCATAAAAGTTTAGAGACAAAGTATTTTATTAATCTTGATTGTACAATAATACTTGGAGAGAATGATAAACTTTTTAATGATGTTTGGTTCTACATTCTTGAAAGTGTTTTCTGAACCCCACCTCTTTAACAAGCATGTGAGACAAAAGTACTTTCATTTTTTACCTTTCTTCTTCTTCTTCTTCTTCTTCTTCTTCTTCTTCTTCTTCTTCTTCTTCTTCTTCTTCTTCTTCTTCTTCTTCTTCTTCTTCTGAAGTAGTTAAAAATCACTTTCAAATATGATTATTTTGAATGGGTAGTGATTTTTGGTAATGGGAAGTGGCTATGCCAAAAGTTAAAGTCCTCCTATACATAATTTAAGGGCATGTTTGAGACTTATCTTGAAATAGTTAAAGTCACTTTGTCATGTTCAAAATTACTACCAAACTGTCTTTAATCATTCAAAATCCTTTTTGATGGTAAATTGCTGAGAAGATATGTCGAAGTATAGTACGTACACCAGTAGAGAATATTTTAGAGAATGAATTTGCTCAGCACACTTGCTGAGCACACTGAGAGCATATATATATAAGAAACTTTGAAATACAAAGCACAATACAGAGGAAAAGGAAAGGAAAAAAATGCCCAAAAGCCAAAACAAATTAAAACAAATTAACAAAGAAAGCATAATCAACAACTATACTAACATCCCCCCCCCCCCCCCCCCCCCCCAAGAGAACAAGGTTTAGAAACCACAGTGAGCTTGGTTCGTAAATTGATAAACCGAGGAGAAGGAAGACCTTTGGTCATAATGTCAGCCAGCTGATCTTCTGAGGGAACAAATTTAACTATAAGTTGCTTGCGAGCGACCTTCTCCCGAATGAAATGGTGATCTACCTCAATATGTTTAGTTCTGTTGTGCATAACGGGATTTGCAGCAAGATATTTAGCACTGATATTATCACACAACAACAACGGAGGAGAAGAAGCAATACCAAGTTCACCAAGAATAGATTGAACCCAAGCAATCTCTGCAGCTGCGTTAGACATATCTCGATATTCAGATTCAGCACTTGACTTGATACAACCTTTTATTTTGAGGAATTCCACGAGATAAGGTTGGATCCAAGGAAAGTACAAAAGCCACTAGTACTGCGACGGTCATCAGGACAACTTGTCCAATAGACATCTGTATAACATGGGATAAAGGAAGTAGATGAAGGTGTAAAGGTAATACCAAGAGTGGAAGTACCTTTAAGATACCGAAGAAGACGCTTCAGAACTTGCATATGGGAAGTAGTCGGCGCATGAAGAAACTGACATAATTTATTCACCGAATAGCTTATGTCTAGTCTGGTTAATGTGCAATATTGCACCACTCCCACCAAGCTTCTATATTCTGAGGCAGAGTTCAACAACTGACCATCATGTAAAGAGAGAGGGGTGCCAGATGACATGGGAGAAGAAATGGCCTTAGATGAATCCAAGTGAGCCCGAGACAGTAAATCAGAGATGTACTTTTGTTGACTCAAATGCAGATCAGTACCATGCCGAACCACTTGAATGCCCAAGAAGTAAGACAAGTCACCCATATCCTTAAGGGAAAAATGAAGATTCAAAGCAGAAACATAATGCTGAATGAGAGATAAATTACTACCTGTAACTAGAATATCATCAACATACACAAGGAAAATGATGATTTTCGACTCAGCTTTATACACAAACATCGATGAATCGGCCTTTGAAGCAACAAAGCCCCAGTCTAACAGGCATGAACTGAGTTTAGAAAACCAAGCCCGAGGGCTTTGCTTTAAACCATATAGGGCTTTGTGGAGACGCAAAACATGTGTTGGTTGAGATGAAGACTCAAAGCCAGGCGGTTGACGCATATAAACCTCCTCATTTAAATCACCATGGAGGAAAGAGTTATGAACATCAAGCTGTCTAATAAGCCAACCAGAAGAAACTGCCAAGGATAAAACAATTCGAATAGTTGCTTGCTTAACTACAGGACTGAAAGTCTCAAAAAAATCAATACCATATTCCTGATTGTATCCCTGAGCTACCAACTGTGCTTTGTACCTATCAATCTCCCCATTAGGTTTAAGTTTCAGTCGAAACACCCACTTGCTGCCAATAATTTTTCTATCATGAGGCAACGAGACTAAAGACCAAGTGTTGTGTCGAAGAAGAGCATCCAACTGTGCCTGCATAGATGCTGTCCAATTAGAATCTTTCAAGGCAGCCTTATAATTTCTCGGTTTAGAGGGTAAAGTTGAAGCCAAAATTTGAGACGAAGCCAACCACACCTTTGGTTTGAAAATACCATCCTTTGATCTAGTGACCATTGGATGAGTATTTAGAGAAGTCTGGGAGGTAGTAGTGGGAGCAACAATGGACTGAGAGTGAACAGGGGAAGGTGAGTGGGGCAAGACAGGAGATGAAGCAGTAGAATGGAATGAAGAGGATGGAGACCGAGAAGAGGATGATACAATATTAGAGGAAGAACTCGCAGATAAAGCGGGGGAAGAACTTGGAGTAGATGACAAAACCGCATCCTGACTAGGGGGAAAAGGCGTAATTGGCAATGATGCACAAGGGGACTGAATGGAAGGAGCTAAAGGAGGACTGGAGAGAAAAGATTGAGACACTGACTGAAGCAAGGAACCAAGAGGATAGGAGGAATTGACATGTTATTGGTTAACAGAGGAAACATGAGGAGACCTTGGAATTTGATAGGGAAACGAGGACTCATTGAAAATAACGTGCCTGGAAACATAGATACGACCATTGCCAATTACGACTTGTTCACCACCATAGTAAGGAGTAGATTGCTGAATATTGGAAAGGTCCGGTGTCATGTGATGAGTTGCATCGGAATCCATGTACCAAGCTTCATCCGGATGGGTAGGAATTTGTTGTGAAGAAGGCAGCTCAGTAGGGGTAGAAGGTGTAGGCGGCAAAGTGATTTGGGATGGAAACTGATTAAAGAAAGCCTGAGGGGTGGAACTCGATAGAGGAGCTTGATAAAGGGGATTATGACGGTTGTAGCAAACTAAAGCAATATGGCCCAGTTTGCCATAGATTTGGCATTGAGGCCTAGACTTACTAGTATTAGGAGAAGGCCATTTTTTAGGGCGAAAAGAAGAAGACTGTGGTCTGCCAAGGACACCAGGGGCAGTGGGAGGAGATGAAAAACCTGGTGGAAAAGGAAACGATGAAGGCTGAGGAGACTTTGTGGGATTTGAAGGGCGTTGGAAACGTCTAGGCTGAGAAGATACAAAGAAGTTGGCGAGATTGGCTTGAACCAAATTAAGGCTATCAACAGAGTTTTGTTTCTCAAGGCGAGCCACATAAGCAAGGAGAAGGCTTCGAACATCAGCAAGCGATGACCTATCATTTCAGTTCTGTATAGATGTTACAAACGGATTATACTTAGACCCAAGTCCTTCAAGGATATAACCAAGATGATCACGATAGGATAATGGTTCACCGAGCTGAAAACATATATGCAACATCTTTAATCTGAGCCAAATATTGGTACACAGAGAGACCATCCTTTCGAATTTTTTGTAACTGAGAACGGAGACCCATTATTTTAGCTGTGGAGGAAGATTCATAGACACTATGAAGATGTTCTCAAATGTCATATGTAGTAGAACAACCTATGATTTCTCCCAACTTATCCTCATTCAAAGAAGAATATATCCAGCTCATAAGAGTTCTATTAAATTTCTGCCAAAAAAGAAACTGAGGATTTACCTAAGATTGAGCAACATCCAAGAACTTCGGTGGAGCTGGTGTACCATTGATGAAAGATTCCATATCAAAAGCAATGATGTGGCTAAGGAGTTGGTTTTTCCAAAGGAGATAGTTAGAATTGGTGAGTTTAATAGTCAGGAGAGGAGTTAAGGTGGGGTATGGGGAAGGCGAAGTTTGGGCAGTGGGTATAAACGGAGCAGATGGATTGTAAGAAGGGAAAAATGGGAAAGAAGGCGATGGGTATTGAAAGCCTGTAGCAGGTGAAGGATTAGGAGCAAAACCAGAAGGTAAGGCATTGAGATTCGGGTGCTGGAGAAGAGTAGACTGAAATGGTAGAGTATTAGGGTTGAGAGGTCTGGTTTGAGTGTTTGAAAAGGAAGGTGAGGCGGTAACATTGAGGTGCTGAGGATTGACAGGTGTTGTGATAGAGGTGGTCACGGTAGATTTGACGGTGGGAAGAACCGGTGACCGGTCATGAGCTGAAGATGATGTGCTCGAGGTGGTTGCCATGGAAAAAAAAATTTAGAGAAAAAGCAGCCTTAGCTCTGATACCATATAGTACGTACACCAGCAGAGAATATTTTAGAGAATGAATTTGCTGAGCACACTTGCTGAGCACACTTGCTGAGCACACTGAGAGCATATATATATAACACACTTTGAAATACAAAGCATAATACAGAGGAAAAGGAAATGACAGAAATGCCCAAAAGCCAAAACAGATCAAAACAAATTAACAAAGAAAGCATAATCAACATATATACTAACACGAAGTGATTTTAGAAGAAATGATTTGCTTTTTGTTGTTTTTTTTATGTGATTTTAACCATTTTTAAATCACTTCTATATATGCCTAAAGTTTAGTAGTTAGCAAGATTTAAAGGATAGAAAAAAAAAAAAAAAACAAAGAAAAACTATTGAAATCCATACAACAATCAAATTGGTAAAATAGAACTAGGATAATACTTTAACTGCATATGGATGAATTTTTCATTTTCTATCTTTATCTCTCTTAGTTCTTAAAATTTAATGGGGTATAGGGAGGTTCTTACACATCGTTATGCTGGCAAGTATTGTTCTAACAAGTATTGCATTATTACAAATTATTCTACAGGCGAGTAAGAGGGGTTAGTGTTTTTTGACAACACGTGAGGGTAGGGAGATTTGAACCATATACCTCTTGGTCGTTAGTACAAACTTTATGCCAATTGAGCTATGCTCATGTTGGCAACATGTCAGTATTATTGTTGAAGTTTATGCTCTAAAGTCATGTAACGTAATCATTTATAAACATTTGACTGTACCTTTTATTAGGATATAATCTTATTATAAACATTTGAATGTAATGTTGATCGATAGCTCATTTTAGATCCCAATATGACTAGTCTAATTGGTCACAAGTATAAATCGTTCATAATGAGATATTTGAATTAGACTCAACTACTAACTCAGAAATTTCTATAAAGTTTATATATAGTATTATCATCAATAATATCTTGTCCATCAAAATTAGAATTAAAAATTTCAACATGAGAAAGTGAATAGGTGCTTTGAACTGATGAAATTCACTACTTGAAGAGTCAACTTATATGCTAGCTAGTCTCCCTTCTGAGTTTTGACAAGTTGTAAGCTTTGACATTCTCCTTTTGGTATTTTCCTCATAACTTCTAAACAAGGTACGAAGAAAGAGAAACTTTCCATTATAAAAAAAAAAAAACTTTCAAATACGTTTTTTCTTATGACATCAATTAGGAATACTTAGTCAACCTAAATATAACTTAACTGATTAAGACACATATCCTTGACTAAGAGGTAGAAGTTTAAATTGTTACCTTATATTTTGTTGAACTAAGAAAATAATAATAATAATAATTATTATTTTTGTTCAGGGATGTAGTCAAAATTAAGGTTTAGGTGATGAAGGAAATGGAGGGAAACAACACTTATGACCAACTTCTAATTCTAACTTCCAATTAGAGAGGTTGACCTTTACATAGGTTTTAGTGAATTACTGATTTTGAATAATCTTAGGTGTCAACTTGCAAGTGCGATCTCGAATCACTTTGGTGCTCGACTATGTACATTTAGAAACTGAAGTTAGTACTTAGTCTGAAACAGTGTCGAGTTGAGTTGGGTTAGGATTGTGTATCTTTGATAAGTTATTGTCTCTTCCTTTTCCAGGGGAGTGGATGGCAGTCGTTGTCCTGCAATTTCTAACGATTTGTACTTGACCAACAACGAATTATACACGGACTGTATCTGAGTTCCGAGGTCGACCGTTTGGTTGAGCTTGTACCTAGTTGGTAGGTGTGTTGCGCAAAATGCTCACCGCAAGTGTACGAGTCAAGTTTTAATATAGTGTTCGTGAAAAACGAGTATTGTCCTCTGGATTGGTGTTCTAGTCAACTAACTACCATGAATACTCTTACTCAATTTTACTTAGAGAATAAACCAGAATGAGAGATTGAATTAAAATAACACAAGCTAAAAAGTGGAAATTCAATGGGAAAAATTCTTAGGGAGTTGATTTCATCAATTGAGATTATAGATTAATTAATGGGATATGATTATTAACGTGCAATTATTTTATAAGTCAAGGAAACTTAATTCACAATTATCTCTCCCGAGCATAATTGATTCTTATGCATACACAAGAACCCAATATTCCTATCTAGATTCAAATATATGTTAGGCCTTAAGTCTAGTCATTTTTACAACTTCTAAAGTTATCCTAAATCTCCTGACCTTAAAATTACTTTAGTCATGCAATTAAATTCTAATCCAAACCCCCTCTCTTGAGCAATATTTAGAATAATAACATTTAATCTATGGCCGGAAGACTAAAAACATGAAGTCAATAATTGCATAAATAAAACAAGAGCACAATCATTCCATAAATTAATCCATAAATTCAAAAGACTAAATCAAACCCTAATACAATCAAGCTAGCTACTTATAGTCATAGAACTACAAACACAACATGAAAAAAAAACCCATAAAAACGACTAGAGAAAAGGGAAAGAAAGGAATAAATGTCGAATCCCGTCGAAGTCACACGTCCCTGTCACGATCTCACAAGCTCTAGCCTTGAATCCTGCTCATTGTCCTTGCTCAAGCTCCCACAAGAGGTCTCTAGTGAAAATTAGGGCTAAAAGGTCTCTAATTGAACTCCCTTTTCCGTGTGAAAATCGCTTCATATATATAGAAAAATAGGGCAGCGCCTTGACGCTGTGCCTTTGCTGGGCGTTTTACTTAAGGAAAATTGCCCAGCGTCGAGACGCTCTCAACCTAGCGTCGAGACGCCGAGGCTTCGAGAACACAGGCTGGGGCAATACTGCAGCAGCGTCGAGACACCCATAAGACAACGTCTCGACGTTGAGCTCTCATAAATCTTGGTTGCTACAGCTCTTAATTCAATTCTTCTTCAATCTTTTTGCCTCTTTTTGCGCCCCGAACACTCGAACAACTTCCAAAAGCTCTAATTCATCCCAATACTTGATTTCTACAAAAGAAACATAAATGTGTATGATTTTGGCCAAATTAATCTCAAAGAATATTAAATAAACACCGGGAAAAATAGCTCATTTTGTGAGCTATCAAGGTGCCATGACGATGCTTGACCTTCACCTCAACTTGTCCGAGTTGAAGCTAGCCTAGCATGATTCCTTGGGTGATTGGGCTATATGACAAGTCTTAATTTGTCCTCATAACATTGACCTCAATTCCGAGCCGAGGCATGACTTTCAATAATGGGGTTGACTTGGAAGTTTAACACTGGGGAAAAAGTTTTGCTCTTGGCCACCACATGTTGCTTTAAGAGTCGGGGGATGTTTGACGTCGCCTCAGCTGTTAGCATAGAATGCAAGACAAAACTTCTCAAGTCCTTGAATTTTGATCATTCGATCTAGATTGATCCAACGACAAAGATCGAGCTTGGAAGTACATATAAACTGAGAGAGTTCTACCTCATCACATGTTTCCAATCTTTTCGAGCTGCTATCAAGCCGACCTGCCTTCAAAACTCTCGGTGTCTAGGTAATTCGTTAAACTTTTCATGTCTAGAGTAACAAGTTATACCTTTTGGTTTGACTAGTGCACCTAGTATGTTTATGAGACTTATGAACCATGTATTGCATGATTTTTTAGGAGAGTTTGTAGTGGTTTATTTTGATGACGTCCTAATATATTATAGGATACTAGAGGATCATGTTAGGTATGTTATGTGTGTTCTAGTTGCTCTTAGAAAGGAAAGACTTTATGTTATTCTAAAAAAATGTAGTTCTTGCATGGAGAAGATAAACTTCCTAGGATTTGTAGTGTCTAAACAATGAGTGGAAGTAGATACTGAGAAGGTTAAAGCTATTAGGAAGTGGCCCACGCCTAAGAATGCTAGTGAGATTATGAGCTTTTATGGGCTAGCTGGTTTCTATGGGAGGTTCATTAGAGACTTTAGTTCCATAACTGCACCACTTAATGAACTTATAAAGAAAGATGTAAATTTTGAGTGGGGAAAAGCTCAAGAACGTGCTTCCAATGATTTGAAGGATAAGTTATGTAATGCATCTTTACTTGCCTTGCCTAATTTTGAACTAACATTTGAAATTGAGTGTGATGCTAGTGGACAGGGATTTGAGTTATTTTAATGTAGGATCAAAGGTCATTAATGTAGTGAGAAGCTGAATGGAGCAGCCTTGAGTATCCTACATACGACAAGGAGCTTTATGCTTTGGTGAGAGCGTTACAAACATGGCTACACTACATGTGGTCAAAATAATTTGTTATACACAAAGATCATTAGAGCTCGCAACATTTGAAAGGTCAAAACAAGTTGAATGAAAGACATTCTAAATGGTTAGAATTCATCGAAACATTTTTCCATGTGATCGGGTACAAAAAAGGTAAAGAAAATGTGGTAGCTGATGCACTATCTCGGAGGTTGTTTTGCTAATAAACTCACTTCACACTAAACTACTTGGCTTTGAACACATTAAAACATTGTATTCACATGACACTTATTTTGTACCTATTGTTGAATCTCTCATGCAAGAACAATTTGTTCCTGATTATATGATGTTTGATGGCTTCCTATTTAGAAAGAATGAACTTTGCATTTCCACTTGTTCTATTCGCGCATTATTAGTTAAAGAGGCTCATGAGGGAGGTCCGATAAGAGGACTTGTTGAAAGTCCAAAATCAAATTAAAATTTATAATCACCGAGTTCTAAAGCTAACTTGTAGTAGTAGTGGTCGGGGTCGAACACAGGGAGCACGATTTTTAATTTGTCTAACCAAGGTTTATTATGACAATGAGAGGATTTGGAATGCAAGAGATTAAAAACGAAGAAAAATAAATTACATAAATTAAATTGTGGAAAATTAAAGGGGAGTGACTAATTGCACCTCAGATTCATGTAATTAGGTACATAGGAGCAAGTTTGGTTGTTTTAATCCTTGATTAACTAAAAATATGATTTATTAGCTAAGCCCGACGTACTCTTGGAAAAGTCGGAGAGTCATTTTCCACTATCATGAACAGACTAACGCATTGAAAAATAGTCGGATTATTCATGCATGCATCTAAGGGATAACACGCCTTAAACACAATAAATAAATCTCCTAGCTCTAAGATACATGCCAAGGTGCTACAAATTCAAGAAATTAATCCTAAACTGAGCAACATGCAATCATATTTACTACCAGTTAGCAAAGTATATTTAAGACAATCATGGTCAGGTTTATCAGACCCTACTATCAGAATTAAATATATAGAAACAGAACTAGAATCACAAAGCAAATAACCCATGCATTGAAGAATAGAAATCTCATGAAACAAACCAAACCTACAAAATCTGAGTCTCGATTACATGAAATTTGAAGGACTGGAATTCCGAATTCCGTTAAAGCGGAAGCAATTGGACCGATTCACATTTAATTTCGTTCTACAAAATACCAATACATTGACCAAAAATTAAGCAATGAGAAACATACTGTCGTTGGCGACTCAGAAATCAACTAAGAACATCACCACTTGGTTTCCCCGCTATTCTCTGAGATTGGGAACCAGATGGTGGGATCCTGATCTTGAAGGGAATGAAAACCACAGAGAAAAAATTTCTCTGTTTTCTTTTTCCTTGAGAGAGAATTAATGAGAGAGTGAGAGAATGATTTTTTTTCAAAATCTGCAGAATGATAGGAGCCTAATCTGACCCCTTTTCTTGCCTGTGATTAAGTGAGAGATTTGATAACCACTCCTCTAATTGGGGAGTTGGTTATTTAATTAATTCATTATAATATAGAAACATTATATTATAAATTAATTAATTGAACATTAATTAATTAAACCATTTAACTAATTAACTATATATAATTAAACATCTCATATTTAATTATATATGTGCATTAAATCATATTAAATGCACAACCCTCACATAATATATAGTTTCAATTAAAATTAATTAAATCGCATTTAATTAAATTAATTAAACTACACGATTAATTAATTCATAATTAATTAATTCTTTAACCAATTAAATATCACATATTTAATTTATAAAACATTTGAATCATATTCAAATGTGCATCTCCCATATAACCTATAGTTCTAATATGAATAAAAATTCACATTAAAATTAATCTATAGTTTTAATTTAATTAAATCACATTTAACTAAATTAAATTGAACAATTAATTAATTCAAAAATTAATTAATTTTGTAATTAATTAAATATCAACTATATTTAATTAATTACGTATTAGATTCATATTCTAATATGAATCATATGTTATAGTTCAATTAAATCACATTTAATTCAACTAAATTGAATAATTAATTAATTAATTTATTAATTAAATATCATATATTTAATTAATTATATATATTTGAACTCCTTCAAATACATTATTATCTCAATTTAATAAAGTTTAATCTCACATTAAACTTTATATTATAATGTATCATTATATATTATATTAATTGTATCTCATACAATTAACTTGATTCCCAAGATGAATTTGAACTATTCAAATTCCTTCCAGATAAATTGTTCCCAATTACTCTTTACGAGCTAGCAGGGGGACCTAATGGACCTACAGAGAAGCTCCAATGATATGAGGTTAACTGACTAAACTCATTAATCGAGTTTACCAATATTCATTAACTGTGGGTCACTCCACTAAAGACCCACAACTGCACTCTTCTCACTGTAGAATATTTCTGTGTCCACGGATATTAACCAATAACGGTAAGTCAATCCTTCACGAGTGCTCGTAACTATAGCTGGGTCAAATTACCGTTTTACCCCTGAGTTACCTCTGGCTCCTTAAGTACCAGTGTTCCTCTAATGAACAACCTGTTTATGGTCCAACCAGTAAACAGAAAGTCCCTCTCTGGCTAATGAGAGGGCGAGATCCCTTTGTTCAAGACCCGGAGTCACCACTTAAGGGAACACTCATCTACTTCTCCTAGAAGTGGAAAGGAGTGAATTCCATCTTGTGTTGTCATGTCCCCAGCCCCCCACTTAGTCTTGTCCCTAAGAAGGTAGGTTTATTGAGTCGGTGTGCAGGCCACTCTCACCCGTACTAGTCAAAGGACAATCCCTCGTGAGAAGGAGTTCATGACACACTCAGGATTAAGACTGAGTTACCTAGGTCATCCTATTGAAACAGTAACCTAACTAGTTAACGATGTTACATCTAGTGGTTTACTATTTCGTGGTCCGGTCTTATGCAAACTCATTGCATAGGATACCCCCGCTCGCATGTCTCCTACATGGACACCTTGGATCAATACGTCTGTATCGAATACAAAACGGGCCGTATCACATAGTGTTACCAGGATAAGGTACCCAACCTTATCCCTGTACTATAGACCTCTTAGGTTGTTACTTGAACACTGATCCCCGTATGTCCCCACATACTAGTTCAAGTTACATATACACAACCTTGGATCTTAGTTTATTGGATTTGGGTCATATTGTGCAATATTAAACTTAATATGACAATAACACTTTATTGCATAAACTTCAATAACACTTTATTGATACAAGTGTATAATTCGTTAACATTCACTATCTACGAGTGTTAGGACATAAAACCCCAAAAAATTCACCTAGCCGATCATCAAGCATGGTGCCAGAGCTCAATTAGCCACTCAATCTACTCTAATCCTAAGCCTAACTAAGCTAATTACAAAGGAAAAGAGAAGAATGAGGAGAAATTACAAAAAAAACGACTAAAAGAAAAGGAAGAATGGATGATGAACCCTCAAATTCGAAAATGATGCTTTTATACTCCAATCGAGAGCGACAAGACGCTATTAGGAATGACGTGTCAACGCTTCGGACGCTAATGGCAAAAAACGCACACGCAAGCAGGCAGCATTAAGACGCTAGGCACATTATCTTGACACTTCGGACGAAGAATGCACGCCCAACGGTCCTAGAGCGTCTCGACGTCGAGGCCATCTTCTCGACGTTGAGCCTCGAGTTTGCAGCGTTGAGACGCTTCAAACTCAGGAATTTGGCTTATGCTTGGTCTAGTTGACTTTTGCTCATTTGACCAAATTTAGCTTACTTTAAATGTCCAAAATGCCATTTTTGATCTCGAGAACTCCAAAACGACCTAAACAAAAATTATACTAAAAATTAATCATTTTTCACAAATAATAACACGAGGATAAACAAGATTTAAGGAAATTAATTAACACTAAATTGGTGCTATCAAGGGCTAGTGAGACATTTTGGGATAACTAAGACATATGACATGTTAAATGAACAATTCTATTGGCCTAGAATGAGACAGACATACATAAGAAGTGTGAGAGATGTATTACATGTAAAGAAAGCTAAGTCTAGGTCAAAACCACATGAGTTTTATTTTCCTTTGCACACTTCTAGTAGACCATGACTAGATATTTCAATGAATTTCGTACTTGGGTTACCTCGACCTAAGAAAGGGAGAGATAACATTTTTGTGGTGGTTGACAGGATTAGCAAAATGACACATTTAATTGCATGTAATAAAACTAATGATGCTAATGTTGGGTTTTATGTCCTAAAACTCGTAGATAGTGAATGTTAACGAAATATATATATATATATATATATATATATATATATATATATATATATATATATATATATATATATTTGTATCAATAAAATGTTATTGAGGTTTAAATAATAAAGGTTTAAGCAATAAAGTGTTATTGTCACATTAAGTCTAAAATTGCACAATATGACCCAAATCCAATAAAATAAGATCCAAGGTTGTTTACATGTAACTTGAACTAGTATGTGGGGACATATGGGGAATAGTGTTCAAGTAACTAGGGGTGAGCATCGGTCGGTCGGGGTCAGTTTTGGCCCCAAACCGACGTCGAACCGACCGTAATCAATTTCCAAAACTGGAAACCGATTTTTTTTAACTTGTTAATTTCGCCGACCGACCATCGGTCGGTCGGTTTGGTCGGTTTGGTCGGTTTGACTTTTTATTTTTTTTATTTTCTTTTTCAATTTTTCAATTTTATTTAAGTTTTATTTAATTTTGTCTTTTACTGAAATGATCTCCAATTCCTTTTTAAATTTTAATTTTAATTTCAATGTGTGATTAAATTCGGGATCGATTTTATTTCTTTTTAATTTTGTTTTTTTAATGATTTTTTTTACTTTTTCAATTTTATTTAAATTGTAATTTTAATTTCAATGTGTCGATTAAGTTTGAACAGATTTTTTAACAAATAAGTAAAAAATGATATGTTCTTAATAGACATTTTTTAATTTGACAATTTCAAATAATTTACTATTGAACATATTAAATTAATGTAAACACCAAACATACAATAATTACCAAACAACAAAATAACAATAATAGTTTGATTGAAAATGAAAAAAAGAACATTATCATATAAAAGTCTCTAAATTAAAAGTTTAAACATCAGATTCAAATACATATTAATCAAAGTACTCTTAATATTTTGATACAAGAGCAAATGCTAAAAATCAAATATGCAATTGTGCAAACTTTTCCACTTGATCCGGTTTCTTTTCTTCATCTACAATTGGTTGGAATCCTACAAAATTTGAAAGAGAGAGAAAAACGAAATACAACATTATTAAGATTTAAAAGTATAAATAAATTAAAAAAAAAAGTAAAATCAATAGATTAAATACAATACCATCTTCAAACATTGAAGCTCCTGCTATGGCTATCAAATCATCAAGATCTAATGATATCGGTTTAGAGTGTAGCCAATTCTTAGCGCATATAAGAGCCTCCACCGTCTTTGGAGTCAAAGAACAACGAGATGTGTTGACTACACGTCCTCCAGTACTGAAAGCTGACTCAGATGCTACGGTAGAGACTGGAATTACCAAAATATCTCTACTCATACGACTGAGAACCTCAAACCGATGACCATTCTGCTTCCACCAATAAAGTATGTCAAAAGAACTACTTGAAGGGAATAAAAGTCCCCACGCAGCGGAAGCGCATCGATTGGACCTTACGCCGTATATTAATTAACATTAAAATACCGTTACGAAAACTCAAACAAACTTTAAACACTCTTTAAAGTTGCTGGAAAATCAGTTTAAACATGCTTAAAAATAAATCTAAAATTATTTTCATGCTTTTCTAAAGAAAAGGGGAAGAACCGTTACAAACCTCCGTTGTAGACTTGACCGTTCGTCGCCAACGATGCTCCAACGAACAAAACGCAGCAGCCTCCTTTGTCTTGTGATCGCTGGAAAATTCTTCTTGAATGACACAATAACCACAGAGGTTACACCGGTATGACTCTAGGTCTAGGAGGCAAAAGACTTGTGGGAGTCTTTCTCTAAGAGGGAGGCTAGAGAGAATTCTAGGTCTTGTCTTGAGAGTCTAAGAGCAAGAGCAAAGTGTCAAGTGTCCTAGACCAATTAGGTCTAGTGTTCTATTTATAGAAGAGAGGCCATGAATAAAATATTCAATTAAATCAATCTTTTCCAAAATTGATTCAATCTTATTCCTTAATTAATCAATCATGATCAATCAATTCCACAATTGATTAATCTTTTCCACAAATGACTAATTACTTCCATAAGTGATTAGATCATTTCCATAAATGATTAATCACTTCCTTAAGTGATTAATTATTTCCATAATTGATTAATTCCCACCAATTAAATATCACATATTTAATTTCCGGCCTAGAATTAATTAATTTGCCCAAACACATTTTAGGCCTTAAATTAATTAATTCATTATTTGAACTCTTTCAAACTTCCATAAATTTATATTTGAATTTCTTCAAATATTAATTTCTCTCATAATAATATATCAATATATATTATATTTGTTTCCCTTAGTAAATTGAACATTTTCAATTTACATTTATTACTTAGTTGCCTCAAATTACTTTATGAGCTACCAGTGGGACCTAATGGACCTGCAGATCAGAAGCTCCAACGATGTGAGATTAATTGGTCAAACTCATTAACCACATTAATCAATATTCGTTAACTGTGTGTTCATTCCACTATAGACTCACAGTTGCACTCTTCTCACTGCAGACATATTTTCTGTGTCCATGGATATAGACCAATATCGACTAGTTAGTCCTTCACGAGTGTCCGTAACACCAGTTGGGTCAAATTACCGTTTTACCCCTGGGTTACCTCTATTTCCTTAAGTACCAATTCTCCTCTAATGAACAACCTGTTTGTGGTCCAACCATCAAACAGAAAACCCTCTCGTGCCATTGAGAGGGTAGGGCCCTTTGTTCAAGACTCGGAGTAACCACTTAAGGGAACACTCATCTGCTTCCCTAAAGTCGGGAAGGAGTGAATTCCATCTTGTACGATTATGTTCCCAGCTCCCCATTCGGTCTTGTCCCCAAAGTGGTAGGCTTATTGAGTCGGCGTATTGGCCACTCTCACCCATACAAATCAAAGGACAATCTCTCATGAGCAGGAGTCCATAATCAACTCAGGATTAAGACTAAGTTGTCTAGGTCGTCCTAGTGAAATAGAAAACCAACTAGTTAACGGTGTTATAACCAGTGGTTACTATTTCGCGGTCCGGTCTTATGCAAACTCATTGCATAGGATACCCCCACTCGCATGTCTCCTATACGAACGCGTTGGATCGCAGCGTTTGTATCAAATACAAAGTGGGCCGTATCCATAGTGTCACCAGGATAAGGCACCCAGTCTTATTCCTATACTATAGACCCTTTAGGCTGTTTCTTGAACAATGATCCCATATGTCGCTACATATAGTTCAAGACTCATATTACAGCCTTGGATGTCTAGTTTATTGGATTAGGGTTATTATTAGGCAAAGACAAATATAAAATAACTAATAACAATTAATGGAAAAATGTATCAATATTATTTCATTAATATCCGGTCAACAGTTACATTCACTATCTACGAGTTTTAGGGCATAAAACCCAACAAACTCCCACTTGAACTAAAACACTAGTTAGTGGGATGTAAATGCAATAATCTAAAGTTGGAAATGTCATGTATATAATACAATGAACTAGGGCATCCTTATACCCATTATACATTTCTCCCACTTGCCCTAGATTAGATGGCATACATATCTCGTAGACCTAGACCCTCTAGATGACCCTCAAACACTTTAGCCGTGAGAGCCTTCGTAAATGGATCAGCGATGTTGTGCTCCGAGGCGATCTTAGTGACGATCACATCTCCTCGTTGCACAATCTCCCGTATTAGGTGATACTTCCTCTCGATGTGTTTACCCCGTTTGTGGCTTCGAGGTTCTTTTGAGTTGGCTACAGCCCCACTGTTGTCACAGTATAGTGTTATGGGCACGTTCATATTCGGAACCACTTCCAAATCAGTCAAGAACTTTCTAAGCCATACTGCCTCCTTAGCTGCTTCGCAAGCTGCTACATACTCAGCCTCCATGGTTGAGTCTGCTATGCATCCTTGTTTGATGCTTCTCCACACTACTGCTCCTCCATTGAGGGTGAATACTGACCCTGATGTGGATTTCCTTGAATCCTTATCAGCTTGAAAGTCAGAGTCAGTGTATCCAGTAAGAATCAAATCCTTAGATCCATACACAAGCATGTAGTCCCTCGTTCTCCGAAGATACTTGAGGATATTCTTAACCGCTCCCCAGTGGTCCAACCCTGGATTAGACTGATACCTACTGACTACTCCCACTGCATAACATATGTCAGGCCTAGTGCAGAGCATAGCATACATTAAGCTGCCCACAGCTGAGGCGTAGGGAATGTGTCTCATGTTCTCAACTTCTTGAGGTGTCTTAGGAGTTTGTTCCTTAGACAGGTGTACCCCATGTCGAAGGGTAGTAGTCCCTTCTTGGAGTTTTGCATCGAATATCGAGACAACATCTTGTCAATATACGTTGCTTGAGACAGAGCTAGCGTTTTGTTCTTACGATCCCTAATGATTTGGATTCCCAGAACGTATTGAGCCTCTCCCAGATCTTTCATTTGGAATTGGGCTGCTAGCCATTTCTTAATGTTAGTGAGGTATCATTCCCAATGAGTAGGATATCGTCTACATAAAGTATTAGAAAAGCTACTTTCCTTTTGTTGACTTTCTTGTACACACAAGGCTCATCAACGTTTTGGTCAAAGCCAAAAGATTTGATTGCAGTATCAAATCTAATGTTCCATGATCTGGATGCTTGTTTCAATCCATAAATGGATCGATTGAGCTTACAAACCTTTTGTTCCTGACCTTGGGCTATGAACCCTTCGGGTTGAGACATGAAGATATTCTCTTCAAGATTACCATTCAGAAAGGCAGTCTTGACGTCCATTTTCCATATTTCATAGTCATAATATGTGGCTATGGATAAGAGAATTCTTATGGACTTTAACATGGCTACAGGAGAAAAGGTTTCCTCATAGTCAACCCCTTCCTTTTGGGTATAACCCTTTGCCACTAGTCTAGCTTTGAAGGTCTGTACCTTTCCAGCTGCATCTCTTTTTCTCTTATAGATCCATTTGCACCCTATGGGTTTTACCCCAGTTGGTAGATCTGTAAGTTCCCATACAGAATTGGAGTGCATTGACTCCATTTCCAGGTTCATGGCTTTGACCCATTCATCCTTATCTTCGTCATTCATTGCCTGTCGATAGGACAATGGATCCTCAATGCCATCATTAGGTATGACAACCTGAGTTTCAGTTAAACCCAAGTAGCGGTCAGGTTGTAATACAACCCTCCCACTGCGTCGAGGCATTCCCAACGTTTGAGATGGACGAGATGGATCTGAAGAACTAGTTCCTTCATCAACCCTTGTTGAAGGTCCAACTTCATCAACAACTCTTGATGATTCTTCAGTAGCTTCTCCTAATAATATTTTGCTGCGTGGTTTATGATCTCTCATGTGGTCTTCCTCTAAGAAAGTGGCGTTTGTCGATACAATCACCTTATTTTCTTGTGGGTCGTAGAAATAAGCACCTCTCGTTTCTTTAGGGTAACCAACAAATTGGCACAGTTTTGAACGAGGTTCCAGTTTCTTAGGATTTGTCACAAGCACGTGTGCTGGACAACCCCAGATGCGAAAGTGATGCAAACTAGGTTTACGCCCCTTCCATAATTCGAAAGGTGTTTCAGAAACACTTTTCGAGGGAACATTGTTCAAGATGTATACTGCAGTCTCTACTGCATACCCCCAAAACGAGCTAGGCAATTGAGCATAGATCATCATTGATCGAACCATGTCTAACAAGGTTCTATTTCTCCTTTCTGACACACCATTCTGCTGAGGTGTACCAGGGGCTGAGAGTTGAGATTGGATTCCATGTTCTATCATATAATCCTGGAATCTTTGATCCATATACTCCCCTCCTCGATCAGATCGAAGTACTTTAATAGATTTACCTAATAGGTTTTCAACTTCAGCCTTAAACTCCTTAAACTTTTGAAGGGCTTCAGACTTATGTCCCATTAGGTATAAGTAACCATATCTTGAATAATCATCTATAAATGAGATGAAATATTCGTACCCTCCTCGAGCTTTTACATTCATTGGACCACATAGATCCGAATGTATTAACTCTAAGGGTTCTTTGGCTCTGTAACCTTTTCCAGTAAAAGGTCTCTTTGTCATTTTTCCCTCGAGACAAGATTCACAAGGTGGTAGTGAATCATCTTCTAACTTACTTAGAAGTCCATTCTTTACCAAACGACCGATCCTATCGATGTTTATATGACCAAGTCTAAGATGCCAAAGATGAGTGTTGTTACTTGTTGGAGAAATCTTTTGCCTTTTCCTTTGAGTTTCAGCAGTTTTAAATAATTCGTGATTTAAAAGTGCTTTGTTTTCGGTTGGTCTTAAAACATACAAGTTATTTTCCAATTTGGCTGAACAAATAAGTACACCATTTTTATAAATTGAACGCTTCATTCATATCAAAAGTAACTGTATACGATTGTTCAATCAAACATGAAATAGAAATTAAGTTCCTCTTAATCTTGGGAACAATTAACAAACTTTCTAAAAGTAAGAATCTATTTCTAAAAAATAACTTCGCAGCTCCCAGTGCATTAACTGAAATGACTTCTCCAGTTCCGACCCTGAGTGTCATTTCTCCATCGTTCAACTGCCGAAAGGAACTATTTTCCTGAAAAGAAGAGCAAACATGATTAGTTGCTCCTGAATAAAGTATCCAGGTAAACTCATCATGTTCTACCAGGCATGTTTCTAAAACAAGTAAATCAAATTTACCTTCCTTTTCCTTCTTTTTCTCAGCAAGGTACTTTGGGCAGTTTCTCTTCCAATGTCCATCTACATTGCAGTGGAAACACTTGCCCTTATCTGCCATAGCTTTGGCTTTTCCCTTGCTTTTAGCAGCAGTACTGGGAGCTTTCCCCTTGTTTCCTTTCTTCTTCTGAGTTTTCTTTGAAGAAGTGGCTACAGATTTAGTTCCAGAGGATGAACCCTTCTCGAACTTTCTTTTAGAGTGAACAACGTTTGCCTCTCCTTCTATCTGTCCCTTGTTCTTAAGAAGAGACTGATAGAGTTGTAGCTCATTCAGGAGGCTAGTCAGGTTGAATGTTATTTTATTCATCATTGCATTGCTTCGAAACTGCAGAAAACTCTTCGGAAGAGATTCTAAGATGAATGGAACCTGACTACGCTCATCTATGACCGCCCCGTTTGCTTCTGCCACGTTGAATTGGACCATCATATCTAGGACATGCTCCCGAACAGACATGCCCTCTTTCATGTGACAGCTATAAACGTATTTGAGAGCGTCATGGTGGAGTTGGTAGGACGGTTGTCCAAACATCTCCTGGAGAGAGTTCATAATCTCCCTCGTTGTTACCATGCCCTCATGCCTTTTAGCCAAAACTTCAGATAAGCTGGCTAGGATATAGACACGAGTCTTATCATTGGCCTTTGTCCAGCGGTCATAAGCATCCTTAACTGCTTGGGATGCATTACGAGCAGGGGCTGGAGGACAATCCTCCATTAAGACGAACCGCAGATCATCGACAACAAGAATCGTATTCAGGTTCGACTTCCACGTAGCATAATTTTCGCCGGTTAATTTCTCATTTTTAAGCAGAGAGACAATTGAGGAAGACATTGCTGAAATTTAAACAAACAATGACCGTATTAGTTATCTTTGCCTTAACCCATCATACAAGCAAACAATTGCACACAATCCAATCAATTTAGCAAAACAGACAATCACAGAACCCTAAAACTATTGATTTAGTTTTGCAACGATGTTTCAGAGGTTTAGAATATCAGCCACCGAAGGGTGATCAGGCACTCCTCCTTTGAAATGAGACACCTCTCAGCTAATTCTAATTCCAGAATAACTCATATTCCTATAGACATTAGCCACCGTTGTTCGGTCAAGGATTTGTTAACACTTTTAACTCATCCTCGTAAGTGTAACCCTCCCACTTTCAGATCTCAGAGGCACGCACCAACAGGCTACCGAAGGGAAAGACAACTGTTTGTGAATAGCCTAAGAGCTCCTATCCTATTCAGGAGTTCACGGTGTTCCGAATCCTATGATCAGGCCCTCCGAAGGGATGGTTGCACCAGGACAACCTGCAGGCGGATCATAGTACTCTCACGGTGTGAACTATAGGCGGAGACCGAGGGATACGTTGACACGTGTCCCGCTCCCACTTACTTTAGACATTTTTCCCATTCACCCTGATAATGATTCACGCAAACACTTTCCGAAGGGAGGCCGCTCCTAAGGCGACTCGAAGCCGAGCATGAACCTCACATTGTGAATATAGGGACGTAGGAGCAAAACTTGATTTAAATCTCGTTTTGTAATTTTTCTCTCACTGAAAATGTCATACGGTTAATATAGGGTTGTTTAACTTAGATAGTATTCGGCTAAGTCAATCTATCTAAGTCTGATCATATTTTAACAATTATGGAAAGGATTCAACTGCAATCTTTTGGGTGAATTAAACCTCTTTTAATAAACCCAACATTGCAAGTCAACATTACTATGGTTAATTCAACTCAATGTTCGGGTCAGTTCCCAGGTAGGAGGTGTTCCGTAAACCGTCAACTTAAATACCCCCAACCTTAGACAGAACTTTACTGAGAGAGTTCCCTTATAACCTCAGTAATGTAGGGTCTTTACTCTAAAGATCTAGGTGCATTAAACACTTTTAATAAACCTAGTGACATTGCATGCTAACATTTAACTATGATTAATTCAACTCCGGTATTCCAGGTCAGTTCCCAGGTAGGAGGTGTTCCGTAAACCGTCAACTTAAATACCCCCAGCCTTAGACAGAACATTACCGGTGGAGTTCCCTTATAATCACAGCAATGATTTTCCTACTTAGTCAATTAAAACTATTTTTAATTCTAAGTAAGAAAAGATTCTAATCCTATTAGAAACTGATCTAGGTCTAATTAATTTTAAACAATTTAAAATTAATCCAATTTATCCTATGATCTTATGTTTGCATGCAAATCTTGATTATAGATTGACGGTTTCTAATCATTAATATTAAAGAACTATTTCAAATTTTAATGATTAATCCTATAATCAAGAATCTAGGGTTTAATTCATTTAACAATCTCATTCAAATTAAATAATTAAACCACACTTATTGCATGAATAATATAACTATTATATTATTAACTATGGATGTTTCATGCTTCATGCAATATTGATTTTCAATTATAAGCCAATCAAGAAAATCAATCAAGCATGCTTCATTCATCACATTAAACATAACTATTTATATTTAATTTAAGTAATGACATGCTTCATGCTTTCCAAATTTTTCATATAATCAATATACACTTATATTAAAAATATGAAAACAATTCCATGCATCTAAACATACATTATAACTATTTATAATATATATAAAAAAATGCATGAGCATGTTTATAACCTAAGGTGGGATTAAATATTCTATATGACATCCATAAAGCATATAAATAGCAATTGAACCGGTTAATTTTGGCCCCTAGGATAAAATAAAGCATTAAATTACAATAATTTTAGCTAAATTCTATCCTAAAATCCCTCTGCAGCTCCCAAAATTGGTCTAGACAGCACGAACCGCCCCGAACCACCTCGAACCGGCTTCCAAAATCACGAACCATGCCAAAAATTGGCTGAACCGAACCAAATAGGTCCCAGCCCAGCCGAACCGGTCTGAACCGGACCGCCCACAGCTTGAACCGCGCCTGTTGAAGCCCTAATGCGCGCCGCCATCGTGACAGCGTCTCGACACTGTGTTGATAGCGTCTCGACGCTGTGCGCTTTCCATATCTGGCGCCTGCGGTATCGAGACAGCGTCGAGACGCTGTTGAGGTAGCGTCCCGACGCTGTTGCGTCTGGAGGCAGAATCTGGGCAAAACAGCAGTGTTTTCTTCGGTTTTGGCCTCGATTTCAGCGGCGATTGCTTCGATTTTCATCTCATAAAAACCTATTCTAGACCCGGACTTACATAGGACTCGATTTTACATAAAATACCCGAAACACCGGGCCTTACATGATCAAAATCACATAAAAATAAAATCTATGGCCATAAAATTAACCTAAACAGTTCAACGCAAACCGAACATACATTATGCATAAATCCCACCTATTAGAGCCTATCGCAACTTTTAATATTAATTAATAGGGATAGCGATGGCTCTGATGCCGATTGAAGGGAATAAAAGTCCCCACGCAGCGGAAGCGCATCGATTGGACCTTACGCCGTATATTAATTAACATTAAAATACCGTTACGAAAACTCAAACAAACTTTAAACACTCTTTAAAGTTGCTGGAAAATCAGTTTAAACATGCTTAAAAATAAATCTAAATTTATTTTCATGCTTTTCTAAAGAAAAGGGGAAGAACCGTTACAAACCTCCGTTGTAGACTTGACCGTTCGTCGCCAACGATGCTCCAACGAACAAAACGCAGCAGCCTCCTTTGTCTTGTGATCGCTGGAAAATTCTTCTTGAATGACACAATAACCACAGAGGTTACACCGGTATGGCTCTAGGTCTAGGAGGCAAAAGACTTGTGGGAGTCTTTCTCTAAGAGGGAGGCTAGAGAGAATTCTAGGTCTTGTCTTGAGAGTCTAAGAGCAAGAGCAAAGTGTCAAGTGTCCTAGACCAATTAGGTCTAGTGTTCTATTTATAGAAGAGAGGCCATGAATAAAATATTCAATTAAATCAATCTTTTCCAAAATTGATTCAATCTTATTCCTTAATTAATCAATCATGATCAATCAATTCCACAATTGATTAATCTTTTCCACAAATGACTAATTACTTCCATAAGTGATTAGATCATTTCCATAAATGATTAATCACTTCCTTAAGTGATTAATTATTTCCATAATTGATTAATTCCCACCAATTAAATATCACATATTTAATTTCCGGCCTAGAATTAATTAATTTGCCCAAACACATTTTAGGCCTTAAATTAATTAATTCATTATTTGAACTCTTTCAAACTTCCATAAATTTATATTTGAATTTCTTCAAATATTAATTTCTCTCATAATAATATATCAATATATATTATATTTGTTTCCCTTAGTAAATTGAACATTTTCAATTTACATTTATTACTTAGTTGCCTCAAATTACTTTATGAGCTACCAGTGGGACCTAATGGACCTGCAGATCAGAAGCTCCAACGATGTGAGATTAATTGGTCAAACTCATTAACCACATTAATCAATATTCGTTAACTGTGTGTTCATTCCACTATAGACTCACAGTTGCACTCTTCTCACTGCAGACATATTTTCTGTGTCCACGGATATAGACCAATATCGACTAGTTAGTCCTTCACGAGTGTCCGTAACACCAGTTGGGTCAAATTACCGTTTTACCCCTGGGTTACCTCTATTTCCTTAAGTACCAATTCTCCTCTAATGAACAACCTGTTTGTGGTCCAACCATCAAACAGAAAACCCTCTCGTGCCATTGAGAGGGTAGGGCCCTTTGTTCAAGACTCGGAGTAACCACTTAAGGGAACACTCATCTGCTTCCCTAAAGTCGGGAAGGAGTGAATTCCATCTTGTACGATTATGTTCCCAGCTCCCCATTCGGTCTTTTCCCCAAAGTGGTAGGCTTATTGAGTCGGCGTATTGGCCACTCTCACCCATACAAATCAAAGGACAATCTCTCATGAGCAGGAGTCCATAATCAACTCAGGATTAAGACTAAGTTGTCTAGGTCGTCCTAGTGAAATAGAAAACCAACTAGTTAACGGTGTTATAACCAGTGGTTACTATTTCGCGGTCCGGTCTTATGCAAACTCATTGCATAGGATACCCCCACTCGCATGTCTCCTACACGAACGCGTTGGATCGCAGCGTTTGTATCAAATACAAAGTGGGCCGTATCCATAGTGTCACCAGGATAAGGCACCCAATCTTATTCCTATACTATAGACCCTTTAGGCTGTTTCTTGAACAATGATCCCATATGTCGCTACATATAGTTCAAGACTCATATTACAGCCTTGGATGTCTAGTTTATTGGATTAGGGTTATTATTAGGCAAAGACAAATATAAAATAACTAATAACAATTAATGGAAAAATATATCAATATTATTTCATTAATATTCGGTCAACAGTTACATTCACTATCTACGAGTTTTAGGACATAAAACCCAACACTACTATCTTTAGCAAGAGTTTCCAACAAATATACATCAATCTCTGACTCCTTATCAAAACTTGTGGTCTCAACACTTTTGAACTGAGGTATTATATCATAGTTGTAGTTTTCATCCTCATCTAGGTCCATTGTTTCATCATCAAATCTCAAATCAACATTAGCACTAGCACTAGCACTAGCACTAGCACTAGCACTACTACCACCACCACCACTCCCACTACTAAAACAAACAGATGCAGCTCCAGTACTATATTCATGAAAAAGACGTCTCAAAACATTCTCTACTGAAGATGTCATTCTTTTAGAAATTTCTGGACCTAAGAAGTTGTCAAAACAATATGATAATAACTTCAACTTAAATCGAGGATCCAAAACAACAGCAACATACAACAAAATATTGTTCTTCCTCTCATCAAACCCCCAATACTTTTCAAACTTGGCCTTCATCGCATTAGCCATACTAGAAAGCATTCTATTTGAACCCCTTGAATTCAAGAGTATACAATTTTGAATGGTAGTAATTTGATGAAACATCAAATTAGAAGTAGTGTACAAAGACCCTGAAAGTTTTAACGTGACATTATAAACAACTTTCAAAAACCTAACCAACATCTTAGCATTTGCCCAATCATCCTTGGTAGGTGGTGAATCATTCTTATAAATAGGATCTTCATCCTCTAACCTGTCAAAAGCTTTTTCAAACTTACTAGCTGCCTCAAGCATCATATAAGTTGAGTTCCATCTAGTAGTAACATCAAGACATACAGAACTCTTGCAAGAAATTTTTTCAATTTCAGCACACTTCTTAAATTTCAAGAGACGTGCAAGAGAAGACCTTACAAATCTCACAGCATTGCGAATCCTTTCAATGCACTCATGATGTTCTTTCAAAGCATCACATACAATAAGATTTAGTATATGTGCACAACATCGAACATGCAAAAATTCATCCTTAAACAACAAACCCTTACTAAATCTTTTAAGAAGAAAAGCAACAACAGTATCATTGGAACTGGCATTATCAACAGTTAAGGTCATAACATTTTCAATGCCCCATTTCTTTAAATTACTCTCAATAGTCTTACCAATGGTATCCCCTCTATGATTCTCAATTTGACAAAAGCTAAGAATTCGTTTATGTAATCTCCATTCAGAATCAATGAAATGAGCAGTCAGTACCATATAACTCATGTTTGCTCCCGACGTCCAACAATCAGTAGTGAGAGAAACTTTACATTTCAAACTTGCAAACATTTCTTTCAAACGGTCTCTCAACCTAGCATAGACCTCAAGAACATCTCTAGCTACAGTAAATCGAGATGGAACAACAAACTTAGGTTCTTGCCCACATGTCAATGTATCAACAAATTTAAGAAAACCTTCATTCTCCACAAACTTAAAAGGCAATTCATCTCTAATTATCATTTCAGCCAAAGCTGTTCGACATCTCTCCACACTAAATGACTCACATACAAGACTACATTCCCCACCATTATCTTCTTTAGGTTTGAAAGCTAATGTTGTTTGGGATGCATCTCTCTTCCTTTGGTATGGATACTTTTTACAATTTTCTAGATGATTATTTTCATTGTTCCAGTATGATGTGCAAATTGCTAACCGCAAGTGTACGGGTCAAGTAATAATATAGTGTTTTCGTGTAAAACGAGTGTCGTCCTCTGGATTGGTTTTCTAGCAAATTAAGTATCGTGAATACTTTTGTCCAATTTTATTTAGGGAGCAAAACTCAATGATAAAGATAAAAGTAAAGACTAAAAGCATAAAAATAAAAGTGGAGACTCAAATGGAAAGACTCTTAGGGAATTGATTTCATTGATTAAGATTGAGGATTGATTAATAGGAATGAATTGACCGTGCAATTATTCTACAAGCCAAGGAAACTTTTATCACGATTACCTCTCCCGAGTATAATTGATTCTCATGCATATAAACTAACTTGATATCCCTATCTAAGTTCATTAACATGCAAGGCATTATTCGGTTCGGTCCTTGTTACGCTTCTAAAGATATTCCAAATCCCGTCACAAACTTAGAATTTCTACTCTAGTCATGCAATTAAACAAAGTAAGTCTTAGGCCAAATCCTCCCTCCCGAGTTAGATTCAACACTTAAATCATTCAATTAGTGATCAAGTAATTGAAAGCATTAAACAAAATTGCATGCATAAAATAAAAACACATTCATACCTAAAATCAATCCAAAAACTAAAACAATTACATCAATCCCTAAGACAAACAACTAGCAATTCATAGTCTTTAAACAATAAATACTAATTGAAAGAAAAGCCATAAAAACTACAAGAGGTAAGGGAAAGAGAAAGGAAAACTCGAATCCGTCGAAACCGACACGTCCCCGTCACGATCTCCATGTCTTCTCGCTTGATTCCCGCTCCTTGGCCTTGCTTTAGCTCCCACCAAAGGTCTCTAGTCGAAATTAGGGCTAAAATCTAACCAATTGGACTCCCCTTGGCCGTAGCATGAAAAGAAGATTAAATAGGAAATCTGTCGATAGCGTCGAGACGCTATGGTCACAGCGTCGCGACGCTATGACCTTTTGCCGCCTGAATCAGAAAAGGAAAGGCAGCGTCGAGACGCTCCAAGAGCAGCGTCCCGACGCTGGTCTGCAGATGGCTCTCTTTTGGCTTCTTCTAACTTGAATCTTTTTCGTTCTTTAGCCAATTTTCATGTCCCGAACACATATTTAGCTCCAATTTCCCGATTTAACTCCGAAACATGATTCCTACAAATAGAACACAAAAATGCATAATTTTGGCCAATTAAATATAAACGACTAGCTTAATTATTTAGGGAAAAATAGCTAGCTATGCTCGCTATCACAGTACCATTACGCTTAGAGTGACATGCATAAACAACTCCACAATATTTACACTTAGCATAAGGGTCATTAGGATCACCTTTCAACCTCTCAAAATGATCCCAAACCATAGATTGTTTCGTACGCGCCTTTTTTTTGGAATGGTAGAATTCTCTCCTTCAAGTTCTGCTTCTAGATGTGGATCTGGATCAAGATCAATGGTATTGCTAGTTTTGCTCTTCGTAGTCGTATCCGTTTCTGTAGCATTTTCATTCTTTGAATTGTTTGTTCCCACGGTATCCATGTTTACCCTACAAGATAAAAAGTAAAAATGCGAAAGTAGTGATTACATTATTCAAATTTCAAATACATTGAACAAACAAATATGTATCCACCGTATTTACTCACTCGTAAGAATTTTCCAGCGTGACGAATCGACGATCTGATGAGAGAAATGGACAATAATCCCAAGTGACGAATGTCGAATGGTGATCTTAATCTGAAGAAACAAAGAATAAAAATCAGTGAATCAATCCAACAATCCCCTTTCTAATTTCTAATTTCTATTTAGTATTTCAATCCCAAAAAATTCAAAAAACTAATGCGAGGGGGGCCTATTCGGTATTTTGGTACGGTACCTAATCAAAGAAAATCCAAATGGCAGTGGATTCAAATAAACAAAACAACACATTAAACCAAAACAACACATTAAAAAAAACAAAACAACACATTAAAAGTTCTTGTAATTCCTTTGGTATGTTTCTCACATTCGCATTAATAAATCTTATTGTATGTTTCTCACATATGCAAAAATTGCTCAAACAACACATTAAAAGTTCTTGTAATTTAAAACAACACATTTCATATAAACCAAAACAAGATTTATAAAAGAAAAGAAAATCCAAATGCCAATTGCCAACCATAATTGAATTGAATGAATTAAACTAATTAAAACAAAAACAGTTTGAGAATGATGAATTTGAATGAATACCCAAAATAGCAACCGAATCTTGGACCAAAAGTGAAAAACGGCGGCGAAGAAGAACAGAATCTTTGTTACAACCGAATCTTTGTTATATCTTTGTTGCAGAAGAAGCACGACGGCGACTCGGCGGCGGGCGGCGAGATTTAGAACAAGAAGAAGAAAAACGGATGGACGGACGGGCACGAACAAGAAGACGAAGAAGGCGACTGCGGAGTGCGGGGGGGGGGGGGGGGAGGCGAAGCGACGGCGACTGCGGAGTGGAGGTGACTCGACGACGACTGCGGTCTGCGGCGGTGACGCGGTGTGGTGCGTAGCTGCGTGCGAGGGTTTTCGTTTTTCTGAGATGGGTAGAGAGGGAAATGTATCGAAGAAGAAGAAGATAAGTAAATTAAATAAATGAAACTTTAAAAAAAAAAAGGAATGGAGAAGGGCTGATGCTGATGGGGTCTGGGCTGGGGCGTATAAGGGTGAAGGTGGAAGGGGATTTGGGCTTGCGGCTTGGGCTTGGGGAATAATGAATATACAAACTTTAAAACTAGAACAGATTTTTTGTTTTTTTTTTTTTTAATTTTCGGTCGGTTTGGTCGGTTCTCGACCTTCCCCGAGAACCGACCGACCGACATGTCGGTTCAGCTTTATGTCGAACCGACACCGACCGACCCTTGCTTGAAACCGACCGACCGACGTCGGTTCGGTCGGATCGGTTTTTCGGTATTTTTCGCTCACCCCTACAAGTAACAACCTAAAAGGTCTATAGTACAAGGATAAGTCTGGGTACCTTATCTTGGTAACACTATGAGATACAACTCATTTTGTATTAGATAAAAACGTATTGATCCAAGGCGTCCATGTAGGAGACATGCGAGCGGGGGTATCCTATGCAATGAGTTTGCATAAGACCGGACCAGGAAATAATAAACCACTAGATGTAACACCGTTAACTAGTCAGGTCATTGGTTCAATAGGATGATCTAGATAACTCAGTCTTAACCCTGAGTGTGTCATGAACTCCTTCTCACGAGGGATTGTCCTTTGATTAGTACGGGTGAGAGTGACCTGCACGCCGACTCAATAAGCCTACCTTTTTGGAGACGAGACCGAGTGGGGGCTGGAGACATGACAACATAACATGGAATTCACTCCTTCTGCTTCTAGAAGAAGTAGAGATGAATGTTCCCTTAAGTGGTGACTCCGGGTCTTGAACAAAGAGATCCCGCCCTCTCACTGGCCCGGGAGGGACTTTCTATTTACTGGTTAGACCATAAACAAGTTGTTTATTAGAGGAGCACTGGTACTTTAGGAGATAGATGTAACACAGGGGTAAAACGGTAATTTGACCCAACTGTAGTTACGAACACTCGTGAAGGATTGACTTACCGGTATTGGTCTATATCCGTGGACACAGAAATATTCTACAGTGAGAAGAGTTCAGTTGTGAGTCTTTAGTGGAGTGACACACAGTTAATGACTATTGGTTAACTCGATTAATGAGTTTAGTCAGTTAACCTCATATCATTAAAGCTTCTGATCTGTAGGTCCATTAGGTCCCCTGCTAGCTCGTAAAGAGTAGTTGGGAACAATTTATCTTGAATAGAATTTGAACTGTTCAAATTCATTATGGGAATCAAGTTAATTGTATGAGATACAATTAATATAATGTATAGAGATACATTATAATATAAAGTTTAATTTGTGATTAAACTTTATTAAATTGAGAGAATAATATATTTGAAAGAGTTCAAATATATGTCTAATTAAATATATGATATTTAATTAATAAATAAAATTAATTAATTATTCAATTTAGTTTAAATTAAATGTGATTTAATTAAACTATAGTATATGGTTAAATTAGAATATGATTCTAATATGTAATTAATTAAATATGGTTGATATTTAATTAATTATAAAAATTAATTGATTTTTGAATTAATTAATTGTTCAATTTAATTTAGTTAAATATGATTTAATCTATAGACTAATTTTAACGTGATTTGGATTCATATTAAAACTATAAGTTATAAGAGAGATGCACATTTGAATATGATTCAAATGTTTGATTAATTAAATATGTGATATTTAATTGGTCAAAGAATTAATTAATTAAGAATTAATTGATTGTGTAGTTTAATTAATTTAATTAAATGTGATTTAATTAATTTTAATTGAAACTATGTATTATGTGAGGACAATGCATTTGAATATGATTTAAATGCACATATGCTTAATTATTTAATATGATCAATTAATTAACATTTAATTAATTAATTAATTGAATTAATTTTAATTAATTGATTAATATGGTTATGTGATAACCATACACATGGCAGCGTGTAATTCCCTCCACTCACATTAAACACAGATCACGCCTAAGGGGTCTTTGTGGTTGATCTCATTCTGACATTTTTCTCTCCATGAGATCTCTCCTACTCTCTCACAAACACAGTACAAAGAAGGAGAAGTCTCCTCTCTCTTTTTCCTTCCCAAAATCAAGATTAGGAGTCCCACAAACCCCGTTCCTAATTTCAGAGAATAGCGGGGAAGATGGATTGGTGGTGTTCCAATCGTTGGAGGTTTCACATTTGGTCCCCGCGCAATCAAGAAGGCGTTCTTGATCGTTCTGAGTCGACAACGGAGGTATGTGCTTCTCTTTCCCTATTAGATTTAGATCTAATTCCTATATGCTTAGCCTAGTCTGATTTATGAAAATGTTTTATGAATCGTTGCCAATGTATGGATATAGTTTTGTTATAAACCAAATTAGATGCGAATCGGTCCAATTTCGCTTTCGCTATCGAAATTCGGAATTCCAATCCTTCAGCTAAATATGTGGCTGACTAGTTCTTTAAGGATGTAGTTAAATTGCATGGCGTTCCTAGGAGTATTGTTAGTGATAGGGATGTAAAATTTTTAAGCCATGTCTGTAGAGAGTGCTTTAGGGAAAACTTGGTACTAAATTAGTTTACTCCACTACATGTCATCCCAAACTGATGGACAAACTAAAGTAGTTAATAGGACAATGGTGACTATGCTTAGGGTTGTAATATATAAAAACACCATAACTTGGGAGGATTGTCTACCATTCATTGAATTTGCACACAATAGGGCAGTCCATAATGTTACTAAATGTACTTTGCCATTTGAGATTGTTTATGGGTTTAATCCTTTATCACCTATAGGGGTGTTCATCGGTCGGTCGGTTTTCCAAAAATCTGGAAACCGACGACTTTTGATGGGTGCTGCCAGCCGACCGACCGAATGTTCGGTTCGGTCGGTCGGTTCGGTCGGTTTTTTTTTTAAGATCATGAGAATTGAGATGAAGAATGGCGGTCGGTCGGTTATGTGTAAAATCGGTCGGTCGGTCGGTAAGTTATGTGTTTTTTTTTTAAAAATGGTTTTTTTTATATATAAATATATTGGGCGGTCGGTCGGTTATGTGTAAAGTCGGTCGGTCGGTCGGTTGGTTATGTGTTTTTTTTTTAAAAAAAATGGGTTTTTTTTATATATATAAATATATCGGTCGGTCGGTCGGTTATGTGTAAAATTGTTTGGCCGACCGACCGACCGACCGACCTCCCCAATTTAAGAACCGACACCGACCGACTTGGCTAACCGACCGACCGCCGTCGGTTCGGTCGGTTTCGGTCGGTCGTGTCGGTTTTCGGTCTGAAGATGAACACCCCTAATCACCTATTGACTTTCTACCTTTGCCATCTAATGAAGTTGTGAATCTTCAAGCTAACAAAAAGGTGACCATCATACAAGAGCTACATAAAGAGGTTAACGAAAGAATTGAAAAGCAAAATACCAAAGTAGCTGCTTGGATCAAAACCAACATTGAAAACCTATGATATTCAAGGAGGGAGATTGGGTTTGGGTGCACCTTCCGAAAGAAAAGATTTCCACACCAACGAGATTCCAAGTTAAACCCAAGGGGATGGACCCTTCCAAGTGCTGAAGAAAGTCAATGATAATGCCTTTCAAATTGACCTATAAGGTAAGTATGACATGAGTGTTACTAAATGTTTCTGACTTGACTCCTTTTCATGCAGGTGAAGAATTTGATTTGAGGATGAATCCTTTAAAAAGGGGAGAAGATGATATGAACTAGGATGTCATTGCTTTAACTTTAGGACCAATCACACGCTCAAGAGCCAAACAACAACAATTAGCTTTTGATTCTCACATATAAACGACACTGGTGAACTCAATTAAGGAAGGTCAAAGAAGGAAAATTGAACATTGTTAGCTTTAGGTATTTTTATGTTTGGGTCATTATTATGACTTTAATTAGGTTTATTATTTATTTTAATTAAATATTCTGAAGGCTAGATTGGTCTTTTAGCTAAATAACTAAACAAACTAGTTTAAAGGAGGAATTAGACGTTGTATACAAAACGTTTTTCTTTGAAATGAAATCTTTTGTGTTCTTGATGATTGAGCCTCATCATCTACTTTGCAGTTCTTTAATTCAAAGTTGCATGCATTAACATTCAGGTAGATTTGATCAACTTGCTTGTGTAACTAGTTCTCTTTACCTCTTGGTTTTCGATCACAAGGTAAAACCTTCTCTAACTCTCCCTTGGAGTCGTGCTAATTTGATTTGAGGATTTTAGTATTTGATAATTAAGGGTTCATATAATCAAAGGGTTATTAATTTTAAATTGCTATGGTTTTCACACTAAGGTGCCTCTTCGTCAGGCCGCCAATGAGTTGACCATGTCCGATCAAGATTATCTTAGGACGAGCTAGACAACCATTGTTCAAAGTACAACACCCCAGGTAAGGTCTTTATGCGCTTACCCATGGAGGGGAGCACATTTAATGAGCTTTCAGCGAGATGGGTAAACTTTTCTACTCCCACATGTTCGAAATTGGGGTGAGGTTGTCACTTCATCCCTTTGTCCAACATTTCGTCAATAAGTATAGGTTGGCTCCAGCTCAGCTTGCACCCAATGGATGAATAGTTTGTTGAGACTATGGGTCATGTGGTGGGACCACAATGAGGGGGCGATTCTATCGACATTGCAATTGTTCTCCACCTACATTTTAAGTCAGTGTTGCAATATAAGGGTTGGTTTTACATCTCACTGTTGAAGAGCAAGGCACCCAAAGCGATCAAGAAGTGGAAGGAGAATGAGTTATGTTTCAACCTCTGAAGGAATATGTGCATGTAAATTGCTCAACTAGGTGAGGCTCATCAACAATTGTTGGCCATTTGCTCCCACATCTCACTCTTTCGAGTTCTATACAGTTTGAGCAAAATGCAATCTGATTGCGTCTGCAACCTTCCTTTCCAACACTTGAACCGTGAGCCAAGTTTAACACCTATTCAACCCTGCTTTTAGTGTCTTTAAAAGCCCAAGTAGACACCTATGTTTAGGGTTAATTGAACTTAGATAAATCATGCAAACAACTTTGGCGACTCTAAAGGTTCTTGTCCTATGTCTTAGGTACAAAAAGCAATGTCCTATTTCTAAATGCTTTTCCTAGATTGCTTTTATGAAAATGCGTGTTGAACGCAGACTTTTCAATATTGAGCCTCACACAAACTATGCTAACCTAAGTGATCAGTTTAAATTAACAATGAAACTTAAACTTTAATAAAAGCAAACGGTGCTAAGTGTTGAGCAAGGATGCTTATGCACGTGGTGGAGCTTTCTTCCTACTTAGAGCGTCCATATTCTTTGAATCTCCAAGTAGAAGCTTAGCTCATAATGAAAAATAAAGTAAAATGCATAAAGTAAAGAATGAAAACTTGAGAAAAGAAAGGTTGACTTCATATTAAAATAATGAATGAATACAATTTGAGTTTTAAATGAAAGAAATACAACAACTAAATGTGAAGAGAAAACAACAACTAAACTTGAATTACAAAGCAGAAAGTCAACTTGAAACAAATGATTACAAGAAAGAAGAATAAAGCATAAAAACCTAGCTCGTTTCCCTGACTAACTTGCTCAACCTTTTTCAAGGAGAGACAAGTGTTTACACATTTCTTATTTTTAATAGAGTGTTCGTAAAAGGCAGAACGGGGCTAGGAAACTTGTAGTGTGGCGTCTGAAAATTAAGAATAACTATTGAAGATGAAACTTGTGTAGAAAATACGGAGTTTTGAAAATTGGAGCTTGAGCTGTCTTTTATAGACCTCTAGAGTTAGAGTTTTTGCCGGTATCAATGTGAGAAGCTTTAGCTGACTATAATCCCTTGATTTGATGAGATTTGCTGGAATATCTTTTGAGAATCTATCAAATCCATGATTCTGAAAAGATTCTGTCAATTAGGTTCGGTTGTGACTGCATTTTTGGGTGCATTTCCACCATATTTTGCATTTAGCCAAATTTCGCCTTTGATCTGGCACAAATCTGGTTGTATCTGGGTTCTTTACAACTTTTGCAAACAAAACATTAAAATTTAACAAATTGTTACAAAAAAAATCCTTTTTACACCCTTTTATTATTTTTTACAAAATCAAAGTCTCAAGCACATGTTAAGCTTGTTTTTACTTAGATTCACTAAAAATGACATGAATTATGACAATAAACACTTGCTTTCTAAACAATAAGCTTGATTTTTTAGAGCTAAATAACCCTCATAAATGAGTGTTATTGTTGCCATTCAAGGTGGATTTAATTTAACTACTAATTTCCACCCTGAGGGTTGTGCAAGCATACACAATCATGCAACAAGTAATAAGTAAAATATTATTTTCCACAGAGATTAGGGAATGTTACTCGATTTATTAATAAACTTATTGATGATTTCAATTGTATATAAAAAATGAAATTATAACTTTTTATGTAAATAATGCTGAGATAAAGAAAATAATAGAATGAAAACAGTTAAGGCTGAGAGAGGAATATGAATGATAGGCTCGAGTTAGGACGTGTCATCGATTCTTTGACTTATGATGCTCCAACATTTCATATGATCGATCAACTCAAGCAGCATTATCAGCGACATCTTCTCATAACTCTGAATTTTTGGAGTTCCAAAACGAGCTTCAACTTTAACCTATATTTCGTGTGTTAGGCAATTGGTTATCCCTAACCTAATTACTAGCAACTGCTAACTCAACTCTAGAGTCTAACGTGATTTAATGCAACCTCATTTTCTAAGTCATTCTTGAGCTAGAAAGAGCTATACATATCGATTGGCTAGATGAACATATATTAATTATGAAAAACAACATTAAATCAAATATCTCAATCAAAGAAATGTGGTTTCATACATCCATCATGTAATCGATATTGACCCTAACCCATGCCTAAAGGATTTTAGTTCATGTTGCAATATAGAAAACAAAAATTATAGGAATTAGACTGTTTTGGAACTAATATTTCACAAATGTCGAGTAATGAAATTTTTTTTGGCTTTGTCTTGGCTCAAGATTTCCCAACTAAATCTTTCCTATTTTACCCTTCAAAATTTTGCACAGTAAAATTTGGTTTGTATTGATTATTTCTATAATAAAAACTACCATCAAGGATTATTTTGTTGGGTTTAATGTCCTATAAACTCGTAGTTTGTAAATCATTAAACATATTCTATTTCCAATAAAGACGTTATTGAGGTTATTCGGTAAAAGATGTTATTGAATATGTAAATTGCGAATGATTAACCTAAATCCAATAAACTAAGATCCTTGACTATAAAATGAATACTCGAACTATATGTAGGGACATATCGTAGGATCAAGTTCAAGTTTATAGTCAAAATAGTCTATAGTATAAGGATACGGTTGGGTGCCTCATCCTGGTGACACTATGGACGCGGCCCACTTTGTATTAAGTACAAACGATGAGATCCTAAATCGTTCATGTGGTGACATGCGAGTGGGGGCGTCCTATGCAATGAGTTTGCATAAGACTGGACCACGAAATAAGTCACTTTCTCTTTATAACGCCGTTTACTGAAGAAACTGACTATTTCTCATAGATGACCTAGGTAACTCGTTCTTAATCCTGAGCTATCTATGAACTCCTGTTTATGAGAGATTATCCTTTGATCTGCATGGGTGAGAGTGGCCAGCATCGCCGACTCGACAAGCCTACCATTTTGGGGATAAGATCGAATAGATAGCTGGGGACATAGTTTCGCAAGACGGAATTCACTCCTACCCATTTTAGGGATAGCAGAGAGGTTGTTCTCTTAAGTACTAACTCCAGGACTTGAACAAGGGGCCCCACCCTCTCGTTGGATCGAGAGGAACTTAGGTTTGATGGTTGGACCGCAAACTGATTGTTCATTAGAGGATTAGTGGAACTTAAGGAACAAGAAGTACTATAGGGGTGTAACGGTTATTTGACCTAGCTATAGCTACGAACAACCTGTGAAGGAACGACTTACTGAACATGGTTAAATCAAGTGGACGGAAATATATCTATAGTGAGGGGAGTGCAACTATCGGGCTATAGTGGAGTGTCCCGATAGTTAACGAATGTTGGCTAGCTTAGATAATGAGATTAGTCGGTTAGCCTTGAATCGTTGGAGCCCATGATCTATAGGTCCATTAGGTCCCTCTACTAGCTCATATCGGATTAAAGCCTAGAACATATTGATAGGAATTTTTGAATCGTTCAAAAACGGGAAATAGGGTTTTTATCGTAAGACGTGTTCGACACAATGATTCAATTATGAATTAAATTAGGAATTGAGAGATGAGGTATTTGAAAGTGTTTTAAATACCATATATATGTATTAGGAATTATATATAATTCATGACATTAGGTGATAAAGATTGATTGGATCAATCATATCAAAATTACTTGGAAATGTCCCAATTAATTGCCTAGAAATCAATTTCAATTTTGAATTGAAATTGAAATGAATTGCAAGCTGAAAATTTACAATTAGGATACAATTCATAATGGATTTAGTGGCATTTCCACTCTTGCATGATGATGCATAGTGGAAAACAACACAACCATGCACTAGACGCATGTGTTGTGAAGTAGACACCTAGAATCCACTTTGAGTTGCATCTTGGCCATGTGGCTAAGTGTCATGAAGCTTGTCTTTGCATGGGAGATGTCTATAAAAGGGGCTTGAATTAGATTCAAGAAGAGCAAGCTTTCATTTAGTGTTATGCTGCAAATTTTCTCCCTCAAATTCTCTCTCATTTCATCTCCTTCCAAAAGCTTGTACCATCAAGCATTCCCTTCTATCTTTCTTCTATAGACTCCCACAAGTCTTTCTAGGCCCAAGAGAATAGTAGGGAAGACTCTAGAGGTTGTCCAAGGAGCATAGGAGAGGCAAACACCACAAGGAGTTCCACATAAGTGAGCTACAAAGGTTGGTGTTCTCTCAACTCTATATTCTGTCTTTTATAGAACATGCATGCTTTAGGAGCAAAATTGAATGTCTTAAGTGCTTCCGATCTTCAATTGCTTCAGCATGTGTTATATGAACACCTTCAATTGGTATCAGAGCATGATTAGAGCACTTAATTCGTTTTAATTTTGCTTTGGTGGGTACCATTTTGAAATTGAATTTTCTGTGTGCTAAAATGGAAGTGTTCTGGTGTGGCAATTTTTTGAGCATTCAAACCTTCATGAAATTGTAATTTCTCGGATATGTAAGAGCGTTAATGTGTGTACTATAGTCTGTAATTTTTATAGAGTCATTAGAGTCCATATAGGCTGTAAAATCGAAGAAAAACCGGAGAAGACGCAGCAGAAAAGTAAAATTCCAGCAGCAGCAGTTTTTTTTTTCTTCTTCTTTTCGGGTCCGGTTCGGTCTGCTGCAGTTTTTTTACACATATTTGAAGGCCGGTTAACTCCATGGAGGGTTGGTTCGGGTCGGTTCGTAAAGCTCGGGATCATCACAAGCAATTTTATTGATTATTATTGTAATAATTAGTTGATTGTTTGTTTTAAATTGCCAAACCATTCCATTTTAGCTTGATTTAATTTCTTTTATGCATTGAGAATGTATGGTTTAATTGGATTAAATGTATGTGCATTATGAGCATGCCATATAGTTTAAAATCCCACCATAGGAAAGCATGTTCATGCATTTTTTAATAAGTGTTATTAATAGTTCAAATGCATGAGGGAAATTTTATGTTTAAATTGATATAAATGTTGTATTGATTTAGGGAGATTCATGCTTGAATGGTTAATTAAAATTGATTAATTGATATAAAAGTTATATTAATCAAAAGATAAAATTAACCTAGCATGAAGCATGAAATTTCCTTAGAATTTTGTTTATAAGAGTTATATTCAAAAGGCAAGTTTGTTATAGTTTAGATTTATAATTGTTATAAATCACATAGAAATTTAAAATCTATAACAAAGAAAAAGGTGCATGCTCACTTAGGGTTAATTTGACCCAACTCTCGATCGATTTCAATTAGATTCAAATAGGTCGATAAGCTTGTAAAACATAGGTTACAAGAGAACTCACCCGACGAGATGCTGTCTAAGGCTGGAGGTATTTAAGTTGACGGTTTACGGAACACCTCCTACCTGGGCATCGAGTCGGTTCTTGAGTTAAAGTTAACCCAGTTTTATGAGCATGCACGTGTGTGATGTGAGGTTTTAATCGTTATCACCTAGACATCGTAAGATTATATGAACTTAGACTTAGGGTTATTCAATTAGCCGGAATTCACCTAAGTATAAGTATACCCAAAACCGTTTAAAATACTTAGTGGGAGGGGAGAGATATATCAAATCCATTTCCCTTTTACGTTCTCCCTTTTGTTCACAAGGTGAGATTTATGCTTGGCCTCGTGTTGATTATACCTCAACTGCTCCATTCGGAAGGTGTTTGCATAAATCAATAACAAGGTGAATGGAGAAAGTATTTATAGTAAGTGAGTGAAGGAAGTGTGTCAACACATCCTGCGGTCTCCTCCGTTAGGTAGCACCGTGAGATTTCCATGTTGCGCCTGCTTGTATGCCCTGGAGCTACTAACCATTCGGAGGGTTGTAACATGGAGATCGGAACAACGCAAACTCCAGAGATGGATAGGATTACTTAGGACCATTTCCAACATTAGCTTTTCCATTCGGTAGCATTGTTGGGGCCGTTCTCTGTAATCTTAAAACGGCGGGTCACACTTACAAGGGTTACTAAGTGTTAGTAAATTCCTGACCAAACGTAACGATAACTAAACAACTATAGGAATAAGAGTTATTCTGGGATTAGTATTTAGTCAAGAACGTCTTGGTTTGGTAAAGGAGTAATTGACTGCCCCTCGGTAGCGGTTGCTCTAACTCACTAAAGTGTCGTTGCAAAATAATAATCCTGGGTACATTATTACTTTTGCTAAAACTTGATTGGATTTTGTCTAAAAATGGTTAATAAGCAATTTCTAATAGCTTTGTTTAATTTTTCAGCATGTCTAGCTCACTAGTACAATTACTCGCTTCGGATAAGCTTAACGGGGATAACTATGGAACTTGGAAGTCTAATCTAAACACAATACTAGTAATCGAGGATCTTAGATTTGTCCTTACCGAAGAGTGTCCGCCTAACCCTGGCTCGTCAACAAACCGAATTTTTCGGGAAGCATATGAGAAATGGACTCGAGCTAATGATAAAGCAAGAGTCTATATTTTAGCAAGCATTTCGGATGTCTTGTCGAAAAAACACGAGAGGATGGTCACCGCAAGGGAGATCATGACTTCGTTGCAAGGTATGTTTGGACAACCGTCCTCACAAATCAGGCACGAAGCTCTCAAGAATGTTTACAATTCCCGAATGAAGGAAGGTGCTTCAGTTAGGGAACATGTTTTGAACATGATGGTTCAGTTTAACATTGCTGAAGTAAACGGTGCTACAATTGACGAGGGTAGTCAAGTAAGTTTCATAATGGAGTCTCTTCCGAAGAGCTTCATTCAGTTCAGGACAAACGCTGTCATGAACAAAATAGACTTTAACCTGACTACTTTGCTAAACGAGCTCCAGACTTACCAAAGTCTCACTAAGAGGGGACATGAAGGGGAGGCAAATGTTGCTACAACCAAAAGGTTCCAAAAGGGATCATCCTCAGGAACCAAGTCTGGACCTTCCACTTCAAAGAATAAGAGTATTCAAATGAAGAAAAAGAAGGATAAAGGGAAAGGAAAAGCTCCAGTGGGAAGCAAGGCAAAAACTAAAGCTGCAGATAAAGGAAAATGTTTCCATTGTAATGTAGACGGACATTGGAAACGCAATTGTCCCAAGTACCTAGCAGAAAAGAAGGCTGAAAAGGAAAAACAAGGTAAATATGATTTGCTCGTTATCGAAACATGTTTAGTTGAGCAAGATAGCTCTGCCTGGATATTAGATTCAGGAGCGACTAACCATGTATGCTCTTCTTTACAGGAAATTAGTTCCTGGCATATGCTGGAAGACGGCGAAGTAACTCTCAAAGTTGGAACTGGAGAGGTCGTCACAGCCAGAGCTTCAGGAACTCTTAAGTTGTCTTTTGGAGATAGATTTTTGTTACTAGAAAATGTCTTGTACGTTCCCGATATAAAAAGGAACTTAATTTCTATCTCTTGTTTGATTGAACATGAATACCAAGTATCTTTTGATATTAATAAAGTGTTTGTTAACAAAAGAGGTATGCATATATGTTCTGCAAAACTTGAAAGCAACTTATATGTGTTAAGGCCAATTCAAGTTAAAGCTATTTTTAATACGAAAATGTTTAAAGTAGCAGAAACTCAAAACAAAAGGCGGAAAGTTTCTCCTAATACCTATCTTTGGCACTTGAGATTAGGCCACATAAATCGCAATAGGATTGAAAGATTGGTAAAGAGTGGACTACTAAACCAGTTAGAAGATGACTCGTTACCACCATGTGAGTCCTGCCTCGAGGGAAAAATGACCAAACGACCTTTTTCAGAAAAAGGTTATAGGGCCAAAGAACCTTTAGAACTCGTGCATTCGGATCTCTGTGGTCCTATGAATGTCAAAGCACGAGGAGGGTATGAATACTTCGTCAGCTTCATTGATGATTATTCAAGGTATGGCTACCTTTACCTAATGCATCACAAGTCTGAAGCCCTTGAAAAGTTCAAAGAGTACAAGACCGAGGTTGAGAACCACTTAGGTAAAACGATTAAAACACTACGATCAGATCGAGGTGGAGAATATATGGACCTACAATTCCAAGACTATTTGATAGAACATGGAATTACGTCCCAACTCTCAGCCCCTGCTACACCACAACAAAATGGTGTATCAGAGAGGAGAAACCGAACCTTGTTAGACATGGTTCGATCAATGATGAGCTATGCTCAGTTGCCTGATTCGTTCTGGGGATATGCAGTTGAGACTGCCGTATACATTTTGAACATGGTTCCCTCTAAAAGTGTTTCTGAAACACCTTATGAGCTATGGAAAGGGCGTAAAGGTAGTTTACGTCACTTCAGGATTTGGGGATGCCCGGCACACGTGTTAGTACAAAACCCAAAGAAGTTGGAACGACGTTCAAAACTGTGCTTATTTGTAGGATATCCTAAAGAAACAAAAGGTGGTCTATTTTACGATCCTCAGGATAATAAAGTGATTGTATCGACAAACGCTACGTTCCTTGAGGAAGATCACATAAAAGATCATCGACCTCGCAGTAAGCTAGTATTAGATGAGATTTCAAGAAAAACTACAAAAGAATCTACAAAAGTTGTAGATCAAGCTGGTCCATCAAAAGTTGTTGATCAAACACATCCATCTCAGGTAGTGAGAGAGCCTCGACGTAGTGGGAGGGTTATAATTCAACCTGACCGTTACATGGGTTTAACAGAAACTCAAACCATCATGTCTGATGATGGTGTAGAGGATCCATTGTCCTTTAATCAGGCAATGAATGATGTTGATAAGGACCAGTGGATCAAAGCCATGGATCTCGAAATGGAGTCAATGTACTTCAATTCGGTCTGGGATCTTGTAGAGCAGCCGGATGGGGTAAAACCTATTGGTTGCAAATGGATCTACAAGAGAAAACGAGACCAAGCCGGTAAGGTTCAAACCTTTAAGGCTCGACTTATGGCAAAGGGTTTTACTCAGCGGGAAGGAGTCGATTTTGAAGAAACTTTTTCCCCTGTTGCCATGCTTAAGTCGATTAGAATACTCTTATCCATTGCCACATATTATGATTATGAAATATGGCAAATGGATGTCAAGACAGCCTTTTTGAACGGCAATCTTGAAGAAACTATCTATATGGCTCAACAAGAGGGATTCATAGTCCAGGGTGATAAGCAAAAGGTTTGCAAACTTAAACGATCCATTTATGGATTGAAACAAGCATCAAGATCCTGGAATATACGTTTTGACACTGCGATCAAAACGTATGGCTTTGAGCAGAATATTGACGAACCTTGTGTTTACAAGAAAATCGTCAAATCCACTGTAGCTTTTCTAGTTCTATACGTAGATGATATCCTACTTATTGGGAATAATGTAGGATTCCTGACTGACGTAAAACAATGGCTAGCGACTCAATTCCAAATGAAAGATTTGGGTGAGGCTCAATTTGTTCTGGGCATTCAAATCATTAGAAATAGAAAGAACAAAACGCTAGCACTGTCTCAAGCATCATATATCGACAAAATGTTGGTACGATATTCGATGCAGAACTCCAAGAAAGGATTATTACCTTTTAGACACGGGGTTCACTTATCAAAGGAACAAAGTCCTAAGACACCTCAAGAAGTTGAGGAAATGAGACGAATTCCCTACGCATCAGCAGTTGGTAGTTTGATGTATGCCATGCTGAGTACCAGACCCGACATATGCTATGCCGTAGGAATTGTCAGCAGATTTCAGTCCAATCCTGGTCATGCGCATTGGACTGCCGTTAAAAACATCCTTAAGTATCTAAGGAGAACTAGGGATTATACGCTCGTGTATGGAGCTAAGGATCTGTTCCTTACAGGATACACTGACTCAGATTTTCAGACTGATATAGATTCAAGAAAATCAACATCGGGATCTGTGTTTACTCTAAATGGAGGAGCAATAGTATGGAGGAGTATTAAGCAAGGTTGCATTGCTGACTCTACCATGGAAGCAGAGTACGTAGCCGCCTGTGAAGCAGCAAAAGAGGCAGTATGGCTAAGAAAATTCCTAACAGAGTTGGAAATTGTTCCAAATATGCAACTGCCTGTCACCCTCTATTGTGATAACAGTGGTGCAGTTGCAAACTCTAAGGAACCTCGAAGTCACAAGCGAGGAAAGCATATTGAGCGCAAATACCATCTCATCAGGGAGATCGTGCAACGAGGAGATGTGATCGTCACGCAGATTGCTTCGGAGCACAACATGGCTGACCCGTTTACAAAACCCCTCACGGCTAAAGTTTTTGAGGGTCACCTAGTTAATCTAGGATTACGAGCTTTATTAGACTAGGGCAAGTGGGAGAAATGTAAGGGTATGGTTGATTCCCTAGTTTATTGTCTTTATACTTCTCTCACACCTAACTTTATGTACCCCACTAGAGTTTCTAGTCCAAGTGGGAGTTTGTTGGGTTTAATGTCCTATAAACTCGTAGTTTGTAAATCATTAAACATATTCTATTTCCAATAAAGACGTTATTGAGGTTATTCAGTAAAAGATGTTATTGAATATGTAAATTGCGAATGATTAACCTAAATCCAATAAACTAAGATCCTTGACTATAAAATGAATACTCGAACTATATGTAGGGACATATCGTAGGATCAAGTTCAAGTTTATAGTCAAAATAGTCTATAGTATAAGGATACGGTTGGGTGCCTTATCCTGGTGACACTATGGACGCGGCCCACTTTGTATTAAGTACAAACGATGAGATCCTAAATCGTTCATGTGGTGACATGCGAGTGGGGGCGTCCTATGCAATGAGTTTGCATAAGACTGGACCACGAAATAAGTCACTTTCTCTTTATAACGCCGTTTACTGAAGAAACTGACTATTTCTCATAGATGACCTAGGTAACTCGTTCTTAATCCTGAGCTATCTATGAACTCCTGTTTATGAGAGATTATCCTTTGATCTGCATGGGTGAGAGTGGCCAGCATCGCTGACTCGACAAGCCTAGCATTTTGGGGATAAGATCGAATAGATAGCTGGGGACATAGTTTCGCAAGACGAAATTCACTCCTACCCATTTTAGGGATAGCAGAGAGGTTGTTCTCTTAAGTACTAACTCCAGGACTTGAACAAGGGGCCCCACCCTCTCGTTGGATCGAGAGGAACTTAGGTTTGATGGTTGGACCGCAAACTGATTGTTCATTAGAGGATTAGTGGAACTTAAGGAACAAGAAGTACTATAGGGGTGTAACGGTTATTTGACCTAGCTATAGCTACGAACAACCTGTGAAGGAACGACTTACTGAACATGGTTAAATCAAGTGGACGGAAATATATCTATAGTGAGGGGAGTGCAACTATCGGGCTATAGTGGAGTGTCCCGATAGTTAACGAATGTTGGCTAGCTTAGATAATGAGATTAGTCGGTTAGCCTTGAATCGTTGGAGCCCATGATCTATAGGTCCATTAGGTCCCTCTACTAGCTCATATCGGATTAAAGCCTAGAACATATTGATAGGAATTTTTGAATCGTTCAAAAACGGGAAATAGGGTTTTTATCGTAAGACGTGTTCGACACAATGATTTAATTATGAATTAAATTAGGAATTGAGAGATGAGGTATTTGAAAGTGTTTTAAATACCATATATATGTATTAGGAATCATATATAATTCATGACATTAGGTGATAAAGATTGATTGGATCAATCATATCAAAATTACTTGGAAATGTCCCAATTAATTGCCTAGAAATCAATTTCAATTTTGAATTGAAATTGAAATGAATTGCAAGCTGAAAATTTACAATTAGGATACAATTCATAATGGATTTAGTGGCATTTCCACTCTTGCATGATGATGCATAGTGGAAAACAACACAACCATGCACTAGATGCATGTGTTGTGAAGTAGACACCTAGAATCCACTTGGAGTTGCATCTTGGCCATATGGCTAAGTGTCATGAAGCTTGTCTTTGCATGGGAGATGTCTATAAAAGGGGCTTGAATTAGATTCAAGAAGAGCAAGCTTTCATTTAGTGTTATGCTGCAAATTTTCTCCCTCAAATTCTCTCTCATTTCATCTCCTTCCAAAAGCTTGTACCATCAAGCATTCCCTTCTATCTTTCTTCTATAGACTCCCACAAGTCTTTCTAGGCCCAAGAGAATAGTAGGGAAGACTCTAGAGGTTGTCCAAGGAGCATAGGAGAGGCAAACACCACAAGGAGTTCCACATAAGTGAGCTACAAAGGTTGGTGTTCTCTCAACTCTATATTCTGTCTTTTATAGAACATGCATGCTTTAGGAGCAAAATTGAATGTCTTAAGTGCTTCCGATCTTCAATTGCTTCCGCATGTGTTATATGAACACCTTCATATTTAACAATACCCAACCTTAACCCTAAATACATTTCACATAAATCTTCAACCAATTGTTGTCAATTTGCTCCATTTTCATTCTCGGTCGTAAAAAAAATTCAACAAAAGTTTGATCTCAATTGGTTCTGTCAAGCAATATGAGTATGTTACTTTTTTTTTTATTTGATCAAGCAACTTCAAATAGTAATATTTTATTTTTAATCAATATGTTTATAATTTTTCTTTCATTTTCTTTATTTTGTCAAACATTTTGAATAGTAATCCAAGTGTATGGTTTTCATTATTTTTTTTTTTCAATTTTGTTATAATTAATATCCAATGACATAAGATGTTTCTAATTTCATATATTTGTTCACATTAACCCGTATTTACCTCTAACCACTCAATTAACAGTAGAATGTAATATTTCTTCAAATAATAAATATATATCATACATTATAATATATAATCAATATATCAAACCTATTATATAATATATATTCACCATTGTATATATTTAGTTCATAAGTAAAACGTCATAATGATAAATATATACTAGGTTGTATATTGTATCATAACTTCTACGAATGATAAATATATACCGTATAATGTATAAGCACTTATTATATAATTTCATATACATAATTTTTTATATTGGAAAGAATTTTATACCCACGACTCGAGTAGTTCATATACTCCGTTTTCAGAGTGTTTTGGCATATTGAAAAATATATAAAAAAATCCTTTTGTGTGTGTTTGTTTGTTTATTTATTTTTAATTTTTCACTATACATTTTTTTTTTGGAAAAGATATATGACCAGGTATTATATTTGCCAATGAGATGATGTTGACAATGAACAAATATACCGAGTATATATTTTCAAGTGTCATTTTATTAATTTATTTGTTTCATACTTTTTTTGTTATTTAGGATAAGATATATTATATATAATCATACATATCTAATAAACTATGTTATATTTCTATGACACGTCAAATTTTAACTTGGAAATCAATACTATGCAGTGTATTGTACACATAAATATATACCCTTATATATATTATATATATACACCATTATTTATAGTATACATAGAAATATATAATCCGATATAAAGCTCTAACACATTTCATGAAAAACGATGTGAAGATTAGGGAGGATAAATTTGGTTGTACAAACTATTGTCTAAAGGTTGTGTTAAAATTGTTTATATAAACTTACATTATATAAATTGTTATATACTTTGTTTATATTATATAAACGTTTGAATCATTTAGTCATAAAAATAAAAAAAATATTAAGTGATTAGAAGTTATAAACATTTGAATTGTTGTATACATAAATTTGAACATCTAAGAGAAATCAAATAAGCACCGAATATATACCACAATTATAAAATATAAACATTTTAGATTTTTATATACACACATTGAATATCCCATTTAGTAAGAAAAATCAGATAACCATTAAATATATACTACCGACCATTTTTTTTTTTTAAATATATACTACCATTTGTTTTTTGAAGAAAAATATATACTACCATTATACATTATAAACCTGTAAACTTGATTAAATGAATGGTAATGTAAAAATTGCATTCTCAACACTTCAATTTAGATTGAAGATGAAGAAAAATCATTCCATATATGGATAAAATGAATTTAATTGAAATATATTTGGGGGGGGGGGGTGGGGGATGAAGCTTATGGGAGGTAGAGGGAGGGATGAAAAAGGAAAAAAATAATTAGGGTTTAGGATTCTCTTTGGAAATTATGGAAACTATATTTATTTTGAAGAAAATTATGGAAACTAAGAGTGATTTTAGGATATTTTGGGATATTTTGAAATCTTATGAAAAATATATTTAGTTTTATTTTTAATCATTTTTTAAATTCAATGGGAAAATCTGTAAAATCATTCATCTATTTGGCTAAAATGGCTAGGCTTGGGACAAAGCTAAAAATTTTCTTGAAATTGGACATTTATGTAATTTGATGTTCAAAATGGTCTATCTATGTAGTTAACCCTATAGAAAATAACAAGACATATTTGAGTCAATCGCAACCATAAAGAATATACAATGAAAGAAATTCAAAGCACAAAAAGGAATTGAATTAAACAATCCGAGAACAACTGCATCCAAGATCCAACCATCAAGGAAAGTAGCATTGATGTCTAAAACCGTCAAGTCAAATCATCTTTCCTTCTCTGTTCTTCTTTTCTCGATTGGCTTCTCCAATTTGGTCTCCTTCCTCTCCTCTTCTCTTCTAAATGACGACTAGGCTTTTGCAAATTTCTTTATCTTGCAAATTTAGGGTTAATTAGGTTAAATTGACCATGTGACAACATTCGTTGATTTACGTCGATTTAATAGATTTCTGCCATCTCATTAATGATTCACATGTCCAGTCACGTGCATTATTTTAATCTTTAATTGCTCGATCAGTCTTCATGCTCTAGCACTGGTTGCTTACAAAATGTTAAAAATAAAAAAAATACATCAAATCAATGCATTTTAGCTTATTTGAACCTCTGACCTCTTAGTCGAAAGTACATGCCAGTTACCGCTGAGCTAGTTTTAAACATAAAAACATCAACACTTTACTCAAATAAAGGAGAATTTAGCCATAAAGACTAGATAATAACTCTTATTTGGAGAGTCATCAGTTATCAACACTACTTATTTTTTACGTTTTTAGCAAAACCAAGAGGCAAATTGCTTATATTTTCTATTAATTAATATAATGCTACTTGACCTTGAGGCAGGTTACGTCTGTAAATAGTGCAAAACCCATAATAAAAATTATTGCACAAAGATGAGTTGTAAAAGTATATAACTACATTTGTTGGTTTACAACTACTACCTAACAATGTATTTTCTCTATGATTTTAATCTATTTACTGTGTTGATGATAACAACGACATAAAGGATTAAAATTAATGAACTATTGAGCAAATTTGTACAGAAGTGGGATGCACTTATGGAGGTATATATAGTCTTTTGAAATTTAATGAATTGTTGTATATATAAAGTTATATATGGTTGATGTGTATTTTGTGCACTTGATAAGTGTCAAATATGTCATATATTTGCCCCTTAAACTTAGCTTATTTCTTGTTAATTTGAACATATTTTGACCATATTTGTGATTTCTTGAGCATAAAAGTACAAAAGTATGTGAGTCGAATCTTAGAGAGTATAAGTATTCAAATTAAGCATATTTGAGATTAAAATAGACATTTTTGTTAAGAACTAAGCATATTTTGGTGTTTTGCATAGGGAGAGTGAAGATTGCGGTTGCAATCTGCCCAAGGCCAAAATGAAATGTGATTGCATTTCTAGAGAAGAACTGTTTTCCCAAAATTTCGCGAGTCATCAACAATCGATCTTTTCACGCACCAAACCGCCGTCTTTGACTCCAATTCTTCTTAGTCTACCTAAAAGCATGGATTTCGGCAACAACTCAACCATATGTACTCTATAAAAGGACCTACAAATGCCTTGGAAGCAAGTTGAACCCGTGGGATGATTTAGGTATCATGACAGACCCTTGTTCAATCCTAGGTGTCGTGATGCCTCATTTTCTCTCAAGAAGATTGTCCTTAAACCGAGATTAGACCTAAATGAATGCATAATTTTAAATGAAATTTAATTTTTCAAATACCAAAATAATAGATGAAGCTTTCAGTTTTCTATTTAAATATTTTAATTTATTTTTCATTAATGATAAATAGAAGGACTTTTAAATATTTATATTTAAATTTATGAAATTGGTTTTTTTTTTTTGAAATAATGAAATTGGTTTTAGTTGAAACTTTTTAATGCTATTAATTATTTATACTATAATATTAGTTACATAAGATTTAGAATAGATTTATATATTTATTGTTTTACTTATAACTTATATTATAATTTTTTTATCTTAGAAAAAATAATTTAATGAACAGTAACTTACTTGATTTTAAAAATTAATTATCAGTACAATTTCATATTGTTTTATTTTTATTTTTATTTTTGATAAGGTAATTATTAAGCTTACCGTCAAAGTTTAAATAAAAAAAAAATGTGCAATAAACGTATGTGTTAATATTATGTCTATACACATACTATATAATTAGAAATCCTTTATTTTTATAACTAAAGTGTAAGGTAATTGAAACAAAAACTATATGGTATTTGTTTATTGCATATATTAAAAAAAAACTACTATTTTTTCCCATTTTAAATTAAGACTATAAGATTTAAAATTTCACGTACATTGAACGTGTTGCTTGACTAGTAATTAATAAAAGGAAGATTGCTTGGCTGCCCTGGGTCGAAGGGGTCAGGATAGATCAGGAAGGTACAGTCAGCGTATCAGGAAAGTAGTGGCCCGAGTTCAGCAGGCTCTTAGAGATCTGAGTAGTGGAGGCTCTAGCTCGGGGGTGCAGAGGGTAGAGGCCCAGCTTGAGGCCCTCCTAGTTGAGGATGAAGTTTTTTGGAAGTAGAGTTCCCGTGAAAACTGGTTGAAATGGGGGGGATAGAAATACCTGATGGTTTCACATTCATGCCTCAATGAGGAAGAAGCGGAACACAATTCGGGGGCTGGAAGATAGTGCTGGGGCATGGATCCAGGAACCGGAGGGGATCATTAGTAAGATTTCTGATTACTTAGATCGTGTTTTTGCCTCGAGCTGTCCGTCTTCGAGTGGGGTTAGTAGTGCGATTGCCAGTGTAGGGGTATCCGTTAGTGAGAAGATGAACACGCGATTACTATGTCCTTTCTATAAGGAGGAGATTCTTCTGGCTTTGAAGCAGATCCACCCTAATAAGGCGCCTCGACCGGATGGTTTGTCGGGAGCTTTCTTTAGACAGTCGTGGGATGTTGTGAGGGCAGATGTAATAAGGTACTGTTTGAGTATCTTGAATGATAAGGCTTCGCTGGGGCCGATCAAGGAGACAATGATTCTGTTGATTCCAAAGGTGAAGAACCCTCGTCGTGTGACTGATTATCATCCTATCTCCCTGTGTAATGTAGTTTATAAGTTGGTGTCAAAAGCCATGGTGAACCGAATGAAGGGGATCCTGAATGGGTTGATTTCTGAGAACCAAAGTGCATTTATCCCGAGTCGATGTGTGGTGGATAATGCTATCTTGGGCTACGAGTGTATCCATGCTCTGAAAGCAAAATCTAGGGGTAGGGTTGGTTGGGCATCTCTGAAATTGGATATGAGCAAGACCTATGATCGGGTGGAATGAGTTTTCTTGGAACAAATCATGTTGAGAATGAGTTTTGCTTCAGAATGGGTGGAGTTAGTTTCTCGATGTATATCCTCAGTGAGTTTTTCTTTTAACATGAATGAGGTCAGATGTGGGGCGGTGAATCCATCTCGGGGCCTTAAACAAGGGGACCCTCTTTCCCCTTACCTGTTTTTGCTTTGTGCGGAGGGATTGTCGAGCTTGCTTCTTGGTGCAGAAAGATCAGGTTCTATCTCGGGTCTAAAACTATCCCGACAGGGCCCGCCAATATCACATCTGTTCTTTGTAGATGATAGTTGAAGGGATTGGAATTCCGTAATTCCGTAAAGTGGAAGTGTAATTGGACCAATTCGTAGTTAATATTGTTTTCACCAAAATACCAATACATTGACAAAATTTAGAAAACTATTCTAAATCAATTATTAAGGTTAATCATACAAAATTATTAGATCTAAATCTAATTTATATAGTAACAAGTTACTTACTCTCGTTGACGACTCAGATTAAATTCATCAACTGCTTGTGAAATAATCACGAACTACTGCGAACACTACCACTATGGCTACACTAGTATGACTCTGAGACTACTAGAGGCAGGAGACTGGTGGGAGCCTTCAGGAGAATTATCTGAGAGTAGGAGAATGTATGAGATGCCTTTCACCCCACCCCAAGGGTCCTATTTATAGGAAAAGACCAATACCTTTTCCTTATAGGAAAAAGTCATGAATAAGATCTAATCAAATCTACTATCTTATTCATATCTAATTTTAATAAATAATTAATTAATTGCCCAATTAAATATCATATATTTAATCTTAGGGATTTTATTAAATTATTTATATTAATATGAATCCAATTCATATTAATTATTTGAACTCTTTCAAATATTTTCTCTCAAGAATTAATTTTGAAATTAATTCAAAATTATATTATAAAGTTTCATAAACTTTATATTATAATGTATTAATATACATTATATGATTCTCCTAAATAAATTGAACACTTTCAATTTACAATTTATACTTAATTGTCTCAAGTCTCTTTACGAGCTACCAGTGGGACCTAATGAACCTGCAGATCAGAAGCTCCAACGATATGAGATTTAATCGACTAAACTCATTAACCAATTAATCAATTTTCGTTAACTGTGGGTTCACTCCACTAAAGACCCATAGTTGCAATCTTCTCACTGCAGACATAATTCTGTGTCCACGGATATAGACCTATACCTGTAAGTCAATCCTTCACGAGTGTCCGTAACCACAGCTGGGTCAAATTACCGTTTTACCCCTGTGTTACATCTGTCTCCTTAAGTACCAGTGCTCCTCTAATGAACAACCTGTTTATGGTCAAACCAATAAACAGAAAAGTCCCTCTTGGGCGAGTGAGAGGGCAGGATCCCTTTGTTCAAGTCCTGGAGTCACCACTTAAGGGAACACTCATCTACTTCTCCTAGAAGAGGGAAGAAGTGAATTCCTTCTTGTGTTTGTCATGTCCCTAGCCTCCCACTCGGTCTTGTCCCCAAAAAGGAAGGCATATTGAGCTGGCTTATTGGCCATTCTCACCCATGCTAATCAAAAGACAATCCCTCATGAGAAGGAGTTCATGACACACTCAGGATTAAGACTGAGTTACTTAGGTCATCCTATTGAAACAGTAACCTAACTAGTTAACGGTGTTATATCTAGTGGTTTACTATTTCATGGTCCGGTCTTATGCAAACTCATTGCATAGGATACCCCCGCTTGCATGTCTACTACATGGACGCTTTGGATCAATACGTCTGTATCAAATACAAAGCGGGTCGTATCACATAGTGTTACCAGGATAAGGTACCCAACCTTATCCTTGTACTGTAGACCTTTTAGGTTGTTACTTGAACATCGATCCCTGTATGTCCCCACATACTAGTTCAAGTTACATGCAAACAACCTTGGATCTTAGTTTATTGGATTTGGGTCAAATTGTGCAATATTTAACAATAACACTTTATTGTTGAAACTCAATAACACTTTATTAAAACAAGTATACAATTTGTTTACATTCACTATATACGAGTTTTAGGGCATAAAACCCAACAATAGCCTGTTGTTTTTCAGGGCAAGGGTAAGGGAAGCTCGTATCATTCAGGATATTCTCCGTTGCTATGAACGGGCCTCAGGTCAGACTGTGAATTTTGATAAATATATTATTTCTTTCAGTCCTAATAAGGAGGGGAGTGCGCAGGAGGAGGTGAGTCAGGTCTTTCGTGTGCAACGAACACCTTGTCATCTTCAGTACCTGGGGCTCCCGTCCTTTATGCCTCGTAGTAGGACGAACATGCTGAAATTTATAAAGGATCGAGTTTGGCAGTAGATTCAGGGATGGAAGGGGAAATTGTTTTCAGTGGGTGGAAGGGAGGTCCTGCTAAAGTCTGTGGTGCAGGCCATTCCATGCTATGTTATGAACTGCTTCTGGCTTTCGAAGAAGTTGATTGTTGAGATAATCGGCTGATGGTGAGGTTTTGGTGGAGTGGGGTGGAGGTGGATAGGAAGATTCACTGGGTGAGTTGGAGGAGCCTGTGCAGGCCGAAGTGTGTGTGTGTGGGGGGGGGGGGGGTATGGGCTTCAGGGACCTGGAGACCTTTATTCAGGCCATGCTAGCCAAACAATGTTGGAGGATAGTCTACCAGCCGACTTCTTACTTGGCCCGTGTTATGAAAGGGCGGTATTATCTGTCCTTGGAGTTCTTGGATGCTGTGGTGGGGAATCAACCTTCATTTATCTAGAGGAGCCTTATGTGGAGGAAGGAGTTGTTGGAGAAGAGGATACGTTGGAGGATTGGGAATGGAGAAAGGGTGCGTGTGTATGGGTCCAATTGGGTCACCCCGTGATTCTAATCTAAGGATTGTTTCGCCGATGGCACTGCAGCCTGATGCTAGAGTTAAGGATTTGTTCACAGCGTCGGGACAATGGAATGAGAACCTTATCCGACAACACTTTAGTCCGTAGGAGGTAAGTTATATTCTCTCTATTCCTTTACGCCAGGTTGCTTGTGATGATGCTATTATTTGACATTTTGAGAAATCTAATTTATATTCAGTTAAGAGTGGGTACCGTTTAGGCCAAGGCCCTTTGTTGGCCCAATGTCCTTCTTCATCGTCTCTTGAGTTAATTCATAGATGGTGGAATGCTTGTTGGAATATGAAGATGCCTAGTAAGATTAAAATATTTTTTTTGGAGATTGTATTTAGATCGGTTGCCCACGATAGATAATTTATGTAGCTGGGGAGTTGATTTGCTGAATGTATGTGTGTGTTGTGGTTGGACGGGGGAGTCGAGTCTCCATTTGTTCTGGCATTGTAAGTTTATGAAGGAGATTATGTGGTCTGCAGGTTTTGGGGCTATTTTGTCCAAGTGCAAGGCAGTTGACATTAAGCTCCTCCGAGATGTGAAAGATGAATTGGAGTGGGATCGATTTGAGGAGTGGGTGGTGTTGCTGTGGGCAATTTGGCACAGACGGAATGAAATGAGGCACAATAAAGAGGTCTCGGTTGTTGGTTTGGTGGATTGGGTTGTTGGGGTATCTGAATTCGTTCCGTGATTCAAATAGGAGGGGGACGGATCTGTTGGTGGGAAGGCCAAATCGAGCTATTTGCAGGTGGGTGCCGCTATCGATTGATGGGTTTAAGGTGAATGTTGATGCGACTTTTTACCCGGAGAGTGGAATGATGGGTGTGGGCGTGGTATGCCGTGATTCATGCGGGCAGGTGGGCTTTGCAACTGCTGTTTTCCATGAGAATATCAGAGATACTGATACTGCAAAAGGGTTGGTTGCTACCGTCGAGTTGAGGCTTGCTGTGGAGACCGGTACTCGACCATTCGTGCTGGAGACAGACTCTATGCAGATCTTCAAGCTGCTGCAGCGTGAAGTGGAGGAGATATCGGAGTTGGGGCTGCTGGTTGAGGATGCAGTGAGGTGTGCCCCAGTTGGGTGGTTCGTTGGCAGAAGCTTCACGTTCCAAGAAGGCAATCGAGTTGCACATCGTCTGGCGAGCTTGGCAGGTGGAGGATAGGTGTGACTGAGTGTGAATGGAAGAAACCCCTTCGTGTATTTTGAGCTTGTTGGCTGAGGATGGAGGGCATGAGTAATGTTTCTGTGAGTTTTGATGCTGTGAGTTTGTTACTGTGAATGCTATGTTTTGCTAAAAAATAAAAATAAAAATAAAAATAATAATAAAGGAAGAAATCCCAAAAACGAAAATTGGTTGTTGAATAAAATAAATCAATAATTATTAGAATATGAAGTGAAATAAGGGCATTTGAACAAAAATAAAAATATATTTAATGCATGAAACGTCGACGAATTTAAGAGATATCAATGAGTAATAAGGAACCGCCCACACACCATAATTTCTTTAAAACCATCGCCCAAAAATGGAGGCTCACCCGCCATATCTTGTACCTTGGAAACCCAATGGCAAAAGGCGGTTCTCTTGGCTCTCGTTATGCCTATAAAAGCCATGGATGATCGCTACAAGATTCAGAGAGCAGGAGAGAAGAAGGAAAGTTATGGGGAATGCGAATTGTTTGTTTTGTGCATGTGTTCAACAATCCAACGTAGGGGTTGTCGAGAAATGGGGTCGGTTCGAGATGTTGGCTCCGCCTGGTTTCCTTTTCCTCAATCCCTTCGCCGGCGAGTGCCTTGCCGGAATCCTCTCCACCAGAATCAACTCGCTTGATGTACGCGTCGAGACCAAGACTAAGGTTTGGGTTTCTTCTCTGATTCTCTGTATTTTTAATGGGTTTCATCGTGATCGGTGGATTTTGGATGTTTTCTATCATAGGCGAGTGAATTAGTTGGAATTGGAATTGTTGTCATATTTTTTATGGTTCTTGGAGATTGTGGAGTAGTTCTGTAGAAGTATAATGGCCTCTCTAGTTTGTTAATCTTTGCACTGCAATATTTAGGTTTTGAATTCCAACATGGCATTTGAATCGCCTGCTTATTCTGTTGTTTTGGTTTTATTCTGAAAGTTGAATAAAAATTTATTTTAGTGCTTAGAAATCTCATTGAAATCTGATTTGAGTATGGAAGTTAATAAGTTATGAAATGGTTCAATTGATTGGTGGTTGTAAGATTTAGGACGTATTTAGAAGTGATTTTGAAATGGTTAAATTCACATTTTTTTTATGTTCAAAATTACTTTCAAACATGTTTTTAATCATTCAAAATCAATTTTGATCGAATGTAAATCACATTTAAAAGTGTAAAACCAAACATTAAAATGATGATATGAAAATCAAATCATTTTCACTAAAATCACTTTCAAACATGTTTGTAATAACTTGATTACTAGTTCCGTTGGTGTGTGGTGATTACTTGTTTGTCTATTGTATTGTTGTACATGTTCTTCTAGAGCTTGGAACAATAATTATGTGATGAAATATTGAATGTGGAATTGAATTAATGCCTTGTTTTACATTGAGTATAGGTTTTTTGTACACTTGAGAATTTAAATACCAGAACATCAACAAATTTGTCTGTTCCTTCATTACATCTAAAATATCTAATATTGGCATCATTTTTAAATTTTACAACTCCTCTGGTGAGCTAGTAAGAATTGTCTTAATTATATGCAGGACAATGTGTTTGTGCAATTGCTTTGCTCAATACAATACCGGGTAGTTAAAGAAAGTGCTGATGATGCATTTTATGAACTGCAAAACCCAAAAGAACAGATACAAGCCTATGTCTTTGATGGTTGGTGGTTGAATTCTTTTCTGATCAATAAGTTTTCATATGTAATACTCTTGTCTGATGGGTCATATTCTTCTTGTTTGACTGTTTTCTTGTTATTTCAGTGGTACGAGCTCTTGTTCCTAGAATGAATTTGGATGAACTCTTTGAACAGAAGGGTGATGTTGCTAAAGCAGTATTGGAGGAACTTGAGAAGGTAACTCAAGTAGTTATGCATTGTATTAGATTATCAAGTTGTATATAACACATGAATACTGTCGGATCTAATCAAATTTGTTCGAGGATCCCTTGTAAATTTTTAGGGGTGATTGGCTCATAGGTTAGGCTTGTGTAACTTGGGATTAAGATGCTGAACCAATGTTTATTATGCAAGTTTGTTTATCTGAACTTTATTAGTCTTATGGATTACATCGACTTAGGCTTATGAAACTTATGTTTGTATTATATATACACTAATTGGCAAATCATAAAGCCACAAATTAAAACATTCACTTCACACAAATGATAAAATCCAAGTTTATAAAACTTATTCCTTTGTACAATCCATACAAGATTACATAAATTAAGGCTTATGAAAACTAAGCCAAACAACCCCTTTTTAAGTTTCTCTTTCCTTTTCTTGGATCTTATTCCAAGCTTATGTCGACATCTTTTCAATTTCCAACTTCAATGTCACTTTGTGGGCTTCCGTGGCAAAGCCTTTTTATAATTATCTGTTAGGTCTTGTTTTACTTGATTGGAGACCATTTCTTTAGTTTGCCTTCTTTTTTTGTGGGCTTATTTATTTTTTTTATGCCTTTCCTTCATTTTTTTTTCTCAATGAAAGTTTGGTTAGGCTTAAAAAGAATGTATGATAACATGTTCTTGCTTTTTGTTTAGAACATTCTGCCTGGAGAGTATGCAATGGATCGTATGATTTTAGTGAAAATCTACCGAAATGGTGAATAGTTGATGATCATCAGATTAGTTACAGTTATCCAAACCTCAAATATTTTGCTTCTGAAGCTCCGTTGCTTGATGATTATGACATTATACTTCGACTTGATGGATTAGGTGATGAGGACATATGGATACAATATAGAGCATATTTTGATGGTTGACATAATACCTGACCCTGCTGTGCGCAAGGCTATGAATGAGATTAATGCAGGTATATGCCCGATTCTACTGTCTGTTCTAAGTACTTAGTACAAAATATCAATTGAACAAGCTTTAGACCACTCTTTGTCTATTGAGCAATCTATAGTTTGTATTGGTTCCCATTTCCTAAATAGAGAAAAAGGCAAAAACGGGGGTGATAGTTGCATGCAGAGAATACCTGACCCTGTTTATTGCTCATAAAATCCTTTTTGCTACCTAAATTTTAATATCTCTATAATTATGATCCGTCCATCTCAACAGCTCAAAGGCTTCAGCTTGCGAGTGTATACAAAGGAGAAGCGGAGAAAATTCTCCAAATCAAAAGGCTGAAGCGGAAGCGGAAGCCAAGTACTTAGGTGGGGTTGGTGTGGCTAGACAGAGGCAGGCAATCACAGATGGTTTGAGAGAGAACATCTTGGAGTTCTCTCATAGGGTGGAAGGGACATCAGCCAAGGAGGTCATGGATTTGATTATGATCACTCAGTACTTTGACACCATTAAAGACCTCGGAAACTCTTCGAAGAACACAACTGTGTTTATACCTCATGGACCGGGTCATGTTCGAGATATTACCAATCAAATACGTGATGGATTGATGGAGGCTACCAGCGCCGAGTTGAAGGCAGAATAAAACTTCCTAGACTCTGCAACAAACTAGTAAGGAAACAAGACACTTTTTTTTAAAATAAAAAATTCTTTTACTCCACAGCTAGAGTACCATCTTCTTTCATTTTTATTGTGAATGGATCTCATAAACTATATCAAATATAGAAGAGGATTGGGCTGTTAGCATCCCAGCTTTTGGGGGGTGGGGGCTAAGTACAATCTGTTCTTTTCGATATTTCACCTTTCTTTTTCCCTACAAATAAGAATTTCTTTTCTAGCTTATGCAATGAATGTGATAAACTAGTGTCCTTCCATTATTGAAGTTTGAATTTGATAGAATCCAAACAAAGATTTAAGAAAGGAGTAAGTATAATACTTGACATTTATTCATTTCAAATCAAAAGATCAACTGGAAGATACTTAACAATCAAATATCAAATACCTACTGTAATTGCAATGATGTTAGGAATTTTGATATAGGCACTCATTGAAATGGGGTAATGTAATGTGTGTGTGTGAATATATATGAAAAACATGTGGATGGGAGATTTGAATCGCTGACTTTTTGATCGAAGGTACAAGCTTTCTGTTAGTTGAACTATGTTCTTGTTTGTAGGTAACATATAGTATATATTACTATGTAGCATTTGATTTTGAAAGGTAATTTGTTCTTTTGTGGTAAATGATGAAGTTTTAACTTTTAAGTAGTTATGTAAACGGTGAAGACAACATCAAAATCTAGGTCTAGTCGGAGACTCCTTGCAGCTGGGGTAACTGGAACCAAAAACTCAAGCAAAGAAGTAACAACCAACCTTACCTAATAAGGTATTCAATGAGTGTATGCATTTTCATATTTAAATTTTTTTATTAAAATAAAGGAGAACATAATCCAAAGAAGAGCAAATGAGATTAATTTTTGCACAAGAGGCAAAGTTCTTAAGTTCAGACATAAAAGAGAGTTTGCTTTAATTACTAGAGCTTGATGGAGACAAAAGAAAGGGTAGGAAACATGTAAAAATGTGTATTATTTGGAAGGAGGGAAGTTTGTTAGTGGGAAATACTTGAACATGGGGTTTAATGTAAATAGGAATGTATCACATGGAGACATGTTGAAGATGGCAATGTTGTATTGCTTAGAGAGTTTTTTTTGCCACTTAAACTGTATGTGTAAATTTTTAGGGGGTGTTTGGGGGATACTTTTGGGTTTGGATAGTTTTGGATTTCAAACTCTAAACCATGCTTGACTCATTGTAATCACAATCTTAGGGCCCGTTTGGTCAAGGTTTTTGGAGATGGGAATGGGCAAGGGTTTCTAATACCCTTGTTTGTTTCAAGATTTCTGTGGTGGGCCCAGGAAATAACGCATTCCCAGACATCATTTATGCCCATAAGCAAGGGTTTTCTATGCCCTTGCAAAAGCATGAGTTTTTTCTTTTCCCATCTCTTCTTTTTTATTTTTATATGCAATTTTATTTTTGAATATAGTTAATTAATTAACTAATGGATACTAAATTAAAAATAATATAATAAATTATTTAATTAGATTAAATAATAATTTGTCAAGAATTTCATTTTTTTTTTTAAACAAATACTTTTTTCTAGGACTTTTAAACAAATACTTAGTCCAAGTTTATTAAAGGGATGTAATTACATATTTACTAAAATTATAATTAATTAGTCAATATTATCGAAAATATAATTAATTATTGAATTAAAATCATTTAAATGAATTTAGTATAAAAATTCATTTTTCAATAATTATAATTAATTACTTATCGATTATTTATAATCAATTAATTACTTTTTTAAATTTCCTTATAATAAATAAATAATCATATTATTATTAAATATTTATCTAATTAATTTTTATGGATACAATATATTAAATTATTGTAGTTAAAGATATTTATTAAAAAATTAATTAAATAATTTTAGTTTGTTAAATTAACATAGTTTATCCCATTAAAATCATTTCATGATTATTATTTCATTAATTTTTATTAATAGTTTGAATTAATTTTGATTATTTTATTGATTAATTTATTAAAATTACATAAAGTTTACCTGATTAATTCTAAAAAATAAATACAGACATAATTTGTTCTCATAAAATCCTGATGACATTCCCATGCACAACCAAACGCAGTTATCTTTGATTCCCAGCAATCTTATTCCCAGGCATAGTATTCCCAGGCATCGTGTATTCCCAGGCATCTATAAAACCTTAAACCAAACGGGCCCTTAGGGTTGTAAACACAACCCTATGGTTTACACACTTCAAACCCACTGCAAACCTATGATTTTTCTCTCTTTCATAAATTTGGTGGGATATACTATTTCTTTCTCCATTTTTATAATAAATTGAGTGGGTCCCACCCTTTTTCTTTCCATTTTTTCATATTTTTTTTTGTTTTACTACAATGGTTCAATATATATATAATTTTATAATTTTAAGATAAAAAATATATTTTAGATATCTTACTCATATAAATATTTTTAAAATAACATTTAATTTTAAGTTAACGTATTAAAATTAAAATATATATTTATTTTCAAAGTAACAAAAATAAACCGTATTTTATTTTGAATTTATTAAAATAAAATGAATAATATTTAGTTTGAAATCCGTTATAGTAAATAAAATATTTAATTTTTAAGTTACATACAGTCATACACCATAAAAAACAAAAACGAATTTATATATACAAATTTTATTTTTAGTTCAACAACATTTTGAGGTTGAAAAATTTGAACCTCTAATTTTTTTGATCGAGGGTATATACCAATTACCATTAAGCTAAGCTCATTTTGGCGTATGATATTTATTTTGAAGTTATTATATTAAAATAACATAAATATACATCATTTTATATTCAATTTAGTTATTTGAAAGTAACCTATAGAATGTATTTTATTTATTAATTAATAAATTTAAAATTACGAAAATGCAAATTTTGCTTTCTATAATAATTCTATGTTGTTCCAAATTTTCCTTTTCCCATGAACCATATATTTTAATTTTTTTTTCAATAACTACTTTAATTTATAACGTTAGGATTAATATCATTGTTATCAACAATTGTTTTGAAAAATTTGCATGAGAATCCGTGGAAGAAATGACAAAACTTAAGCCTCCGTTTGATAATAACTGGCTTTTGTTTTTTAGTTTTTGAAAATTATGCTTGTTTTCTCTCAATTTTTTATGATGTTTTTATCTTTGGTAAGGACACATTTGAATTCCTAGCCAAATTCCAACTACAAAAACAAGTTTTCGAACACTCTTTTTTTAGTTTTCAAAACTTGATTTGGTTATTGACAACATTGGAAGAAATATAATGAAAAGATAACAAAACAAAAAAACTTATAGACAAAAGTAGTGTTTATAAGATATAATTTTCAAAAACCAAAAACCAAAAACCAAATGGTTATCAAATGAGGGTCTAAGAAACTCGTAGATAGTCCTAAATCCAATAAACTAACATCCTAGGTTGTATTATGTGTCTTGAACTGTATGTGGTGACATACGGGGATCGATGTTCAAGAAAAAGACTAAAGGGTCCATAGTATATGGATAAGGTTGGGTACCTTATCCTTGTGACACTATGGATACAACCCACTTTTTATTTGATACAAAAGCAATGATCCAACGTGTTCGTGTAGGTGACATGTGAGTGGGGGTATCCTATGCAATGTGTTTGCATAAGACCGGACCACGAAATAATAACCAATAGATGTAACTCTGTTAACTATTTAGGTTTCTATTTCAATAGGATGACCTAGGCAACTTAGTCTCAATCTTGAGTGTATTATGAACTCTAGTTCACGAGGGATTGTCCTTTGATTTGTATGAGTGAGAGTGGTGTTGCCAGACGACTATTTTCCGTTTTACGACTTTCACACCGCAAGCGCACGGGTCGTCACAAGTAATATAAAACGGTAGGTATACCGAGTATCGAATCCACAGGGAGGCGAAGCGAAATTTAAGCAAGCAAAGATTCCTAGAGCACTAAAAATACTTGGGATAAATAATATTTAGGGACCAGATCATGCAATCAAAGAAAATTAAAAATCAAAACAATTAAAGAGAAATTTTGATCAATCGATAAAAATAAAATACGGAGAAAGAGTTTTCTAGTGGGAAGAGGGGTCTTGAAAATCAATTATTAGCTAAACAATTGCTACAATTGTCCTATCTCATCGCCCAACTAATTATACTCCTAGAATCTCTGTTAATAACATAGGTTCTCCTGTCGGTCTCCCCTAATTGTAATTAATTCATTTTAACAACCTAAGTGTCCTTAGCGCCATTAAAAATAATTAATTATTACGCTCTGATTCATTTTAGGAATCTAAGTTTATTCAACTAATCCCGTTGTCACGACGGGCAATTAAACTAGTTGCATGGATTATGATCTATCCTAACTTCTCTCCGTCGAGTTTCCATTAAGAATCATATCAGTACACGATTGGCCAGATTGCATAAAGCATTAAGCACATCCATACAAATAATTAGGACAAAGGGCTAGAGATAGGCAATTATAACAACATTTAAACTATAATTTCATTTCAAGACCCCAAATTGGGGTTTAGCTATACATAGCTAAAATATTCACAATAATTACAATGGAAAGCATAATTAAGAGCATAACAAAAGGGAAGGAATTGACTGTTGAAGACCCCCTTGCTGAGGCTTGGAGTCCCTCCGAACACTCCTTGAGCCTCCTAGAATGCTCTCCAAAATTCCCCAAAAGTTTCCCACTAAAGAAACTCTAAAAAAGGCTTGGAAGCCTTGAGAGAGGCTCCCAAAGGAGCCAAGAAAGCAAGAAAGGAATGGAAGAATATGATGATTGATGGTAAAATGAGGCACCAAGGGGCGCCTTATATAGGCTCGGAAAGGGGGTAGCGTCGCGACGCTGTGACGTCATCGTCTTGCCGACCAAGAAATGGACAGCGTCGCGACACTGTCCTTACAGCGTCTCGACGCTAGGCCTTTCCAGATCTTTCAGCTACGGATTTGGGCTTCAATTTGGGCCTTTTCCACATTTCTTTTTGGACCTTTTTCTTCATAGTTGTCCTCTTTTGACTCCCCTTGACCCAAGCATGGAAATTGGGCTTGAATGACATCATTTTGGGCACTTTTATCACCAAAATTCATAATTTGCTCCTAAAGACCAATTAACAAAATACATCAAATATTTTCAATCAAAACACAATTAAAGCACAAAAAAGCCTAATAAATTGGGACTAAAATAGCGACATTTATGCTCGATATCAAGTGGCCAGTTCATTGACTCAATAAGCCTACCATTTTGGGGACAAGACCGAGTGGGGAACTGGAAACATAATAACACAAGATGAAATTCACTCCTTTTCGACTTTAGGGTAACTAGATGAGTGTTCCCTTAAATGGTGTCTTTGGGACTTGAACAAAGGGTCCTACCCTCTCACTGGCCTGAGAGGGATTTCTGTTTAATGGTTGGAACATAAACTGGTTGTTCATTAGAGGAGCACTAATACTTAAGAACATGGAGGTAACCTAGGGGTAAAATGGTAATTTGACCCAGGTGGTGTTACGAATACTAGTGAATGACTAATTTGCTGTTATTGGTCTATATCTGTGGACATAGAAATATATATGCAGTGAGAAAAATGCAGTTGTGGGTCTTTAGTAGAGTGTACCCACAGTAAACGAATGTTGATTAATGTGGTTAATGAGTTTAGCCAATAAATCTCGTATCATTGGGGCTTATGATCTATAGGTCCATTAGGTCCAACTGCTAGCTCGTAAAGAGTAATCTAGAATGTAAGTCTTGAATGAAATTTGAAATATTCAAATTCATTTAGGAAATTAATATAATGTATGGTGATACATTATAATATAAAGTTTATATTTTAGTTAAACTTTATAATATAAATTTAATTTTGGATATGATTCAAAATTAATTTATGAGAGAATTAAATATTTGAGAGAATTTGCTATGGGCGTGGCAAATAAGATTTCTATAATTGCAAATATAACACAATGTAAAAAGAATGATAAATATGGCACAATCTATCAGAGTATATCACTGATAGACTCTGATTAATTAGAATCTATCAATCTATCAGAATCTATCAGTGATAGACTCAGATTAATTAGAATATATCAATTTACTGATAGACTCCGATTATTCATAGTTACCAGTGTTTATCGCTGATAGACTCCGATTAATTGAAATCTTTTAGTGACTATCACTGATAGACTTTGATTAATCAATCAAAATCTATCAGTGAAAGACACTGATAGAATCCAATTAATTGAACTCTATCAGTGATAGACATTGATTAATTGGAGTCTATCAGTGATAGATACAGATAGAATCTGATTAATCAAAGTCTATTAGTGATAGATAGACACTGATATCTAAATTTTTGAAATTGCAAATGTATAAAAAATTTGGAAATTAAACAAAAAGTATAAGAGTAACTTACGTCATTCGCCAAGAATATCTTCTCGTTCATATTTTGCCAATCCTCGGGATTTTATGATTTCCAATGAACTAGTCTTGAGCCATTAACTCCAATCTGTTTTGCAAATTATGGAGTCTATCAATGATTGATTAATTGAAGTCTAAATGCAACAATTTTCTAAAAAGGGATTAGAACGTTTTGAATTCACTATAAAGAAAAGTTTGTTGAAGTCAACAATCAATGACTATTACTGATAGATTCTAATAATTAGAGTCTCTCAGATAATAATAAAAAAATAATTAAAAAAAATTCAATTATTGAAGTCTATCAGATGTAGGAAAAACATAAATCAACATAAATCAGTAGAGAAACGAGATAGTTGATTTTTTTTAAAAAAAACAAGGATGGATTTTCTCAATTGAAATGCGGAAACGAGGAATTAGGGCTTGTAGGCTAAAAACTGTCAATTGATGGGCAAAAATATTTGGGGTGAATGGACTTTGATGGGCTTTTGGGTCTTTTACAACTAATTGTGCTATATATGAAATTAGTTTGCAAGTGTGCTATATTTGCTATTAATTTGGTCCAATTTACCATCTATGCAAACAACCCAATATTTGAAGAAGTTCAAATATTAATAAGAATTGAATTCATATTAAAACTATAGCTTAAAATTAATGTGCATTGCATGCACAATAACACTATAGGTTATAAGAGAAATACAATTGACTATGATTCAAACGTAGGTTTAAATTAAATATGTGATATTTAATTTGGTAATGAATTAATTGGTGAATTAATTTAATTTAATTTAATTTGATTTGATTTAATTAAATTAATTGAATTTAAACTATAGGTTATGTGAGAGATGCACATCTAATTAAGGTTTAAATGTGCATTATATAAATTAATTAATTGGATTAATTTATATTTAATTAAATTAAATAATAAACTAAATATATATTATTTTATTTTAATTTTAAATTAAATAATCACCCACATTCATCTAATTGGTGGGGGGTTATCAGGGAAGTTACGTTACATAACTTCCCTTCCTTCTTCTGTATGACAGGAGAGGGTTCTCTCACACTCTGGAACACTAAACCTGTAATTCACAGAAATTCTCTCAAGCCTCACTCTCTCATTCTCTCTTAACTACACAGAAAAATTCTATGTGTTGAGATTTCAAGATTATCTCTATTGTTCAAGAACGGTTCCCACAAATCAGTTCAAGATCTCAGAAGATAGTGGTGAAGTCCATATTGGTGGTGTCCTGTATCTTTCTTCGGTCCAAAGGTGTTGTTACTGTGATCGTGAAGTTTTGAGACCAAAGGGAGGAAACCAATTTACTGTAAATTCCTGAGTCGTCAATGAGAGTAAGTGATTCGATCTCTTATTGTAGATTTTTTACAGCAAACAATTAACATGGTTAATCCATGAAATTATTGTAGAATAGTTCTTTGATTTTTGCCAATATACTCGTTCTTTTAGAACGATATTAAATTGCGAGACGGTTCAATTGGCTTTCGCAGGATTTTTATTCCTACAAGGTGGGTGCTTATTCCCTTGGGGTTGAAGCAACTATGGATCCTCCTTTTAGTAGCATTTTATTAACCTTTTACATTCTGCTTTTATTTTACTTTATGCTTTTAAAAACCCACAACATTCTCACTCATTTTTTGCCACCTCAATTGAAAGCTTAGAAGGAGGTCCTTATTTTGAAATTGAATTTTTGTGAACAATGTTCCACTGTGATTAGATACTTCAAGAATTATCCACTTTATTACTTGAAAAGACAATGTGCACTTACACTGGGCCTTATGTATGTCCGCATTAGGGATGTGCAAAAAACTGGAAAAGTAGAGGAAATGGACCATATTGACTGGTTCGGTCCAATTTTCTTGAAAATTTCAATTAACTCGGCTTATATTATTTAAAAATTGATAAATTTGGTTTCGTTCTTCAGTTAATACTTAATAAAATCGAAAGATCAAACCAATATGTATAAAAACAAAAAAAAAAAAAAAAAAAAAACCTTTGAAACCCAACCTCTCTGAAGCCCATTTTAATTAGGGAAATTTTTAGAAATGACTAGAATTATAGTGTAGTTTTGAAAAATGGCCAAACAAGATTTTTTAATGAAAAATAGCCAACCGGTATTTTTAACCTATTTCCATGCATTTTAATCTTCCAATTTTACCCTTGAGTCGTATCCCACGTCCCACCCTATATTTGTGCAGCCCGTAGCTGATCAAAATAATAATAATAAAAAAGAAACCGTCAATCCTATGAATCAAGGAATGGACAGTTACAACATATATCCTTTCTCTATTCCCATTTGAAATTCAAATCCAATTTTTTTTTGCTTTGCAATCTGATAGACTACCCAAAATATACGTTTTTTATTCAACTTTCCTGTATATTTTTACAGATTGTTTCATCGTCTTTTCCAAGAAGTTTGATTGATTTGTTAGTTCACTGTTCTTTCCAACACGGTGTTGGGTTTTATGTTGTAAAACTCATAGATAATAAATGTAAACTATTGATTGTTCTCAATAAAACATCATTTATTGTTATTCTATAAAGAGTTATGGAATTATTAGTTGTTTTGTCTTAAATAACCCTAAATCCAATAAACTAACATGCTAGTCTGTTGTATGAGTCTTGAACTGTATGTGGAGACAAGCGGGGATTAGTGTTTAAGATACAGCCTAAAGGGTCTATAGTATAGGGATAAGGCTAGGTACCTTATCCGGGTAACACTATGGATACGACCCACATTGTCTTTGATACAAACGCAATGATCCAACGCGTTCGTGTAGGGGACACGCTAGTGGGGGTATCCTATGCAATGAATTTGCATAAGATCGGACCGCGAAATAGTAACCGCTAGATGTAATTCTGTTGACTAGTAAGACTTTTATTTCACTAGGATGACCTAGGCAACTTAGTCTCAATCTTGAGTGTATTATGAACTCCTGTTCGCGAGGGATTGTCCTTTGATTTGTATGGGTGAAAGTGGCCAGATCGCCGACTCAATAAGCCTACCATTTTGGGGACAAGACCGAGTGGGTGGCTGGGAACATAATCACACAAGATGGAATTCACTCCTTCCCGACTTCAGGGTAAGTAGATGAGTGTTCCCTTAAGTGGTATCTCCAGGTCTTGAACAAAGGGCCCTACCTTCTCACCAGCACGAGAAGGGTTTCTGTTTATTGGTTGAACCATAAACAAGTTGTTCATTAGAGGAGCACTGATACTTAAGGATATAGATGTAACCCAGGGGTAAAATGGTAATTTGGCCCAACTGGTGTTACGAACACTCGTGAATGACTAACTTGCTGTTATTGGTCTATATCTGTGGACACAGAAATATTCTACTGCAAGAGGAGTGCAGTTGTGGGTCTATGGTGGAGTGTACCCATAGTTAACAAATATTGATTAATTTGGTTAATGGTTTAGCCAATTAATCTCATATCATTGAAACTTCTGATCTGTAGGTCCATTAGGTCCCACTGGTAGCTCGTAAAGGGTAATTGAGGAAATTAAGTCTTGATTGTAAATTGAAGTGTTCAAATTTAATAAGAGAAATAATATAATGTATGGTGATACATTTAATTTTGGATATGTTTCAAAATTAATTAAATATTTGAAGGATTTCAAATATTGATTTTAATGTGAATTAGATTCATGTTAAAACTATAGGTTATGTGGAGATTGATAACTTTCCAAAAGGGAGTTATTTATACCTTATTCTATGATGATTTATATGTTTTTTTTTTTGACAATATGTGGGGTGGAGGATTCAAACCACAGACCTTGTGGTCATCAGTACAACTTTATGCCAGTTGAGCTATACTCTTGTTGGCTATGATGATTTATATGTTAATTGTGCCATGTGAGTGTGTTATTAGATGAATATATTATGTTTTAGCCTAATTATAAGAATTGATGCTTTGGAGTTCTTTTGCTGAAAAATAAATGATGATTTATATGTTAATTGTGTCAGTGCCTATTTCCAATTTGTTTCCTTTATTCGTTTTCATTTCTGCCTTATCATTTATTTTGTTACAACATTTTAAAAGCCCAATCAATTTAACCAACTTTGAAATCACTAAAGGACTAATCAAAATGGATAGAGTGAGACTATTCAAGACCTCATGGATACGATAAATACTTATCACTTGTTGCAGATTGTCTATGCTTGCACAGTATTTTGGAGTTAATTTGTTCTATATTTTTAACCACTTCAGAAGGCAACAAGTTTTTGGCACCGTTGTTGGGGACTTGAATTTGTTTTATCTGATTGATTTTGTGTGTGTTTTAGTGATTTGGTGCGTAAACTTTTTTATTGTTTCTCTTTGTTTTGTAGGTGTGAAATTGGTGTATGAGCGATCCTCCTGGGATAAAATTCAAGATTGACCCAGAGATTGAATGGACATTCAGAAGGAGAAGGAAAGAGCAGCAAAGGAATTCCAATCTGATGGCTGATCTTCCGCGCCTTCCAAATATTCCAGAAGATCAAGCTGATCCCCAGCGGAACCGTGAGATGCAGCAAAATCCACTGAGGGAGCAAAATGAACAGCAAAATGATCAGGCTGAGAACCCTATTCTTGTAGCGAATGATAGGTGATAGTGGGCAGAAATGTCGCTATTTTAGTCCTAAAATATTAAGCTTTTTAGTGCTTTAATCGTGTTTTTATTGAGAAATTCTAATTTAATTTATTATTTTGTCCTAAAGAGCACTTTGTGGAATTTTGGTGGAAAAAGGCCCTAAAATGAGCAATCCAACCCAAATTTCCATCCATGGGTCAAAGGGGGAGCCCAAGAAGTCAACCACGCAAAGTTGATCCAAAAAGAAATGAAGAAAGGCCCAAAATTCAAGCCCAAACCGCGTGGACTGTTCTGGAATCTGCATAGCGTCGAGACGCTGTGGGGACAGCGTTGTGACGCTGTCCCATTTCTTGGCCAGCAAGTTGGGTGACGTCACAGCGTCGCGACGCTGTCCTATTTCCGGGCCTATATAAGGCCTCCCTTGGTGCCCATTTTCATCATCAATCATTCCATATCCTTTCCTTCCGTCCCTTCCTTGGCTCTTTTTGAGCCTTCTCTCAAGGCTTTTAAGCCTTTTTGAGAGTTCTTAGTGGGAAAATTTTGGGGAGCTTTGGGGAGCACTCTAGGAGGCTCAAGGCGTGCTCAGAGGGACTCCAAGCGCTAGCGACGGGGTCTTCAACGGTCATTTCCTTTCCTTTTATTTTGCTCATATTTATGCTTTCCATTGTATATTTTATGGATATTTTAGCCATGTATAGCTAAACCCCAATTTGGGGTCTTGAAATGAAAATATATAGTTAAATGTTATTATAATTGCCTTTCTCTTGCCCTCTTTTACTAATTACTAGTTAAAAAAGACGTGCAATGCACGTGAAAACTTATTGTTTTAATTGAAATCATTCTCTCAATGGACGTCTCAATTCGAAGAGTAGCGTACTGTCAACAAAGATTGAACGACAAAATATAAATTGAAATTGATAATAAAAAAAACTGATATAATAAGATAGTTTATTTATCTGACGGATATTTGTTTGATGTTCTTCAAATAGATTGGTTTCTAGAAAAAAAAGAAAGAAAGAAAGAAATATTTAACAAATTGAACCTTGATTAACAACATTTTAGGAACAATTTTACGGGTTGAATCACACCCATTGGCTAATGGACGTGTGGTTTCAATGTGTAATTACCTCCACTAAATAGTCGTGTCCCTCGAGCATAAATTGCAACCATACAACCCTTCTCTCAATGGATACATCATCTCGAAGAGTCTCATACTGCCAACAAAGATTGAATGACAAAATTAAGAATTTGTTAAATTTGTACGGACAAAAAAGAGAAGCAAAGATTCTCCGTTATAGTCCCGTGAAATTAAAAAGTAATGAAAGAGATCGATATTATAAAGAACACATGGATGTTAAAAAACTTAAAAGTAAAATACATACAATGGAATTAAAATAAAAAAAAAATTATAAATTGAAATTGATAAAAAAAAAAAGTGACATAAAGATAGTTTATTACCTCATAATTAATTTTTTATTATTCTCCCAAGGAGATTGATTTGTGGAGAAAAGAAAGAAACAAACAAAGAAGTATTTAATAAATTGGTCATTATAAGAGAATCTCTTTATAAACAACATTTTTGGACACATTTTTACTATTAGATCCTGATGTTTCACAACTACAATTGGATTTGCCATATACATAATAGATGCACCAATTCGATATATAATTACCTTAATTTGAACAGTTATGTCTCATCAATATACATTGCAACTATTCGACATTTCTCTCAACGAACACCTCAACTCGAAGAGTCGCGTCCTGCCAACAAAGATTGAAGTGTAAAATGAAAATTTATTAAAAAAGTAAGGGCAAAATAGGAATGCAAAAATTCTCCCCTCTTAAAATTAAAACGATGATTGCCAGAATCCCCTCTTAAACGACACATGCAATGCATGTGGTTAAAAATCTTTAGAACTAAAAAAAAAAAAATTATACATGAAATTACGGATGAATAATAGGTAGAAAATTAAAAAATTATGTGTACTAAAATAACTAAAAAGTTTTATTGATATTATATAATCAAGTTTGTTCATAATCCAAATATGTATGATCAAAATTTTCCATTAAACTTATGACAATTACTCACAAATTAGGATTCAAAGATTTTGTTCCAAAGATTTCATAGAACCTATATTTAAAAATTATGTGAAATTTTACTTTTTTGAAAAAAAATTATGGTTATTATTATATATTTTTATACGCAACTCATCTCATTTTTTATTAAAAAAAATATTGTGTTATAATTTAAAATTGTTATATAGATATTTCATTTATAAATGTACAAATGAAAGTATAAGTGAAACTTCTTTGTTTTCAACCAATAATTGTGCTTTCCAATTTAAATTTAATTGTTGTAGAATTTTTATGCTAAAAATGGTGGCAAAAGAAACAAGTTTGAGTTTTACATGAGTGCTCATGAGTGAAAATCAAAAGCTTGGTCTTGAGTATAGTTGAAATCCCCCTTGTTTCAATTCTTAAAACAAAAGTTTTTTAATTCGTCTCAAAGCTTCATTGGGATACAATTCAATGTTTTCTTTAGAAAGAACAAACACTTTAAAATTCTCATTCCTATCACTTGACAATTTGATATGAAAAAATAGACAATATATATTGACAACTATGTTTATTTATTTTTATACATGGATTGCACTTACATATGAATGAATACACACTAATTCAATGTGTCACATCTGTCCAAATAGTTGTGTTCTATCGGCATAAATTGTACCTATTCAACTTAAAAGTTTGATTTTTAAATATATTTTGTAAAGTCAAAATTTGAAGAACCACCTTCATTGTCCTAACATCTCTCAATGGATACCTATACTCGGAGAGTCACATCCAAAGATTGAAAACCACCTCTATTATATAAATTTCTCTCAACGGACACCTAAACTCAAAGGGTTGTGTCCCATCAACAAATAGTGAAGGGCAAAATAGGAATTAAATAATATTGTAAGGGTAAAATTGGTATGTAAAAATTCTCCTCTCTTAGCCCCTTTTATATATAGTATAGATTTGTATGGATGCTTGTAATGCTGTATGCAATCTAGCCAGTTGTATATTGATCCGGTTCATAATGGAAACTCGACGGAGAGAAATTAGGATAGATCATAATCCATGCAACTAGTTTAATTGCCCGTCGTGACAACGAGATTAGTTGATTAAACTTAGATTCCTAAAATGAATCAGAGCATAATAATTAACGATTTTTAATGGCGGTAAGGACACTTAGGTTGTTAAAATGGATTAATTAGAATTAGGGGAAACTGACAGGAGATCCTATGTGATTAACGAATATTCTAGGAGTAAAATTAGTTGGGCAATGAGATAGGTTAATTGTAATAATTATTTAGCTATTAATTGATTTTCAAGACCCCGCTTCTCACTAAAAAGCTCTTTCTCCATATTTTATTTTTCCTTGATTGATCAAAATTTTAATCTTTAATTGCTTTAATTTTAAAATTCCTTTTACTTCATGTTTTGGTCCCTAAATATTATTTTCCCCAAGTATTTTTAGTGTTCAAGAATTTATTGATTTGCTTAATTTTCGCTTCACCTCCCTGTGTATTCGATACTCGAAATATTTCCGTTTTATATTACTTGCAGCCCGTGCACTTGCGGTATTTACACTCGCCATAACAAGTTTTTGGTGTCGTTGTCGGGGAGGTTTGATTTTTAAGCAAAATAATTTTTTCTTGACATTAAAAAGAAAGGGATAAATAGTAATTTAGGTTGTAAATATTTTCTCTTGTGAATTTTATTTTATTTTTTTTGTTTGGTTGTTTTGATTGTTTGGGAGTGTTGCATGCGAAGACATAAGGTGGTTGAATTGTTTCCTTTAGATCTTGAAATTACCAGGACACTCAGATCTATTCGTAGAAAGAAAAGACTAACGGAAGCAATGGCCCATCAAGATGAAGCTCCCAAGGCAATCAGAGACTTTTTGCAGCCAGTCCTCCCAAAGAGAATTCAGGCATCATTTACTCCCCGATTCAAGCAAATAATTTCGAATTAAAGACCGGATTGATCCAGATGGCGCGAGATAATTCGTTTAAGGGACATCCTTCAGAGGACCCACATTCACATTTGCGATCATTCTTGGAGATATGCGGGACTGTAAAGATGAATGGAGTTCCGGCCGACGCGATAAGATTGTGGTTATTCCCATGTTCTCTTCAAGATAAGGCCAAAGATTGGCTCGAATCGGTCGAGACAGGCAGTATCAGCACATGGGACGAGCTTGCCCAGGCATTCCTGACAAAATTTTCCCGCCTACCAAAACTACGAAACTCCAGACAGAGATCAGAACTTTTAGACAGTTGGATGAGGAGCAACTTTATGAGGCATGGGAGAGATATAAAGAGATGCTTAGGCGGTGCCCGCAGCATGGCTATCCAGATTGGCTCCAGGTGCAGTTATTTTACAATGGACTGAATCCTTCTACCAAAACGGTTCTAGATACATCAGCTGGTGGGAGTTTTCTTTCCAAGACAGTGACGCAAGCCAAGGATCTTTCAGAGGAAATGGCGGCGACCAGTTACCAGTGGCCGACTGGACGGGGGATAATTGCAAAGAAGGCTGGCATTTATGAAATTGATGAATCAAGTTCGTTGAAGGCAAGATGACATCTTTGACAAATGCGCTGAACAAGCTGACTTCATCTGAGGTGGTCAAGTCCATCTCCACCTTAGCTGAAGGATATTCATAGAAAGAGAACCAAGATGTCGAAGAAGTTCATTACGTGGGAAATAGAGCATTCACTCAAGGAGTACCGAACTTCTACCATCCCAGTCTGCGCAATCATGAGAACTTTTCCTATTCAAACACCAAGAACGTATTGCAGCCACCGCCAGGATTTGCTTCAACCAGTACGCCAAAAAAGAAGAGCAACTTGGAGGAGATGGTGGCCATGTTTATCAAGAAACAGAAGGTGTTAAATGTGAATCTCCAGACAGCAGTTAATAACCACGACACAGCTCTTTAGAATATGGAAGTTCAAATAGGTCAGATCTCTTCAGCGGTGAATGCCCTTCAGAAAGGGAAGTTTCCTAGCGACACTGAAACCAATCCAAGAGAGCAGTGGAAGATGGTGACACTGAGAAGTGGTAGACAACTGGAGGTCAGTTCAGAGAAGAAGTTGAAGAAAGAAGAAGAGAAGAGCAAGGATGAAGATGGAAGGGTTGAGGCCCAAAAAGCCTCCTCTGAAAGGTCCCAACATCCTCCTAACTCTATTGATTGTGATTTTTCTAACTCTTTTGCAGGATCAAAGCAGAATGAAAGACATGAAGAGAAGCTGAATGAGGAAGAAGTGGTCCCATGCAACCACCATGATAAAGGATTGCACATTAGCCCGCCCAAGAGAAGGGGTGAATGTCCTACCTTTGATTACAGGGAGTTACCTTTTCCTCAGCGCTTTAAAAATGTTAAATTAGATGAGCAGTTTCAAAAATTCCTAGAGATGTATAGAAAGTTATCTGTGAATATTCCCTTAGTAGATGCTTTGTATAATATGCCTAATTATGGGAAGTTCATGAAAGAGATGTTATCTAGGAAGAAAAGTTTGAAAAAAGAGGTTTTTAGGTTGTCTGAAAACAGTAGCACCATAGTGTCAGGAAAGATGCCTTCTAAACAAAAGGACCCAGGGAGTTTTACTGTTCCCTGTATTATAGGAGAAGTATCTTTCGATAGGGCCTTGTGTGATCTAGGTGCTAGTATAAATCTGATGCCCTATTCATTGTACATAAAGATTGGTTTGACAGGTCTGAAAGACACCGACATCACCCTCCAGCTTGCTGATAGATCGATTACCCAACCGATGGGTATTGTGGAGGACGTGTTGGTGAAGGTCAACAAATTCATCTTCCCTGTAGATTTTGTGGTGCTCGACATGATAGAAGACAAAGAGGTACCTATCATCTTAGGCAGACCTTTCTTAGCCACAGGCAAGACTGAGATTAGCGCGCATACTGGTAAGCTTACCTTGAATGTGGATGATGAAAATGTCGTTTTTAATATTTTTGGACAGGATGAGTCTGTATGTAGTTTGCATACATGTTTTTCTATAGGTCCAGAATATTTGACTGACGATGATGAAGAGGTAGAGTATAATCTTGGCTTAGGATTAGGAGAAGGGCCTATGAATGATGAAAATTTCAATCCTAATGCATTTTTTATGATCCTCTGTTTGAAAATGAGCTGATTGATATAGATTTGCTTGATTTTGAAAATGAATTAGAATTGCCTGCTTTTGAGAATGAAATGTCTGCAGTTAATGATTTGCCTGATTTCGAAAATGAAATAGAAATGCCTGAAATGGATGATTTGTCTGATTTTGAGAATGAGCTTGAAATGCCTATGTTAGATAATGATTTGAATGGAGAGGATTACTTGATATAGATGATAATTTTGAGTCTGATCATGATAATGCTGAATCTATTGAGTCTGATCCAGATGAGTATATAGAATCGGACCCTGAAAGTGTTAATAATTTTGGTTCGGGTCTTGATGATGTGGATAATAGTATAGAATCTGACCCAGAGGAGCTTGAATTCTTTAATTCTTCGGATAGTGAGTCATATGATAGCTTGGTTGAATCATTCTTTTAATACTGAGTCTGAGGAATCTTCTGAGCATGTAGATATTGAATTGGATGAATGGATAGTCTTAGTTGATAGGCCATCCTTAGATCCTAGACCAGTAGACATCATGACGCTGGATGACTCTGTGAATAACTATTTTGAGAATAGAGATTTAGAAAAGAGATTCAATGCTGCTACATATTTTTTGAAATGTTATTATAACAATCTCTTTAGTGATGATGGGCCAAGGGAAAGTTTTTTTTCTCCCCTGTTTGTAGTGTGCAATTCGGTGTGAGATTTTCTGCAAGGCCCGGAGGACGATGAAAATTTTTATTTCGAGCCTCCGTGATTGTGCCAAGCCTCGTCTAGCTAAAGACGTTAAAGAAAGTGCACTGGTTGATCCTGGATCCTTAGCCTTGGTTGGTAGCCTATTCTTCAGAATAACACTACATTCCTCAATAAGAGCCACAGTTTCAAATTCTCCTAATCTCTTCTTTTTAGTCAAGATGTCCTTAGGAAATTTTGCATAATTTGACATTTGTTCTATAGCCTCTACTAAAGATATATTTATATGCAACTGCTTAAGAATCTCCAAAAACTTTTTAAGCTGAACATCTTGGTTTTTAGGTTTTTGCCTTTGTGGAAAAGGTAGGGGTGGTCTAAATGGTGGGGGTACTACTTTTAGAACAGAACAAGATGCTTCAACATCTTTACTACTGCCTTCATCATTCTTACCAGACTCCAACTCTTTTTCAACAACATTATTTTTATCACTACTTTTCTCTACTTCCTGGGGTTTACTAGGTTCTTTCCTCTCTTCTAGTGGCTTACCACTCCTTAAAGTTACCGCATGCACCTGCTTTTTACTTTCCCTTCTAGGGTGTCCAATATCTGAAGGAAGTTTCCTTGAGGTCGTGCCTTCAGCGCATTAGCTAGCTGCCTGATAAGGGTAAAAAATATACCTATTTTACCCTTATATTTAGCTCATTTCTTGGTCAAATGTTGTATGTTGTGATCAATTTACTATTCTCGAGCTCAAAATATGCTTAAGTTGTTAAGTTAGGGTGTTGAGAATCACTTTTGTCAAATTGTACTCATTTGTGCTTAAAAAGACTTGATTTTAAGAGAATTTGACTTAGTTTGTTGTTGTGCAGGAAAACAGAGGAAAAGCTGGAATTTCCCAGAAATGCGACCGCATTTCTGGAAAAACTGAAGCCGTTCCGAGTCATCTGCAGTTCGTTGTTGACGAGTCTTCTTCGCACCTAACTGGCTGTTTTGACCCCGAAACTGACTGGGCAACCTTCCAGCACCTATTTCGCAGCAAGCTAGGAGCAAAACGGACTGAGCGACATGAGGAAGCAAATTCCATGATCCAGCAAGCTAGGAGCAAAACTGGCCACGTGAGTTGCACGTGATTCATTAATGAGGTGGCGTTTTCTGAATCAATCTCGGATCTAGGAAGCTTGGAGAGCCCTCCACGTGTAAAGATTGACCTAATTAGGGTTGACTCCACTCTATAAAAGGAAGTAGCCGTCTCAAGTCAATTAATTCCAAATTCGGAGGGAGGAAAGTCCAATTTCCAAGTTGGAGACTCACTTTCCATCTTTGGAAGCCGTTTAAAGGAGAAACGGTGGGAGATTTCAAGAAGACCATTAGCTACAGATTTCTTCAAGGGAATTAATCTTTTCTTGTAAAAGTCTTGTAGTTATGGATGCACATGCTCAGATTGTAGCGTGTGTTGCCTTTTACTCCGTGAACTAAATTTACTTAGGTGTTGGTTAGGATCTATGTAATTGTCGTACTTTATACTCTATGCAATTGATATTGATTTGAGCATCTTGATTATTTGTTGTGCTTATTATTATTTTGTGCCCACCTGGCCAGTCGGTATGAATACCACCTCTTAGTTTCAGGGATGATTTGAGAGGTGTGTGGCATTTAATCACACTAGACCATTATGTGTTGGTGGACGCCAGTGACTTAGTTAGGGATAACCAGCCACCTAGTGCTTGATCGGTAGAACGTCATTGGAGTTGAAACACATTCCAAAAAATCCAGAGTTCCGGGAGGATCCTGCTGATAAGACTGCAAGAGAATGCCTAATCAATATTATTGCTAGAACATCTTTTTAAACAATTACAGAAATCTTAACCAATGTCTGTTTCCAATCTGTCTACTTTATCCGTTTACATTCTGCTCTGTTATTTCTTTTGCTTCAACATTATTTCAAAATCAATCATTTTAACAACCTTGAAATCACTAAAAAGTCACATAAGATAGGTAGAGTGGAAGCTATTGAAAACCTCGTGGATACGATAAATTACTTATCACTTGCTGCAGATTGTGTATACTTGCATAGTATTCTAGAGCTCAATTTTATCATATTTTTAACCCACTCCGGAATTGCAACAGCTGCGCAAGGGCTATTATCCCTTCATTTGAGTCATTAGATTTGAATGGGAGGAAGGCTCCTCCTATTAAACCATCCCTAATAGAGGCACCTACTTTAGATTTGAAGCCTTTACCGGATCATCTGAAGTATGCGTATCTTGGGGAAGGTGAGACGTTGCTCATTATTATTGCATTTGATTTAGTGCCGAAGAGGCCTTAATTAAGTTGCTGCAGCAATACCGCAAGGCAATAGGTTGGACATTGGTTGATATTCAGGGGATTAGTCCGTCTTTCTATATGCATAAAATCACTCTAGAGAAGGGAACCTTTAGGACTATTGAGCAACTGAGAAGGCTTAACCCTGCAATGAAAGAGGTTGTTAAGAAAGAGGTGATTAAATGGCAGGATGCTGGGATTATTTATCCAATTGCGGATAGCAATTAGGTAAGCCCTGTCCAGTGTGTTCCTAAGAAAGAAGATGTTACAGTGGAAACCAATAAAGATAATGAGTTGATCTCCACCAAGACAATAATTGGCTGGAGGGTTTGTATGGATTACATGAGGCTTAATAAGGCTACCCGTAAGGACCATTTCCCTCTACCATTTATTGACCAGATGTTGGATAGGTTAGCTGGTCAGGATTACTACTGTTTTTTTAATGGTTATTCTGGATATAACCAGATCATCATAGCTCCTTTGGACCAGGAAAAAACAACTTTTACCGGCCTTTGTGGGACATTTGCTTTTCGACGAATGCCTTTTGGCCTTTGTAATGCTCCAACAACATTTCAGCGGTGCATGTTAGCAATTTTTCTGATATGATTGAGTCCACAGTAGAAGTATTTATGGACGATTTCTCAGTTTTTGGAGGATCTTTTCAATAATGTTTGAAGAATTTAGGTAAGGTGCTATAAAGGTGTGAGGATACCCATCTAGTTCTTAATTGGGAAAAATGTCACATCATGGTAGAGGGCATAGTGTTAGGTCACAAAATTTTAAAGAAAGGTCTAGAAGTTGATCGAGCAAAAATAGAGGTTATTGAGTGATTAGAGCCACCGAATTCAGTAAAAGGGATTCGTAGCTTTTTAGGTCACGTTGGGTTCTATAAGAGGTTCATAATTGATTTTTCTCAAATTAGTAAACCTCTTTGTAAATTACTGCAAGCTGATGGTGTTTTTTATTTTGATGCAGATTGTGGGAAGGCTTTTAAGACTTTAAGGGTTGCTTTAACTTCAGTACCCATTCTTTGTGCACCAGACTGGAGTTTGTCGTTCGAAGTGATGTGTGACGCCAGTGATGTGGCGGTAGGTGCAATGCTGGGGCAAAAGCGGGGCAAAGTTATCCATCCTATTTATTATGCAAGCAGGATTCTGAATGAGGCACAAATCAACTATAGAACTACTGAGAAGGAGTTGTTAGCGATTGTGTTTGCCTTTGAGAAATTATGCTTGTATATAGTGGGATCTAAAGTCACGGTGTTTACGGACCACACAACAATAAGGTATTTAATGTCAAAATAAGATGCGAAGCCTAGACTGATCCGTTGGGTTTTGTTATTGCAGGAGTTTGACTTAGAGATTAAGGACAAGAAGGGATCGGAGAATGTTATATCTCGTCTTGACCGGTCGTCGTCTTTGCTCGAGCAATCTGTCATCGCAGATTCATTCCCAGATGAGCAGCTTTTTGCTGTTGATGTTAAGGTAGTGCACAATACTCCTTGGTACTCGGATATAGCTAATTTTTCTGGTAAGTGGAGTTACTCCTACGGATATGGATAGGAGACAAATTCAAAGGTTTCGGTATGATGCAAAATTTTATTATTGGGACGAGCCATTTATGTATAAGCAATATTCTGATGACATTATTCGAAGATGTGTTTCAGGTGATGAAGCAAAGGAAATCCTGGAGCAATGTCACTCTTCACTGTATGGAGGTCACTTCAGCGATCAGAAGACAACTACTAATATGTTGCAATGTGGATTTTTCTAGCCCTCTATATTTAACGATGCCCACTGGTTCTGTAAGCAATGTGATGCTTGCTAAAGAAGAGGAAATTTAGGACCTAGAGATGAGATGTCTCTTACTTATGTTTTAGAATTAGAATTATTCGATGTATGGGGAATCGATTTTATGGGGCCATTTCCCCCGTCTAATGGTAGTGTGTTTATTTTGTTGGCAATTGACTATGTGTCCAAGTGGGTGGAAGCCATTGCATGCCATCACAACGATGCTAAAACGGTGTCAAGGTTTCTTCAATCGCACATCTTTGCGCGGTTTGGGACACCTGGGGCTCTTGTGAGTGATGAGGATACACATTTTGTGAATAATGTATTATCTAAACTTTTAGCTAAGTATGGTGTTAAGCATAGGATTGCTACCCCTTATCACCCACAAGCAAATGGTTAGGCAGAAGTTAGTAATAGGAAAATTAAATTTGTATTAGAAAAGGTAGTCTATCCATCTAGGAAAGATTGGTCTTTTCGGTTAAATGAGGATCTATGGGCCTATAGGACAACCTATAAGACTCCTTTAGAAATGTCTCCCTATAGGTTAGTGTATGGAAAGGCTTGCCATTTACTGTTAGAGCTTGAGCATAAGACATTTTGGGCTTCGAAGAAGTTAAATTTTGATTGACATAATGTCGGGGCAATTAGAATGATGTAGCTTAATGAGCTGGAAGAGTTTCGTCAGTTTTCTTATGAAAAATGCGAAGATGTACAAAGAGAAGATGAAGAGGTGGCATGATAAGAAATTGAAACCTAAAGAATTTGAGAAGGATCAACATGTTTTGTTATATAATTCTATATCAAAATTGTTTCCAGAAAAATTAAAACCTAAATGGTCTGAACCATTTGTAGTAATTGAAGTTTTTCCTCATGGAGCAATTACTTTGAAAGATGAAAAAGATGGTCGTGTGTTCAAAGTTAGCGAGCAGGGGGTCAAACATTATTGAGGAGAGGAATTTCGTTCGAAATATCCTTCTCTAAGATTGGTCGAAGAATAAGAGAGCGAAGGTTTTCAGGGAGCAATAGTCTGAGCAATATCTTTAGGAGTTCCTAGTGGTTGATTCGATTTTATTTTATTTTGTTTGGTCAAATTTGATTTGATTTGATTTTGAATTGGATTTTGTTATTCTGGTTCAATTTTAGTTCGCTGAATATTTAAATTTGTTTAGATTAGATTTGATTTTATTTTTGTTGTTTTGAATTTTTCCGATTTTATTTTATTTTATTAGGATTAATTTCTGTTTTAATTTTTTTCTATTTTAATCTAATTTCCGTTTAGATTAAAGTTGTTTTAAATTTGTTTTTAAATTTCTTGCTGAAGATTTTATTTTATTTTATCGGGTTATTTTATTTTAATTTGATTTTTCGGATTTTCTATGAAATAAAAGATACTTCTAAAAGAATCGATTTTTGAAAGAGAATTTGATTTTGCAACTTTTTGGTTAGGATCAAAAGATTTCGTCAGAATTCAATAGGATGTACATACTTTTTACCATTAGCAGTGAATATTCTGTGTGCAGGCAAAACGCGTGGACGATTTGAAGTGAAACAAACACATGGCTGGAGTTTGTGAAACTTCTTCTGCTTCCAAACACTTTCATGATTCCACCGTTTCTCGTGATAGGGTACTTCTGGTTTTTGCAATTTTAAGATCTCTGAGTATTGATGTGGGCAAGATAGTTTCCAGCGAAATCCACAATTGCTGGAGGAAGAAGGTGGGCAAATTATTCTTTCCTAACACAATCACTATGCTGTGTCAAAGGGCAGGGGTTCTAGACAACAAAGATGACATCAAATTGTTCGATAAAGGAATTATAGACACGTCGAACTTGGCCAGGCTGCAAAGGACACAAGAAGCGCGCCAAGGCGGTCTATTATGTGGCATACACTGGGTGCAGGAACAATTGCATCTGGTACTCAGTAGGCTGGAGTTCACCGAATGTCAACTCCAAACATATTGGAGTTATGCAAAGCGGCGTGATGTCACATCAAGGAAGGCCCTACAAGAAAATTTCTCCAAACCGTATCAGGTTTTCCCAATATTCCTTGATGATTTGATGAACCCGTGGATCCCGCCGCCGCCAGTTGAGAAGGAAGAAGAAGAAGATCAAGATGCTGGCCATGAAGATTGAGAGGAGGGAAGCCCAGTTTCAGCGAGCACTTCTTTTGATAGAACATTTTTGTCTGCTCGTTGTCTTTACTTGTCATTGTTTTTCTGCTTTCAATTAAATCCGTTGTTCTATTTTTTCTATTTTTCTGATTAAAAAATATATTGCTGTTGATGTAAATTTTTTGTTATATTTTAATGAAATTTTCTGTGTTTTTGTGGCACACCTGAGTACTACTAACTAATTTTTCTTCTGAATTTTTGAAGCTTGGACTAGTTAGCTTAGTTAGATCAAGGTATTCTGATCTTCAAAAACCTTTTGCTTGAGAAATTTTTCTAGCCTAGTCGTCGCTGCTGCAAGAAGTTCTGAGGTAGCATTTGTTGGGTTTTATGCCCTAAAACTCGTAGATAGTAAATGTAACATTTGACCAAACATTAATAAAATGATGTATTATTCATTTAATTTGTTTGTATTGTGTAATCTTGTCTTAATAACCCTAATCCAATAAACTAAACATCCTAGGCTGTTAGTATGAGGCTTGAACTAGTATGTGGAGACATATGGGGATCACGGTTCAAGATACAGCCTAAAGGGTTTATAGTATAGGGATAAGGCTGAGTACCTTATCCTGGTGACATTATGGATACAACCCACTTTGTATTATGATACAAACGCAATGATCCAACGCGTTCATGTAGTCAACATGCGAGTGGGGATGAGTTTGCATAAGATCGGACCGCGAAATAGTTAACCACTAGCTGTAACACCGTTAGCTAGTTGGGTTTCTATTTCACTAGGATGACCTAGACAACTTGGTCTCAATCCTGAGTGGATTATGGACTCCTGTTCACGAGGGATTATCCTTTGATTTGTATGGGTGCGAGTGGCCTGCACGCCGACTCAATAAGCCTACCATTTTGGGGACAAGACCGAGTGGAGAGCTGGGAACATAATCACACGAGATGGAATTCACTCATTCCCAACTCTAGGGTAAGTAGAAGTGTGTTCCTTAAGTGGTGTCTCTGGGTCTTGAACAATGGGCCCTGCCCTCTCTATGGCACGAGATGGACTTCGGTTTGTTGGTTGGACCTCAAACAGGTTGTTCATTAGAGGAGCACTAGGACTTAAGGATAAAGAGGTAACCCACGGGTAAAACGGTAAGTTGACCTAGTTGGGATACGAACACACGTGAAGGACTGACTTGCTGTTATTGGTCGATATCCGTGGACACAAAAATATATCTACCGTGAGAAGAGTGCAGCTGTGGTTCTATAATAGAGTGAACCACAGTTAACGAACATTGATTAATTTGGTCAATGAGTTTAGCCAATTAATCTCATATCGTTGGAGCTTCTGATCTGTAGGTCCATTACGTCCCACTGGTAGCTCACTTAGGGCGTTGAGGTAATTTTCTAAGGGAGAATTGAATATTCGAAAGGGTTCGAATATTAATTTAAAAAATATGAATTGGATTCATATTAAAACTATAGGTTAAAATTAATGCGCATTGGATGCACATTAATACTATAGGTTATATGAGAGTGATATAATTAAATATATGATATTTAATTATAATATTAATTAATTTTCGAATTAATTAATTTTTTGTTTTAATTTAATTTAATTAAATTTTATTTAATTGAATTACATTAAAACTATAGGTTAAATGAGAATATTTATATAAATAATAATTAAATTAATTGTTAATTTAATTAAATGATTAATTATTAATTTTAATTATTAATAAATTATTTTCCTTATTCTGATAACTGATCAAAACGTGGTCACCCACTTACCTAGGGCTACACGATTGAGGGAGTCAGTTAAGGAAAAGGGGGTTATTTCATCCGTTGTGTGAAAAAGTCTCTGATTCCATCAATTAATCCTCTCTCTCATTGAGTAACTCTCTCACGCTTTTTTCCAGAAGAAAACACAGAGAATCCCTTAGAGAAAAGTTGCTCCCACAAGCCTCTCAACAAAAATCCTGTGAGAATATCAGTGTCTCCATCGTGGTGGTGTTCGTGGTGAATTTTCCAGCAAAGGAAAAGTTTGTGTTGCTGTTTTTTTTTCTAAGGATCGAGATAAAAGAGTTGGTGAAACGTTCGTGACTTCTAGCGAAAGTAAGTTCTCTTTGATCTTTGATCAATAGGATCATATCTAGATTAGATCTATGTATTTTTTACATAAATTACAACATGTTTTATAGCTTTATACGGTGATTTAAAATGTGATTTTACTGTTGTATTGTTTTTGCCAACGTATCGGTATTCCGATCGTAGTTTAATTCAATTTGGTCCTCTGGTATTTTTCGCTGCGTTAGGGATTTTAACCCTTCAATTGGTATCAGAGCCATATCGATTTTTAAACATCGATTAGGAATTTGCGATTGGCTTTGATAGGTGAGATTAATTTACATTATGAATGTTTAATTTTGCGTATAAATTGTTATGGTTAATTGGCCTTAGATTTACAGTTTCTTGAATTTTTCATTGTAAAGGCCCCTGCGTTTTTGGGCATATTATGTAAATCGATTATCCTCTGTAAGTCCGAGTCTAGATTAGGATTTTTTGAGATGGAGATCACTGAAAATCGCGTCCAAAATCGAGGTCCAAAATCGAAGAGCAGTTATATTTAATAAGTTGTTTGTACTTTGATTTACCTTGATTAGCAATTATATAATTGTTATTTTATTAATAAGGGAATCAAAGTTGCATTGAGCATGAAACATCCATAGGTTAATATAAATGTTATATTAAATTCATGCAATGCAAAGTGATATAGTTTAATTTGTTAATTTGAATATGATTGTTAATTATATTAAACTATAGTAAGCATGATTATAGGGCTAATCATTAAAATTTGAATAGTATAAAATTAATGATTAGAAATTGTCAATCTATAATCAAGATATGCATGCACACATAGGACCATAGGTTAAAATTGATTAATTTTAATTAGACCTAAGGTCTCATTCTAATAGGATTAGAATAACTTCTTACTATGGGTGTAAGCAACCGAACCGAACCGGCGAACCGAATCGAACCGGACCGGTTCGGGTCGATTTTAACTTTAACTTTGAAACAGCAATGCAGGATTCGGCTCGCAAACATTTGGAAGATCATGGAGAGGTTAGTGTAGAGGATTTAGAAGTTTGTTCTTTAGAGAGAAAAAATGAAAAAGAAGTGTTTAGGTGTGAGGAAGTTTTTGAGTCTTTAGATTTAAATCAAAGAAAAGCTCCTCCTATTAAGCCATCCCTAATTGAGGCACCCACTTTAGATTTGAAGCCCTTGCCGGATCATCTAAAGTATGTGTATCTTGGGGAGGGTGAGACGTTGCCCATTATTGTTGCATCAGATTTAATGCCGGAGCATGAAGAGGCTTTAATAAAATTACTGCAGCAATACAGTAAGGCAATAGGTTGGACATTGGCTGACATTCAGGGAATTAGCCCGTCTTTTTGTATGCACAAAATCACTCTAGAGGAGGGATCCTTTAGAAGTATTGATCAACAAAGAAGGTTTAACCCTGCAATGAAAGAGGTTGTTAAAAAGGAAGTTATTAAATGGTTGGATGCTGGCATCATTTATCCAATTGCAGACAGCAATTGGGTAAGCCCTGTCCAATGTGTTCCTAAGAAAGGAGGTGTCACGGTAGTGAGTAATAAAGATAATGAATTGATCCCAACCAGGACAGTAACTGGCTGGGGGGTTTGCATGGATTACATGAGGCTTAATAAAGCTACCCGTAAGGACCACTTCCTTCTACCATTTATTGACCAGATGTTGGATAGATTGGCTGGTCAGGCCTACTACTGTTTCTTAGATGGTTATTCTGGGTATAACCAGATTACTATTGCTCCTGAGGATCAGGAAAAGACCACTTTCACCTGCCCTTATGGGACGTTTGCTTTTAGGCGAATGCCTTTTGGCCTTTGCAATGCTCCAGCAACATTTCAGTGGTGTATGTTGGCAATTTTTTCTGATATGATTGAGTCCACTGTTGAGGTATTTATGGACGATTTTTCAGTTTTTGGAGGGTCTTTTCAGAATTGTTTGGATAATTTAGGTAAGGTATTAAAAAGATGTGAGGATACCCATCTAGTTCTTAATTGGGAGAAATGCCACTTCATGGTGAAGGAGGGCATTGTGTTAGGACATAGGATTTCTAAGAATGGTCTAGAAGTTGATAGAGCAAAAATTGAGGTTATTGAGAGACTAGAACCACCGAATTCAGTGAAGGGGATTCGGAGTTTTTTAGGTCATGCTGGATTTTATAGAAGGTTCATAAAGGATTTCTCAAAAATCAGTAAACCTCTTTGTAACTTATTGTGCACTGATCATGTTTTTGACTTTAACACAGATCGTAGGAAGGCTTTTGAGACTTTAAAGGCTGCTTTAATCTCAGCACCCACTCTTTGTGCACCTAATTGGAGTTTACCATTTGAGGTAATGTGTGATGCGAGTGACGCAGCAGTAGGTGCTATGCTGGGGCAAAAGCAGGGCAAATTTATTCATCCTATATATTATGCAAGCAGGGTTTTAAATGAGGCACAAGTCAACTATACAACTACTAAAAATGAGTTGTTAGCTGTGGTGTTTTCTTTTGAGAAATTCCGGCCATATTTGGTTGGATCCAAAGTCACAGTGTTCACGGATCATGCAGCAATAAGGTATTTAATGTCTAAGAAAGATGCAAAGCCTAGACTAATTCGTTGGGTTTTATTATTGCAGGAATTCGACTTGGAGATAAAGGACAAGAAGGGATCAGAGAATGTCATTGTAGATCACTTGTCTCGTCTTGATCCATCATCATCTTTGCTGAAGCAATCTGTCATCTCTGATTCTTTTCCAGATGAGCAACTCTTTGCTGTGGAGGTAAAGGTAGTCAAGGATGTCCCTTGGTATGCTGATATTGCCAACTTTTTGGTTAAGGGAGTCACTCCTATTGATATGGAGTGGAGGCAGAAGAAAAAGTTTAAGCATGATGCAAAGTTTTTCTATTGGGATGAGCCATTTATGTATAAACAATGCTCTTATGGTATCATTCGTAGGTGTGTTTCAGGTGATGAAGCAAAAGAAATCCTGGAGCAATGTCACTCTTCGCCGTATGGAGGCCATTTCAGCGGACATAGGACAGCTATGAGGATTTTGCATTGCAGATTCTTTTGGCCTTCCTTGTTTAAAGATGCCCATTGGTTCTACAAGCAATGTGATGCCTGCCAAAGGAGAGGAAACTTGGGGCCCAGAGATGAGATGCCTCTTACTTACATTTTGGAAGTGGAGTTATTCGATGTATGGGGTATTGATTTTATGGGGCCATTTCCCCCTTCTAATGGTAATGTTTTTATCTTATTGGCAGTTGATTACGTGTCCAAGTGGGTGGAGGCCATTGCATGCCATCAGAATGATGCCAAGACGGTTTCAAGGTTTCTCCAATCGCACATCTTTGCGCGGTTTGGGACACCTAGAGCTTTAGTAAGTGATGAGGGTACACATTTTGTTAATAATATCTTAGCTAAGCTTTTAGCTAAATATGGAATCAGGCATAGGATAGCTACCCCTTATCACCCACAGGCTAATGGTCAGGCTGAAATAAGTAATAGGGAAATTAAATCAATTCTAGAGAAAGTAGTTCATCCATCTAGGAAAGATTGGTCTTTTAGGTTGGATGAGGCTCTTTGGGCTTATAGGACAGCCTATAAGACTCCTCTAGGTATGTCTCCCTATCGGTTAGTTTATGGGAAAGCTTGTCATTTACCATTGGAGCTAGAGCATAAAACGTTTTGGGCTTTGAAAAAATTAAATTTTGATCTGAGTCGTGCAGGGGCAATTAGGATGCTGCAGCTTAATGAATTGGAAGAATTTCGCCAATTTTCTTATGAAAATTCGAAAATGTATAAGGAGAAGACTAAGTTGTGGCATGACAAGAGAATTAAACCTAAGGAGTTTGTCAAAGGTCAAAAAGTGTTGCTTTATAATTCTAGATTAAGGTTGTTTCCTGGGAAACTTAAATCTAAATGGTCAGGGCCATTTATTGTGATTGAGGTTTTTCCCCATGGAGCAATTACTTTGCAAGATGAAAAGGATGGGAGAGTGTTCAAAGTGAATGGACAGCGTGTAAAACATTATTGGGGAGAGGAGTTCCAGTCGAAATATCCTTCCCTAAAGTTGGTTGATGATTGAGAGAGCAAGATCTTTGCGGGAGCATTTCACAGAGCAATATTTTGAGCTCCCAGTAGTTGTTTCTGATTTTATTTCTCGCTGATTCGGTTTGATATTATTTTGAATGATTTTAGTTTTGGTTTGTTTAAATCTTGCATGATTTATTTTAAGTCGTTGTTGTTTTTAATTCAGTAGATTTTATCTTTGAGTATTTTTATTATTTGCGGTAGTTTAATTTTTATTTATTCCGATCAGATTTAGTTAGATTTTAAATTTAATTTTTATTTTCGGTTATTTGAATTTCTGTTTGGGTTTAGATTTAATAAAGACTTTCTTGATTTATTCGGCTTCAAATAAAAAAATAAAAGAGATTTGATTTGAGCGGTTAATTTAAATTTAAATTTCCTGATTTGATTTTGTTTTGAATCTGAATTTTCCGTATCCGGGATTCTTCCAGAAGATAATCTTTGTTCAGAGGGTTGTTGCGGCAAAGTTATGGCTGAAGCAAATCTTCCGTCCGGATGGAAAGGGTTTGTTGTGAATTAATTACTTTTACCGTTTGATTTTAAATTTTCTGTGGGTAAGTAAATTGCATGGATGCTGCCACGTGTCGCACAGGGGTGATCCAACGGTTTAGCCGTTTGACAGCACATAATTATTTACCATGGGCAATTGAATTTCAGATTTTACCGTTGATGGATTTAATTCTCAGATTTGCATGAGATTTGAACGGTAATTCCATTTAATGAGGGGCAAAATCTTTCGGTTACGATTTGTTTTGCTGAAGCCCTATTTATTTACAAGCCTTCGGTAAGTTCTTCTCACTTCATCTTCTTGTTCATCCCTTGCCATTTGTATTCTTCTTCTTTTTCTGTGTGCGGTAAAAATTCCTTTGAGTCTAAAAATGGCTAAAACGAGAGCAAGAAAAGAGAGAGATAATGAGGAAGAGGAGGTCCCTATTACCCCCGAAGCACCGAAAGTTAAAACGAAGAAGAAGAAAACACCAGAAGAAAAAGAGGCTAAGAGGAGAAGAAGACAGCAGAGGGTTGAAGATCAAGAAGCTGTTCAGGAAGCGGCAGAGGATGTTGTTGTGGAAGAAGATCCGAGAGAACCAAAAGGACAGAATCCAAAGCAGATTGACCCGATAGTTGCGGATACAGAGGCAGTTCGAGAAGAAAATGCAGAAGAAGTTCAAGAAAAGAAAACTGAGAATGTGCAAGAAGAACAGGCAGAGGTTGCGCCTGAAGAAGTTAATGAGCAAGAATAGGAGGCAGAGGTTGAAGGTAGTGTTGGATTATCTGTTGTGATTAAGCTATGCTTTGTCTAACGTTTTGAATTCTTGAAGGGAAGGTTGGTTAGTATTGCTCGGGACGCGCAATAGTTCAAGTTTGGGGGTGTGATAACTCTCCAAAAGGGAGTTATTTAGACCTTATTTCTATATTGATTTGTGTGTCTTTTGTGCTTAATAGGGTTGCTTTTAGATAGATATTATATGTTTTAACTCATTTGGAAGAATGGAAGCTTTGGAAATTATTTTATGCAGAATATGTTGCTGGGCGGCTTGAGGGAGCAAAATCTGTGCTGGAGCAAAGCTGGGAGCAAAAAACTGCCACGTCACAGCTCGTTAGCCAATTTAACAAACTGAATTCTGTTAAGCTAAACTTGGGATAAAGGAGCAAGGAGAGCCATCCACGTGTCTAGGTCAACCTAATTCAAGCTTTCCTCAACTCTAGGGATTTGATTTCACCAATTGGGATTATGGATTAATTCATGGATTAACGACATGCTACGATTCATAAATCTTGGAATACTAAAATCACAAATATCTCTCCCGAGCATACATGATTCTCCCACATGCAATGAACCCGTTATCCCTATCTAAATTCATTAAACATGCAAGGCATTAAGGAGTTAGATCTTACAGGATACAATGAACCCGATATCCCTTTCTTTCTTTCTTTCTTTTTTTTTTTTTTTGCTCTCGGCTGGGCTGAATTTGACTTCTTCCAACTTGATCATTTTTCGATCTTCAGAAAACGAGGGACTACACGCTGGTGTTTGGGGCTAAGGAGTTAGATCTTACAAGATACACCGACTCTGACTTTCAGTCTGACAAGGATTCTAGGAAATCCACGTCAGGGTCAGTGTTCACCCTTAATGGGGGAGCTGTAGTTTGGAGGAGCATCAAACAAGGATGCATAGTGAAAACTCAACCATGGAGGCTGAGTATGTAGCTGCTTGTGAAGCAGCTACGGAAACGGTTTAGCTCAGGAAATTCTTGACAGATTTGGAAGTAGTTCCAAATATGAACCTGTCTATTACATTATACTGTGATAAAAGTGGGGTTGTAGCCAATTCTAAAGAACCTCGCAGCCACAAACGAGGAAAGCACATCGAGAGGAAGTATCACCTAATACGAGAGATTGTGCAACAAGGAGATGTGATCTTTACCAAGATCGCTTCGGAGCACAACATTGTTGATCCATTTATGAAGGCTCTCTCGGCTAAAGTATTCGAGGGTCATCTAGAGAGTCTAGGTCTGCGAGACATGTATATAGTATAATCTAGGGCAAGTGGGAGATGTGTAATGGGTAAGGATGCCCTAGTTTATTGTATTTTATATATTTACCTTTTATGTAATGTACAGTATACAATTACCATTTCCAGCTTTGGATTATTTTGTATATACTTCCCATTATCTTGAGTTCTAGTTCAAGTGGGAGTTTGTTGGGTTTTATGCCCTAAAACTCATAGATAGTAAATGTAACATTTGAACGAACATTAATAAAATGATGTATTATTCATTTACTTTGTTTGTATTATGTAATCTTGTCTTAATAACCCTAATCCAATAAACTAAACATCATAGGTTGTTAGTATGAAGCTTGAACTAGTATGTGGGGACATACGAGGATCACAGTTCGAGATACAGCCTAAAGGGTCTATAGTATAGGGATAAGGTTGGGTACCTTATCTTGGTGACACTACGGATACGACCCGCTTTGTATTATGATACAAACGCAATGATCCAACGCGTTCATGTAGTGGACATGCGAGTGGGGGTATCCTGTGCAATGAGTTTGCATAAGACCGGACCGCGAAATAGTTAACCACTAGCTGTAACACTGTTAGCTAGTTAGGTTTCTATTTCACTAGGATGACCTAAGCAACTTGGTCTCAATCCTGAGTGGGTTATGGACTCCTGTTCACGAGGGATTTTCCTTTGATTTTAATGGGTGAGAGTGGCATGCATGCCGACTCAATAAGCCTACCATTTTGGGGACAAGACCGAGTGGGAAGTTGAGAACATAATCACACAAGATGGAATTCACTCCTTCCCAACTCTAGGATAAGTAGAGGTGTGTTCCCTTGAGTGGTGTCTCCGGGTCTTGAACAATGGGCTCTGCCCTCTCTATGGCACGAGAGGGACTTCTGTTTGTTGGTTGGACCTCAAACAGGTTGTTCATTAGAGGAGCACTAGGACTTAAGAATAAAGAGGTAATCCAGGGGTAAAACGGTAATTTGACCTAGTTGGGATACGAACACACGTGAAGGACTGACTTGCTGTTATTGGTCGATATCCATGGACACAGAAATATATCTGCAGTGAGAAGAGTGCAGCTGTGGTTCTATAGTGGAATGAACCACAGTTAACGAACATTGATTAACTTGGTTAATGAGTTTAGCCAATTAATCTCATATCGTTGGAGCTTCTGATCTGTAGGTTCATTAGGTCCCACTGGTAGCTCACTTAGGGCGTTGAGGTAATTTTCTAAGGGAGAATTGAATATTCGAAGGGGTTCGAATATTAAGTTAAAAAATATGAATTGGATTCATATTAAAACTATAGGTTAAAATTAATGCGCATTGGATGCACATTAATACTATAGGTTATATGAGAGCGATATAATTAAATATATGATATTTAATTATAATATTAATTAATTGTTGAATTAATTAATCGTTTGTTTTAATTTAATTTAATTAAATTTGATTTAATTGAATTACATTAAAACTATAGGTTAAGTGGGAATATTTATATAAATATGATTTATATAAATAATAATTAAATTAATTGTTAATTTAATTAAATGATTAATTATTAATTTTAATTATTAATAAATTATTTTCCTTATTCTGATAACTGATCAAAATGTGGTCACCCACTTACCTAGGTCTACACGATTGAAGGAGTCAGTTAAGGAAAGCTGTTGTGTGAAAAAATCTCTGATTCCATCAATTAATCCTCTCTCTCATTGAGTAACTCTCTCACGCTTTTTTCCAGAAAAAAAACACAGAGAATCCCTTAGAGAAAAGTTGCTCCCACAAGCCTCTCAACCAAAATCCTGTGAGAAAATCAGTGTCTCCATCGTGGTGGTGTTCGTGGGTGAATTTTCCAGCAAAGGAAAAGTTTGTGTTGCTGTTTTTTTTCTAAGGATCAAGATCAAGGAGTTGGTGAAACGTTCGAGACTTCTAGCGAAAGTAAGTTCTCTTTGATCTTTGATCAATGGGATTATATCTAGATTAGATCTAGGTATTTTTTACATAAATTACAGCATGTTTTATAGCTTTATACAGTGATTTAAAATGTGATTTTATTGTTGTATGGTTTTTGCCAACGTATCGATATTCCGATCATAGTTTAATTCGATTTGGTCCTCTGGTATTTTCCGCTGCGTTAGGGAATTTAACCCTTCAGCATTGTCTTATTTGATCTACTTTCAGCTTAGTCTTAGTCCCGCGCTTAGTTTAAAATTCAGAGTAAAAATTAAGTTTGGGGGAGTTTGTTATGTGTTGCTAATTCATTGGGGACAATGAATAGATTAAGTTTGGGGGACTTAGAGGCACTCCTCTTGTTTTGCTCTGAGCATTCCTCTCCTTCATAATTTTCTAGTTTATTGAGTAACCAGAGGGACATTTGTGACACCAACAGTTTGTCTTTGCGTCAAAAGATGGTCTAGGGAATATTGAGAAAAAAATGATGATGAAAAAATGTGTTTAAAAGAAAAAAAAAAAAGGGAAAATTGAAGATTTTGCTGAAAAAAAAAATTGACAGAGCAAATCTTTTGAAGGATGAATGATAATCTGACAGTTTTCTATCTCCCAGGACTTAGGTGAGCTTCATCATAACATGTCACCATTCTGAGAAGCAAAGGATAGATAACTAAGGATTTTTTGGGTTTAGCAATGAGTATTTAGCCTAGTTAGTGATAAGCGAAGGCAAGGGTATACTGCATCATAAAAGGGGTCATCCGGTGCATAAGAGTTTATGACTATAGGGTTGCTTTAAATCTGAAGAACAAAAGAATAAACCCCTAAAGATTGTTAAAAATGCCTGATAATATAGTTGAGTTGTGGTAGTTCTTAGGATTGAGTTAAAGGTGGTGATTATTTGTTCAATGTTGAAAGAACTGTTTTGTTGCAGCAATGCATGGTTTTGCAGGGTGCTTAGGTAAAGGTTGAAGGTAGTGCTGGAATATTGGTTTTAATTGGGTTATGCTATCACCAATGTTTTGGAATTTCTGAGAAGATGAGTTGGTATTGCTCGGGATGCGCAAGAGTTCAAGTTTGGGGGAGTGATAACTCTCCAAAAGGGAGTTATTTATACCTTATTCTATGATGGTTTATATGTTAATTGTGTCATGTGGGTGTGTTATTAGATGAATATATTATGTTTTAGCCTAATTATAAAAATTGATGCTTTAGAGTTCTTTTGCAGAAAAATAAATGTTGATTAGAATGAGAGAGAAAAGTCTAATGATCCAGCAAAGCTGTTAGCAAAACTTGGCCATGTGAACTGCATGTGATTCATTAAATGAGGTGGCGTTTCTAACTCAGATCTCGGATTTAGAAGACTTGGAAAGTGCTCCACGTGTCATGTTTGACCTAATTAGGTTGGACCCACCCTATAAATGAGAATAGGCGGTTAGAGTCAATTCAATCCATCTTTGGAGGCCGATTAAAGTTCAAGACCAATTGGAGACTCAAGGAGACCATCCTACGGATTCCCTCAAGGAGGATAGTACTTTCTTGTAGAATTTGTAGTATGGATGTGTTTATTCAGATTGTAATGTGTGTCATGTCTATTTCTATGAACTAATTTACTTCAGGCACGGGTTAAGAATAATGTAATTGTCATTTCTTATTAATCTAGTGATTCTTGTTGATCTTGTGCATCTTGATTACTGTTGAACTTAATTCTATTGTGTGCCCGCCTGGCCAGCCGGTATGTATAACCTCTCTTAGTTTCAGGGATGATTTAAGAGCTGTGTAGCTTGTAATCACGTTAGACTGTTGATAGTTGGTGGACGCCAGCAGTTGAGCTAGGGATAGCCAAATTGCCTAACGCTTGATCGATAGAATTTCATTGGAGTTGAAACACATTCCAAAAGATTCAGAGTTCCGGGAGGATCCTGCTGATAAGACTGCGAGAGATTGTTTGGTCAAAAGAATTGCTAGATTATCTTTATAACAATTACAGAAGTCTTAACCGCTGCCTGTTTCCAATCTGTTTTCTTTATTCGTTTTCATTTATGCCTTATCATTTATTTTGTTCCAGCATTTTAAAAACCCAATCAATTTAACCAACTTTGAAATCACTAAAGAACTAATCAAAATGGACAGAGTGAGACTATTCAAGATCTCGTGGATTCGATAAATACTTATCACTTGTTGCAGATTGTGTATGCTTGCACAATATTTTGGAGTTAATATGTTCTATATTTTTAACCACTCTAGAAGGCAACAGAGATATTCATTTAAATATCATTTAAATGAATAATTAAATTTGATTTAATTAATTGTTGATTTAATTAATTAATTATTATTAATTAAATAAATAAATCTCAATCCTATTACAACTGGGAAGAGTAATTAATTATTATTAATTAATTAAATATATCTCTAACCTATTACGAATAGAAAAGGGATATGACATTCTATATAATTCATAGAATTCCTCCCAGTTGAACACATTCACTTCACTCAATTCTCCCAAAAATCAAGAAGAAGGTTCCCACTGCCTTGGTCTTAAATTTCCAAAATTTAATCTAACTTAAGGAAACGTTACTAACTATTGAACCTCAACTGTAACGCCCCCAAAATTTAATCTAACTTAAGGAAACGTTACTAACTATTTACCCTCATGCCAACTTAATGCCCCGAAAATTTCGACAGCATAACGACAAAACTATAGCTAACCAGAAATTTTAAACACCTGAAAACAAGAAGGACACTTCTAATCCAGATCACAACTTCGACTTCACTTGACAACATCCCAAACATACTCAATAAAGTAAGAACTAACTCAAATTCTCAAGAGAATATAATACAAGTCAGATCTCGTAACAAGTGCAGTTAATAAAGCCAACACGCCTTAAATAAAAACCAAAACTTAAGTCTAATACAACTGACAAACATGTTAAGCACTAACTATATCGATTTACAAATGAGTTAAGCAATAACTATATCGATTTAACAAAATCCATCTAAACTTTAAACACAAAAATGAATTAGCATAACTAGATAACTAATGGTCTTTTCTTTCAAGCCTCCTCTTCTTCACCAAGTCCGAATATGATCTCACAACCTGCAAAACCTGGTGGTGGATTAGTATAAAACAACGGTACTGAGTAAGTGGCTCACACTTGAAGAGCCATCAAACAACGTACAACATACAAGGCAAACATCATGCTTTTTAATCACAATAACATGCTTTACATACAAGGTGAGCAATAAACACATAGAACATACTCAACTAATACAATCGTGCAACAACCATGCACCTAACACATAAATTTCGCACCATGCAATGCACACTCAAAACACATGAATTCCGCACCATGCCATGCATACTCAAAACACATGAATTTTGCATCATGCCATGCAACTCAGTCTCCTCTCAAGCTCCACAAGCTCGCTCAACACTCATAGCCCTCACAAAGCTCTCTGAGACTGACTCCTTCGAGTCACGCCAACCCCTGACCATATTACCCAGGGCCTCGACGTTTCTCTACGGCGCTCAGCGTTTGACCCTTGACCATATTACCCAAGGCCTCAAACTATGCATCGCCCCTTGGCCATATTACCCAAGGCACTCGATGAATTCACAATCAAACTGTACATCGCCCCTTGGCCATATTACCCAAGGCACCCGATGCTCATCTTAATCCATTGGTGACATACCACCCCTCGACTATTTTTACCCAAGGCACCTGGTATTCACCTAACTTTCCTTTTCAATGCACAAGGTCCTCTGACCTCACAATCTCACTAGAATGCATGAATCCAACTCATCAAGCTTCTAGACCATGTTTTATGCCAATGACACACTCACAAACCAGAATGCATTTTAAACATGATTTCTAACATCCACAATGAAATGGGGACATGCTTATAGCACCAATATCGTCTCACAACATTCAACATGCTCAGCACAACAATTCAACATATCAAAGCAACAAAGCGTTTCAACATGCTCGAACTCATCATAAATATAACAACACATACATGTATATACAACATATATTATAACCAAACAAGTAGAGTACACAACATGCTAGCACACAAGCAAGCAGACCCACCAGGTAGAAATCCACTTACTGATAGTTCGAAATCGCTTCTAACTTAATCTAACAAGCTCCCAACATAACTTTGATGGCTATCTGAACACTCCGAAACTTATCTGAATCCACCTAAATTCATCGAAACGAACTTGTTAACCTGCTTGCAATTTTCTAAGCACCCTTAAGGCTTAGAGATGGTTCTGAAGTACTTTAATTGAATCCAAAATGATCTAAAAGGAACCTTACTGCCTCAAACTTACTGAAGGAGGTTTGGGCCTTCGCTTAAAAGTATTCGATGGAGCTCGAATCTACAAACGAAGAGTTTCTAAGCGTTAGAGGTCAATCTATCAAACTGTAAAACACTATTAATGAGCTTAAAAGGGTCTAAAGCATGTTGAAACTCACTGAACTACCCAAAAGGAGCTCGAACTAATGCTTGTTGGGGCTTGCCAGAGTTCGAAATCATCAAACTGAAGTTTACAAGCTATGGGTAATCCAATTTGGGACCTCTCGATCTATGGGCATCCACTCAAAGCTAACTTTGAGCCAAATTCGATCCTGGTTAGCGCTCAAAGATACTGAACCTGCACAATTTGGAGTCATTACCGAGTGGGTATCTTGGATCCAAGACCAAATGAGTGTGGGTAAGTGTTAAATCTTACCAAAGGGGGAAAATCGATGTCTGCTGCTAGCTGATTGCACACCAAATGCGTACTTGGAGTTTCAAACCACGAGTTACTGGACTTGCTCGTCGAAGAAAGAGTTGCAGAGGGCACTGGATACTCGAGCTCGTTCGCGGATGGATGCTGCTCAAGTTTTTTACGGACAACTACTGCATGACCGAGGGAAGATGGAATCGATTAAGCTGCTGGCGATCTGTTCCTCGTGCTCGACATCTGGCCAATGCTTCTGGGCCATTGAAGAAAACGAATCCAAAGGAGAGAGGGACGGAATCGCACGCAAGGGAAAAGAGAAAACGCCTGCAGACTGAAGTCACGCGCAATCGAGGTCGAGATTGGAACTTGCTACTAGTACACATGAAGAAGCACTGCCACCGTCGCGAGGAGCTCATCGCCAAAATTGCTACCTAGATGCTTATGCTCGCAAAGGACAGCGTGAGAGAGAGAGAGAGAGTCCACGAACGGCTGGAGAGGAAGAACGAGTGGCTGGCGGCGACTAAAACTCGTGAGGAAGAAGATGTGTGTGGGGGGGGGTGAACGGCGTAAAGAGAATAGAGGGAAGAGAGAGAGTGAAATATTAGGGCTTTCTTTTATTTCTTTTTCTTTTCTTCTAAATAAGACTCATTTTTCCCTCTAAATTCAAAATTTTAAAACCTTAATTTCCCTCTAAGATGAGAAAATTTGTGGGTAACTTTAATTTCCATAATCATGAAATTTGATTTCTTAAACCAAAAATCTCAGCACTAACATACTTTGCTTCCACCAACTAAATTCCAATTTAAACTGATACTTGATCCAAAATATCCTAATTTCAAAACGCGGGGCATCACATGTTCCAAGTTGTTTGTGATTTTTTCTCAAGCAGTTGGTGAAATTAATCTGAGTCATCAACAAAAGTAAGTAACTTGTTACTCTATGTAAATTAGAACTAGATTCTATAGTTTTTCAGCATGTTTAATCTAGATATACAATAGATTATGAATGTATGTATGTTGCTAGTGTATTGGTAGTTCATGATTCTAAATTAACTGCGAATTGTTCCTGAACCGTTTCCGCTGCGTCGGGACCTCCGTTCCTACACACTCTAGGCTAATCATAGGTATGTAATAGCGTATTTGTATTCATTTTTTAAAATCATATTCATTCTTTTGTTCATTAATGTAATATTTTCCTCTTTCTTTTCAAAATTAGATGTCTATTATTTTCCTTTCTATATGGTACGATGGGTTGTGGGATAATTGCAATCAATACATTGGATTCAAGGTGTCAACAGTGTCAGTGCATTTAGATTGTTCCTTCAAACAACTCATCGATTTCATAAATAGTAAGCTTACATTTTAGAATAATGAAAAAATTAATCGTCTCTCCTTGTATAGCAATATTTCTAGAAAATCGATAGTATTTAGGCTTTGTGAGGATAGAAACGTTGCATGGTGATAACTTTCCAAAATGGAGTTATTTATACCCTATTCTACGATGATTTATATGTTAATTGTGCCATGTGGGTGTATTATTAGATAAATATATTATGTTTTAGCCTAATTATAAGAATTGATGCTTTGGAGTTCTTTTGCAGAAAAATAAATGTTGATCAGATTGAAAGAGCAAAGTCTGTTGATCCAACAAAGCTATTGGCAAAACTGGCCACGTGAACTGCACGTGATTCATTAAATGAGGTGGCGTTTCCAGCTCAGATCTCGGATTTAGAAGACTTGGAAAGTGCTCCACGTGTCATGTTTGACCTAATTAGGTTGGACTTCACCCTATAAATGAGAGTAACTGTTTAGAGTCAATTCATTCCATATTTGGAGGTCGAATAGAGTTCAAGACCGATTGGAGACTCAAGGAGACCATCCTACGGATTCCCTCAAGGAGGATAGTACTTTCTTGTAGAATTTGTAGTATGGATGTGCTTATTCAGATTGTTATGCGTGTTATATCTATTTCTATGATTACTTGTTGAACTTAACACCTTCATCTTGATTACTTGTTGAACTTAATTCTATTGTGTGTCCGCCTAGCCAACCGGTACGTATAGCTTCTCTTAGTTTCAGGGATGATTTAAGAGTTGTGTGGCTCGTAATCACGTTAGACTGTTGATAATTGGTGGACGCCAGCAGTTGAGCTAGGGATAACCAATTGCCTAACGCTTGATTGGTAGAACTTCATTGGAGTTGAAACACATTCCAAAAGTTTTAGAGTTCCGAGAGGATCTGGTTGATAAGACTGCGAGAGATTGCATGATCAAAAGAATTGCTAGATCATCTTTTCACAATTACAGAAGTCTTAACCAGTGTCTGTTTCCAATTTGTTTCCTTTATTTGTTTACATTTCTGCTTTCTTATTTATTTTGTTCCAGCATTTTAAAACCCAATCAATTTAACCAACTTTGAAATCACTAAAGAACTAATCAAAATGGATAGAATGAGACTACTCAAGACCTCATGGATACGATAAATACTTATCACTTGCTACGGATTGTGTATGCTTATACAATATTTTTGAGTTAATTTGTTCTATAATTTTAACAACTCTAGAAGGCAACACATGGCTATTATTTTCTATCTCCAACAGCACGACCAATGAAATCAGTATCGTAGTAGACTATGATCATTCTGAGACTGTAAATGCTACAAATACAGTGTATAGGCAATAAAATCCTGAGAAATTCTTCATTCTCTCCCAAAAAAACAAAAATTTAAGCCCATTGATTCCAACGCAGTAAACATACCTTTGGAAGAAAAGTATGTGTTCCAATCAAAGACTGATATGAAGAAAGTCGTATATCTATTTGCCCTTAAACATAGTTTTCAGTTTAAGACTGTGAAGTCAAACAAAAAACAACTAGTGGTTAGGTGCAAGGAACCATTTTGCAACTAGTATGTTTGTTAGATCCTCCTGCTTTCAGAATGGTCAACTTTGGGTCGTTCGAAAATTGTTGAGAAACATTCATGTTGTCTTGACGTGGTAAAAAATGACCATAGACAGGTCATGTCTTTCATTGTATGTGAGATTGTATTGTCTAATCATATAACAAATACAGTCTATTTGTCTTTGTTGCCTTCTAGAGTGGGTTAAAAATATGATAAAATAAGCTCTAGAATATTGTGCAAGCATACACAATCCGCATCAAGTGATAAGTATTTATCGTATCCACGAGGTTTTGAATAGTTCTCACTTTACCTATCTTATGTAACTTTTTAATGGTTTCAAGATTGTTAAAATGATTGATTTTGATAATATGCTAAAGCAAAAGAAATGAAAAAACAGAATGTAAACGGATAAAGCAGACAGATCGGAAACAGGCGTTGGTCAGGATTTCTGTAATCGTTTTAAAAGATGCTCTAGCAATAATATTGATTAGGCAATTCTCTTGCAGTCTTATTAGCAGGATCCTCCCAGAACTATGGATTTTTTGGAATGTGTTTCAACTCCAATGACGTTCTACCGATCAAGCATTAGGCGGCTGGTTATCCCTAACTCAGCCACTGGCGTCCACCAACACATAATGGTCTAATGTGATTAAATGCCACACACCTCTCAAATCATCCTTGAAACTAAGAGGTGATATTCATACCGGCTAGCCAGGCGGACACAAAATAGAAATAAGCACAACAAATAATCAAGATGCTCAAATCAACATATATTGCATAGAGAATGAAGCACGACAATTACATTAATCCTAACCAACACCTAAGTAAATTTAGTTCATGGAGTACAAAATAACACACGCTACAATTTGAGTATGTGCATCCATAACTACAAGAAATTACAAGAAAAGATTAATTCCCTTGAATAGATCCATAGCTAATGGTCTTCTTGAAGTCTCCAATCGTTCCTCCTTTATTCGGCTTCCAAAGATGGAAAGTAGGCCTCCACGAATGGAAATAGACTTGCCTTTCTCCAATTTGGAATGTTTTAGACTTGAGACGGGTACTTCCTTTTATAGATTGGAGTCAAACCCTAATTAGGTCAAACTTTACACGTGGAGGGTGCTCATCAAGCTTCCTAGATCCGAGATTAATTCAGCTAACGCCCACCTCATTTAATGAATCACGTGTGGTTGCTCCGTGCTTTGCTGGATCACAGATTTTGCTCCCTCAAGTCGCTCAACATTATATTCTGCACAAAATAACTTCCAGAGCATCCATTCTTCCAAATGGGTTAAAACATATAATATTCATCTAAAAGTAACCCTATTTAACACAAATGACACACAAAACACTATAGAAATAAGGCCTAAATAACTCCCTTTTGGAGAGTTATCAGTCTTCCAGCTAACAAGAACTATGTCTTTTTATCTTATGTTTCCAATTTTACATTTAGTCAGTAGTCAGCTAACAACCATATTTTTAAAGTTAGCTTGGGATTAACAACAATTTTAAAGTAAGTTTGCTAGCAATGCCAATCACCCCCAAACTAACTAGTACAAATAGAGACGCATTTCTTTTAGTCTAAATCTTCAATAAAAGGATCACTTGAAAATACCAACAAACATCAAACTACTATGGGAACTTGTAAAATAAATTAAGATCAAACATTAAACTACATTGGCAATGGATTTACCTTATTTCCATTCCAACAAATACATTGTCGTTTTCTATTCTATAAACCTTATCAAAACAAATATACATTGTCATTCCAACAAGTCAAATATACCTAGAACTTTGTAACATCAATTTGGCAGAGGAAAAATCCAAAAGTCAAGCTTTCTTTTTTAAACATTTCAAAGTTAAGTTGTATTCCATACTCCCCTAAACATGAAGTCCAAACTATTACATAATCAAAGTTCATATATTCAAAATGGCAAATAGATATCAAGTTTTACATAAGCAAAGTTCATCTATTCCTAGACAAATTCATGAGGCAGCTATTCTTGTGTCGATTGAGTGAGATTGAGATTAAAAGACGGCTCGTAGATAACCAATGGAGGTTTCGGTGGTGCATTTGACTCACACGCCCTAGTCAATGCATCTATATAACCTCTTGTTGCCTTTAATGTCCTATGTTTCGCATCTCCATATTCCTTTGGTCGTCCCATTGGTTTTATATTTTGATTTATCTAATAAAAATAAATATTTATAAATACATTGTAAATATACTACAATGTGCATATCACTGCAGATGATCGTCCCTAAACATTTATAAATACACGGTAAATATACATCTCTTAGTAATGTTGTCTTCCTCCCATCCAAGGCTTTGTTTAGACTTAATGCATCATTTGCTCTCTTCACATGAATCAAGTTATTTGCGGAGAAAAATCAATTTCGGAGAAGAATCTGTGGAGAAGGGTTTTGTGAAGAAGAAGCTTAAGCGTCAATATTGATTTCGAAAAAGGGTTGAGGTTTGAGAATGCAAACAATCTTCAGCGTGAATGAGTTGTTTTTTATATTTGGGTTTTCAAATTATTCATTTATTTCAATTTTTTTAAAATTACTGAAAATATACTCTAATTTCTTTATTTGCTTTAAATTTGATTTGATGTGTTAGGGTGTAAAGCCTAATGATGGATGTCTATCGCTTGATGTTACTTCTTTTTGCATGAGTGTTTTCTTCCATTTCTTCAACTTACAAATGAAATTCCAGTTGCAACAGGTAAGATTTTTTTTTAATCAATATACTGTATTTTTTATTTCTCCTATTTTTTCTCCATAATCGATGATTTGAATTTAGTATCAAATCTCTAATTTAAATTTTTGTTTTCAGACTTATCTTTTTTATTTTGAAATACTGTTATTGAATTTCACATTGAATTAATCTATAAAATCCTAGATTCTCTCCCTTTTTATAGTGTATTTGATTTAAATAATTTATGAATTAAGATTTCGATCAAGGGCATTTTTGTCCATTTTGTTACAAAAAAAACTTACTAAAATTAGCATTTGGTCATTTTTCAAATTGTAAATTCGGATGACCTTTTTTCAAAACAACTATTTAAAAATTGCCATTTATCTAGTTGTCCCTTTTAATTATCTATTCAAGCCCACTTCTCCAGCCCAACACTAAGTTTTAATTAAGCCCTAAATTTCACTTTCACCTTCCACTCCAACCCCCCAATTCCATATGTCTTCTCCTATATTCCACGTTTCACTCTCATATTCTCTCTCTTTTCAACATTGTCAAACTTTGCCATCACTTTCTTTGTCGTTGTCGAACATCGCCCTCTCTTTTTATGTCATCGTCATCTCTCTATTTGTCATTGTCGAATGTCGCCTTCTTTCTATTTTTCGTCACTATCGCCCCCTTATGCTCTTGCACTCTTCCTCTCTTTGTTCAAACCACATTTTTGTCTCTCAATCACATTTGTTGTTCTCTTTGTGTAGCATCGCCATCGTCGGATGCCCTCCCACACTCTTGCACCTTCTTCTACGGTTGTCCTCTCAAATAATAAGGATTTGTAGGTACTAGTTCAAGCGTCCAACACACCTCACCAAATTTGATTCAAACCAAAACCAAGGAGAATATTAATTCCTTTGGTTTAGATATGTTGTAAATCGAAAGGTTTAGTTCAATTTTTTATTTTGTCAAAAACTTGATCGAATCAAATCGTGAACACCCCTAGTCGTCCGCATCATAACACAAGGTCCAATGTCTTCTCAATCAACGAGCTCTTTGGAAATTTCCTCATCAAGTCCTCCATAGAACTGGTTCATCATAGCCCCATCATCTTCGTAAAAATCTAGTTCATCAAGAAGTAAGCACATCTCTTGGTAGTATTTTTTTCTCACTTTTGTTTCCTTGTTTGGTAAATTTCTTAGGAACAAATTAAATTACTTCCTCATTGTGTGCTTGAGTTCATTCCATGAGGTAATTTTAGGCTTGTGATTCCTTATTCTATGCAACATCAAAGAAACCTACCATTTTAGAGCACAATCCCTAAAATAAAAGATAACGAATTGTACCTTTCTTTCCTCACTATGATGATAGCTTTCAATGATTCCTTCAATTTTCTTTTCCAAAGGAGATACATCTTTAGATTGGTGCTTCCATAAAACTTAGGATGTGTAGGTTTAAAACTCCCAAAGTGGTGAATGGCATATTGATCTACTTTTGGAGTTCTTATATAATTGTTTTGTCCATGGTATCTTAAGTATTTTTGGCTACAAAAAAAAGAAGAAGAAGAAGAAGAAGAAGTGATGACCGCAAAGTGCACGGGTCGCAAGTAATAAAAACGGTAAGTAAACCGAATAGCGTATTCCACAGGGAGTAGTGTGACTTAGACAAGCAAAGATTCTAAACACTAAAATTAACAAGAATGCACATTATCTAGGTAATCCAGCGCAAAGTGAAGACATATCAAACAAACGAAATATTAAAGCAGTAAATTGATCAAGCAGAGATTAAAACACACTTGAGGGTTCACAGATAGGATGAGAGTTTGGGTCTTGAAATCCAATATATAATCTACTAGATATTTGACTACTTATTATTATGTCCACTAATTATAGATCTAGAATCTACTTATTAACATAGGTTCTCCTGTCAGTTTCCCCTAATTATCATTAACTCATATTAATAACCTAAGTGTCCTTAACGCTATTAATTGGGTTAAGTCTTAAGTCCTGATTCATTTTGGATCTCTAGGCCTAACCAACTACTCTTGCTGTCACTACGAGTAGTTAAGTCTACTTAACTGAGTTATGTCCTGACTTAGTTTCTCTCCGTCAAGTTTTCACTAAGTCACAGATCAATATAAATTTGGCCAGAATTTATAAGGCATTGCGACCACTCAATTAAATAATCAGTAATTGGACATGACAATAGTAGTCAAAACATTTTTCAATTGTATATTCTCATTCAAGACCCGAAAGCCAGGATTTAGCTACACATCGTCATATGAACAAACAAAACTTCCAGCATATATATGTGCAAACAGTAATATGAACAAGATAAAGGGTATAGAACTTATCCCGACGTCGAACCCTTGCTTATGCCTTGATCCGCCGTAGGAAAGCCTTGATTAGAGCCCCATCACAAGCCCGAATCACCCCAAAAATGCTCACAAAACTCTCTAAAACATTTCCCTCAATCCCTCCCTCTACGAGACTCTAGGAGCCTTTGGAAAATGCTCATAATGAATGCTTGATGATTGAAAACCAAGGCCAAAATGCTCTATATATAGTGCTCCAGCCGGCCTAGCAACGAGATGCTGACGTCACACGTCACCTTCGTGTTGCCCAAGTAGCCTCGGTGTCTCGACGCCACTCCTCCTTTTGGACTTCCATCTCTCGGTTTGTGGGCTGGTTTTGGGCCTTTCTCTCCGAATTTTTGGCCTATAGTCTTCACTTTAAGGTCCTTGCTTTGCTCCTTTGACCCATATTTTCATTACTTGGGCCAAAATTCCATCTTTTTCTCCAAAATTCAACACAAAGCTTCTCCGGGACATAAATGCTGAAATTAACATAATTAAATCCACAATAAAACTAAGCAAAAACACTTAAATCTAAGGATAAAAAGCTAGCATTTATGCCTGCTATCAAGAAGAAGTTAGAAAACCAAGATGAACCTCGCATCAATCACTTCCTCACTTATTCACTCATAGAAAGAAGAATCCACTTGTGTTTAGCTCTCAAAGGTTGGAGGCTCCTCACTCACAAACATGCAACAATATTTGCAAAAGGTAACTGTGAGTGTGCAATTCTTACTTAGACAAATGCTGCCTTAGATGCAAACAATCCGACTTGCTTGTGGCGAATCGATAATTGGACTAAGCACAAGTTAGAGCATAAATAAGGCAAGAACAAAAGGAAGAAAACATAATTGAGGAACAAAGACAAGCCCAATACCAACACACTATAAACAACAGTCAACATAAATATTTTCCAGAACTTAGGTAAACTTTGAAGCATCGGTGCGAACAATCGACTTGTGAAAATTTAAATTTAAAAGTATATTTGGAAAGCTTATGAAGTCTAGTTTAAGGAGGTAAAATATAAAAAATAGATCAATTCTAGATTGGGACAAATTAATGAAAGAAGACAGACTACTCAATAATTTTATGCAAGCAGTGAAATTCAGCAGCATACCTGACTTTGAGCTAATGGTGTGAGCAAATGACTTGTAAAATTTTAGAAATAAAAGCATATCCATACAAGTAATTGACCTAATAACATTTAACATGGCTGCAACTTCATTTGGATCAGTAGATTTGGATCTTTGAAGGCAAACTAGTCAAAGCCATGCAAAGACTTTCAGAAAACAGTGACTGAACAATGTTTATTTATGTTGATGGTGTGAACTAGTCTTAAATGAAATTGATACCAATAAAATTGGAAATGAAATTAGACTCAAAATGAAAGGTTTTGGTTGGCTGCAATTGGATTTGGATAAGTGATGATAGTTGTGCAAGGTTTCAAAGAAAGACAACAATCAAAACAAGTTGACACACAGTGATGTAGCTAATGTGCCTTCTTTTTACTACTGCAGATCACTTTGTTTCTTTTCCCTTTTTGCTTCACCAAATGAACTTCAAATTCTTGGAAATTTTTCATATCCAAAGTAGAATTATATCACTTTAAAATGGACATTGGATTTAGGGTATTTGAGTTCAGGATCACTGAGATTCAATCAAAACAAGTTGACACAGTGCAGTCATGCTTCTGCCACACAATGGTCTCTGAACAAGTTTGGTTCCTCACTACTTTTTCTCAATCAAAGTAACATAAAAAGCTCTGAAATTAATTTCCATATAAAAATTAGACTTGAAGAGCTTCATTTTAGATACAATTTTAAGGCCATTTGAATTTCAGAGCACAAAGTTATAAGCAATACAAGTGGTAGCATAAAAATCACTATTCTGCATAAAACTATTTCTTTCCTTTCATCCCTTCTTTCTTCCTTTTTTTTTAATTACAAAAAACTTAAGCAAGAAAGCAAGTAAAATAAAAGCTTCAACGCAATCACCTTTGGATTACAAGCAATGGTCGGAGCTTGAAAGAAACAAGATGGAAAGTAAGTAAAGATAGATGGATAGATGCCTAAACTATAATACCAAATGCTATACAAAATCAAAGGTACCAAGAAAAACTTTGATACCAAATGATGTACTCAACCCTACCACAAGTCAATTAGGCAACTCTTGTGTGAACCAGTACTTCCTAAGCACACATGGTAACATCTAGTACACACGCAAAGAATCACTCAAGGGGAAGAGGAAAGGACTAACTTTGATGATCATAAAGCTTTGAATAGAGAGAACTTGTTCTAAATCCAAAGTTGAAACAACTCCACAAATTTTATTACCAATCAAGTTTAAAGGTTTCTAGGGCGTGCAAGATCTAAAGCAAGAAATTGCATACAAAACATGCTCGTGGTTTGGAGCAAAGAAAAAAGGTAAAAGACTCTTTCATTCTGTTGCGCAATTTGCTTACCACAAGCATATGAGTCAAGTTTTAATATAATGCTTTTCATGATTACGAGTGTCGTCCTCTGGATTGGTGTTTTAGTCAATTAACTATCGTGATTAATCTTGTTCAATTTTATTTAGAAGGAGAAACTTAGCGAGAATGATGAATCAAACAACAAAAGCTGAAATAGATGGAAATTCAATTGGAGAAAACTCTTAGGGAATTGATTTCACCTATTGAGGTTGTGAATTAATTACTTGAATGATATTTAACATGCAAAGATTCATAAATCTAGGACAAATTATTATCATGGTTATCTCTCCCGAGCATAATTAATTCTCATACATTCAATAAACTCAATATCCCTATCTAGATTCATTCACATGCATGGTGGCCTTAAGTCTAATCCTTTTTACGATTTCTAAAACTATCCTGAATCTTCCCATCTTAGAACTATTCTAGTTATGCAATTTAAGATCCAAACTAAATTCCCTCTCCCGAGCAAGAATTTATAAGATAAGTGGAGATCTCACAATTTATAAGATAGATGGGCTACTCCACTCATGGCCAATTGGTTTTGAGATGAAACCCCATGTTATCTAATAGGGTAACAAAACCCATGAAACCCAAACGGGTATTCGGTCCAAGAAAAAAAAATGGGATCCGATCCAAGAATGGTGGACCCAAAGAGGCACCATCTTGAGGGGGCATGTTGAGGATCCCACATTGAAAAGATAAGTGGAGATCTCCCAAGTTATAAGATACATGAGTTACTCCACTCATTGCCAATTGGTTTTGAGTTGGAACCCCATGTAATCTAATATGATATCAGAGCTCATAAAACTCAAACGAGTATTCGGTCCAAGAAAAAAAAAATAGAAAAAAAAATGGGATCCGATCCAAGAGACCTCACAATTTATAAGATAGATGGGCTACTCCACTCATGGCCAATTGGTTTTGAAATGGAATCCCATGTAATCTAATAAGAATTAGAGAAAACAATTAATTCATGACTAGTGAATTAAAGGCATTAAGAACATAAATTGCATAAATGAATTCAAAGCAACACAACATCCAAGAATTAATTCAACAACGCCCAAGGGCTACATCAATCCCTAAGAAATAACGTCTAGCTACTCATATAATCCTTGCTACAATATAAGCTAGATAAGAAAGTCATAAAAACTAACTAAATATCCAAGAAAGGGAAAAACTCGAGTGTCCCCAAAACTGCACGTCCCTGTCACGATCTCCACGAGCTCTAGGCTTGAATCTCACTCTCTGTCCTTGCTCAAGCTCCCACAAGGGGTCTCCAGTCGGAATTAGGGCTAAAGAATCTCCAAAAAAAGTCCCCTTTCATGGCTGGAAAAAGCTGTGTATTTATAGAAATCTGTCGCAACGTCGAGACGCTCTCAACCCAGTGTCAAGACGTTGAGGCCTTAGGTCTTCGACTGGGGCAATGACCTGCAGCAGTGTCTCCACGCTGTGCTCTCGGGAATGTTGGCTGCTGTAGGTTTTGATTCAAATCTTCTTCATTCCTTTTGCTTCTTTTTATGTCTCGAACACTCGATCAACTTCCAAATATTTCAATTCATCCCAATACTTCAATTCCTACAAAATAAACATAAAATGTATGATTTTGGCCACATAATCCTCAAAGACTAACTAATTAATACCGGGAAAAATAGCTCAAAATGTGAGCTATCACATTCATGTATAGAAAATCCAACCTCTCAAACTGTACAAATATAGCTTTTAAATAGATTTCTAAAGAAAAAACCAACTAAAGGAAGAAGGACAAATCCTAAACTAACTTAACTAAAATAAGGTTCTAAGTTACATAAATTTAGTGGTTTCTCTAGATGGGTCTCTAAAATGCTAATCTCATTCTCCGGCCTAAGGTCTATTTATATAAATTATACATGAAATCTAAAAGGATGTTACAAGAAGAATTTACATGAAAACACTATAAGGCTCAAGTCCTTAATAACCCCTAAATTGGAGCTCTTGTGTTTGGTTTCTTCATGTTCCCTTGAAGCTCAATTCTCCACTTGTTCTCCTTCCTCGTGAAGCTCTCGATACTACAAATATTGAAGTGGAGATCTCCTTCTTCATCGGTTGGTCCTTGTGGCATGATGTGCTTTGCTTGAAGCATATCAACTATGAAGAATACAACAAGCTGAAGTACAATTATGCTTATAGATCTCATTACTCCTTTTAGTACAATGTTTGATTCCTATTGTTGCTAGCAAAGGGATTTTTGCAACAACGATGGCTTTGTCCTTGTAAACAAGGCTTCATTTAGCTCTGTTTATGGAGTCATCAAAAGAATCCTAACACATAACTTTTTCACTTTCGAAATTCATATTTTGAAATAATTTCAACACTTATATAAGTCTTATTTCAATAATTTAAAGAGTTAAACATGTTTTCATTTGACCATCATTTCCCTCTCCTTTTATAATATAAAATATAAATGTCAATTTCCACCGGTGCACCCTTATTTAACTAACGATATTATTAAAAAATCTAATATAGGGGTATAAGTCGAGATAAATTTAGGGTTTCAATGGATCATTATTAGTTTAGAGTTTTAGTTGACTCAATCTATAAAGTTCAGAGCTTAAATTAACAAAAGTTTTAGTTTACGATTTAATTGACTCAACCTATAAAGTTGAAGAGAAAAAAAAAATTGTGGCCACATAGAGAGAGAAAAAGCCTAAAAAAGGAGAATGAAGGTTAGGATTTTGTGAGTGAAAATAAAATTTTAAAAATCCAAAAAAATATTGTGGCCATGTAGAGAGAGAAAAGGCCTAACAAAGGAGAAGGAATGTTTTATAGCAATCTCAAAATAAATTCCTATTAGGAAAATCAAGACTCAAATGGAAACAAAGATAGGAGATTGATAAACCAAATTTCAAAAGAAAATCAAGGCTAAATCATTGGAAATAATTTATTAGAATTTGAAAGGAAACAAGGAACAGTGATTTGATTTAATTGAGTGGTTTTAATTAACTTTTTTCCAAGAAGCCCACCCCTTGGTTAAAGCATGTGATGCTCCTTAAATCCAAACCTAGAGAGTTGAATGGTAAAAACTTTACCATTTAACCCCATATGTTATTTTTTGTTTTATTTTATTTAAATTTAATATTTTCATAAATATTTTTAAATACTCTTCCTCTTTTCTTTTTCTTCCTCCTTTATGTTTCCCTTCTCTTTCTTTGATGGTCATCGAGGTCGTGACAGTGATCACTACTAAAAGAGAAAAAGATGAAGGAAAGAGAAAGAAATGAGAAGAAGACTAGGAACGGAAGAAAGAAGAGAAGAAAAAAAAGAAAAAGAAAAAAGTATATATAAAATAAAATTTGACACATCATTTAAATTTTGTCATCTCAACAACATCATGGCATTTTTTTCTCTTTTGTTAGTCAATTTAACTAGGAACTTTTAGAATCATTTTTTTAAGTCAAACAATGTTGTTCCTAATAAAAGTTAAACTCAAACCAGACAAAAAGTATAATTGGGCCAAATGTAAATTTCAATAATCAACCTAAGATTAAAAAAAAAAAGTTTATTTTGGACTCATCGATAGTGAAATAAAAAAATAGTACTTATTTTTTAGTTAGCAAATTAAAGTAAAAAAACATTACGGCCCCGTTTGATAACCATTTGGTTTTTCGTTTTTCGTTTTTGAAAATTAAGCTTATATACACCCATTCCTACCTATGAGTTTCTTTGTTTTAGTATCTATCTTCTTCTTTGTTTTCAAAAACCAAGTCAAATTTTGAAAACAAAAAAAAAATAGTTTCCAAAAACTTGTTTTTGTTTTTTAAATTTAGCAAGAAATTCAAATGGTTCCTTCACAAAGATGAAAACTGTTATAGGTAATTTTGGACCACACTGACGCACAAGGAGCTGACGAGGACAATCGGGCAAAGGTAGGACCAGAAAACCGACCTAGAGGAAGACCGGACCAAAGGGTTGGGCCAACATGGCCCGACCCATATGGTCGGCCTCGGCCTTTGACCGAGGCCGACCATTCGGCCCGCGTGGTCACCTCCTTTCGGTCCCTGATGCCCCTGACCGCCCCGGTTCCGCCTGGTTCGTCCTGAAACACCTCTGAATTCCTAAAAACCCTAGGAGCATGAGCAGGTATTTAAACCATTCTTCGTCACTAAAGGAGGGATCCCCGAATCCCGAACTCGATTCTCTTACTCTCTTGCTCTCATCCTTCAGCTTTCTAACTTAAGTATCGGAGGCGGTGTGGCAAGCACCACACCGGTGTGCAGGTTTCTTCTGTCTTGCAGGCCACGTCTTCCCCCTCATCTACAAATTTACCGTTGGTGGCACGTGAAGGTCAGATGAGTTCCTCCCGACCAAATTTGACCATCAACAAAATCCATTGTAGGGAATTTGGGAGAAAACAAGAATAATTTTCAAAAACCAAAAACAAAAAACCAAATGGTTATCAAACGGGGCCTACATTTTCAAATTAGTCATATTTAAAGTAAGAAAAAATTAAATATAATTTTATTACAAACTTACTAGGCTAATCTTAGTAAAATAAATTATATGTAATTTTAAATTAGTCGTATTCAAAGGTTAAAATATGATTTTGGTAACTATATTATTTTGAGTTTTGTTTTATTTTAGTCTCTATACTTTTAAATGTCCAACTTTAGTTTATATACGTTCAATAAAACTTAAAAGTAGTCTCTACATTGAGTTTGTTGTTAATTTTTCTTAAAGAAAATTAGTCTCTATTAGCATTGATTCTATAAAGTTTAGAAAATATGTTCACATTGTGTATTTTACTTATATAAAAATTATTATTCTTATCTAACTGATTTCAAAAAAAAAATCTAAGCTTATGATAGGTACAAATTTTAAGCTTCATTGAAACTACAGGGACTAAAATTGAATATTTGAAGGTACATGAACTAAAATAGAACAAAGCTAAAACTATAGAAACTAAAATGGTATTTTAACATATTAATAGAACTTTTTGATTTACAAATTAGTCATATTTGATGTTGAAAGAATATTTTGTATGATATTCATTTTAATTAAACTTGGTCATATCAAAATAATCTATTTTATTTTTTACTTAACAATTTCAAAAAACCTACCCAATATTTTTATTTCTTAAGTTGTCAATTTAAAATAAGTAAATATAAGAAAAAAAAATTAATCTTGAACTTAGTTATATATTAAAAATAAGAATTTTATTTTATTTTTAATGTAATTAACTATACTAAATGACAAAAGTAAATAATTAAAATGAGAAATTGAAACAAACCTAAAATTTGTATTTCACAAACTAAAGATTCATGAACTTCCACCACAAAATCAAGCTTCCTAACCTACACCCAAAAACAAACGTCATAACCTTCTACTCCCAAACATAATTGTTCTGAACTCAAGCTAACATAAGTTCCTTCGACTTAACCCTCACACTTAATGAAAGATTATTAGGTGCTCCCGATGCAATGAGACTGGTAGTTTTGTACTGTTGGATGTAAGAGAGAAAAATAGAAAAGTATCTCGATTTTATATCCAACGGTTATTAGGGACAGACAAATTTGAAGATTTACATCCAACGATTTTAAAAAGAGGGCCTCATTGTACCGAAAACACCTAAAAGTTTTCCACACTAAATATTCTCAGGCTTAAGAGGTCAAACTCATGCGCTAAAAACGCACCCATTCAATTCTCCATTTGCAGGTTTAATTTGATCTTTGGATATATACTATGGATTAAGGTAATTATATTTCACTCAATTAACTTTATTTTTTCCCTTGATTTATAGCTTATTATATTTTAATGGTTATGAGTTAGGGCACAATGATATTTTAATGATATAATTTTAAGAAAAGCTTATATATGCAAGTGACATTAAACTACATAATACCAATAATGGTAAAATCATAAAGCTAGCCCATTTCATTTCTTCATTTTATAATCAAAAAACAAATTATCAAATAAAAAGATCAGTATATTAGAAAACATGATTAGATAACTTAAATTTTTTTTGTTATATCAAACTAGTTAGCAAGTGATCAATGCTAACTTGTTCTGGCATTGATTCAATTTTCTCCAAATATAAGATTGTTCTCCTTTTGATTTTTAGTCAAATCTAATTGTTCATGATTCAGATGACAATTTATTGGATATACAATTAAAAAAGAAAAGTTAACACTTCAATGTTGAATCTCTTGATCCAAGAAATGGGTTATTTAACCTAGGTTCTTTAATTCTTGTCATTTCATTTATAAGAATGAATCAAACAAGATTTAGTGGGTAGAAAAGAAATGCATATTGAACATTCAATCAAATCCCTTTTTTATTTCATAATATTTTTTTATTTGGTTTTGGTTTGGTTGCTACTTGTTTTTTTTTTTTTTTTTTTTTTTAGAAGAAGGTTGCTACTTGTTTTATGATGCTTTGGTTGATATGACTTGTGTTGCTTCTCTCATAACTCATCATACTAATTAGGGAAGTGGAGGGGATATACAAGTATGAAAAGAGAAGAGAGTTATAATACAAATGAATCTAAAGCCAATAAGGTTATAAAAGGTTTGAATGAGTCCACCTCATTCGCTAGGATATTCAACTAGAAACAAACTCATTTCTAATTCTCTTCACTATAGAAATTTACTCTTTTCTCGACGCGCACTGATGTCGGCAAAAATCAGAAAACAAGTCGGCAAAAGATCTTCCGACGCGATTTTACGCGTCGACATGAACGTCGAAATAGAACAGTCGGCGAAACTTTTGCCAATTCAGTTTTCTACGTCGTTGACAGAAACCATTTTTCTCGATGCACTTGACGTCGCGTCGACAGAAAAATGGTTTCAGGGCTAACTATTTTATGCGTCAGCAGAAGAAGGTTTTGTCGACGGAAAATATCGAAATATGTCTTTATGTCGACGTCAGTCAGCTTGTGTCAGTAGAAGTGGGTACTGCCAACGCGTTTTGCTACACGCGTCGGGCAGGTTGTTTTGTTTTCTTTTAAATTTCCATTTTCTATTTTAATTCTTCCCAATTTTTTTTTTCCTAGATGAACACGTAATATTATAAATTGTAATTTGCATGAATTTTGTTTTAGGTAGGTGTTTTTACGATCACATGAAATTAAATCATTAAAGATGTAACTAGAAATATAAGTATTCTTCTAGATGTCATAGTTTTTTTTTTATAACATGTGAGGGTAGGGGGATTTGAACCACAGACCTCTTAATCATTAATACAAGGTATATGTCAATTGAGCTATGTTCATGTAGGTTGTAGATGACATAGTTGAAGGATCTTAGTTTGATGAATACTGTGGTCTTAAGGAAAGCCCATCAATTCCCAATTTCAGTAAAAGAAAAAAGATTTAGTCCATACATAAGGAGGATACCAATTGAAACCCAAATTTCCATGATTTGACAACATGGGGATGGGGTAAGGGATTATTCATTAAGAACTCAAAAAAAAAAAAGATATTCATTAAAATTAGCTTTGTAAGTTTGGCCCTCCTTTTAAAACATGAACAAATTAAATCAATAGGGGCATCACTCATCTTCCTTAGAAAAAAAATGGTTCAAGCTACCAAAGATAGATGTGCATCAAGAAAGGAATAGATCCATAATTTAAGTTAAATTAAAACACTTCATTATCACGAGTACTTGTTTTTTTTATATATATATATTTGTGAGTGTTCATACCAGTTTGCGCGCACCTCAAATAAAAAAAAGGTACATGTTGTTTATTTCTAAATAATAAATAATAATACAAATAATAATAATTAACAACAACTTTTATATATCTATCTTTCCCACTCTTCTTTCTTTGAGCTCAAAACGAATCTTATAATTTTAGATGGTCCACAAGCATCACGATGAAAGGATCGTTTGTCTCATACAAAAAAATGAAGTAGTCATAAACCACTTTCTCGAGAGCAAAACGTCGTGGCACTACTCCCGATATGTCAAGTTAAATAAGCAATGCATTTCATTTCCTTTGTACCAAGATCCAAGGCATGCACTATGTGTTATATCACAAGATGGACATAAAGCAAAACCCTATATTCTTAATAGTGTTTTCTTTTGAGAGTTGCTAAGTGGGGGGCTGCTAGAGTGCAATTCTAAGGACATTATGGATAATTTTTTAGAGGAAAAAATAACACTAATAATCCTTAGAGTGGCTTTTTGAATGTCAATGTGAGACACAAGATTATATTTGAGTGGCTAAATGCATTTTTTTATTGAAATCTATTCTTTATTAAGAATCTATAAAAATATAAAAAGAAAAGAAACCAAAAAGAAAAAGCTAAGGACATAATCTATTAAAAGGAGTGTATATAAATTTCGATAGATGTCTTCTCTATTTCTTTGTTTATCAAGGTTGTTTATATCATTCTTTTGCGTAAATTTCAAGATTCATGATTGGTTCTAACTTATCAATATAACCAATAATTATTCATGAAGGTCCCTTGCAGAGAGTAAAATAATACTATATTTTATTGTTAATTTAGATTTCAATATAAATGAAAATTGACATGTTTCCAACTTTTGATTGGTGAGAATAATTTACTTATGTTTAACAAAAATAATAATTAAAAAAAAAAAAAGAATAGGAAAAATAAATTACTTTAAATTGTTTTTGGAGATCCTCTCATATATAAAAAGTAGAGAACACATTCCTCTAAAAGAAATAGAAAACACGTGGATGGGGGAAAATATGGTGTAAAAGCTAATTAAGTATTTCACTACAAATAAATAATATATTTTAGTACTACAATTTAACATGGATGGAGATTTGAATCTACGATCTTCAATGGAGATTACTAATATTCTAATTAAATGAGCTACGTTCAAGTCGGCAGGAAATAAATATTGCAACTCCAATGAAACGCAACAATATATTATATATAGGTTTGGATCTCATTCGAGTTTACTCTCTAAATTATTTAAAAAGAACCATTTTAATTGTTGTCGTTATATTGTCATTAATAGTTTAACAAATAAATAGTGTGGCTTCAAATGTGAATATACATTAATGATATCATTATGTAATTGAGTCACATAGGTTGGTTGAGGTAAGTATTGAGTGGTGTACATTATTAACGGCCAAGATGATAGAAATGACTAATTTGGTAGCATTTTTTCTTTTGCTATTTGCAAATATATCAAGTTTCAAAAACAATTACAAATATGGTAAATTTGTGAAACTAATTTTAGTTATTCTCATTTTACCCTTATGTATACTGCATAACTTCTTCCTCTTTTTTTTTTTTTTGGTCATCATTGAGTTTAATTACATGCTCTTTCTCTTCTTCCTTTTTCTTCCACTGCTTTTCTCATGAGTTCGCGTGCTTTTTCTTCTTCTCTGATTTTAGATTTCGTTTTCTCTTTTGTTTTTTTCGTTGATTTCGTTTTCTATCAACGCAATTGTAGGTGGTGTCGAGGTTGATGCCTATGGCTTTGCCTTCAGTTTTTGTTGTCATAGCAAGAAGGCATCTTCGGTGCTCATATTATAAAAATTAGAGCGTTGTGTAAATAAAGAACAAAGTTTTTTTTTTTTTTGTAGAGCTCTTTTTTGGAGTTTAAATGAGCCTTGTGTGTAGTGTTCGAAATTTATGAGTGAGAAAAAAATGTGAGTTGAAGAGTCTATAGATGTACTTAAAAGTAAGCCACTTAGCAACTAAATAAATGGAAAGATTGAATCTTTGTTTAATTAATTGATTTCTATCGATTCTATCCGTGATAGAAGCTTATAGACTTCAATTAATATTTTCTATTAGTGATAAAAGCTGATAGACTTCAATTAAATTGAGTTCTATCACAATTAATTGTTTTCTATCAATGATAGAAACCGATAGACTGCAACTAAAATTGATTTCTATCCGTAACCATCATTGATAAACTTCAATTAACTAATAATTAACTGATTTCTATCAGGGATAGAAACTGATAGACTTCAATTAACTGATTTCTATCCATGATAGAAAATGATAAGCTTGAATTAAACTGATTTCTATTGGTTATAAAAGTTGATAGATTTCAATTAAATTGATTTGAAGCTAATAAACTTCAGTTAAACTGATTTCTATCAGTGATAGAAACTGAGTTGAATTAAACTGAAATCTATCATGATAGAAACTGATAGCCTTGAATTAAATTGTTTTCTATCATGGTTATCACTAATAGACTTAAATTAAACTGATGGATAGAAATTAATAGCCTTGAATTAAACCGATTTCTATCGGTGATAGAAACTAATAACCTTGAATTAAATTGTTTTCTATCCGTGACTACACGATAAACACTGATAGATTATGATTATCATAGTTATCAGTGATAGACACTAATAGACTCCGGTTAATCAAAGTCTATCAGTGTACATCACTGTTAGTGAGTATCGGTAATAGACAATGATAGACTATTAGAAACACTCAGGGTATTTTCATAATTTAATGTATTTTTTGCTTTTTTCGTAAATAATTTTATTTTTTTGTTATTTTTGCAATACTGTTGCCGGTCTTTGCTATTTGTGCAAATCCCCCTATATTTAACTCAGTCGTGAATCGTCACCAAGTCAAGCCCAACACAATCATCCAAGTAAAAGTATTAAAAAAAACAAAAAATAGAAAATAGAAAATAACTAAATTAGCCCGTTTGAACATGGCTCAACTAATTATGACATTACAATTTGATCAAAAGATCAAAGGTTTAAATCTCCACCCCCATATAATGTTGAACTTGCCACATAATAAGAAAAAAATGTGTCACAAATTCAATACAGTAACAAATTAGCAGTATGGACAATATGTGATGATATGACCAAACTATAGGAACTAAATAGAGACATTAAAAACCATATGAATCAAAGTTAGAACTTTTGAAACCCTAACCTATCTAGCTAACCAAAACTATGCTATATAAGTATGAAATTGATAACTAAACTTAGATATTATAACACTATAATCTAAAAAGTAACGTCTAGAATAATATTTTGAAATTGAGACATAATTCAATTGGTTAAAAGCATGTATGTCCCAAAAGGTTTGAAATACGAATCTCCCACACCCATTGGTTGAACTCAAAAAAAATCTAGAATATTTTGATTATTAAACTAAATGATAATGAACGTGGGACCTGATCTCACTACAAGGCCCATATTTTGAGAGGTTGAAAGATGTTTTAACAACTAATTTTCGATTTTTTTTTACCTCAAAATATTGACATCCTTAATTTATATATATTGTCTTAAATCTTTTTTTAAAAGTTTTATTATAGTCTTAAATCTTTTAAAATATCCTTTTTTTTTTTTTTTTTTTTGGAAGTGCAATGTATTCTATAAATATGGTAAAAAGAGGTCTAAACTAAAATTAAATTTAAGTAATAGCGTCATAGAGGGCAATAAGGAAATCAAATCAAATTTTTAGGTAAAGGCAGAAATGGGTTTAGGGAGTTGAGGTTTTAGGAATTTTGGAAAACAAAATAAAGAGATTTGTTGAGTAATTTGTACCTAAAGAGCGTTGACTTTAGAATTTTAGTTTGAGTGAAAAGTCAGAAACAAAGAAATACTTTATTCTAATTTTTTTTTTTTTTTTTAAATGGATTTTATCATTTTTTTGGCAAGGTGGTAGGTTGCAAATTGCCCTCCCAATCTCCCTCTCTTTTTCTTTTTCTTCATCAAAACCCTAAACTCTTAACTCCCAACTCTCCAAAGTCATTTCCCTTTTACTCAAAAACTTGGTTCTCTCATTGACTCTTTTCATTTTTTACCCATTCAAATTCTCTAACAATTTTTTTTTTTTTTTACTAGCATTTTAGTTCATAATCTCTCTTTGGCGCGCTCGTAAAAAATATGCAATATGAAGAATCTATTAAAATTTCATAACAATAAAGATATTTTAGAAGAATGGATCAAAACTCATAGATATAGTTATAATTCTTGCACAACAACTGTTCCAATAACAAGTATTTGACGTCAACATGAGCATACCTCAATTGGCAAAAAAACTTGTACTAATGACCAAGACTTTTGTGGTTCGAATCCTCTCATTCCTACATGTTATCAAAAAAATAAATAAATAAATAACAAGTGTTTGACCGAAAGGTTTATATACCTCAATACATGAATTTATTTATTGTAGGTACAAATTCATTCTTCCCCACCCCCACATTTGGTAAAAAAAATCCAAAAAAAGTTACAAATTCATTAATTTTATAAGTTCTATAAGCTCAAGCAATAAATCCTTGCCTAAATCCAAAATTCTTTTTTAAAAAAAAAAAAAAAAAAAAAAAAAAAAAAAAAAAAAAAAAAAATCTCTTTTAGTAATCCAAACATATAAAATTTCCAACTCTAAACTTGATAAATTCAAATTAAACCAAACATCACTTTAATGTACTTTTTTTTCTCTCTCTCTCTACCCTTGGCCAACCACCATGTTCCATCCTTTATTTCCCTTCATGTTTGACTTCTTTTAATGGTTAATAAGTGGGGAAGGGGAGACCAAAAGATAACATTAGTATTCAATTAATAAAAGGGGAATTGCAATGGGTAGCAAAAAATATTAGGATATTTGCAAATTTAGCTATGATTTTTTAGATTTGCAAACATAGCAAAAATTTAAAAATCTGATTTCCCTTTTTTTTATTATTCCAATTTTACCCTTGTTGGTATATCGATAGGTATATTAGTAGTATATCTGATATATTTTATATTTACTGATATACGAAATATAAAGTATACCAAATTTGATATACTCGAATGAATACAATGACATACCTAATATATACTTGATTTGATAAGCATAACATTTGATATACCAATGATATACTTGATATGTTACTTTATTTACTTATATTTGTTATATTTTTTTTTCTCTTTATTGAATTATGTGGTGTTACTTACATATTTTAAATGAAATGTTTGTCTTTTATAAAATAAATATGTCTTCTATACCTGTTATGAATGTTGATACACCATTGATATACCTCATTTGTATTTTTTTTTTTAACTTATCTCATTTTTTATACTACTCAAATAATTAATAACATTGATATACTTGATTATGAGTAGCTAAATACATCAATGATAGATTTGTTATTAAAAAAAATCATTGATATATACACATTCAACCAAGAGGTTAGAGGTTTAAATCCTCTACCACACATATTGTCCCAAAATAAAGCTAATATATCTAATTCTTCATTGATAAAGTATATCAAAGATATCTAAAACTAATGAAAGCTCATGTGTATATTTCATAAATGAAGTATATTATATTCACGAAAATATACATCTGATATACTATATATTTAGTATATCAGTTGATTGATATACCAAATATCTAGTATATTTTTACGGTTTAATATACTAGATATTTGGTATATCAGTGGACGGCGAGCTGAGGTTATTTTAGTCTTTTTGCGTTATTGTTTGGGCCGGGCCAAACTTTTTTTGCTATATCTGCAAACCCAATAAATCAAAGACACGCCTGCAATTATGATTTCTTTTTTTGCTATTGATGCAAACGCCCCTTAATAAAATGAGATAATTTCATAATACTAAAATAGTTTTCTTTTTTAAAAAAATTGTAAATTAAGAGGATATATTCATGTGTGTGGCAATAAAAGTAATAATCAAGTGGAATGACCTACCAATAAGACATTTTGGTAGAGAACACTAATTCTATAGTCTGATTTGGTTCCTTTTTCTATTAAAATCATCATCAACTCCACATTTTGTATAGGAAAAAATTAAAAAAGATTTTGATTTTGATATTGATATTTCTAACATTTTATCAAAAATATTAATGCAATGGATAAATTAATATAATGGCAACGATAATTACCAAAAAAGAGTAGAAGTATCCAATACAACAAATTATTTGACTGTCAACAAAAGCATAATTCAATTGTCATAGGATCAAATCTTTCACCCCACATGTTGTCGAAAAAACAAATTATTTGACTACACTCTAAAAAGTGGGGGGAAAACATCCCATCATTTCCGGAGCAAAAGTACCCATAGTTCTTTTTCTATGTTTAAATCAAAATAATATTTTAAAACCTAACCATATTCATGTTTTTCACTTGTCAAAGCACCTACATTCTCGAAAACTAAAAAAATATAGGTTAAAATACAATTTTAGACTATGTATTTGGGTTTTGTTCTATTTTAGTCCATGTAATTTTCCAATGTCCAATTTTAATCTATGTATTTTCAATAAAGTTTAAAATTTATCCCTACCATATGTTTTAAAATTGATTTTTGTCGAAATTGATTAAATAATCATAATAATTTTCATATCAAAGACACAACGTGAACATATTTCTAAAATTTATAGAATGAACACTAATAGAGACTTCTTTGTTTTAAGAAAAATTAACAATAAACTTACTATAGGAACCAATTTTAAGCTTTATTGAAATACAAAAGCTAATATTGAACATTGAAAGGTACAAGAACTAAAATTGAACAAAATCCAAAATACAAGAACTAAAATGATATTTTAACAAAAAAAAAAATATATAACAAAAGTTAATAACTTTTCATGTTAGATTTCTGTTACTCTCCAACCAATAGTAGGATTATTTAGGAAGTTTGAATCAAAACATAAAGGAAATAATAAAACTTTTAGGGGTTATTTGTTTTTTTTTTTTGAAAATCTAGATAACTGGAATATTCAGATGTCTGGAATTATAGATACTCGAAAATATAGATGTCCGACATTTTAGATAACCGTGTTTGTTTTGAAGGAATAATTTATAGGAATACATGGAAATATTCAGATAACTATGTTTGGTTTGCAAGATTTTTGTACGGGAAAGTTCTTAGATTATGTATAATACTATTAATGCCCTTACTAATTTTTATTAGCTAATTTACCTATTAGTTTAATATAATTTAAATTTATATAACGTTTTGGTCTTTGCTAATCTAATGTTTTATTTTTATATCAATTTAATTTATACTAATTTAATTGGTTATTTTTTTAGAACAAATTCATTTATATTAGTTTAATTTTAAAAATTAATTTCAACTTTTAACTTTTTTTTAAAACATGGCAATTAATATAATTCACAGTGTATTTTAGTGGACTGAATCACATTATCAAATTAGATTTTTTTTAGAGAACTATGTATTTTATTTTGTGTGTGTTTTTTGAAATGTACAATTAATGTTATTATTAAGAGAATAAATCAAAAATAAATTAAAATATTATTCAATATAACTATCATTTATTTTATATCTAAATGTAAAATTGAAAAAATAAATGGTTATTTCTTAGTGTAGGAATAAATTAATTTATTTTTAAATAAAAATACAAATTGTAAAATAGAAGGGTAAGTGTCATCCGAAGATGCCCTCAACATGGGAATCTTTGAAACTCATCTCTCATGAGGGCATCAAAAGCTCCTTGGATGCCTCCCGTATGGGCATCCTAGGATGTCCAAACATCCCAAAATTCCTAGGTATCCAACATTACCACAAAACAAACAGTAATCCAGATGCCCCCATTCCATGGGAATCTTGGATTACCATCAAACAAATGACCCCTTAAAAACATAGGACTCAAATTAATTTATGGTCAATACTCAAGACATGGTTGCTAAAATTATAATTTACCCTTTAAAATGAGATTCTTGTCAAATTCGAGTTTGCTGCTCCAACCATTACCAAACTAATACCTATTTTGTTTAATACTTTAGGTGCTTTTGTTGTGTATAATGTAAATCTCGTAGCGGATCAATTCCAACGAGCCTTTCAAGCTAGTACTTTTTGTAATAGACTCTATAGCTTCTTCAATAAACGCAAGTTCTCTTCAATCGAGTTTTGAATGACTTTCTAGTCTGATCCTTTCTGGTTCGAGCTAGTTGAGAGTACGAGATTACTGACCGAAGACTCATCAATTGAGATGGGCTAAAGCCCTACTAGCGAAGGAATGCATCCAAAAGTGTTTTGTCACATTGGTCCTCTCATGCTAGAATTGACTCAACAATCCACTTTGTTCTCCCAAAAATCCCTTCAATTAGAATACATGACTTATGTTACTTCAATCTGATACCTCTTGATTCAAAGAGGAAATACACATTTGTATTGTGTTGAGTCTCCCCATCTCAATCTCTACTAATTGGATATGGGACTAGGTAAAGGAAAACTTTGTGGGAGAAGGAAGGAAAAGGTTGGTACTGACTAAAGGTTTTACTCAAACATATGATCTCGATTACGAAGCCTTTATTTATCCCACCTCGATAGACAAGATTGTTCGCCTCCGACTCTCTACTGCAATGAATCGAGATTGGCCTCTATTCCAACTAGATGTTCCAAATGTCTTCCTAAACGAGGATCTACAAGAAGAAGTTTACACGACGTCCCCACCCTAACTTCTCCATCTCCACCAAAGACTGCCAGGGAAGTGTCTGGGTTCCCTTGAAGCAGATGAAGTGCGGGTGTGCATTCGATGATCCGATTCAACTTGCTACCCTAACCAGGCACAAAAAACAATCTGCAAATAGTCCTACTAGTGCTGGCATTTCCAAAGTTCCATATTATGAGCTAGAAAAAGGAGCTTTAATGCTCTATACGACCCATTAAGTGAAGTTGACAATAAACAACCATATTAAAAATGAAATTTTTTTTTTTTTTTTTTTTTTTTTTTTTTTTGAAAGATTTAAAGTGATACTATTAAATACTTATAACTATTTGTTTATGATATATTGCATAATATATTTTCTTGAACTAATGTAAGCCCTAATTTGATGCAAACACCTCAAATTTTGAATTGAACTTTCTCTAAAATTTTAAAAAATTCCTGCCACAATCTCTTAGAACACTAACAATCTTCCTCATATAATTCACTTGGCAGTTAGCAGTATAGTATTATTCCCTGTATATCCATAAATATTATCATTTCAATCCACTCATCAATGTCATTATTACAATAATTTTAACATACTTTGTCAAAGAAAGGACCAAAATTTCAAATCTGCCCAAACCAAGAGAAAATGATTAGACATACAATGGTAAGCTCAATCCCCTCCCATTTCACATCTAGAAATAAAAGGGTTAGTAGGTTTGATAATTATTATTCTTTTAAAAAAAAGAAAAAAAAAAGATTAATTGAAGGGTTTAAATGGGTGGTATTTTGAAAATCACAATCTCCACCTAGCTTTTTATATACACTTGCTATTTCTTTATTTTTAAAAAAGAAATTTGCCCTCTTGAAATGGGGGCCACTTAACCAATTAAATGAAGGTTTGGTGGGGAAGGGGTTTTGATGGGAAAATGCATAGTGACATTCCTTTGTAGCAAAGTTCATAGGGAAAGGGCCAAAAGTGCATACCAAAAAAGTAGATTAGCATGTGAAATAAACAGTAAAATGTCATTCAAACAAAAAAGAAAAAGAGATGACATTAATGTATAATGCAAAGTTTTTTTTTCTTACTCAAAATCATTGAGATTTGAGATAATCTCACCACTATTGTCCTTTTAGGTGAGATTTCATTGCCCTAATTGAAACAAATTCATTCCCACCATACATATTTTACTGCAACAGAGAGATAAAAACAACTTATTCAAATTTCATATTTGGCAACAATCTTACCTATCACATATTACCCATAGAATCAGTTTAAGAAATCTGGACCTTATATCAATGATTTTTTCCAGAAAATATCTCGGAAATGAGATTGAAGAAAATTTGAACCAGTAATGCAGGCCAACTATCCCCTAGATTGTATGAATTTAGATGGTAAATTCCCTCCCCAATGAAAATATCTAGCTCTATTAATGAAAACCAAAAATCTATTGTGAACTTTTTTCTCTTTCAGGAGTAGTTGGCTAAGAAGCACGAACACTTTAGCTTAGCTAATGTGTTCGTGTCCGACACGTGTCCGACACTTGAACACTCCGACACTTGTTGGACACGTATCAGACACTTGTTAGCACAATTGATATGTGAAACACTAGTTGTAGGTTCATTTCAAACCCTTGTTAGGTATACTAAATAGGCACAATGCTTAAATGACAAAAACAATAAATTTTAAGAGTAAAATATATTAAATTCATTTTTTCAATCATACAAATGCATAAATTTATTTATTTTGAATTTCCTTATGGTATAAAAACGATATATATTTTTCTAAATGTGTCAGTGTTGTGTCCGTGTCCTAGATTTTAGAAAAATGATGTGTCACCGTGTCCGTGTCGTATCGTATCCATGTCTCATGTCCATATCCATGCTTCTTAGATAGTTGGTAAAGTCATTCACCTGAAAGATTAAAGTTAGTTCTCCACAGCAACTTAGGAGAATCAATGCTAAATTTCCACTTGAAAATAAAAAATAAAAATAAAAAGTAATTTACAAACTATGCAATAGAAGAATAAAGTAAAGAAAAGGTCAGAAAGCAATGAATTCTACCCATTGTTTTCACATCATAACACATAAAAAATGGATGGGTATCAATTTCAAAAGCAATCAAACTTGAGAAAGAAAAAAAGTGAAAAATAAATAAATTGAAAACACAAACAGTTGAGCAATTCAAAGGGTGAAGATTCCTTGTAGAAAAGAGTGTGTCCTGTACAAATAATTATATCTACTTTCCCTTTAACAATAACAACAATGAGTGGAATGAAATATTAATAAGCATACTAAAAAGTGAATAAGAAAAGTATAATGATAATGATAATAATAATAATAATAATAATAATAAAAGCTTTCTTCTCCAGTTGGTGAGTAGTCACCATTGTCTGACATTGCCGACAAAATCCACATACATTCCACCATTATTGAATCCCAAAGCCAAATCAGAGTAAATTTAAGACCTACTGCTTCAAAATAATCAAGGGCAACCTAACATTAAATATAATTTTTCACACCCAATATAATCTATTCAGTGCTAAGTCAATTTGTAGTGCCTGTGTGTGTGTAATGAGGTAAATCCTGAAACCCATAATTAAGAGAAAAGAGAGTGAATGTGGGTCAATGAACTTTATTGATATCCCTAGAAATGAGGGCAGCCATGTGTTTTTTTGGTTAATTATTTAATAGAAGAAGACCTATTGAGACAATAATCTTTCTCTCACAGGTAAATCCCGCAGAAAATTTATTACAATTAAGAGCATTGAAGGAACTTCATATCTACCAGGTTTACTTTTTAAATACTTTGAAAAGTTTCATTTTAACCTTTAAAGTTTGTTTCAAAAGGACCATCAAAAGTTTTTTCCGTTAAATTTTTGGACAGAAAATGATGTGTTTGCATGCATCTTTAATTTTTTTTATTTTTTTTTGTTCTACTTATGCGTTCAAATTTATGCACATAAGCAATAATACATGTGCAAACATGTCATTTTCCGTTCATGAATTTAACGACAAAGGCCTTCAAGGATCATTTTGAATTGTTCAAGGGTCATTTCGAATTAAACTTCAAATTTTAAGGGTTATAATGAAACTTTTAGAAGTTTGGAGTATAAATGAAACCAATCCCATAGTTAAAAGGGTATTTTTAATAATTTAACCTATCTACAAATATACAAACAAATATCTTCAATTTTTTACATTTGCTCATCCAATCCCCTTTCAACCTTGAACCTGTTTTCCTCTCATTACTGCTGCATCTCATGCTTCAATTGCAACAAAATTTAATTATTGTTTTATTGACTATAGCTATTTTTATTTTTCTTTTTAAGCATTAATTTCGTAGATGTGGGGAGAAAGAACATTTTCAGGTGTACCAGATTAGGATGCCAGTGGTATACAACTAGGCCAATCCGACAAGCTAGCTTATGACATCATTCCCAATACTAACAGTAACTCTGGGTTAAACCAAAACACGTCAGAATGAGTTTGGGAAGCCAATTCAACTGACCCCCCCCCCCCCCCCTCCCACCCCACCACTAAATGCTAAATGGTATCTAAATTTCCCTTTTAGCAAGGAAGAGATAGGCAGAGGATGCTCAATACACTATTATGAGAAAGGTAGGACCAGATAAACTACTAAAAAGTTCAGCTTTTATTCTTACCATCATAAAAGTTAACTTGGCAAATTTAGCATAATGGCTCCTTTGAGATCTAGAACCTCCTCCATTCTCCTACATCAATTTCAACCTGAAACATAGGAGAATATTGTGTCAGATAAGAAATGTAATGAAGTGCTTTACAAAAAAAAAAATGGAATAAATTATAAATGGAAACTTCTCCACTGAAAAGCAAGAAGAAGAAGCTTAGGAAAAGAATACATTAGTCAAGTTTTGTAAAAATGTTGAAAGGTAAATGGTAATCTTATGTTAAATCATAGCATCAATTCTAACTTGACTATTACAGTTCGCTATTATATTATAAGGAATACAATATTTTTTTAATAATAGACCCTCCTTCATAAAAAAATATATATATTTGTTACTTGAAAGTTGAAAGGATATAGAGATAATTATTTTTTCTACTAAAATCCTTGTCAAACATTAAAATTATTGATATAACAAAAGATATTCTATGAATATTTACTTTCTTGGTTGGAGCCGAGAGGTTGAAAAGAACAGTGGAAAAATAATAAATAAAACATGTCGCCTCAAAAGCACTACCAACCTGCTTTGTGTTGTCAAAGTTGTTTTCTGAACCATACATGCAACATCAATTCAAGTTCGTTGTTACATCCCTTTCGGCCTTGTTATGTGCATACTCATGCCGACAGCCCTCCTTGCTTGCCCTTTGCTCAAGACTTTTATAGCAATCATGCCAAGGCTAACCAATAAATCTGCAAAACTTCAAAGTTCAACTTTCAGGTGGAAATTTCACATAAGGGCCCATTCTAAGAGTAAAAATGCCATAAGAACAGGAAGATTTCAATAACAAGCTACTAAAAAATGGTGACAGAAGCGAACAGAACAAATGAAAAAAGAAAAATAAATGCATGCTCCAAGGCTCGTGCATGAAGGCGTCTGCCCTCCCCAAGTCCCCCTATCCCCACCACACGCACAAACATAGAGAGAAAGAGAGAGAGAGAAATAGAGAGAGGATATGTCACCTTGTAAATGTCTTTTCTTTGACTATGACATCTACAACAGCATTGTGAGAAAGACATCCACTCCTCACAGTGGGGCTCAAAAAGCAACATAAGTAGGCAAAACAGGAGATATATCTGGGATTCTATCAGAGAAGTGCATCTTCAGCTGCAAAGATATGGTACCTAGTCCGAGGTTGACTTCTGACAACTCTGGTTCCGTTTGATCAAACACATCCAGCACTGTACTGCATTAAAAAAGAAAAAAATAAGTTGCAAAAATTTCAAGCCAACTTGTTCAATTTCTTTGTCCACCAAGCTGTCAAAAATCTACGTTCAATTAACCAAAAAAACCACCCTAATCCTTGGAAGCTTCTTGCATGCTTTGATCATCTTTATCTATGAAATATGAAATATTTGATTAGATCTACATAAAGAGGCAAATTAATTCAACATTTGGGCTTCCTAGTCATGAACACTTCGAGATTTAAAAGTTTAATATTCTCCCACTTTGATGCTTGAATAAATAACATGAAAATATAACTATTGTAGATAAAGAAAAATTGTTTTCATGTTCTCTTTAAAGAAAAAATAATTGTCCCAAATATTGCAGGGGGCTTCACTTAAAAAAATAACAACTTCTAGGATAAAAATCATTCACAAATAATTATTGCCCCAGAAAAATATCCATTTATTTTTCTTTTTCTGGTCCGTAGAGTTGCAAGGTTGAACTTCAGTTCTTATACTTTGAACAAATAGCACTTTTTGTCCCTTACGTAAAAAAGGGTTGAACACCAACTATGAACAGTATGGACTAAAAATTGAGTATATTCAAATGTAGGAACTAAAATTGAAATTTTGAAAATAGGGGGTACCAAAATGAAATGTGGCAAAGTATACATACTATAATTGTATTTTAAAAGTACTAAGCACATAAAAATGAAAAAGCTAAACAGAGCAGCTATCCCTAACTATCAGTACTAGCAGTAAAAAAATTGGAATATCAAATGTTAATCTTAGGAGGTTCAAGACCTTAAAATGAGGTCATGGTATGCATGATATAATTATTGTAAGGATATAATGGAAATCTTAGATGTGGGACTCAACTACTGATTAGGTGCCTTCTAGGACTCTGCAAAATGACTTAGTTACTACAGGAGGAAGTTTTGTTTGAATGCAAAAATATATTAACCTTCACTGCTTTTCATTTCAGAAAAATGTACAATGTGTCACACTTTGTAGAGTGGTAAGTCAGTTCAACATTCATTTGTGCCTCCATCATTGAAATAAGAACATGTTAAGCTAGCCTAGCAATTTCAAAGAGTGCTTCAAAATTGTGGCACTCCTGAGAACATGGACTGACTTCATTTAATAGAACAGAGTTCCCCTATCATAAGAAAAAATACGATGTAAACTGATATTTTATCTCAAGTAGTCTCTGTTCTTCAAAGGTGCCACAGCTTTTTTTCTTCTTTTCACTTTTAATAATTGAAATAAATAAGATTCGACTTCAAAGGAGCTTAAATGGTTAAATTCGATCAGAATGATTAAGGTGCATCATGAAGATCATTCAGGTCCAGTCACGGCATAACGTGTTCTTGATGCATACACCGACAAGGAAATGTGTATCAGAACTTTCTTAATCAGAATAAGTTAATTCCACCTTCCAAGAAAATTTGATCGTCACTTTAAAGGGTCTTTTTTATTGTTTTCCCTGAATGAAAACTGATTCCTTGTGGGGGGAAAATAGAGTTTGACAAGTCATTAGCACTTCTAGTCCCATGTTGATCCAGAAAAGCAATACAAAATGCTCATTCTCAATTCCTGACCAGTTTTTACTTTTTTATGCCCTCTGTTCTGCAAGTCTAGGAATTCATAACCATTCCCGCAAGGGGAAAAAAAAAAAGAAAAAAGAGAAAAAGATTGAGGACTCCGTTAGAATCATACAGCTGCGTAGATTCTATCAGTACACGGCTCAATCTACTCTACATGGACAACACAAAATTTGCAGTAAAAAAATTGAAAAGAAAAAAGAAAGATGAATTAAAACAACAAAAGAATTTAATATACCCTATTTCCATAATTCTACAGTAGTTCAAAAGAAGACATTACATTGAGGGTGCATCAGAAAAGACCTCATTGAGCATGTCATTTTCACCATCTGCCATTGCAAATAGTTCAGCATCTTTGTCTTCCTCATTAGAAAAGTCTCTCCTTTCAAGCTTGGCATGAGCCGCAACAAATACCATCTTCTGAGCTCTCTCCAACCCGACCCTTGAATGCCGATGTGAGCAAACCAAATTCATGACAGAACATTTACACTTATAGCCACAAGATGTTGAATGAAGGAAAATAAGCCTCAGTGCAACCTTACCAAGGGTCTTGAACTCACTTAGGCAAGTTTCCCAAACAAGTCGCCTACTCTGTGGATTGGCAATTTTCATCTTTCCAGTTAAAGGGTCTCGTTGTTTAACCTGAACTGCCTGAGCATAAAGTGGGTCTAGCCCTTCAGATCTCCATTTCATAAGCTCCATGAATGCGACATGAGCTTCTTCCCTAGACACCAACCGGTTAATAAGTGAATCAACATCCTTTTCTTGATCTTGTGAAAGGCACTTGAAGGGTGGAAGATATTTCCCATTTATGTCCCTCCTCAAGTAAAGAGGGTCCAGTATAAATGCAGCTGACCAAGCAGGATGATAATTTTTCCTAAACCGCTTTTCTATAATTTTTTCTACTGGTCCTTCAGCTATGCTGAATTTACCACACCATTCCTTCACTTTCGTCCTCAGCTCCTCCCAGAGAGGTAAGCATTGACCAATCAATGGCCTTTCAGCTTCAATCTCTTGAGCCATCCCTCGGATCATCTTCACAAGTGAATGAACTGCCTCAACTTCATCCCAAAAGCGTTCATTCTGGAGAAGACTTGAAACCTCAGAAGCAAGTGGATCCTCCATACATGCGACTTTATAGGACTCGTCTAACACAAGCATTTGAAGGACATGAGCACAGCTAAGCAAATCATCAAGCATAGCATAAACAGGTGAAAAGTTTTTGGATGTGTCACAGTTTGGTGAAGGAACATGAAGCAACCAATGACCCTCTAGCTCCTGCACCTTGTACTTGTTTAAACAATTCCTAACTTGGGATTTGGTATTTACAAAATTTGCAACCTTCAAGCAATTTTCAGTGACTGCCCTGAAAAGTGGAAGCTCTTTGTTAAAATCCTTTATCAAACTAATAAAACCCTGAAGCTGGCAAGAGAGATTTACCATCCAATGATTCTTTATCTCCAAATTCCTCAACGCCTTGGCCTTATACCTATCTGCAATTATCCCCACACATCTCTGCAGACCACTCCCACAAATCTCGTTGACCGTATCCAAAATTACCTCTTCGGCATACTTGGATGACACCAATCCCCCTGTAAATAGTGCTTTTTGGAACACAGTAGTACCATTTGGAAGATTAACCATAAACTTAACTACACTCTCTTCGCCACAGTAATAACCACAGCAATTCTTATTCTTCCACCCATCTGAAGCAATTTGAAAAAACGTTGCATCTCTAATCCTGGCTTCTGAATCAGCTTTGGCCTCCTCAAACTTGGAATCGAGCCGAGCTCCTAAAATGTCGGTTCGAGGTAATGAAGGCAAACCCAACTGACTGAGCAAAGCTTTAAACTTCGGATGCTCAAGGCACGAAAGCGACACTGCCCCACATGACTCGATAAACCAATCAGTTAGTAATTCGATTGCAGAATCAATTTGTTCCTTACTCAGCCTTGGTCCAGGTGAAGCGTGTGGACTTTTCAGTTTCTTGACGCTGTTTTCCAGCATTTCTAGGGCACCCAAATCATCTTTCCCACCTGATAACACCAATTGATGCTGATTCAACCCCACCTTACTCGCCATCCCAAGCGGATTTTGAGCCACTGGCGTCGGCGGCGAGGAAATTAGCGGCGCATAGGAACGCGTCGGCTCAATCATCGCAAGAGAATGAACTTGATACGAAGCAGTGAGAATCGGAGCATTCATTTGAGAGCTACGCTTCTTGTGGTTGTGCAATGTCGGAGAAGGAATAGACGATATCGGCAACGGCGACGCCAAAGCATTAGACCTAGAAATAGAGCTCAAATTAGGACAAGTGCCTCGTTTCAAATGCTCGGATGCAGTTCTGGAAGGGTTCGAAGCCGAGAAAACAGAATCACACAACGAACACTTGAGTTTCACCGCTTTCGGAAGACTATTACTAGGATTTCGTATGAGAACAGGCTCCAAATGCGCCCAGTACCAAGCCCCTTTCCCCTTAATCGCCTTTGTTCGAACAGTTACAAGGCATTCGTAGCGTTTATTCAAAGCCTTCGTCGCTAAATCCTCAGTCAACGCCGAAGCGTCGACGTTGGGCGGTGAGTTTGTGGAAGCCATCAATCACAGTGACAAAACTCAAATTGCAATCACAACAACGAGTCACAGACATTCATCTACAGAGGCGAAAGCTCGCTTCTCGTACTCCGTTCCGACAATTGCGCCATGATGCTACTCCCGAGCATCATCGAGAAGAAAAAAAAAAATCTCGCCGGCGGCGGCGACTGGAACTTGCAGAATGGAGATTAGTGGGGCTTATTGGAGAGCGTTTGAGGAAGAAGGAAAACGATCAGTTGAGTGAGAAAAGTGGAAATGGAGGGATTGGAGAGAAGATTAAAAAGTGAGTGAGTTGCAGAGAGAGGCAGAGGAAGAAGAAGAAGAAGAAGAAGACGACGATAACGTACAAAAATGAAATGGGAAATTTATAGGGAACCTACCATTATTACACCTCTCTATGTGGACTATTGAGTGAGAGCTTTGAGACTTTGATTTCTATTTACAAAATTATTTTTTTTTATAATATCTATTTACAAAATTATATTTAATAGATTTTGAGAAGATTTTTATTATTTCTTTTTGCCTAAATTATAAAACAAAATACTCTTGAAACTTTGAAAGGTTTTATTAAACATCAAAAAAAAAAAAAAAAAAAAAAAAAAAAAAAAAAAAAAAAAAAAAAGGTTTTATTAATTTTTATAAAGGAAGAATTTCGAGGAAGAAAATGAAGAAGCATTTTTTTCTAGTAAGGATATTTTTTAAAATTTTTAAACGGTCGAGAATATTAATGAAACTGAAACTTTAATATTTTTCTTTCAAAACTTAATGGCAATGATATTTATGAACGTTTTTAAAACGTCAAAGATATTTTTGAAACTTTTTAAAGTTCGAGTGTATTATTGAAATGAGGTACAAAGTTCAAAGGTTTTTTAAAAAAAAAAAAAAATTAGCCTTTTGTTCATCAAAGGTTAAAATGTCGATGTCGACAAAAATGTCGATGTCTCAATTTAATGGAAATATCGACAAAATGTCGATGGATATTCCTGGAAAAATATCCAAAACAAAAAATTCAAAAAATATATTTAAATTAACAAATAAATGTTTTACACTTTTAAAATAAGTTAAAATACTTATGATAAATATTAGAGAATTTGTCGTGGGTGGCAAATAAGAATTATATAATTTCAAATATAGCACAATGTAAAAAAAATTGCAAATATAGCAAAATTTATCCAAGTATATTACTGATAGACTCTGGTTAATTAGAATCGATCTGATAGACTTCGATTATCAGAGTTTATCAACGATAGACTCTGATTAATCAGAATCTATCAGTCTACTGATAGACTCCGATTATTCAGAGTCTATCAGTGTCTATCGCTGATAGACTCCGGTTAATCGAAATCTATCGGTGACTATCATTGATAGACTTTGATTAATCAAATTCTATCCATATACACTAATAGATTTTGATTAAATGGAGTCTTTCAGCGATAGACACTGATAGACTTTGAATAATCAGAGTCTATCAGTGATAGACACGGATAGAATCTGGCGACAGTTTTTTGGTCTTGTACAATTAATTTTGCTATATTTGCAATTAGTTTGCAACTATGCTATACTTGCTATTAATTTGGTCCAATTTTCCATCTATGCAACTGCCCCTAAATATTATCTCCATATTAGTTATATTTTGTTATTATTTTGTTTACATTTTATCAATTCTTTTTACGATATATAATGGAAATGTTGATTCACTCCGCATGTCGATATCGAACCCATGGACATGTGGAAAAGTCGATGGAAATGTCAACATCTCGATGGAAATTTAATACCTTGTTGTTCATATAAATATTTATTTTAGTTCCTAATGTTTTTTTATTTATTTTTCTTACCTTTTTAACATTTTTCAATTATACTATTTTTGTTGTTTTTATTTTAATTCAATAAAATGTGAGGGTAAGAATTCAAACATGACCTTTTAATCGATATTATAATATCTTAATCAATTGAGTTATGCTCAAATTAGCAATCGTTAAATGTTAAAATTGTACGTGATAATAGGATATGATATTTACTAAGCTGGAGATGTTTAGATGAGTAATTAAGCTTATTATAGGAAAAAAAATGGTGGAAGTTTTTGTCTACTTTTAGAAATTCAGTGGAATTATATATATATATTAGATGACCTAATTTCTCTTCTAAGTTTTTGTCAACTCACTATGCATCTCTAATTAAGGATCCATTTGAAATACCTTTTAGTTTAAGGGTCCGTTTGGAATACATTTTAATTTAAATGTTTTTCAAGAATGTATTTTTTAAAAAACATTTTGTATAAAAATGGTTTATAATTTAAACACCCCTATGTTTGGTTACACTTCCTCATAAGTGTTTTTATGCTCAAGTTCTTGTATACTTAAAAACTCTTTTTAGAAAAGTTGGTTTCAAGTGTTTCTCTTAAAATGGTTTATTTCTCAATCCCATTCTCTAATAAGTTATTTTTAGTGGTTGCCAAACACTAGAAATTTTTTCAAAATGATTTATTTTCAAAATTAAACACTTGAAAAGTTAAACCAAACACACCCTAAATGTTTTTCAAGAATGCATTTTTTTAAAAGCATTTTGTATAAAAATTGTTTAGAATTTAAACACTCATATGTTTGGTTACATTTCATCATAAGTGTTTTTATACACAAGTTATTATATACTTAAAAACTATTTTTAAAAACATTTTGATCAAATTAGAATTATTATATTATATGCCAAAGTAAGCATAGCTCAGCGGTAATTGACATATACCATCGACCAATAGGTTAGAGATTTGAATCTCCCACCCTTAATGTTGTTGAACTTACAAAAAAAAAAAAAAAAAAAAAAAAAAAAAAAAAAAAAAAAAAAAAAAAAAAACTTTTAAAAAAATTTGTTTTATAGTATTCCTCCCAAAATGGTTTAGTTGTCAATCACATTTTTAATAAGTCATTTTTAGTGGTTGTCGAACACTATAATTTTTTTCAAAATTACACATTTGAAAAGTTAGACTAAGCACACCCTAAATTTATCATCATCTAATTTATTGTTCACCAAGTATTATTGAAAAATGTTTACCAATAGATACCAAATTATAAGCAAAAAAAAAAAAAAAAAAAAAAAAAAAAAAAAAAAAAAAAAAACTCTAACAATAATAAGGAATAAAAGATATATTTAGTCTTACTTGTTAGGTAGCATTTTTAACTTTCAACCTCAAAGAATGTAATAAAGGTATGTTATGGAATTGAAATCTAAATTTGAATAAATCATGAAAGGGTATATATCTATATGCTTTAGTAATTAATGATCGTCAACAAGAGCATAACTCAATTGATATAAAACTTGTACCTTCGATCAAGATGTTAGAAATTCAAATCCCTAACTCACATGTTGTCAAAACGAGAGAGAGAAAAAAAGGAAAAAAAAAAGTATCTAATGATTGAGTTCTTTTTTAGCTCATTGTAATCTTAGGTAACATGATACTTAATTAGCCACAAAAATTAGAGGAGAAATTAGTCCACCTAAGAGATGATATTTTCTAATTCATCTTCTAGATTTCTAAAGTTAATTATATTGATAAAAAAAAGGTATAGTTAAAAAAATACTAACACATGATAGATGATCAAATTAGAATTTTCACAACAATAGGACTAGATTAAGAAAATATAAAAATATCAGAGAGTATAGTCTTTTTTTTTTTTTTTTTGATACATGTCAATTACCGCTGAGCTAAGCTCGCTTTGGCGAGAGTATAGTCTTCTAATATAGATGTGTATAGAAATATCCATCCTTGCAAAAATGCAACCTTGATATTATTTCTCTCCTTCCATATTTATAATATAATAAAGGTCTATTTTGATTTTAGGTTCCGCTTGGTAACCATTTTTTTCTTTTGAAAGTTATGTTTGTTTTCTCATAAATTCTTGGAATGGTTTTCATATTTCTTAAGGAACACATTTAAATTCTAATCCAAATTTCAAAAACAAAAACAAAAACAAAATTTTAACTATTTTTTTTAGGTTTCAAACTTTTGCTTGGATTTTGAAAACATTTGTACAAAAATAGATAACAAAACAAAGAAACTCATAAGTGGAAGTAATGCTTGTAAACTTAACTTTCAAAACCCACAAAACCATGGTTATTAAATGGGGCAGTTGCATAGATGGCAAATTGGACCAAATTAATAGCAAATATAGCACCATTACAAACTAATTGCAAATATAGCAAAATTAATTGTACAAGACCAAAAAGCTGTTGTCAGATTCTATCCGTGTTTATCACTGATAGACTCTGATTATTCAAAGTATATCAGTGTCTATCGCTGATAGACTTCGATTAATCAAAATCTATCAGTGACTATCACTGATAGACTTTGATTAATCAGAGCCTATCAGTGATGGTCACTGATAGATTTTGATTAACCAAAGTTTATCAGCGATAGACAATGATAGACTCTGAAAAATCGGAGTCTATCAGTAAACTGATAGGTCTGATTAATCAGAGTCTATCGTTGATAAACTCTGGTAATCGAAGTCTATCAGATAGACTCGGATAGATTTTACTATATTTGTAATTTTTTTTTTACATGGTGCTATATTTGCTATTAATTTGGTCCAATTTGCCACCCACTACAATTTTCCTTATTAAATCAAGCCTTAAACTCTTAGATTTATTATATTTTGATTGCTATAATTTTAATTTTTTTAATTATTTTTTTTTACTTTTAAAAAATAAACATTTTAATTCTTAGACTTTCAATATGTTGATTTAAGTACAAATTAAAGAAAATAATCATTTTAGTCTTTGTTATAATGACGTTGTCTAATATCCACCCACCACACAGTTTTAAATATACACATGCATACAATGATTATTACATATATTCAATGTCACATTATCCATCTGTTTAGACAATTGCCTGAAAACAAAGCCCAAAATATAACAAATTTAAAAGTTTTGGGACTAAAATAGATATTTTGAAAGGTAAGAAACCAAAATGAAATAGTTCTAAAAATTCATAGAGAAAAATGTAGTTTAAAATATGAACTTCACAAAAAGGGGAACTGCATTACACAACGGAAAAATGCATGGTCCCACCTACGAAAAGCCAAACGATCAATTTTCAAGTGAATGGATACTTTGAGATGGAGTGAAAAATTTTGAATTTGATTAATTCAACTTCTAAAAGTTTGAAATAGTTAGAAAATTAAAAAAAAAAAACATAATAAAACCATTCATTTTGAACAATACTTTCACCTTTATCGTGTCTAAACTTTAGCCAGTAAACACAAAAGCATTGTTCGTGCCATATTTACACGATTAAAATCGAAATTATGAGAAGAATTCTTCATGAAGCCAAAAGATTCTTTCTAAGTTGTAAATTATGGAATGGTAAATTGGTAAGAAAATTAGACTAGGATAAAGATTGCAATCTCAAAAAAGTACTAAAGAGGGAAGGTACAAAAGACAATTAATTGATACCATGTAATATTGGATGCCTAATATCTTGGATGACCTATTTTTTAAAACCAATAAAGTTGTTTATTCCTTTGCAATTATTGGTTTGTAAAATAGTGATATGCACAATTAAGGTATTATAGGCCCTTAGTGCATTCCTTATAGATATAACTTTTGTTTAATTAATTTATAAAGCTTTTTATTCTTTTAAATTATAATTTGTGAATAGTAATTTCACTAAGAATGATGCGGTTTCCATAATTTTTAGAATAGTTTTAAATAAAAAGAAAATTTTGTTTTCCAAACCATTTCATTTCTATCATTATTGAGAAATTTTATTCCATATTTTCAAGACTATTACCAACATGAGCATAGTTCAACTGACATAAAACTTGTACTAATGATCGAGAGGTCTGTGGTTCGAATCCTCCTACCCTTCATGTTGTCAAAAAAAAAAATGCAAAACTATTGTTTTTTTTTAAAAAAAAAAGTTAGAGTTTATGAGGATGTTAGTCTTTTTGTAAGTAATTTGAATTTTTTCTCTTCAATTTAAGTGATCTAATATATTTTTCCCTTAAAAAATAGGTTAAATTATAAAAAATACCCCTGAACTATGGGGTTTGTTTCAAAAATGCCCCTGAACTTTAAAAAGTTTAAAAAATGCCCCTGAACTTTAAAAAGTTTCAAAAATACTCCTGAACTTTACAAAAACATTTTAAAAATACCCTTGCAGTTAATTTTTGGATGGGAACCGTTAAAACAGTTAAAAATGTTTCGAAAATACCATTGCCGAAAATCTAGTCAAGCTCTTGAGATGATGTGATGAAAGAGAAGAAAAACTCCTAGTGTCAATACATAAAAAATAGGTTAAGATTCTCATGAATTTTCATGGAAGAATAATTTACGGTGGGATAAGGAAAAAAAAAAAGAAACATTTTCTAATAAGGTTATTTTTTAAAATCTTTTGAAAGTTAAAGAGTATTAATGAAACTGAATTTTTTAATGGTTTCCATCCAAAAATTAACAAGGGTATTTTTTAAACATTTTTTAAAGTTCAGAAGTATTTTTGAAACTTTTTAAAGTTCAATGACATTTTTTAAACAATTCCCATAGTTCAAGATGTTGAGGATCCCACATTGAAAAGAATAGTGGAGACCTCACAATTTATAAGCAACAAGGGTCACCCCACTCATTGCCAATTGGTTTTGAGATGGAAGCCCATATTATTTGATACAAGAGGCATTTTTTATAATTTAGCCTAAAAAATATAATCCAACTGATTGAGTTCTTATTTCTTTTTCATATTCTAAAATACCCCTTTTGCACTTTGTTGTCTTGAATTATCTCTCTCATAGAATGAACCAATATTGGGAATGATTCTATTGTATTATATTTTATTGAGATAATATTTATGTAATTATATCAAATGTAATAATTTAATGGAGAGTGGTCCAATACTATATAAGTTATATTGAGATAATTGTAGAAGGGAAAACTACTCTTCATTGGGTCATTTGTTGACCTATATGCAAATTTAATGTTATTGCTTATTGGCTACCATTTTTATTTTGTATTTTAAAGAGTGTCAATTTTATCAATATCTCTCCAGAAGTATTTCTTTTTAAATTTTATAAAAAGAAGGGGTGGTCTACTATTTTTAAAGTCCCTTGTTAATATTGGAGAAAATTAGTGATTTAGCGTCCGTTTGGAATACATTTTGATTTAAATGTTTTTCGAGAATGCATTTTTAAAAAACATTTTCTATAAAAATTGTTTAGAATTTAAACACACACATGTTTGGTTGCATTTCTTCATAGGTGTTTTTATACACAAGTTATTGTATATTTAAAGATTTTTTTTAAAAAAGTTGGTTTCAAGTGTTTCTGTTTATTTATCAATCTCATTTTCTAATAAGTCATTTTTAGTGATTGCCAAACACTAGAAATTTTTTCAAAATGATTTATTTTCAAAATTAAATACCTGAAAAGTTAAACCAAACATACCCTAGAATAGTATTAAAAATATAATTAAAAAATTTATTAGTGTTTGATAATAATTAAAATTAGTTTGTCAATAATTTATAATTGATTTATCAAACTTAAAACAGTACAAATGCCTTCTTTTTCCCCCTAATTTTCTTTTCAAGAATTGTGTTCTTCAAACAATAATTGTCAAAATTATATATATATTTTGAGAAGACGTAATGAGATTGAAACTGAATTTGATTATATTGGTAAAAACAAATAGTTTATTAGCTTTGTTTAGTTCAATAAATGTAGGGTCGGAAATTTAAACTTTTAATCTTATGTCGACAATTATGTTCAACTAATTGAAGTGTCATATTTCAATTCATTTATTTATTTGTTTAATTTGATGTGAATTAGTTTAATAATTATAAAAAAAAATCATTTTTATTCTAAACTTAGTAGGTTGTATTAATTTTAACCTTAAACTTTCAATTCATCAAATTGAACCTCAAACTTAGCAAGTTGTATCAATTTTAACCCTGAACTTTCATTTTCATCAAATTGAACCTTAAACTTAGTAGGTTATATCAATTTTAACCTCAAACTTGCATAAGTGTTGCAATGTAGATCTTTGGTGATTTTGTGTATGAACCCACGTAATTGAATATTTTCTCATTTTTCTTTTTTTAATTCACATTGCACTCTGGTAAGAAATTTATTGAAGAAAATTTGTACTTGAATAAACTTTTGCTGCTGAGAAACTCTGAGATGATAGGAAAACAATTTTGGAGTTTTTTTTTTCTTTTTATTTAGATGATCTTTCTTGTTGTTGAAAACTTTGTGGATTTTCTTGCTACTATCATGAATTATGAAAGCAAAACAATAATTTTGGAGTTTTTTTTTTCTTCAAATGTTTGGTGGTTTTTTCTTGTTGCTAAGAACTTGGTGGGTTTTCTTACTTCTTTTCTTGTTTTTTCTTTCCCTGTTGATTAGAACATGCAAGTGTAGAAAACAAAAGAAAGTTAATTTTAGGTTTTTTTTCTTCTCATATTTGGTGGATTTTTCTTGCTACTAATAACTTTGTGAGTTTTTTTTTTCTCTCTCACGGGAGGCTAATAACAATGAGAAGAATCAATCTGGAGTGTTTGATTTCTTCAAATAAAGAGTTTCTCCAATCTACAAGAAACCAACGTAACTTAGGCACAATGTAATTTTTTTTAAAGGACGAACGTCAATCACATATTTTAAAGGCGATTCAAATAGAAAGTTAACCAAAAAATTGATACAATTTGTTAAGTTTGGGGTTCAGATTGTCGATCACATGTTTCAAAGACGATTCAAATAGGAAGTTGCCAAACAAATTGATATAAGTTTGGGATTCAATTTGATGAAATTGAAAGTACAGAGTTCAAATTGATACAACCGGCTAAGTTCAAGGTCAAAAATGATTTTTTTTTCCTTAATAATTTCCATTTTAAAAAAATTATATTACATCTATAATAAAAAATAATAAAAAAAAAAGGCCACAAATAGGAGCTAGGAATTGTTTAATTACTCTAGGAGAATCTATATCCAAAAAGAAAACATAGGGGCAATTTCGTTACATCAAAAACCTTATGGTATGGATGATTAGGAGTATATTTGGAAATTATTTTTATACCAATGTTCTCTTTATTGTATTGCTATAAAGGTTGTATATTTTTTATATTGATGATTGTAAATAATAATTTCTATACTTACAATAACATTAATCCTAGATTATTTTTGATAGAAGAAGATACTTTATTCTATAATGATGACATATTTTTAAATAGGAAAAGAAAAAACACGTGTCCATTAGTTTTTGGTATTATATATATATGTGAGTAATCTTTTGCCTAATTAATTAGAGACATAATGAATGTAATTAATCCTTTCAAAGGAAAAGCTTTTCTACTTTTACTATTATTAATGGTGATAGCTAAATTATGGTTTAAAGAATTTATTAAATTTATTAGATATTTTTTTTTTTTAAAAATGTAATGATTAAGGATTTGGTGGAGTGCTTATTATGATAATTCATAAATATTTTATGATTAATTACCTTAGTTAATTGAGTAAGAAGGAGAATACTATTTCTTCAAATGATTGTGATTCTGAAAATGAAATAACTTTTAAAGCTATGATAGGACCTAAAGATAATGGAGCCTTGGTGAATAATTATTATCATATAAGGCCATGTTTGGCAAAGTTATTTGTTTTTCTCTTTTCCTTTTTTTTTTCACGAATTTGAAAATATATATGTTGCACTATTTGAGAGATGAACTAGCTTTAGAATAGTGGCATTTGAAGAAGTAACTGATTCAGTTTAGAGATCAAAGTGAATCAATATAATAAAACATTTATAAATAACTATAGAGATTGAAAGCTAATTTGCAGCCAAAAAAAAAAAAAAGCAAATTATACTAGTGTAAAACTAAAATTAACACTAGTATAGTGTTTTTTTTTTTTTAAAAAAAAATTTTAAAATAACGATTCAAATAATAAAATCAAGTGCATGGTGGCAAATTGAGAGGAGGATTTAATCAAGTTTTGATATGAATATACATATATGACCATGCACATCTTGATAATATTAAGATTTTTGTTCCACGTAAAGGACCTTATAAATAGGAAAAATTAAAGTTCCCAATTATGAATTATGGAGGTAGAGGATTTCATGTTGTGATAGGTAGTAGGATCCTATTACGAGTTGAATCAAGTAACTAACTAGAGAGGCAAGGAGCATGCTCCGATGTGCCATGTCAAAGACTCTTTCAAACTAGACATGGTTGAGCAAAGGCTCATGTCTTGTAGCTCGTTCAACTTAGTCCTGTCAAATACTTGTGAGTTACTATTGACACTTGACACGCTTTGGAAGAGTTAGTTTGACCCTGAGTTATCGTGTCAAACAATTAGGTGAAACTGAATTACGCACATAACAATAAATAAAATTAAAAAATTTTAAATAATAAAAGTAAAGTTAAAGATATTATCATAATTGTGGATAGTAACTTTATCAATTAAGTTTAAAGTTAATCTATATAAGCAAAAGTCAAAATTCTACTAGACCCAACTAAAATCTTACTCACTCAATATTCCAACAATTATTTTTGTGACTATTTTTTTTAATAGTATGTTTCTAATGCTTATTTCTTAATCAGTTAGATCTAGTAGAAGGCGAACCAAATATCTAAAAAGTCTTACATGAATATCATCAATAACTTCTCGATAAAGTTATGTTTCAAATCCACCTTTTCCCCTGAAAGAAGGAAGCAAATTTCATCCCAAAACCTATAAGAAATTCAAAAGAAATACCAAATGATATAAATTTGAAGAAGTTAAGAGAGAATGATGAAATTGGGGAGAAAAGAAAAAGAAAGGGAATGAGGAGGGAATTATTATAGGAGGTCCCAAATGAAAAAAAAAAAAAAAATGATGGAAACAAGAAAACTACCATGCAATTAGGAGGGGCCATAAAGAGTTTTTAATATATTTTTGATAATGAAAATCATGTGGGATGGGATGTGTGAGAGTGTGACAAAAAAGTCAAAAAAGTTGTGTTTGGTTTGGGTGAGAGGTTTCCAATTTTTTCACCTAAAGCATATCATCTTGTCTCACCTTTAGACTTTAATACATCTAGTGAGGTATTGGGTCTTTCTCATCTCAATAAACAATTTCATTTTATTACTCTCCACACAATTTTCTTTTTTTTTTTTTCCTTTTTTTTTTTTTAAAAAAAACATTTCTTTTTATCTTCATTTATCGATTTTCAACTTTACAATCTCATCTCTCATACCTGGTCGTTTCAGTTTAGTTTCAATTTAGTTTATGTACTATTAAAAAAAACGTTTTATTATTGTTTTTATGATTTGATTGAAACTTATTAGGTAATAAAATTTTAATATGACTGTTGATGGCAAAATCTGGACAGGAGGAACTCACCTGACCTTCACGTGCCACCAACGGTAAATTTGTATTAGAGGGGGAAGACGTGACCTGCAAAATAGTAAACCTGCACACCGGTGTGGTGCTTGTCACACCGCCTCCTTCAGTCCCGAAGAAGGAGAGCAAGAGAGCAAGAGGAGAAGCCGAGAATAGAGTTCGGGATCCTTTCTTCAGTCCCGAAGAAGGGTTTAAATACCTGTTCCTACTCTAGGATTTTTAAGCGTTCAGAGGCGATTCAGGGTTGAACCGAGTGGAACCGGGGCGACCAGGGAAAGTAGGGACCGAACAGAGGCAGAAGAGCTCGGCCCGTGTAGACGGGCCGAATGGTCGAGCCAAATTGGCCCGACCCTCTGGTCTGTTCATCTTCTAGGGTCGGTTTTTCAGTCCTATTTCTGCCCGGTTGTCCTCGTCGGCTCCTTATACATCGGAGTGGTCCAAAATTACCTATAACAATGACTGGCATCATCGACATCTTTCCAATACTTTTAATGAAGATGAATTAGAAATAGGAAATGCATTCTCAACCTCATTCTCTTAATACTCTTCCATAGATATATTATTTATGGATGTTTGAAAATAATTTATTGAAATAAATATCAAGTGTTCAAGTGTTTTTTTTACGACATGTGGGGTGAGAAATTTGAACTTCAAATCTCTTGGCCGAGAGTACAAGTTTTATCCCAATTGAACTATGTTCTTGTTGGCGTTCAAGTGTTTTCTTTTTAGTTCAACAATATGTGGGTGAGATTTTCATTATTTAGGACAATATTAATGTGACCACTCCTCATTAAATATTGAAACATATGTACCAATTTTAATTTATTAGATAATTGAACAGGAATTGAATATGAGTTATTCCTTTTTTCTTCCTAGAGTTCAACAACATATGGAAGTGGGGATTGATTGAGGACATATGCCTTAATCAATTGAGTCATGCACATACAGGTTGACGAAATTATTCCTGAAAGGTTCAAATATAATTTATGTGTTTGTGTAAACTTATTTAGATATAGATTGGCTGTTTTAAGTTTTTACTCCCACCTCCATCTCTAGATGAATTTAATATTTTACTATTTAATTTTAATCTCTCATCAACTTTTACATCAATTTTAATTCTTCAACCATGGATATTTTTCACATTTTCTTTTTCCTTATATATGGTATATGGATAACTTACATAATTATGTACAATAAAATCTTTGTGGTAGGGACTATAGATGAAGTATAAACAGACTAATTAAAATTGAAAATTCAAAGTTAAAAAAGAATAAAAACAAAAAATGAAAAAAAAAACATATAAGACTTAAACAATATTTAGATCCAATTTTAACTATTTTAGATACTTAACATATACTTTTATGTTAATTAGCTAGCGAACGAAAGAATTCAAACCCTTGTCGTTAGAAAAAAAAAAGAAAAAGAAAAAACTTTTTAACAATGGGACCAAATTCATGATAAACAATAGTGAAGTGTACTAAATAATTTTTAAAAAGTCAGAATGTAGGTCCAAATTATTCAATTACAAATCCTAAGCTAACCTACCATTTTTTAGACTCTTCAACTATTCTGCTTAATAATTTTAATATCACGTCATTATTACTTTATTCGATTTCAACCTTTCAATAGTTCTTTTACATATCTAGAAAACTTCCAAATAAAAGGTGAGCATTATTAAAAAGAATGAGTTTTATTGAAACATTTTGATGACTTGAGGACAAAGTTGAAAATCTTAACCCTAGCAATTTTTATTAATTTTTTAAAACGGTTAAATTACAAATTTAGTCCTTCAATATTGAGATTTGTGTCTATTTAGTCCTTGGACTTTCAAAATTACAAATTTAGTTCATAAATTTTGATTTTTTTTTTTTAAGAAAATCATTGACCTTCTAGACACAAAATTGAAATTTTAGGTTCCATTGGATATAAAACTCAAATTTATATCTAATAGATCAATTAATTTTCAAAATTTTCTATTTTGTTAGGGACATGTTAGACATAAAATTGAAAATTCATGGGTCTATTGGACACAAAATTGAAAGTTCGTAGATCTATTAGACACAAAATTGAAAGTTTAAAAACTTATTAGATGCTTTTTGAAAGTTTAGAGATCAAACCCTAAAGTTTAGAGACTAAATTTATAATTCAACCTTTAACTTAATAATTTTATCAAATTTAGAGTCAAAAGAACAAAAAATAGTTAGATTTGGAAAAATATTTTGTTTTCAACTAAATAAATACGGTGATAAAGTAAACGAAACTTAAATTAGATTCATAATTATAAGACTATTTGAAACAATGAAATAGCTAAGGAATTTTTTAAAATTTTTTATTAAAATATAATTATTTTGAAACTTATTATTAAAATATTGTAGTTTTAGATTTTCGGATGAAGATCATCTATTGATATGCAAATGTAACAATTATTTTAAAAAAAAAAATCGTAGAGGTCATCTCTTTAACCTCCACACATTAATAGCGAAAAAGTAGAATTGGCAAAATGGTGGATGCACTTCCCTTCTTCTATAACCCGAGATCATTATAGAAATTGGGGCCAAATTTAAATAATCAAAGCTTATTAAAAAAAGGGGCAGTTGCATAGATGACAAATTGGACCAAATTAATAGCAAATATAGCACAGTTTCAAACTAATTGCAAATATAGCAAAATTAATTGTACAAGACCAAAAAGCTGTTGTCAGATTCTATCCGTATCTATCACTAATAGACTCTGATTATTCAAAGTATATCAGTGTCTATCGCTGATAGACTTCGATTAATCAAAGTCTATCAGTGATAGACACTGATAGACACTGATAGATTTTGATTAACCAGAGTTTATCTGCGATAGACATTGATAGACACTGATAGATTTTGATTAACCAGAGTTTATCAGCGATAGACACTGATAGACTCTGAATAATCGGAGTCTATCAGTAGACTGATAGATTCTGATTAATCAGAGTCTATCGTTGATAAACTCTGATAATCGAAGTCTATCAGATAGACTCCGATAGATTTTACTATATTTGCAATTTTTTTACATGGTGCTATATTTGCTATTAATTTGGTCCAATTTGCCACCCACAACAATTTTCCTTAAAAAAAAGATTGGATTAAAACCCAATCATTGTCCAAGCCCAAAAATTGGGCTTTTGGGCCCAAATCAACAAAACTCAAGTCTATATAAGGTCCATCAAACTTATAAACAGAGGAGGTCACCCTTCATTTTGGGGCTAAGAGATATTGAGGTATACTCAAAAGCATTCAAATAGTCAGAGAAATCAAAATCCAGAGCATCCAACCAAAGAGTCTAGAATAGTCTGAAGTCAAAGAGTCTAGAGAATTCATAAGATCCAAGATTTAGAATTCAACCGACTCAAGACTTAGAAGATCCTATGACTAGAAGATTCCAAGACTACGATGACTCTAAGAAATCGATCGTCTCTTCACCAAGATACAAGTGGAAGATTCGACCTCCTTCCATCTGAGAACAAACCCTCAAATCAACATTTTGAAAGAAAACATCAGAGAATTATACATTAGAAACTGTAACACATATGCAAATTCAATAAAATCAAGTTCATTTCCACGAATCAAATTTAACTTAGTTTTGTTTATGCTTAAATTATTAAAATAATTATTGCCATTATTGTTTTGTTACATTGTGGGGCGTGAGAGTTTTTCAATTTTTTTTTTTTTTTTGACAATATGTGGGTGGGGGCTATTTTTTTTCTTTAAAAGTGATTAATTAAGAAAGATAATTTGAAGGGTTTTGTGACATTAAAATTTATTTTTTTTTAGACAAAAACAACATTTAATTAAGAGAGAAGAGCATCAGCTCCCATAAAAGTTCCACTCATGGGACAGGCACCCCCATGGGGTAAAAATGACTGTTCAAATCCCTGACATTTAATATCTCCATCCAATCTGGAAAATCACTGGTCCAGACTTCAGATTCATTGTTGTGGCAAGCTCTTCTTGCTAAACTATGAGCCAATTCATTGTGAACTCTAGGAATATGGGCAAAGGTAACAACATTTCCTTCTAAAGCTAGGGCTTGAGCCTCTTTTATGAAGTGAGAAAGCTCAGTAAGGTCCTTCTCCTTGCAGTTGAGGAGATTAACAACCCCCTTTGCATCAGTTTCCACAATGATTTTGGGATTGCAACGAAATTCTTGAGCTCTACCGATTGACTTCAACCCGTCACAAATTGCCTTGGCTTCGAACCAACTCATCGGCCAATTTCGATCGGTGCACTGATAGCCAGCCTCCACGATTTTTCCTTCCCCATTTCGGAGAATCCAGCCCACGCCACCTCTGTTCCGCTTCTCACACCAGGTAGCATCGCATTGGAGCTTTAGGAATCCTTCCGGCGGTGCACTCCATTGTCTCCAGGTATTCCGGTTGGCCATTCGCCTGCTACCGGTTGCTGCTACGACCGACGCCTCCATTGTGTCCAGGTTAGTCTCCTCTTTATCTTGTAGCTCAGATAAATACATATCAATCTGTCTGAATAATCTCTCTTGATCTGGTTTGTCTGAACGATGAAGAATGCTATTTCTGTGGTACCATATCTGCCAGCATATAATGAGACTTGTAGTTGTCCTTTGCTCACGCTCTTGATCCACTCCGCTTCCCTTCCATAAGCTGTCGCAATAGTCCGAGACTAACCACGCTTTCCTGCCAACAGAAAAAATGAGATCATTAGGCTTGAAACATTTTGCCCACACCCCTCTTGTGAATTTGCATTCCCAAAAGAGATGTGTGGCTGTTTCCTCTTTTTCTTTACAGAAAAGACATAAAGGATTTAGGTCCATCCCTTTTTTGCACAAATTAGATAGTGTAGGAAGAATGTCGTTGTAAAGACACTATCCACAATTCTTTATCCTTGGGGGGATTTTAGCTTTCCAGAAGTGACTCCATAAATCTTCCTTGTACTTATTATCTGATGTTGATGCTTTTTGCTTTTGAGAAAGGTGGACTCCTAGCTTGTAAGCACTCTTCACCTTGAAAATTCCTTTCTTATCGAGCTTCCAGATGATATCGTCTTCTTTTCGACTAGAACTTAGGGGTATATTCATTATAGCTGTAGCGTCTTCTTCTAGGTATAATTCTCGGATCATTCTTTCATTCCAAGTACCCTGCGGTGTCATGAGTTGTGCTACCGTGATGTGAGGCCTGTTGGATTGACCTTGAAAGGGCTGGAAGTTTCCTTCTCTTGGAATCCATGGATCCTTGTATGCATCTATATTTATTCCAGAACCAACCTTCCACCTGTATCCTTTCTTAAATAGTTCTCGACCCCAAATAATGCTTCTCCAGGTGTATGATGGGTTGTGTCCCAGATTGGCACTTAAAAAATGCCCTGTTTTGAAGTACCTTCCCCTAAGGACTTTGGCCAGTAGACTGTTAGGAAATTTTCAACTCTCCAACTCTGCTTCGCTAACATCGCCTGGTTGAAGATGCATATATCCCTAAATCCCATACCCCCATGGTTCTTTGATATGCATAGTCTCTTCCAGCTCCTCCAATGAATTTTCTTTTCGGTCCCTGTTGAGCCCCACCAAAACCTAGCACATAAAGAATTTAAGTCATTGCAAAGGGTAACTGGAAATTTAAAACAACTCATAGCATAGTTAGGAATAGCTTGAGCCACTGCTTTAATAAGTACTTCCCTTCCTGCTGTCGAGAACAACTTCCCTTTCCAACCTTGAAGGGTCTTCCAAATGCGTTCTTTTATATTGTTGAAAATCTCCCTCTTATTCCTAGCATTTTGAGACGGCAACCCAAAGTATTGTCCAAGAGTTTCTGTGTGTCGAACTTCTAGTATGTCCTTGATGCTTTCGATCATGTTATGGTTAGTGTTTGGGCTAACCATGAACATCGATTTTTCGAAGTTGACCATTTGCCCCGATGCTTGTTCATAAATTGAGAGAATTCTTTTAATGTTCCTGCAATCTTTGTTAGTAGTATTGAAAAATAGAAGGCTATCATTCGCATAAAACAAATGAGTTATGATGGGGCAGTTACTTATTGATTCTCAAACCTGTAACCTCCATTGTTTCATTAGCTTTGTTTAGAAGACCTGACAGACCTTCCGCACAAATTATGAACAAATAAGGTGATGGAGGATCTCCTTGTCGAAGCCCTCGCTTTGGATGGAATTCTGTTCTCGGAGTACCATTCAGAAGCACTTGAAAGCTGACAGTTTCCACACAATTCATGGTGAGCTTTACCCATCTCTCATCAAAACCCATTTTCCTCATAATTTTTTCAATGAACCTCCACTCAACTCTGTCATAAGCCTTACTCATGTCTAGTTTCAGAGCCACCCATCCCTCTTTCCCTCTTCTTCGATTGTTCACGGAGTGAATGCATTCAAAACCCAACATAGCGTTATCTGTTATCAACCTCCCAGGAACAAAGGCAGATTGACTCTGAGATATGACCTTGTCAAGAATGCCTTTCATTCTGTTGACAATGGCTTTCGAGACTATTTTGTATAGAACGTTACAAAGACTAATCGGCCGAAAATCCTTCATCGATTTAGGGTCTTTGCTTTTTGGGATTAGAACAATATACGTCTTATTAATCTTTCTCATCTCTTCTCTGCCATTCAAAATGTCAAGACATAATTTACATGTATCCTCCCCCACTATCTCCATATATTTTTGGTAGAAAATAGCTGGGATTCCATTTGGGCCCGACGCCTTTGTTGGATGAAGGCTCTTTATTACCTCTATAATCTCTTCTCTCGTAAACTCTCGAAGAAGATGAGCATTATGCTCCTCCTTGACTTGAACAGGAATAGCATCCACAACTTGGTCAATTGCCCTCACATGAGGATCTGAAGTCTTGAATAAAGATATGAAATATTTATTAGCGATTTGAGCTATCTCATTATCCTCAACTGACCAATTGCCCTCCTCATCGAATAAACCTTTAATCTTGTTGGCTTTTCTCCGCATATTTGCTTTCATATGGAACCACTTTGTGTTTCTATCCCCCCACTGGATCCATTCCTCTCGAGCCCGTTGCTTCCAGTATATCTCGTCATCTTCTAGAAGGTTTTCTAGTTCCCTTTCTGCCGCCCTTAGAGCAACTTGATCTATGTTATCTAGCCGATTAGATATATTCTGGATCTCTTTCTCCTTTATGGCAATCGCCCCTTGAATTGAACCCTGATACTTAGCCCTGCTCCAATCTGTCAAGAGGTTTAAACAATCTCGAGTCTTGTCCTGTAATGAACCCACTACCTGTCTCCCTTGGTTCTGCCAAACTCTAGCTATAATCTCCTTGCAATCTTCATATTTAGTCCAACCTTCTTCAAATCGCCTTAGCCTGTTTTGGGTCTTGGTTGAGTAGCTTTGACACTCATAATCCCATTCTGCCACTATAGGACGATGGTCTGACGCCAGCCGTGCCAGGTGCTGAACCTTGAAGGCGTAACATTTTCCATACATGGCCGAATTTAATAAGAACCTATCCAGTCTTTCCCAAATAAGATCGCTACTATAATGGTTATTACACCATGTAAATTCAGGCCCAATGAAGCCGGGGTCCATCATATTACAAGAGTCAATAGCTTCTCTAAACGCATTCATCTCGCTTTCTTTCCGGGCCATACCGCCACTCTTTTCAGATTCACAAACAATCTCATTGAAGTCGCCTCCCATAATCCACGGGGTATCCGAATCGTCATTCAAACATTGCATAAGATTTCAGGTTTCATGTCTCAACTCTCTCTTTGGGTTCCCATATATTCCAGTGAATCTCCATAGAAAATCATCGTCCTTGATAATAACATCTATATGACCCTTAGAATAGGATCTAACTGTTACCTTTGTTTCACTTTTCCAAATCAGCATAAGGCCACCACTTTGGCCCTCACTTGGCACATCCAAACCACAATCATACTGCAAAGCATTTCGGATTTTAGCTCCTCCCTGACCTCGAATTCTAGTTTCCGGCAAGAAAACCAATTGGGGCCTAAAACTGCGAAACAAATGTCGCAGTGCTCTTGACGTCCGAGGGTTCCCCAAACCCTGGACGTTCCAATATAATGTTTTCATTGTGCCCGACGGAGCTGTCCCGCAGCCTCCACCGATCTCGCAATTGTGATACCGTTAATTTCCACACATTTCCTCTTCCCATCTCCTTCAGCTTCGTCACCTAAAGAATGCTTGGTTCCTGCTGTCGGGTGTTTGACAGGCTCTATTATGTTTTGCTTTAAACTCCCATCTCCTTCCCGTTTTATTCTCTTCCAAGTTTTGCTCTTTCCGTCAGATGTCTTATTTTCCACTCCCTGAGATGCTGACTTATTCCTATTTACCAAGTTAGTCCCATGCACTATTTGGTCTTCTGGAATAATCATATCTTGCGTAATAATCCTTGGTGGATCCACCTCCATAGAAGGTTCCAAATCCATATTAGACTCTTCCACCATCTTATTAATTACGTGGACCCCACCATTATTTCCTTCATTCAAAATCCCATCTTTACCGCTTTCCATTAATTCTGATATTATTTGGCTATCCGATGAATTTTCTTTTTCCATAATTGCGCTTTTGCCCGTTACCTTACTTTCCAAATTGGTTTCTACCGGAAGATCGCCTGTCACCGGCAGTTTCTGTATCTCCGCTGCCATGTGTGTCTCTTCTTCCTCATCTTCCTCGGTCTCCTGTCCATTTTTCCGCCAGCTACCCCTGCCTCCATCCCAACCTCTACCTCTACCTCTTGGTCCTCTCATACCAATATCTCTTGTTTTTAGTTTTGTAATAACTCGGAGCCAAGGCCCATAAGGGAGATTCTTCTCATTTTCCTCGCTGCATTCTTCACACTCTTTGACCGTATGTCCTAAGCAACCGCAACCGTAACAAAAATCGGGGAGTTTTTCGTATGTAATCGGAATCCATTTGTCTTCACTCGAATCGCTTTATTCTAGAAATATCCCACGCTTAAGCGGCTTTGTGACATCTATAACCACCCTGATATGAAGAGTGCCTTTCCAACTCTGATCTGATTCATCAATATCAATGTCTTCTACTGTACCAATTAAACTTCCAATACCTGTGGCAGATTTCCTGGAAAAACAAGCAGGTGGTAAATTATGAAGATGAATCCAAAAAGAAGCATACCTGAAGTCCATGTCTAAACCGCTTTTATCTCCTTTTGGCTCCTCGAATAAAAGTAAGGCTTTATCGTAGAACCATGGGCTGCTTTCCAGTATGCGTCCTTTCATCCTCTTAGTCTTGAATTGGCAAATGTATAAATTTGTTCCAGCTCCCAATGATTCTATTTTCACTTGTTCCTGTCCCCATATCTTGGGCATCAGCGGCGGATTTAATTAAGGCCTAGGGGGGGCTCGAGTCCCCCCTCAATTTTTTTGATTTATATATAAGTAATATAATAAACGCCTAAAATAACATCTGGTGAGCTTGCCAGAGTGGTTAACGTGCCTTAGCCCCCCTTCAGTGCCCAGGTTTGAGCTTTCTATTCTGCGTTTTTGAAAAGTTTTTCCATTTTCCCATTTCACTCCCCAAACTTCCGTGTTTCACTCCCCATTGGCCCGCCCATTCCGTGCTTCAATTTCCTTCCCCAATCAAGAATGGTTTTAAAACAAAAAAGGAAAAAAAATAATTACATTGTTTATTATAAATTTCTTTAAATTCAAACTCTATTTTTTTTTTCCTTGTATGTTAAAATCATATCCTTATTTTCAATTGAAACCCTAATTCTCTATACACTCATAGTTCTTCACTTATCAAGTAGTGTAGCCACCACATATTGTTTTGAACCTAAAAAAAACTCCTTTCAAGTCAAATTGTTGCCGGCAATTTCAAGAAGTCAAGAATTTTGAGATTAATTTTATAAAGTACATTTACTTTTCGTATTTCAATTACTTGTATGCATTTAACTTTCATGTTTCAATTACTTTTAAACATTTAGTTGTCATGTTTCTATTATTTGTATACATTTAGTTTTTATCATTCTTATTTTCAGGTTTTAGTTTCTTTATTTTATTTATTTTTATTAATGTATTGTAGATCTAATTTGAAATCTAATGGAGAGATATTTTAAAAGAAAATCGATTGGGTCATCATCTCCGTTGAAGAAAAGTAATAATAGCTCGGATAGAAATTTTACAGAAGTAAATTTAGAAGAGTTACCCGCAGATCCTGGTTTAAGGATTAGAATTCTTGATTACAGTTGTAATATTCGAGATCAAGTTCGTAGAGCATATTTACAAAAAGGACCTTGCCAGCCTCGAAATCATACTCTTCCATTGAAGAAATTTGGTTCACAGTCAAGACGATTTAATCCAGTCTGGTTCACTGAATATCCTAATTGGTTGGAATATAGTATTTCAAAAGATGCCGCCTTTTGTTTATGTTGTTATTTATTCAAACCAGAAGTTGGAGAACAGTCAGGAGGTGACCATTTTGTTGGTGAAGGATTTTCAAATTGGAAGAAAAAAGAGAAATTACAAATTCATGTTGGAGGACCAAATAGTGCACATAACCAAACTTGGGGTAAATGTGAAGCTCTTTTGAACCAAAACCAACAAATTGAAACATTTTTCAATAAGATGTCTGACCAAACAAAAATTGAATATCGAATTCGATTAGGTGCAACAATTGATTGTGCTCGATTTTTGTTACGACAAGGTCTCCCATTTCGTGGACATGATGAAACTGAAGATTCAAGAAACCAAGGTAATTTTCTTGAACTTCTACGATGGTTATGCAACCATAATAAGGACATTGAAGCTGTTGCCTTGAGAAATGCTCCTGAAAACCTGAAATTGACTGCACCAGATATCCAAAAAGATGTTGTAAATTGTTTTGCAGTAGAAATTGTTGATACAATTATAAGAAATATTGGTGATAAGTTACTTTCAATTTTGATTGATGAATCGAAGGACATATCTTCAAAGGAGCAAATGGAAATTGTGTTGAGATATGTGGACAAAGGACACGTGATTGAACGATTTGCAGGTATTGTACATGTTACTAATACAAGTTCTCTATCGCTCAAAGAAGCTATTGATGGATTCTTTTCTAAACATGGATTAAGCATTGCTAGTTTGCGAGGACAAGGATATGATGGAGCAAGCAATATGCAGGGAGAATTCAATGGATTGAAAGCATTGATTTTGAGAGAAAACGAATGTGCTTTTTACATTCATTGTTTTTCTCATCAGCTTCAATTAGCTTTGGTAGCTATTGCAAAAAATCATGTAGAGATCGCTGGACTTGTTTTTTTTAGTTGCAAATGTAGTGAATGTTATTGGAGCATCAGCAAAACGTCGAGATATTTTAAGAGAAAAACACAATGCTATAACTGTTGAAGCTTTGAATAATGGTGAATTGTCAAGTGGGCGAGGATTGAACCAGGAAACAATGTTCAAACGTCCAGGAGATACACGATGGGGATCACCTAGTGAGGTTTATCTCAATGTTCTCATCAATTTGTGATGTACTTGAGACAATTGTAGATGATGGGTCAAATTCTGAACAAAAATATGAAGCAAAAGTTCTAATAAATTCAGTTCAGTCATTTGACTTTGTTTTTCATATGCATCTTATGAAAGCTATCTTGGGAATTACAAATGATTTGTCTCAAGCATTGCAGAGAAAAGATCAAGATATTGTGAATGCAATGAATTTGGTCAAAATTTGTAAAGAAAGATTACAATCAATGAGAGAATCAGGTTGGGATTCATTGTTGGATGAAGTTTCAAATTTTTGTGATAAGCATGATATTCTAATTCTTAAGATGGATGATATGTTTTCAATTCAAGGGAGGCAAAGACGAAGATCTCAAGAAATCACAAATATGCATCATTACCGTGTTGAGGTTTTTTATACGGTTATTGATATGCAACTTCAAGAGTTCAATAATCGTTTTACTGAAACAAGTACTGAACTGCTTTTGTGTGTGACATGTCTGAATCCAAGCAATTCATTTGCTACTTTTGACAGACAAAAGCTTATCCGTCTTGCGCAATTTTATCCTAGAGATTTTTCAACTACTGAACTTGTTGTTCTTCAGGATCAACTTCAAAATTACATCATTGATGTGCGTTCAGATAACAGGTTTGTAGAGCTAACAGGTATTGGTGATCTTGCACTAAAAATGGTGTTGACAGCTAAAGATAAAGTCTACCCGTTAGTTTATCGATTGCTCACTTTAACATTGATCTTACCAGTTGCAACAACTACCGTAGAGAGGACATTTTCTGCTATGAGTATTGTAAAGACTCAGTTGCGTAATCGGATGGGAGACCAATGGATGAATGATAGTCTTATAACATATATTGAGAAAGATTTATTTGATAAGATAGACAATGAAGTTATTATGCAACGATTTCATAATATGAAATCTTGTAGAGGACAATTGTGATGTATGAAATTAACATTTCAGTTCATTTATGAATTTTGATTAATTTTTGGAATTTATTACTTGTAAATTATTTTTACTGAATTTAAGTAAAGCCCACCTGAACAAAATTTCTGGATCCGCCACTGTTGGGCATCATTGATTTAAAAACTTCTAGATTGATCTTCCGTTTGGTGAACAACTTGCAGATGATCCCATTATGAAGTTTTGATTCAGAATTTTCAATTTCCTCTTTCTCCATCTTGTAAACACTTGCTTTTTCTGCCTCAGTAACATTAAATTGACCAAATTGTTTACTCAATGAATCAGCCTCATTTGAATCCGACATGATGACTAAATAACAATACTCAAGTCTCTTCTGCAAAGGATCAGAAACCGAGTCCCAGAAAACGGACGGAGCCGTTCCGATCAACACCAAAGCTGCCCTCTTTCTACCGCAACTCAGAGAGAAGCAGAGAACCCTCAATACATTAAAATTTATTTAAACATTAATAACTTAGTGAGTGTACTATTATTTCTTTATGTAGTGCAAGGTTCTAATTACATGCAGATTTATAAGAAAAACATTTTATGTGGGTTTGTTAGATTTTGGAAAAGCAAATTGCCTTCTTCAAAATTATCACGCGGAATGTAATAATTTTTAAAACCTTTTTTAACCTTAATATTTGAGACAGATAATTGTCAATAAGAGCATAGCTCAACTAGCATAAAATGTGTGTTTATGACTAAAAGGTCATAAGTTCAAATCCCCCAATCCCAAATTGTTGAACTTAAGAAAAAAATGGAGGTAGATAATTGAAAGAGTTTCATAACATAAAACTTTTTAACATTAATATCCATCACACAATTGATTAAGAGAGAGATACATCACATTAAATGAGATAATTAATTGAAGAAAATATTGTGCCTAAAGAAGAAAAACAACCTAAAGAAGAAAGAAAGACTCAAGTTTGTGTGAAACAAAAGTAGAAAAAAAAATAGATCTTTATATATAGTTGTAGGAGATAAAATTAGTTTAAAAGACTTTTTGAATTTTTTTTTTTTTTGAAATTTCATTTATTATTAATAATAAGTAACTCATAATTTTTTTAATTAATTTATATAAATGAAGAGATTTTGTTTTTATTATATTCTCTTTATATTCTAATTCTAAAAATTCTAACATCTCTTTATGTTCTAACTTTTCTAATTCTAACATTTTACACATGAAGGAAACATAGCTAGCATGAAGGAAAAATTGAAGAGAAATGAACCCCAAATCCTAGTGAGAGAAACGAAACCTCAAACCCCGAAGATGTGAAGGATTACTAGAACACAAAGCTTAGCAAGAAAGTCTAAAAAATGGGAATTGACCCAATAATCTCACAAACCATATGCTTTAATTGTGGATCCTTGAAGGTACGACTTGTCGAGGGTCGTATTCAAATAAAATTTGTAAACTTTGGCACTGACCTACTTTGTAGTAATAGTGGTCGGGTCGTTCGTAGGGAAAGGAGTTCTCTCAATGAATTTGGGTTCCTCCGAGCTAACACACACAAAGGGGGGTTTTGGATAAAGGGGGAATTTTTTTTCGCGAAATAAAATAAGAGAACGAGAAAGATATGTTGGGTTTTATGCCCTAAAACTCGTAGATAGCAAATGTAACAAATTGATTTTATCAATAAAGTGTTATTGAAGTTATTCAATCATGTGTTATTGAATTTGTTGTTTTAGAATTGAATTAATTAACCATAAATCCAATAAACTAACATCCAGGGTTGTTTTATGTAGCTTGAATAGTATGTGTAACGCCCCAAATTTTTTTTTTATTATCTAACCTAGTGACATTACTAAACTCCTATTCAAACTAACCGAGAGCTCCGAAAATTTCGACAACATAACGACATACATAGGACGAAACTAAAATTTTTTTAATCACCTGATAAACACAAAATAACACTTCTATATTAAACCATTCCACCCCACAACTCCACAGAAACAACTTCATGATAAAATACGAGTCAGATCTTGTATCTTCAACCAACAACAAAACCAAAATTCTTCTAGTGTATGCAAGCTCTTAACTTTCTAGAAACAGTTCGACTTTATTAATCATTAACATATTTACATCCTAGCGGAAGCATGAAAATCTACACAAGTTTGACAACTAAAAACTAATCCAACCTATATGTAAGATAAAGATTCAACCTATCAACAACTAAGTAAGAACTATTCTATCCAACGAAAATATAAACAAATAAATGGACCCCTGTGGTCATCCCTCGTGAGCCTCCTCCTCAACATCACCGAACACATAAAACTCGCCAACACCTGCATAATCTAAAAATGTTGGGGGGAAGAAAGGGGAGGGGTATCAGTACAACCACAGTACTGGTAAGTAGCTCACACCCGGTGAGGCACCAAACAACAAACATTCACATCGACATGCTATCCACACACAAGCATCATGCTTTAAAAGCGATACAACAACCAATATGCTTTTTAAGCGATAAACCAAACATACTTTTAGACGGGAAACAAATGATACTACACATGCTTCATGCAAAAATGGGATGACAACATGAATCAACACATCATGCTATGCACCCCCATATGGTTTCAGCGCCATGCATGCACACTCACACGTGCATTTCCGCGTCATGCTCCGCAAACCCACCCAACACATGTATTACGCCCCATGCGTAGCGCCACTCACACGTGATTTCCGCGTCACTCTCCGCACTCACACCCACACATGATTTCTGCGTCACGCTCTGCACACACCCTAGCACATGATTTACGCGTCATGCTCCGCCTCTCCCCAATGAACACACACTATGCAGACACGACTCACATGCAACATAGCCAACTAACAACAGTATCTCATGCTTATGGAAATAAACAAAGCGACATGCTCATTTCATGTCACGAATTACATTTATATCAAACACAACATGTAATAACAAAACAAGTAAAACAACAACATGCTCAAACACACAAACAGACTCATCCAGGTAGAAACTACTTACCATACTTTAAAGCGCTCTTAAATCCAACTAACGCTTGTTGGAAAAATTTAGAATATGCTCTAAATGGACCTACAGGCAAAAAAGAGACCTTCTAAAGGTTAGGGAATAGCCTAACAACCTTTCCAACACCTAACATCGATTAAAAGGGACCTAAGGTGCTGAAAACTTACCGAACAGGGGCGGGAACCTTGCTGGAATTAATCGATCAGCACTGAAATACCTTGAATAAGTGCTGTCCGCAATTCGAATTGGGTCCAAACTACACTTTAAAGAGCACCCAATGGTTATAAACTATACTAAAGCTACTCTAGATAAATTCTAAGGGTTTAAGGGGGCAGAAACTTACCATTCGACACCTAAATGACCTCGATTGATTGCTGCCCAATGGTCAAATGAGTTCAAAATCACTAATCTGGACGTCCTAACCTATGGGCATTCAATCCCAAGGCGGTTCGGGTTATGGGTACTCGTCGAAAGCCAATTTCGAGCCCAACGCTCATTGGTTGGCTTTCAAAGAACCTCAAACCTACAAATTAGAAGTCGTTACTAAATGGGTATCTTGATTTTGAAGTCGAATAAGCATGGGTAAACCACATCAATGTCATTTGGGTTATGGGTAACTCAAATTCAAAGCCTAAAAAGTGTGGGCTTAAGCGAAAACTTACCAAAACGCCCAAATGACACCGAAAAGGGCTGGAATTGCACGGGTTCTCGCAGATTGCAGTAGGCGAAGGTGAGCTTCGTGACTGGCAACCGAAATCGTGCCAAAGAAGGGAGACAGATGCTGTCGACATGGAGACTCGCCAGAAAATAGGTTCGTGAGCGGGTTATTTTGCTCTAACCAAACAGAACACAGGAGAGGGAGAGAAACGCGTGCTATTGGCCGGATAACACTCGAGGGAGACGAGAGCTTGCGGCGACGATGGGAAAAGGATAAGGGACGACTCGAGCTTGAGGACGGCGGCGGACTGCTTGCTTGTGACTGGTTGATGGCACACGGAAGAGAGAGAGAGCACGGTCGCAGGTCTTGCTCGCCGGAAGAAGGAGAAACGGAGAGGAAGGGAGACGGCGGCGAGGGGGGCTGGGCAACGACAGCGACGGTGCGAGGCGGCTGGGCGGCGGGAGGGCAGCAGACGACGGCATGGGGGAAAGAAAGAGAGAGAGATACTGTCAGAGATGGAAATCGCAGGGGGGGCGGACGCGTGCGAGAGAGATGAGGAGAGAGAGTGAGAAAAGGGTTTGAGGGATTTTCTTAATTCCAATAACTGCTCACTAATTGAAGAAAAATATGCAAACTTCCTTCCCCACTAACCTGCTAAGACTTAACCGACTAAATCAATCAACCACTAACACACGAGAAGGGAAAAAAATCTCAATTGGCTTTAAAATATCAACTGAAGGCTATAATTAAATTCTAATTTTTGTTTCCAAATTAGAATTCAAACCCGATTAATCCAAAATGACATAATTTTTAAACGCGGAGCGTTACAATATGTGGGGAGATATAGAGGATCAATACTCAAGTAACAACCTAAAGGGTCTATAGTATAGGGATAAGGTTGGGTACCTTATCCTGGTGACACTATGGATACGACCCACTTTGTATTTGATACAAACGCACTGATCCAACGTGTTCATGTAGTGGACATGCGAGTGAGGGTATCCAATGCAATGGGTTTGCATAAGACCGATTTGCGGAATAGTTAACCATTAGATGTAACACCGTTAACTAATTAGGTTATTATTTAAATAGGATGACCTAGGTAGCCTAGTTTTAATCCTGAGGGTGTTATAGACTCCTATCTGCTAGGGATTGTCCTTTGATTTGCATGGGTGAGAGTGACCAGATTCACCGACTCAATAAGCATATCATTTTGAGGCAAGACCAAGTGGGGAGTTGGGAACATAACATCACAAGATGGAATTTACTCCTTTTCGTCTTTAGGGTAAGTAGATGAGTGTTCCCTAAGTGATGACTCCAGGACTTGAACAAAGGGTTCGACCCTCTCACTGGCCCGAGAGGGACTTCTATTTATTGGTGATAGCATGCAAAAATGCTATCTTTTTCCTAGTTATTTTGGCTAGTTTTGCACGATAATTGTGAGTTTTAATGTATTTTTATATTGATTTTGTAGAAAACCGAGTTCGTGAGGCAAAACCATGAATTTTATCAATTTCAAGTCCAAAATTAAGACTTTTAGCCCATATTGGAAGAGTTGGTGAGAAGACATTTGAAGTGGAGGCCCAAAAAGCCCAAAAGATAAAGGAAAGGAGGCCAAAATCCGCAATTGGGACTTCTAGAAGGCCTAGCGTCGAGACGCTAAGGCTAGAGCGTCTTGACGCTTGGTAGCAGAGAAGATATTTTTGGAAACGCGACAGCGTCGCGACGCTGCGCCAACTTCTGCGCCAAAAAACTTGTGACGTCACAACGTCGCGACACTGTGACGTAGCGTCGCGATGCTGTTGGCTTGTTCAGCAAGAAATGCCCAGCCCATGCTCCTATAAATAGCCCCCTCTCCCATGGTTCAAATCATCACATCCTTGGGGGAGTCCTCCCCTAGCTCAAAAGAGAGAAAAAGAGAGTAGAGTTGTGAAGAAAAAGGTGGAATTAAGCGAGATTCCAAGGTTCGGGATTCGAGATGATCGTGACGGGAGCTTGGGATCAACTTATCGGTTATTTCTTCATTACTCCTTTGTAATTCTTTAATTATAGTTTAAGTTAGGCCTATGGATCAAGATCACTTGGGCAAAATTATTTCCATTTGTGAGTAGATCTTGGGACCTAGGGTCGTTATTCTAGCCAATTGGATATTGTAGCTTAATTTATTGGATATTGTAACGAGGTTCTTCATATTTCATCTATGCAATTCATTCTTAATGCTTTTAATCTCTTGATCACGGATTAATTGATTTGTTGGTCTAAATTGATACTCGACAGAGAGAATTTAGATTAGATACAAATTGCATGGCTAATGATTGCTTGGAACACGAGAGTGAAAGAGAATTGTTAGAAATTGTTAATGAAGTTGCTTAATGCCATACTTTGATTAACTAAGGAAATAGACACGTGAATTAGTTATGTTAGTATGAGATGTGGAGGATCTTGAAAGAGAAATCTGCTTAAAATTACTTCTAGATTTATGGAATTGAAGTTTAGTAAGTACATTCATCCAATTAATTGAGCTACAAATCCAAGAAAGCTAGATAACACCCTAGGTCAAGTCCCCTTAATAGGATAATTCCATTTTATTGCATGATTTCTTTAGGGCCCATTTTGTAACGTTCTCGTTTCTTGTTTCCGTTTCTTCATTTTTAATAAAGAAAAATAGAATTTCATGACCCTAACACCTATACATTCAATAATAATAAACCTATATTCTTATTTATGTTTGGAAAAAATTGGAAACAAGAACAAAAAAGGAGAAACTAGTTTTAGTTGTTCCCAAAAGTTCTATACAAATTTTGGGAGTGTTTCTAAAAAATGAGAAACAAGAAACATACATAGTTATTAAAGGCTTAGATTTCTTAATAAAATTGAAAACAAGAAACAAGAAACGAGAACGTTACCAAACGGGCCCTTAGTTTCTTGTTAGTTCTTTATTTCTTTAAAGTTGAGCTTCTAAATAAAATTAAGCATGATGATTCTTGGTAATTAATGGAAATAAATCAATTTCCCTGAGGATTCGATGCTCGGAATACTTTCCGTTTTAATATTACTTGGGCAACCGTACGCTTGCAGAAAATTGCACAACAATTGGTTGGACCATAAACAAGTTGTTCATAAGAGAAGCACTAAAACTTAAGGACATAAAGGTAACCCATGAGTAAAACGGTAATTTGACCCAACTGGTGTTACAAACACTCGTGAAGGATTGACTTACTATTATTAGTCAATATCCGTGGACACAGAAATAATCTACGGTGAGAAGAGTGTAGTTGTGGGTCTTTAGTGGAGTGACCCATAGTTAACAAATGTTGATTAATGTGGTTAATGAGTTTACCCATTAATCTCGTATCATTGGAGCTTCTGATCTGTAGGTCCATTAGGTTCCCCTGCTAGCTCGTTAAGGGTATTGAGGTAATTTAGTATTGAATAGAGTTTGAAATGTTCAAATTCACGGAGTTAATATAATGTATGTTGGTACATTATAATATAAAGTTTATTTATTTAATTAAACCTTATAATATAAATTTAATTTTGGATATGATTCCAAATTAATTATGAGAGAATTAAATATTCGAAGGAGTTCAAATATTAATTTAATGTGAATTGAATTCATATTAAAACTATAAGTTAAATTTAATGTGCATTGGAACTATAGGTTATATGAGAGATGCAAAGTTAATTAAATATATTTTATTTAATTAATTGGTGAATTAATTAATTAATTAATGAGAAAAGTACACTTTTAGTCCATGAGGTTTGGGTTAGGTTTCATTTTGGTCCCTAAGTTTTCAAACTCAACAATTTAGCCCCTGAGGTTTGGTTTTAGTTTCATTTTAGTCCTTCCATCTATTTTTCCGTTAAAAAACTAACGGTTTGCTGACATGACACCATTTTTTTAAAAAATTATTTTTGAATCTTTAAATTATAAATATATTAAAATAATAAAATATTTTTATTTTTTTAATTTTTATTATTTGTTTCTCTTCTCTTCTTCTTCATCTTCTTCTTCTTCAACTCCGGTCGCCGGTGACCAACGACCGACTAGTTTTTTTTTTCTTCTCTTCTTCTCTCTTCTCCCGCTTTTCTTTTTCCACTTTTCTTTTTTTTTTTCTTTTTAAAATAAAGGAGGGAGGGAGGAGGGACCTTCGATTCCAAATTGAAACAACAAATTTTTTTCCCCTATTCTTATCCTTTCTTTCCTTTTTTTTTCTCATTTCCCTTCATTTTCTTTTTTTCTTTGATCCCCAGCTTGAAACCTTCGATTCCAGCTTGAAACAAAACCCATGGCAGCTTGAAAACCCACGACAGCTTGAAACGAAACCCACAGTGGCTTGAAACGAAACTCTCAACAGCTTGAAATGAAACCCTCGGCAACTTCGATCCCCTTCGTTTCAGACCCACAGTGGTTGGTCTAGTCAGCGTTCAACGTGTAGCAGCTTGACGGCACAGACAGAGCAGCAAAAATAGGCCTCCAGCGAGTTCGCGGGTAGTTTGACGCGACGACTGAGCGTGGGTTTCTCAGATATGGGCTCGTTCCAAATCTGGCCCTTCGTTCCACGCCTCGAAACTTGTTGCTACTGCTACCTTCACCGGATGCACGAGAATCCGAGAGGGAGAGGGAGACAAATGGGAATCTAAGAGAGAGAGAGAGAAAAAAAAAAGCCAAGAGGAAGAGAGGGAGGAAAGCTACTGTCCGTTCGTAGCCACTCGCCGGAGACGTTCGCCTGAGGCTTGCTGTGCTCGTCGGAGAGGAAGTCGGAGTTGGAGGTTCAAGAAAAGAAGAAAATAAAGGGAAAAGAGAAGAAGAAAGAAGAGGAAAAAAAAGTTCGCTGCCAGCGAGCGGCGGTCGACGACGGTCGGCGATAGGGTTAGGGTTGAATAAGGGATATGGTGAAGAAGAAAGGGTAATGGAGAAGAAGAAGAAAAGAAATAATAATAAAAAAATATTTTTTAAAATTAATTTATTATTATTTTATTTTAAAAATTAAGAAAACAATTTTTTTAATAAAAAATGATGCCATGTCTGCAAACCTTTAGTTTTTAACGGACGAATGGATGGAGGGACTAAAATAAAACAAAATCAAAACCTCAGGGGCTAAATTGTTGAGTTTCAAAACTCAGGAACCAAAATGAAACCTAATCCAAACCCCAGGGACTAAAAATGTATTTTTCCCTTGATTAATTTAAGTTAATTTAATTAAATGTGATTTAATTGAATTAATACCATAGGTTATATGAGAGATAATCATTTAAATATGATTTAAATGACATAATTAATTAAATTGGATTTAATTAATTAATAATTTCATTAGTTTAAATTAAAATTAAATTAAATTTTAATTTTATTTAATTAAAATTAAATTAAAACTCTTAGCAACGAGTTAGACATGTAACTCCCCCCATAGAAGGAAGAGAACACTCTTTGGGTATTCAAAAGTTGCTCTAATCCAAGAAAGATATCTCTTCCTCTCTCTCAACCGCTCTCTCAAATTTACAAGAAGTAAATTCTTCTTCTTTGTGAAACAGCCTGTGATTCATGAATCTTGGTTCCCACAAGCCAATTCTCTAACGCCCAAAGAATAGCAGGGTGATTTACTGGTGGTGTCCTGTGATTTTGGTTCCAAGTGTTTGTTGTGTTTGTGAATCATTTGTTCGAGGGAGTAGTTCAAGCTGTAGATCGGTCTACACAAGTAAGCGTACACGAATTCCTTCTCATTAGCATGTTTAATCTAGGAATTAATATAGAAATTGTTTTTCTATGTTTTGTAAATGCAATGTATCGGTTTCTTAGAAACCAAATTGAATTACAAAACGATTCAATGCGCTTCCGCTGTGGGATTCAATCCCTTTAATTGGTATCAGAGCCAAATCCTAATTCAATTTGTGTTTAAAAGAATTGCATTGTGTTTTTGGTGGGTAGCCTACTACATTTTGAATGTTGTTTTGCTGGTAGATGGTTTCAGTATTTGGCAATTAGATTTACAACTTTTAATTGATGAGATCAATGTAAGGGCCCGTGTTTTTTTGGACATAATTAATTGTAAATCGAGTCATGTAAGTCCGTGTCGCTTGTGGGATGAATTTCCATGAAGAATTGGAAGAATTGGGACCAAAATTGGAGAAGAAATAACAGTGCAGAACTGAAGCAAAGTTGCAGACCCAAGAGGGCAGCGTTGAAAAGTTGATCAAATTGAAGAACAGTGTTCTGCAACGTCAAGACGTTGGCCAAATGAATTGTAATGTCAAGACTAAGCTCACTTCAAAAAAATTAAATTGGACGAGGGCTTGACACTAGTCAAATAAATCGAATCGTAGCGTCGAGACGAAGACTCAATAAACACCCTCCAAATTGGGAAATCCTTAGAAATGGCCAAAAATTACAGGGTAGTTTTGAAAAATGGCAAAACTGGATTTTTTTAATGAAAAATGGCTAAACCGTTTTTTTAAACCTGTTTCCAATTATACCCTTGAGTCAAGTTTCATGTTCACACCCTATTTTCAGGAAGCCACTATCTGATTTAATTTTAAAAAAAAAAAAAAAAAAAAAAAAAACAAAACAGTTTATCCCATAAATCAAGGAATTACAGTATCTATCTTCTCTCTCCTATCTCTCAAAATTCAAATTCAGATTTTATTTTTACTAAAAGTGAAAGATTACATAGAAATTAGGTTTTCATTTTTAATTTTTGATTAGATTTTTATATTTTAATTATCTAATCAGCATCTTCATCGTTTTTCCCAACTTTTTGCCATCCATCGATTTTTTGCTCTGTCGTTCATATCACCATTGAAAGGGTTATTGATCTACATCATAAGTATGTTAAATACTGTATTTTGTATTTATCTATCATTATTTTCCTCTTTGCATCCTATTTTCCAACACAAAGTATTTTTTATTTTTTTTCAAAGTCTTTAATGGTTTCCAAATGAAAGCTTTTGGAGGAAGAATAGAATGGAGAAAGGTGTCCATAAGAAAATCGGAGGTTTCTCAAGAATTTTGTTTGTAATGATTGGAAGAAGATGAGAATGGGAAAGACTGCACAAACCAAAGAAAATGGGAAGAATCTCAAGGGTTTCAGATTTTTTTTTAAAAAAAACAAGGTGAATACTAAATCCCAATTTTCGAATTAAGTTGGAGGGAAATAGTAAGTAATGATTTTTTCTCTTTTTTTTTAGATGATTTGATGTTTACCATAGTAAATTATTAGTTTATTATATACACTTTATTTGCATAGTTTGTTTACTGAATACACTGTATTTGCATAATTTTTTTTTTTTTATAAACTTGAATGTTTTTTAGTGTTCCAGTAACCATTTGTGAGTAATAATTTCATCCTATTTTTCAATATTGAAATTATTTGCAAGTTTACTGAATACACTTTGAAGTTAGGTTATTGAATACCCAACTAGGCAATATCGGTTTGGAAAAGAAAATAGGGTTTTGTGTCTAAATGAATTTAGTAATTTAAATACACAAGTTAACCGATTCAATCATTTTCGTGCACTCCCTATTTTTAAGATAAGAGTTAACAATTTTATTATTATTTTTTAAATTCTACAACTCTATCCCTTGATTCGTGCTAATTGGTTGATGTTTATTATCTTATTTGTTATGTTTGTTACTTTGAATTTGATTGATTTTCAACGGGCCAGAGTAAACCCTAGATTCTCTCCTAAATTTAGGTTGTATTTGTATTTATAGTTCACTACATTTAGGCTGTATTTGAATTTATCGATTCATTGGATTTAGATTTTGTTTAGGGGCATTTTCGTCCGATTCATTGTAAAAAAAATCTACTAAAAATAGCAATTGTCCATTTTTCAAATGGAAAAATCATATGGCCATTTTTCAAAATGTCCAATTAAAAATAACCATTTATCTAGTTGCCCCAAATAAATTAGAAAGGTAGAGGCTAAAGAGAGAAGGGAATCAGCCCAATAAATTAGCCCACTTTTTTCTTCTTTTATTTTCAAAACTAAGCCCACTTCGGAAAATAAAATAAAAATGAATAAAAGAAGGAGGAAAACCTAACTCTGCTCCACGCCACTTCTTCTTCTTCTTCACGCCGTCTCCTCCCCCGTTTCAGCTGCTCACTGTCGCCGACGCCTCTCTGCCGTTCACTGCTGCCGTTGTCACCGTCGTCTTTCTTCCGTTCGCGTCGCGGCAGCCTTGCTCCTAGCGATTTTGCACTAATTTTCTACTCGTTTGTTAAGGTATTCTCCCATTCTCCATCTCTGCCTTTCTTCTCACTTGAAAACACACAAATTAGAACTTGTCTGATGAAAGAATGGAGGAGTCGTTTGATTTTTTTTTTCTTTTTAAATAACAATAGCCGAATAGCAACGAAAAAACAGCCTTGCGGCAAATTTGGACGTGGTTTGTATTTGGCTGTTCGGATTCGGACATAATCAGTCATCCAATTCTCTTTTAATTCCTAGCTGAATTAATCGACTGAACAACTACAACCTCATTTATAATTTGTATATTGGTAGATTATAGTTGGGAGAAGGCAATGCTTTGAATTTATGGAAATAAGAGCATTAATCCAGGCGTTTTTTTTTTACTAGAATACGAAATCAATCACTGTGAAGCTCAAACCTGATTAAAAACATGATTCCCAATATATTTTTCAATTATTCATTAGGAGTTATCGTTTAATTAAATGGTAAGAACCAATCACTTATTCTATGAATGTGGGTTATTTTTCTTCCCTAATATAATATTCAACTACTTGAATTAAGACAGAAGGAACACAATTTACAATGAAGGAGCACAAAAAGTTTCTTCCCTTATTGCGTCTTTTGTATGTACTATAGATTTGTGGAGAATCTGTTTTTGCTCTGCATAAATTGGATTTGGCTCTTTCTAATCTCTTATCTTTTACAATCTAATTAAACGCTAGTGGCTTGTTCTTCTTGTATGGAGTATCCATTGCTATACTATGAGGACATTGTTAGTTCTTTGTTAGCTAGTATTTGTATTTTGTATGGCTTAATTTTTAATCTACAAACAATGAATATTGTGGTTGTAGTGCTGAAATAATCTTAGGTTCGATATTTAGGTTAGGTCCTTTCGTGTTCATGATAATTGAATAGTTGCCTCTGATTTATGACAAGTTCACTTTGCTGGAAGTGTTTTGTTGTGCAATTTCTCTTTACTCGGTGAGAGTTGTGAAATTTAATCTAGAATTATTATTGTTGCATATTTTTGGGATAGAATTTTACAAGTTTAGAGGTCTAACCTTGATAATGGCCATCGTTATGGATAGGTTTTAAATGGGTGTATCAGATAAAGATGCTAGATTCTTAAATGAGGACACAATGGAAGATGATGATCTTGGTAGCGAGGATTCGGATTTTGGATCTGAATCTGCATCTGAATCTGAATCTGAGGAGGAAGAGGATGTAAAATTATATGAACCATCAAAGAATGCAATATATAATGTTGATGGTCTCCTTGATAAGCTTGGAGATATTAGCTGGCCCGAAAACGTGGAATGGATACACAAGCTAACTCTTGATATTGATCAAGAAAAAGAGGTGGATGTGAATGATGATCTAGCTAGAGAGCTTGCATTCTATACACAGGCTTTGTAGGGGACAAGAATGTCCCTTGAGAAGTTCCAATCTTTAGGACTTCCTTTCCTCAGGCCTCCAGACTGTTATGCAGAGATGGTGAAGACAGATACTCACATGGAAAAAGTGAAAGGTCGGCTATTGTCCGAACAGAGAAAGATGGAGGAAGCCGAGGAAAGAAGGAAGGCTAGAGAAGCAAAGAAATTAGCTAAAGAGATTCAAGCTCAGAAGCTAAAGGAGAGGGCTAAGCAGAAGAGAGAGGAGATTGAATCTGTTAAGAAATGGAGGAAGCAGAGGCAAAAGAGTGGTTTTGCTGGAGGTGATAAAGGTGGTGAGATGGACTTGTCCTTTGAAGATGGAAAGGCATTTGAGAGGTCTGGTGGTAAGAAGAGGCCGGGAGTGTCTCCTGGCGATCGCTCGGGAGGGAAGGCAAGACATGGAGGCGGAGGAAAAGGGAAAAATCCGAAGAAGAGAGATTTCAGGGATTCCAAGTTTGGATTCGGCGGGAGGAAAAGTTTGAAAAAGCAAAACACAGCTGAGACAACAAATGATATTAGGGGCTTCAATAATGGCAGTGTGTCAAGCAACAAAAGAAGGAAGAGGTCATAGATTAATGCAGTAGTTTCCTTTCAATTTTATTGATAGTGGATATCAATCTATAATTTAACTTTTTGAAATTTTCATTATGTAATGCTGGGAGCTTTTGTGATAATCTTAGAAGATGTAAACTTGAGGCTTATAATTTGTGTTTCGTTTTGAAGAAATACTAATTTTGGTAGTTATTGTTGTTGTGCAATTATGGTTTTAAATTATATGATCTTGATACATTGATGATATATGGCAAGTAAGGATACATTAATACTTTGTAGTCATTCTTGTGTCTTAGGGGACAGCTGTGTGTGTTGGGTTAATTTGCTTGGATTTGGTAAGAGCTGTTTTATTTGAATGTTCGTAGTTGATAAAATGCAATTTTTTTAGTCTATCTTTCAAAACCGTCCTTCCTTTTTTGCCATTTAGAAGAATTTTTCAAGTTTTCAATTGGTTCTTAAGCTTTCATGTTACCTGTCTAATAGAACTAGTATAAACACTAAAGAAATTAATTGTAGATATCTATGCAAAATTAGAAGTTTATGAGTTTATTTGAATATTGGTTAAATTAAAGTTTAGTCTTCGAACGTTCAAGTTTGTGTTTATTTAGTCTTGAACTTTAAAAAGTTTTTAATAGGGAAATTTTTGATTTTGTGTCTAATAGGTTTTTAACTTTAAAAATGTATAAAAGGTCTATGAATTGAATTTTAAAAAATGTTGAATATGTCAAAGACCCAAAATTGAAAGTTGAGGGATCTATTGGACACAAAAGTAAAAGTTTATGGACCTATTGAATACTTTATAAAATTAGAACCTATTTAATACTTTTTTATGTTCAAACCAAATAGATACAACCTCAAAAATTCAATAACCAAACTTATAATTTAACCAATGATATTCTTAAATTATAAAAACTAAATAGAAACAATCAAGGTGAATCTATTAAAAACATTTTAATGTACAAACTTATAAATTAACTTAAAAAAAAAAGAATAAACATATAAAATGTCAAAACAAACTTTAAGAATCAACTGTGGTTTACAAGTTTATTTTGAAAAGGTAGTTCAGTGTCTTTTTAGAAACATGAGTAATTTTTTTCTTAATTTAGCAAAGGGAAGGGTGGAGATCAATGATGCGCAAATTGCTAACTGCAAGTGTACGGACCAAGTTATAATATAGTGATTTTTAAAGATCGAATGTCGTCCTCTTGGGTTTCTAATCAAATTAATTACCGTAAATACTCTAATCCAATTTTATCTAGGGAACCAACTTTAGTGAGAATGAATGTAAAATTAACACAAAGCTAAAAAGTATGGCAATCAATTGATGGCAATTTCTTAGGGAGTTGATTTCACCAATTGGGATTATGGATTAATTAATGGATGATTAACATGCTATGATTCATAAATCTTGGAATACTTAACTCACACATATCTCTCCCGAGCATACATGATTCTCTCACATGCAATGAATCCAATATCCCTATTTAAGTTCATTAACATGCAAGGCATTAAGGCTATCATTTTTAACGATTTCTAAGATTATCTATTATCTCCCGATCTCAAGACTATCCTAGCTATGCATGATGAGATCTAAACTAAACCCCCTCTCCCGAGTTAGATTTAGACACAAGCATCATTCAATTCATGGTCGGTAAATTGAAAGCATTAAAGAAACATCATGCATAAATGAAATCATAGCAAGAATCCATAAATTAATTCATAATTGCCCAAAGGGCTACATCAATCCCTAAGATAAAGAACCTAGCTACTCATACAACGCATTACGATATAAGCTAAGTCTAAAACAACTATTGAAAACAACTAAAGTAAAGGGGAAAGAAGATTAAATGCTAAGTTTGCACGTTCTCGTCAAAATCTCCATGAGCAAAGTCTTGAATCCTGCTCCTCTCCACTTGCTTCAGCTTCCACAGAAGGTTTTTAGTCGAGATTTAGGCTAAAATTGCATCAAAAGAAGTCCCCTTTTTCAGCCCTAATCGCATTCTATTTATAAGAAATATGTCGACAGCGTCGCGACGCTGTCCCAAAATCCAGCATTCTGTTTAGGAAAATATCGATAGGGTCGAGACGCTCTTGTCACAGCGTCTCAACGCTGTGACCTCTGCCGCCCAAATTAAAGAAGGAAAAATTTCAGCGTCGAGACGCCCAGAATCGAGGGTTTCGACGCTGGCTCACAGATTACCCTAATCACCAAGCTTCCACTTCGATTCAACTTCGTTTCTTTGGCCCCTATTCACGTCCCGAACACCCGATCATTCCCATTTTCTCAATTTAGCTCCAATACATATTTCCTACAAATAAAACACTCAAATGCATAAATTTGACCAATTTAATATCAAAGACTAACTAAATTAATTAGGGAAAAATAGCTTGCTACGCTCGCTATCAATCAACAAGATAATAAGTGACTTATTCACTTATTGATTATAGGATTTCTTTATTATAATAGAATTATATAATTAATTTAAATTAATCATAATATTGATTATAATTATAATTTTAATTAAAGAATATTAAAATATATTTTAATAAACAATATATAAGAAAAAGAGAGAAAAAGATGATAGGTTCATAATAAATGTTAATAAAAAAAATGTCCAAAAATGTTTTATAATTATGGTATATTAATTCTAAGAAATAATTAATGGATTATAAATAATCAATAATTATAATTACTGAAAAATAATTTTTTATACCACGTTAATTTAAGTAATTTTAATTTACTAATTAATTATATTTTAGATATTGTTAACTAATTAATTATAATTTTAGTAGATATGTAATTGATAATATAGTGATTTTTATGCTTGTTCGTGAAATTAATCGTGAACATATTATTTTGATACGTTGTCTACTAAATTAATCAAAATTATTTTCAACAACTAAAAATAAATTAATTGATAATGAAAAAAAAATAATTTTAAAAACTAATTATAATTATCAAAAATAAAAAATATATAAAAATTTTAAAAACTAATTATAATTATTTACAAACTATTAATAAATAAGAATAAAGAAGAGAGAAAGAGTGTCTGGGTATAAAGAAAAGGAAAAAACTTGGCTGCATACCGATTGTTGAATGAGAAATTTTGGCCAATCACAAATTGCCACGTCATTATTTAAAATTAATGACAAAATTATAAGTAATTAAATTTGGGGTCAATTATAAATTGACATGTGTTCCAAAATTAATTTGAAGACAAAGTTAGCCAATTATAAATTTTTAGAGCCAAATGTCCATTTGATCAATTAATTAAAAATAAATAATTTTGATCAAATTAATTAATTTGACCAATTAATTAAAAAATAATAATTAATTGAATCAAATTTGGTCTTTTAACATTTAGGTCATATGGTTTTTGGGTCAAGTATAAACCAAACCCAGACCAAATAGTTGAACCCAAGACCAATAAAGCCCAAGTCCAAGTTGTCAGACCCAAAAGTCACCAAGACCCATCCATGGAGAACTCTATAAATAGAAGGGTTCTCCTCCATTTCAAGGGTTCAAAATTTTTAAAGCTCTCAACCAGAACCAGAGAATTCAGAGAGACTCCACCAAGACTGAAGACTCCTTGAAGTCCATAAGTCCATAAGTTCTTAAGTGTTGAACGCTTCTTGAAGACTGAAGACTGAAGACTTCCTAAAATCCATAAGTTCCTAAGTGTTGAACACTCATGAAGACCAAATACTCTTCAAAACTTCAACACTCCTTGAAGACCAAAGACTCTTCAAGACTCCAAGGCTTCAAGACTTTAAGACTCCAAGACTTCAAGATTTCAAGACCCCAATACTTCTTGAAGACTGAAGACCCTATAAGATTGGAAGACTTCAACAATCCTTGAAGACCAAAGACTCTTCTAGACTCCCGAAGGAGCGTAAATCACTCGAGCGAAAGCGATTATGATCTTAGGCGTTTAATTTACATCAATTTCTCAAACAAAAAAGCATGCTCAAAATACACAAAACAAAGGAAGAACAACTAACCTCTTGAAGCTCGAATCCAACGATTCCTTTGCTTGTTTTCCATCAAGATCACTACTTGGGCTACCACCGAGATCTTCCCCACTATTCTCCGGCCTTAGAATGAGCTTGTGGGAACCTAACGGTGATGAATTAAAGGGAATAGAATATGAGTTTTAGAGCTTGAGACCCACGGTTTTTGTGAGAGAAGTGTGAGCAATTTCAATTTGAAATCTCTATACGATTGTCCAGCCCCTCCCATCTTTCAATTCCCTTCATTTTAAAGATGAGAGCATGCAAATTCTAACCTCCACAAGAAAACACCTTGAGAGAAATTTGGATTACTCATATGAGTAGGTGTCATCATGTGTGAATTTTCCTTTAGTGTTTATGAAAGAAAAATTGAAATTGAAAAATCAATTTCCTATTTTTCTTTTAATTAATTCCAAAATTAATTCAAATATTTAATTAAACAATTTAATTAATTACATATATTTTATTTAATATCTTAATATCAAATTAAATAATATACCAATCCCGACTTTTCTCAAACCCCGGTTTTCCGAATATGAATCACTATTTAAATTCAAACCAAAACATGTATCTTATACATATTCTAATATTTAAATGTTTTAAACTCTCTCTATGAAACGACCCGACTTCTAAAGAACCTATTCGGAACCGTTACCACATGCAAGATATGGAGGCCTTTCTAAATAAAACATTTTTAAACATAAACTCAAATTTAAGCAAAATCTCAAATCAAAACTTTTATTCGGGATCCCTAATTTTAAAGACAAAAAAAAAAAAACATTCTCAAACAACTTTAAAACTAAAGTCAAACATAGCCTCTAACCAATTCAAAAAAGTTCAAAAACTGAAATAATGAAAAACATAGTTCATAAAGCGGAAGGAAAACATGAAATCCATGAGTCCTAGTCTCCCATGACTGCCTAACAGTTCTCATCATCCGCCTTTTACATGCCCTTGCTTTTACCTGAAAAAGACATTTACGGAAAGAATGAGTATTTTAAATACTCAGTAAGTGACCCTACTGTTGAGATTGGGTCACGCTTATACATGTTCCTAAAATTAATAACAATCATATTATGGTGGCTCTAAATTATTCTTAACCTTATTAATTACTGGGATATGAATCAATTTTATGTGTCGCCTATGGAGGGACGCCAATTCCACGAACCTCGACTCTAGGTATATCAATTTCATATCCCTAGGTCCTGTGTAGGCAACTCTTAAAGTACATCAATTTCATGTACATTTTCAAAATTTAAGAAACTCAAAGTTCATTTAATCTCATCCATATTACGAAATTTTCGAGAAACCACCAACTCAGTAAATTGCAAAACTCAATATTTGCAAACATTCATAGTAAATTTCAGACTTAATTAATCTCATACTTTAACAATTTTACATAAACATATACATATTCAAACAACTCATGGAACACGTGAAATTTGGAAAAATCAAATCTACGCTCCCAATTCAAAACTTCAACAGTAAAGTCACTTACCTTGACTTATAACTCCTTAATTTAAAACTCCAATTTAATTCTAGCAAAGCCGATCTCGGCCTTAATTGACTAAGCGATTCCTACACCAAAAACAATCCCATAACTCACCCCAATAATCCTACTAATTTTTCTCACTGACGGGACGAGCTGTCGGGACTTGTGTCAAATAAATTTATATTCCACGACACTATAACTATTTTGTAGAAATAGTGGTCGGGGTCGAACACAGGGAAGAAGATTCTAGTAGATGCAGAGATTTTGTGTTTATGCGAACAGGGGGTTTTGGAAAACAGGATGCAAAGAAATAAAACACGAGATGTAAAGGAAACAAAATAAAGCATACAATAGCGAAAAATAAGATGAAAATCAATATCATAAAAGGGATCGCTGGATTGGGAATTCTTATGCCTGAATGGTATTTCACTTGGCTTCCTAGTTTTCTCTAAAGATTATTCTATGCCGATTTTATTAGTCTGGTTGACTTCTTGGTTACTCGGAGGATCCCCTACACTAACCTGTTGGTGCGGCAGAGGCTGAAATGATGGATATGTTAGTAAAGATGATAGATAATGAAATAAGAATAATTCAGCCAACCTTAGTGCAAGTATACACTGTCGCACGTAGTAATAAAAACCTTAGAAGTATTCCAAGGGTATCGATCCCACGAGGACTAAATTGGAAACACAGATTTGAAGAAGAAACTACTTAAAGATTGCTTAAAATAGGTAACCAAAGAAATAATGGATGATTGATTTTTGGGAAATTAAACAAAACAAATAAGTAAAGAAATAACAATGATAAATAAAATGAGGTGGTCAATATAGTTTCATCCCAAAGACAAATAACTCTAATAATAGATTATTCAACTTAAGCCTATTCAATGCATTGGGTCAGATTTAACTTCTATTTGGCCTTGCTCCCAAGAATCGTTAGAAGGCTAAGCGAGTATCGTTATGCACATTTCTGTGACTCGACTCCTACATAGATAATTCACGAATGCAATCTATAACCCTATAGTTGTTATAGGGTGCCTTAGGCAGCTTGCCTTATAACACCGAATACACTCTTTCGAGCCCTTTCTCCTATGGCTTTATGAGAACCGATATCCTTCGTCCCTTTCGAGATCTAACTCACATGGCATGCAAAGTCTAAGTGATCAATTTAAACTCAGCAAGATCAGAATGATAATCAATAAAGAAAGACATGCATTGAATAAAACTTAAGCAAATAAACACTTTCAAGCTATTGAACCATAAGAGAATTCATCATGTTGAACCCCTCAATGGAATTTAGCTAAGCATGGTGGGATAAAGTGCAAATGAACAACTTTCCATTGAAATAAAATATAAAGAATACAAATGAATGAAAAGTGACAAGTGCTAGAAATAATGGCAGTAGCTAAATACTAGAGTTTTTTCTCTTATCCAATCCTTCTATAGTTCGCTCGACACTCTACTCTCCTTTACAATGGGAATAGGGTGAAAATCCCTACAAACTCTAAGGTTTGATGTCTAACTAAGGTTAGAATTCAATCTTCTAAGAAGGACCTCGGGCATCCCTACTCATGGGTGTCTACTAGGGTTCTGTCACCACCATCTTCTTCCCAGTGAGTTCTGCTTGAATTTCTCTTCGAATCACGAGCTTATATAGTGTGGGGAGTAGTTGAGAAGCCATGAAATAGGTGCTGGTAGGTAACCCAGTCATTTTCGGGGTCAAAACGGCCGGTTAGGTGCGCAAAAGTCTCGTTCAAAACGACCCGCGACGGACTCGGAACGACCTCTGTTTTTCCAGAAATGCAGTCGCATTTGATTTTAGCCTTCCCAGAAATGCGGTCGCATTTCTGGGCAATTTCCAGCTTTCCTCTGTTTTCCTACACAACACCAAATTGGGTCAAATTCATATCAAATTGAGTCCTTTTAAGCACAAAAAAGCATAATTTGACAAATGTGACTCTCAACTCCCTAATTCAACAACTTTAACATATTTTGAGCTCGGGAATAGTAAAATTGATCTAAACATGCAACTTTTGACAAGGAAATGAGCTAAATATAAGGGTAAAATAGGTATATTTTTTACCCTTATCACCTGTGCTTAATTAACCCGTTAACTCAGAACCCTGTGAAGGAGTGTACAATACACATGCGGAAGCAATTTGGATCTAAACACTCAAATTTCCTTTAATTTTAGTTATGAAAACATGCATAAATGAAACCGAAAACAAAGTTTCGTGTTTACCAACCTTTTATGGACGAATTCTTCAATTCCGTGGATGATTTCTTTACACGAATCGATTGTAGACGACCACGAGAGTCTTCCCTACTAATCTCCGGCCTTAGAACGAGTTGTGGGACTCGAATTCGTGATGGATTTTTAGAGAGAGAGATACAAGAGTTTGAGAGAGAGAGTTTTTCCTTTGGAATTGAAAAACACAGCCAGCCCCATCTTTAGCTTTTGTTCTTCTATTTAAAGAAGAAGCTTGTGCTGTAAACTTCACCAAGAATTTACAGCAATTTGATTCCAACATGAGGTGTAGAATAGGTGTCTTAATTGTGTTATTCCATGAACTAAGTCATCAAAAAACCAGCAACATCCACCTCCTAAAATTGGAGATTTTTGCAAATTATAAATCAATTTCATAAATTGATTTCTTAAGAAAATTAATTCTAAATTAATTTTTAATTTTGATTAATTAATTAAATAAACTTAATTAATTAATTTAATTTAACATCAAATATTAAATCAAATATTTACACCTATTCCAATTGCTCTCCAAGCCCGATCTCATCGTTTATGAATCCTTATTCATAATATTTAAATATGTAACTTATACATAAAATATTTAAATCATATTCAAATATTTCACATTCTCTCAAATATGGTTTAAATTCAATTAAACCATCACTTTAAATATATCTAATATAGTTAACGACAATTCCCTAAATGGTTTTGAACATTTCAAATTCTCTCATCACTTTAGTTCTAAGGTTCATTCCGTATGAGCTAGTAGGGGAACCTCATGGACCTACAGGTCATGGGCTCCAACGATCTGAGATTAACTGATTAAACCCTTTTAATCCTAGTTAACCAACATTCGTTAACTACCAGGACACTCCACTATAGCCTGATAGTTGAACTTCCCTCACTGTAGATATATTTCTGTCCACCCGATATAACCATGATTAGTAAGTCAACCCTTCACAGGTTGTTCGTAACTAAAGCTGGGTCAAATGTCCGTTTTACCCCTGAAGTTACATCTTGATCCTTAAGTCTCTAGCTGAGTCCCTAATGAACAATTGGTTTGTGGTCCCACCACTAAACCTAAAACCTCTCGGGCCAATGAGAGGGAGGGATCCTTTTGTTCACGTTCTGGAGTCAGTCACTTAAGGGAACAACATCTCTACCATCCCTAATATGGGTAGGAGTGAATTCCATTTTGCAAGACTATGTCCCTAGCTATCTATCCGTTCTTATCCCTGAAATGGGGGGTTTATTGAGTAGGCGATGTTGAGCCACTCTCACTCATGCAGATCTAAGGATAAGCCCGAATAAACAGGAGTTCATAGTTAGCTCAGGATTAAGATCGAGTTACCTAGGTCATCGCATTGAAATAGTCAGTCTTGACAGTAAACGGCGTTAAAAAGCAAGAGTGACTGACGGAAGAGATTGTCGCGGTCTCTTGTCAAATAAATTTATAATCCACGATTCCTAAAGCTAACTTGTAGCAGTAGTGGTCGGGGTCGATCACAGGGAACAATCGGTTTATTTCTAAATTCTTTTGTGTTTTTGATGTAACCAAAAAGGAGGGTTTTATAGATAAAGATTAAGACATAAAGTAAAGACGGGAAAATAAATAAGGAAAATTAAATACAAGGAAAGTAAAGGCAGGGTTAGTTGATCTTACCACGAGGATCACTGTAATCGGGGTTCAACTCGGTGTTAAGTTTGATTAATTTCATTCATCGATTATCAATTGATTTTAATTAACTATCTAAGTTCGGCGTACTTCGGCAACAAACCGAGAGCTATGATCCAACTATCACAAACATGCAAACGCTAAGTTTGATTCTAATTTAAATTAATTAATTGGCCTATTAACTAATCTAAACCGCATTGGGATCTAGGCGAATTAATTCACATGCAACGGGCAACAAACCACAATTACAATTGATTAAATCATTTAGTTCAAGGGACGCATGCGTAATATCATAACGTTAGCCTATTTGCTACTTAGATTTAGCAAGTAAATTTAGACAGGGCGCAGTCAAGGTTGTCAATCTTTCCTACCACAATCTAAACTTGTATGCAAAGAACTAAAATCACAAAGACAATTAACTAAGTAATGAAGAATGGAAATCTCATAAAATTGAATCAAACTTACAAATCAAGGTCCCGATTACAACGATCCGAGCTTAGTTGGCCATAGACAAGCACCTCCAAGCTCGAGGCTCGATCAACCGACCCATGAACTAAGAAAACTTAAAAGAACTTTTGAAACTAGAGAGAAAAGTGGCTACAAAATTGAAGTGAGGGATGATTTTAGGGATGATGGGATTCAAGGGATGATTCTAAACCTACACCAAAGGCCTCTATTTATAGAGTTTCTTGGCCTTCAATTCGTGGTAGAATGGTGCTGAATTGGGTCTTCAAACATGGAAAAATTCCAGCCAAATTTGGAAAATTTCAATTCTGGAAAACTGCCTAGCGTCTCGACACTGTGGAGAGCGTCTCGACGCTGTCCCCTTCAATTTTGGAAAATATTTCTTGGATCGCCCTAGCGTCGCGACGCTGTGGCAAGCGTCTCGACTCTAGTGACGAGCGTCTCGACGCTACGACGGCTCCAGGGGCAAAATGGTCATTTTACGCTCCGGTTTCGCTCGTTTTAGCCCCGAATTGCTTCCAAAGCTCCGGTGAGGACCTATAGACATATTATACTCATTTTAAAGCATTTTTCGCAAGGAATTCAACTAAGATAAGCAAATTGGGAGATTCTAAGTGTATAACAAATTTGATCGATCAGTGACTTATTTCTCGATCCTGGTCTTATGCAAACTCATTTGCACAGGACGCCCCCACTCGCATGTCTATACATGAACGATCCAGGATCACGTCGTTTGTACTAAAAAAAGTGGGCCGCGTCTCATAGTTTTCCTAGAATTAAGGTACCCAGCCTTATCCCTATACTATAGACCATTTAGGCTATTACTTGAACTTGATCCATATTTATGTTACAACATATAGTTCAAGTACTCATGTCATAGCCAAGGATACTAGTTTATTGGATTTGGGTTATTTAACGTGCAATTCACTCATTTAATAACTTGAGTGAATAATAATTCCATAACGACTTTATCGAACAAGTATATAACTATTTGTTCCATTCACTATCTACGAGTTTTAGGGCACCAACCCCAACACCATGCAATTAACATGATTAATTAAATTAACATTATCGATCGCCGCCCCTCATGCATAAAGTAGCAAGCATCCGAAACCTCGCAATGACTACTGAATTATGTCTAACTAGCCTAAAATAAGTAATCCGAAACCTCGCAACTACCTACTCAAACTAGCCGCTTTAGGTTCATGGGCCCGAAATTGTATTAATTAAACATAAATTTAATTTAAATCTAATTAACACAACCCTTAGCATGTATCCTAGGCCTATCAAGGGTTGTCACTCCGTAGAGATTGTCTTGCCTCAGCCTAGTGGCTATCTAAAAATAACTAATAGAATATACAAATAGAAATCTCCTAGGGTCGTCAAGCCTAAGAAACTAACCTCATGCATTGGTTTAAACGAGATTACATGCAAAACTCAATAAGAATACAACAAGAACATAACATAAATACTAGAAAACTCAGCCAAGATTCAATAACATTCAGAGCATAGTTCCAATCCAACGATACAAAAGTGTTTAGCTACTCATAAACGAAGAAAAACCATAAACAAATACAAAAAGAATGCATAAAATATGACCAAGAAAGGTCTTTACAGAAGCTAGAAAGGAAAAGAAACGAAACTAATCGAAAAAGGGCCAAAATTCTAACCTAACAGCGGACTAAACCGAAGCCCTATATTTATAGAAAACATCGCAGCGTCTCGACGCCATCCCTATTTTGAGCCTTGCTGCCTTTTTTCTCGATTTTGTCTCGTTAATTCTCGGTACGAGGCTTCAACTTTCGATTCTTGGTGTCGTTCTTCAGGCCCGCGTCAATACACTTGGGTCTTTTCACCTCCTCGCCGTCCAAGAACATCGAGATGGCTCCAAAACTCCATAATTGGCCCGAATTAGCACCAATTTACCGTGGTTGGCTCCCTACATCGCCTAAGCTCAAAGAATATGTAAGTAAGACAAGTAAAGCATAAAATTCCCCTAACAAGCTTAGATTAGAGGTGATAAAATAGGACTAATTTGGTCCTATCACTCACATATCTTAATAACCAAGATGGCCAAAACAAGATCGAGGCTTACCCAAAACTCCAATTAGTGGCTGGACAGTAGTATAAAATAGCGAAAATCTGCGAGTTCAAAGCCAAAATCTAGTGGGCAACGCTGAAATAAATTCAAGCACATATGGGTAATTTCCAAGAACCAAATTAAACTTTAACGGAGGCTAAATCAAGAAGAAACTTACCCAAAAATAGCCTCCTAACGCTGCTGGTCGGGATAAAAAGAATGCTCAAATTAAACCTGACGATTAAGCCCCCAAACGCTATGGGTACCTTGAAAAAGAGAGCTAACATCAATGGGTATTCGATTAAATGCAGTAAACAACCAATACAACCTTCAATCCAACTTACCAAATGACAAAAACGCTTAAAAACCCGTTGAAAACGCCCCAAATATGCTGTTGTCTGCGACCCATTGCACCACTCGCTGGAGAAACGCAAAAAACCAGCCACTTACGCCTCTAAATTCGCCAAAAAAACACCTAAAATAATCAGCAACCAACTGAGATTGAGAGGGAGAGATTGAGAGAAGAAATGGGGAAAAAACGGGAAGAAAACCCACCACTGACGCGTCTATGCCCTCCCTCGGGTTCGCCAGAAACACGTCACCGCTGACGCCACTGGTGCCGCAGATGAAGGCTGGACGGAGACTGGCCGGCAACGAGATGAACACACGAAGGAAGGAAGAGTTGGCCAGAGTTGAAGGGGAGGGGCGACACAATCGTGAAGGAGAAGAGAAGGAAGAGATGGGGAAAAAACTTGATGGCTTGGCTGATGGCTCCTCCTAGGGCTGCGTGCACCTCTTTAAATGACTAAAACATTAGGGTTTGGCTTGACTTAAATAACAACATATTTACGAAACTGCCACCCTAGTTTTAAAAATAAAACCCCACCTATTTCCATCCATTTAAATCACATTCTTAACTCCAAATTCTCGAAATTAAGCCAAATTAACTCAAAATTAGAGAATTTAAAATTTACCTTAAATTACCGATGTTAAACTCTAATTATAGTTTAATTCATAATTAAACTATTACGTCAATAATATCACATATAATTGACATTAACTCCCTAATTCGAATTTGAACGATTCAAATTCTTTCATCACATTGTTATAAGGTTTATTTCGTATGAGCTAGCAGGGGGACCTAATGGACCACAGATCATGGATTCCAACGATCCGAGATTAATCGGCTAAACTCATTAACCTAGTTAACCAACATTCGTTAACTATCAGGACACTCCACTATAGCTTAGTAGTTACACTCCCCTCACTGTAGATATATTTTTGTCCTCTCGATATAACCATAATCAGTAAGTCGACCTTTCACAGGTTGTTTGTAACTACAGTCGGGTCAAATGTTCGTTTTACCCGTGAAGTTACATCTTGTTCCTTAAGTCCCATTGATCCTCTAATGAACAATGTGTTTATGATCCACCCATTAAACAAAAATTTCTCTCAGGCCAAGAGAGGACGACGCGCCTTTGTTCAAGACTCGGAGTCAGCACTTAAGGGAACAACCTCTACTATCACTACAGACGGGTAGAAGTGAATTCCATCTTGCAAGACTATGTCTCCAACTATCTACTTGGTCTTATCCCCAAAATGGTAGGTTTATTGAGTCGGCGATGATAGGCCACTCTCACCCATGCAAATCAAAGGATAATCCCGAATAAATAGGAGTTCATAATTAGCTTAGGATTAGGATCGAGTTACCTAGGTCATCGCATGAAATAGTCAGTTTCAACAGTAGACAGCGTTATAAAGTGTAAGTGACTTGTTCCGCGGTCCGGTCTTATGCAAACTCATTGCATAGGACGCCCCCATTCACATGTCTCCACATGAACGATTCAGGATCACATCGTTTGTATAAATACAAAGTGGTGCAGAATTAAACAACCATTCAATAACCACTTATTGAAAAACCTCAATAACGCTTTATTGATTATAATTAACTTTGTTACATTTACTATCTACAAGTTTTAAGACATAAAACCCAACAACTCCAAGACTCTAAGACTTCAAAAGTTTCAAGAATCAATTGAAGCTTCAGACTCGAGAACAAGCGCTCCAGCCCTCGAGTGAAACACATTCACGCACAAGAGAGAGAATCAGAGAATCAAAGTTAGAGATTGTACACCCACACGCATACAAACATCAATACAAATACTGTAGGGAACGGGGTCCCGACGCAGCGGAAGCGGTTTTAGAAATAATTCGCAATTGATTTAGAATCATGAAATATCAATACACTAGCAACATACATACATTCATAATTTAATGAATATCTAGATTAAGCATGCCGAAAATCTATAGAATCTAATTATAATTTACATATAGTGACAAGTTACTTACTCTCGTGGACGACTCAGATTAAATTCAACAACTGCTTGAGAAATAATCACGAACATCTTGGAACACAACCACAAGGAAACACTGATATTCTCTAGGGAATTTGAGGCGAAGGCAGTGAGAACCTTATGCTTGATTTTAGGGAGAATTCTATGAATTCAGAGAGAATGAATTGAATGGAATGAATTAACTGGGAGGCATTCTATGGCTTATATAGTGTCATATCCCTTTCCTATACATAATAGGTTAGAGACATATTTAATTAATTATTAATTAATTACTTTTCCCAGTTGTAATAGGATTGGAATTTATTTAATTAAATAATTATTTAAATCATTTCATTTAAACCATATTTAAATGAATATTTCTAGTTTTAATATGAATCTAATTCATATTAATATTTGAACTCATTCAAATATTTAATTAATTTTGAATCATATCCAAAATTAATTATAATGTATCATTATACATTATATTATCTCTCTTATTAATCAAGACTTAATTTCCTCAATTACCCTTTACGAGCTACCAGTGGGACCTAATGGACCTATAGATCAGAAGCTCCAACGATATGAGATTAATTGGCTAAACTCATTAATCAAATTAATCAATGTTCGTTAACTGTGGGTACACTCCACCATGGACCCACAACTGCACTCTTCTCACTGCAGAATATTTCTGTGTCCACAGATATAGACCAATAACAACAAGTTAGTCCTTCACGAGTGTTTGTAACACCAGTTGGGTCAAATTACCGTTTTACCCCTAAGTTACCTCTATGTCCTTAAGTACCAGTGCTCCTCTAATGAACAACCTGTTTATGGTCCGACCACTAAATAGAAACCCCTCTCGTGCCAGTGAGAGAGTAGGACCCTTTGTTCAAGACTTGGAGACACCACTTAAGGGAACACTCATCTACTTATCCTGAAGTCGAGAAAGAGTGAATTCCATCTTGTGTGATTATGTTCCTAGCCACCCACTCGGTCTTGTCCCCAAAATGGTAGGCTTATTGAGTCGGCGATCTGGCCATTCTCACCCATACAAATCAAAGGACAATCCCTCGCGAACAGGAGTTCATAATACACTCAGGATTGAGACTAAGTTGCCTAGGTTATCCTAGTGAAATAGAAATCTTACTAGTCAACGAAGTTACATCTAGCGGTTACTATTTCACGGTCCGATCTTATGCAAACTCATTGCATAGGATACCCCCACTCGCGTCCTACACGAACGCGTTGGATCATTGCGTTTGTATCAAATACAAAGTTAGAGATTGTACACCCACACACATACAAACATCAATTCAAATACATATTTATTCCACGTGTCTCATTCTTTGAAGTTACGTGTGAACACCAGTATGTAGGGATCTCCCTACATACCACCATTAAAATGTTGACAACTAGGAGAGATAAAAAAAAAATATTTTATCATTTTCTCCCTTCCTCTTTCTTAGTTGTCAGGATTTTAATAGGGTCCCTACATACCAATATGCAACCAAGTTTTGTTCTAAAGAAAACTCACACTTTTTGAAAGGTATAGAAAACCTCTCACCATGGGAATAAGTGATACCTGAGAATCACTTATTCTCATACCCAAGCTTGCAAATCTTGTTTCAAATAAAGAGATTTATTACCCTTGTACATTCCCACCCTCATTGCCCTCCATCCAAACTGAAGGATTTGGAATTCCCCAATTCCGTTAAAGCGGAAGCGTAATTGGGACCGATTCGTAGTTAATTTTGTTTATCCAAAAATACCATTACATTGGCAAAAAAACATAGAACAAATTCTATACAAACTTAAGGCTAAGCATACAAAAATTATTAGATCTAAATCTAAAGGGGAGAAGAAAATATACCATCGTTGTCGTCTCTGAAATATCAAGAACGCCTTTCTTGATTTCATAGGGACCAAACGTCAACAATTGGGACACCACCAATTGATCTTCCCCGCTATGACTCTAAGATTAGGAACGTAGTTGTGGGACTACCTAATATTGAATGGGAAAAACTCTAGAGAGAAAATTCTCCCTAGAGTTCTTGGGTTGAGAGAATATGAGAGGGAGGCTAGAGAGAATGCAAGAGCGCATTCTTGTGGCCTTATGTTGTAGTACCTAAACCTTAGGTTTAATGTTCTATTTATAGGAGAAAGACCATGAATAAAATATTCATTTAAAACCAATTATTTCCATAACTGATTTAATTTTTTCCATAATTAATCAATTTCATAACCAATCAATTCCATAATTGATTAATCTTTTCCATAAATGATTGATCACTTCCATAAGTGATTAAATTATTTCCATAAATGATTAATTACTTCCATAAGTGATTAATCATTTCCATAATTGATTAATTCCCAATTAATTAATTCTTTAATTAATTAATCACCAATTAAATATCATATATTTAATTTCAGACCTTCTATTAGTTAATTAATTAATTACCCAATTAAGTATCATATATTTAATTTCAGGCCTTCAATTAATTAGTTCTGTAATATGAATCAAATTTATATTAAAATTTGAACTCCTTCAAATTCTCTTATATCCTATAAATTTAATATGAATCAAATTCATATCAATATTTGAACTTCTTCAAATATTTATTTCTCTCATAATAATAAAGTTTAATTTCAAATTAGACTTTATATTTTAATGTATCACTATACATTATATTAATTTGTATCTCATACAATTAACTTAATTCCCAATATGAATTTGAACTATTCAAATTCTCTCAATATATAATTGTTCCTAATTACTCTTTACGAGCTAGCAGGGGGACCTAATGAACCTACAGATTAAAAGCTCCAATGATATGAGGTTGACTGATTAAACTCATTAATCACGTTAACCAATATTCATTAACTGTGGGTCATTCCACTAAAGACCCACAGCTGAACTCTTCTCACTGTAGAACATTTTTGTGTCCATGGATATAGACCTATATCGGTAAGTCAATCCTTCACGAGTGTCCGTAATCACAGTTGGGTCAAATTACCGTTTTACCCCTGTGTTACATCTGTCTCCTTAAGTACTAGTGCTCCTCTAATGAACAACTTGTTTATGGTCCAACCATTAAACAGAAAGTCCCTCTCGGGCCAGTGAGAGGGCGAGATCCCTTTGTTCAAGTCCCGGAGTCACCACTTAAGGGAACACTCATCTACTTCTCCTAGAAGTGGGAAGGAGTGAATTCCTTCTTGTGTCGTCATGTCCCCAGCCTCCCACAAGGTCTTGTCCCCCAAAAAGGAAGGCATATTGAGTCAGCGTATTGGCCACTCTCACCCATGCTAATCAAAGGACAATCCCTCATGAGAAGGAGTTCATGACACACTCAGGATTAAGACTGAGTTACCTAGGTCATCCTATTGAAACAGTAACCTAATTAGTTAACGGTGTTACAACGAATGGTTGACTATTTCGTGGTCCGGTCTTATGCAAACTCATTGCATAAGATACCCCCACTTGCATGTCTACTACATGGACACTTTGGATCAATACGTCTGCATCAAATACAAAGCGGATCGTATCACATAGTGTTACCAGGATAAGGTACCCAACCTTATACTTGTACTATAGACCTTTTAGGTTGTTACTTGAACATCGATCCCTGTATGTCCCCACATACTAGTTCAAATTACATACAAACAACCATGGATCTTATTTTATTGGATTTGGGTCAAATTGTGCAATATTTAACAATAACACTTTATTGTAGAAACTCAATAACACTTTATTGAAATAAGTATACAATTTGTTTACATTCACTATCTATGAGTTTTAGGGCATAAAACCCAACACAAACGATCCCTAATAGCTTATATACTCCATTGGATAACAATTTTATTTTTTTATTTTTTTATTTGAAAAATTATATGTTTGCCTTTCTCACCATTTCTTTTGTATATTTTTCACATTTCTTAAAAACACATTTGAATTCTATACTAAATTTTAAAAACAAAAACAAGTATTTTAAAACTACTCTTATCCATTTTTAAAATTTGACTTCGATTTTGAAAACGTTTTTAAAAAGGAAGATTATATATATATAGACTGTGGACATTGTGTTTATAAAGCTTAGTTTTAGAACAAAAACTAATAGGATGGTTATCAAATGGGGCCTTACAAATCCACACCGGCCAAGAAATTAATAATTAAGAAGTGTTGGCGAGTGCCGAATGCAAATACCACAAGTGCACGGGCCGCAAGTAATATAAAACGGAAATATTTCGAGTATCGAATCCACAGGGAGGCGAAGCGAAATTTAAGCAAAGCAAAAATTCCTTGAACACTAAAAATACTTGGGCGAAATAATATTTAGGGACCAAACCATGAAATAAAAAGAATTTCAAAATTAAAGCGATTAAGGAAATCAAATTGATCAATCAAGAAATAAAAAAAAATGGAGAAAGAGTTTGGAGTGAGAAGCGGGGTCTTGAAAATCAATTAATAGCTAAATAATTATTACAATTAACCTATCTCATTGCCCAACTAATTATACTCCTAGAATCTCCCTTAATCACATAGGATCTCCTGTCGGTTTCCCCTAATTCTAATTAATCCATTTTAACAACCTAAGTGTCCTTAGCGCCACTAAAAATCGTTAATTATTACTCTCTTATTCATTTTAGGAATATAAGTTTAATCAACTAATCACGTTGTCACGACGGGCAATTAAACTAGTTGCATGGATTATGATCTATCCTAATTTCTCTCCGTCGAGTTTCCATTAAGAATCGAATTACTAAACAATTGGCCAGATCGCATACAGCATTACGAGCATCCATACAAATAATTAGTAAAAGAGCGCAAGAGAAAGACAATTATAATAACATTTAACTATATATTTTCATTTCAAGACTCCAAATTGGGGTTTAGCTATACATGGCTATAATATCCACAAGATATATATACAATGGAAAACATAAATATGAGCAAAATAAAAGGAAAGGAAATGAGCGTCGAAGACCCCGTCGCTAGCGCTTGGAGTCCCTCCGAGCACGCCTTGAGCCTTCTGGAATGCTCTCCAAAAGCTCCCCAAAATTTTCCCACTACTAACTCTCAAAAGGCTAGAAAGCCTTGAGAGAATGCTCAAAACGAGCCAAGGAAGGAAAGGAATGGAAGGAATGAGAAATGATTGATGAGAAAAATGGGCACCAAGGGAGGCTATATGTAGGCCCGGATTTGGGACAGCGTCGCGACGCTATCGGCACAGCGTCGCGAAGCTGTGACGTCACCCGTCTTGCTCGCCAAGAAATATGACAGCGTCTCGACACTGTGCGGTTTTCAGACCAGTCCACGTGGATTTGGGCTTGAATCTTGGGCCAACTTAATTCTTTTTGGATTTTCTTCACATGGTTGACTTCTTGGGCTCCCCCTTTGACCCATGCTTGGATATTTGGGTTGGAATGCTCATCTTTGGGTCTTTTTCCACCAAAAATCCATAAAATGCTCCTTAGGACAAAATAATGAATTAAATTAGAATTTTTCAATAAAAACACAATTAAAGCACTAAAAAGCTTAATATTTTAGAACTAAGATAGCGACATTTCTGTCTGCTATCAAGAAGCTAGCATAATGAACCAACAAAGGACTTCAAACTACATTTTATTTAAACATTTTAATTGCTTTCCATTTTTACCATTCTAATAATGAAGTAAGGCTACTTCAGTCTTTTTCTAGGGAGACGATGATGACTCAAATTAGGGTTCTTTATATTAGTTTTTTTTCCTCCTCCTCCCTTTATTCTTGTCCTATGGTCTCTATTGGTTAGTTGGGGCATAAAATTGACTATTTAGAGCTTAAGTTATTTCCATGTAATAGACACACTGAATTTGAATAAAATCTAAATGAACTACACTTGAGAACCATGAGCCTCATTAATTTGCAATTCTCGGGTTATACATCCTAGAATATTAAGTATGATGATGGTAATCCATCGTTTAACTCTTCTTTGAGACGAACATCGAATTGATTTGGGGTTTGAGAGCTTGACCAGTTAGGAGTTCTCCTTTAGTGGAAGGGTCCTTATTTGCACTTCCGATCCCTAGGGCTTCATATCACTAGCTAGGGGAAATCGATATGGAAGACAAAAGAAAAGCTAGCCAATCACTTGAAGGAAGTAGCATGACAACAAGACATTTGATCTATTCAAAGTCTTACCAAATGAAAAGTCAACATTTTGAAAGACTACATTTGATGCTTCAAAGAAGTTAAATTTAAAGTGCTTTTGCCAAGTCGCACTTCATCAAAGTTAAGGAGAAGTGAGGAAGAAAATCAATCTTCCTACGAGAATCATCCAACTTTGGCCGAGCTAGAGGCCTAATTTTAGCATATTTTAGTGCTTGTTATTAATAGCATGATTATTCATAGAAGATAGCATAATTACCTTTTTTGTGTTTGTGGAATAGTTGAGATACATTAACCATTAAATTATACTCGGATCAAAATATCCTTAGGCCTCTTAAAAAAAAAGTACAAATGCCTTAACCATTAAATAAAAATATCTTTACATCATCATAATTACCTCTGTTTGAGTTATAAGAAATGAATATTCATGAAACAAAGAGAGTTTTGTATATCATTACTAAAATCTATCTCAAAACATCCATGAAACAAACGAGACATTTGTTATTTTTGAAGTAGACATCTTTACTCAGAAGTCTAAATTCTTTGACCATGTCTAGAAAGGTTTTTCAGTTTCCCATAACTCCCCTAATGTTGGCGTTAGGACCTAAACAACCTAAAACCTTGTAATCTTGTGGTAAAATTTCAATACAAATAACTTGATTACTTATTCTAGTAAATACTTTTGGTCTTTAAGATGCACTTAATTAGGAAGAAAATCTTGTTTTAAGGGATGTAATTTAGAGAGTAGTAATGTACCAATGTAATGTGATCTTAAACTAGATTTTAAACCACATACGTAATGTGTACCGAATGTGATCTTAGACTACGTATATATACATTAATGTAGCTTAAATGGTCTACATATATTGGCTAGATTAACATGATTAGTGAACTTATCGTATTAATACTAATTAGGTAAATAATAATCTACTTCTAAGAAAAGTAAGAGACAAAACTAGTCAAAGTGAGCATAACTCAGCGGTAATTGACATGTACCTTCGACCAAAAGGTTAGAGGTTCGAATCCCCCATCACCCATTGTTGTTGAACTAAAAAAAAAGATAAATAATAATAATAAAAAAAAAGACGAAACCAAACAATTTAAAATTTAGGAGGAAGGTGTAAATTAGAAAAAAGAAATTAAAATCTTGACCTCTTAATATAACTTTCTAAACCTAAGATGGGGGAATTAGAAGTTTGCACCTAATAATGTTAGCTCATACTTGTTTAATCATTAATCAATTATTTTTAATAAACTTAAAATTAAAATAACATTTATGTAATAAAATTAAAAATATTTTTGGAATCTTAATTAAAATAAAAAATGAAAAAGTTAGTTTTAAAATCTCTAGGTTTAATGATAGCTCATACTTATTTTATTCCATTATTTTTAATAAAACTAAAATAACAGTTATGCAATAAAATTAAAATTATTTTTGGAATCTTAATCAAAATGAAAAATGAAAAAGTGTTATAATACGTGAAGAACAATAAGAACGCTAAGAGAGAAATTGAGAGAGCAAAAGTAGGAAGAAAAGAGAGCAAATGATTCTCATTCAATTGTTGCTTTCAACCCTTCATACATCTCCCTACATACATCTCCCTATTTATACTAATACAATAGGGATGGTTACAACCTTAAAAGACCTAAAATAGGAGGGAGAGAGAATCTTATGCCTAGAGTTAAGGAGAGTCATGGGGAGAACCCTAAAATAGTGGGGTTGAATGTCCCAAAAATGGATATCTATTTATACATTTGCAGTGTATTTATAACACTCCCCCTTAGATATCCATTGTATAGGAAATATATGCCTCGTTAAAACCTTATTAGGAAAAACCCTAGTGAAGGAAAAATAGTACATTATATTTAAATACATTAACATCTGTCTCATTAAAAACCTCGTTAGGAAAACCTGATGCGCAAATTTGCTTACCGCAAGTGTACGGGCCAAGTTATAATATAGTGAAAATAATTTCGAATGTCGTCCTCTGGATTGAGTTTCTAATCAATTCAATTACCAAAAATATTCTTGTCCAATTTTATCTAGGGAATAAACTTGAGTGATAAAGAATGAAAAATTAAACACAAAACTAAAAGAATGACAAACAATTGATGGCAAAGGTCTTAGGGATTTGATTTCACCAATTGGGATTATGGATTAATTCATGGATTATTAACATGCTATGACTCATAAATCAAGGAAACTACAATCATAAATATCTCTCCCGAGCATACATAATCCTCTCACATGCAATTAACTCGATATCCCTATCTAAATTCATTAAATATGCAAGGCATTAAGGTTAGTACTTTTTACCGATTTCTAGAATTAACTATTATCTCCCGATCTCTAGCTAAATCCTAGTTATGCATAAAGATTTCTAAGCTAAATCCTCTCTCCCGAGTTAGATTCAAACACAAACATCAATCAATTTATGGCCGGTAAATTGAAAGCATTACAATCACAATATGCATAAATGTAATCAAGAGCGAAAATCCATGAAATCAATCCATAAAGTGCCTAGCGGCTACATCAATCCCTAAGATTAAAGACCTAGCTACTCATACAATGCATTACGATATAACTAATGTCTAAAACAGCCATTAAAACTACTAAAGTAAGGGAAAAAGAGAAATAAACGCTAAGTAGGCCGAGACCGCACGTCCCCGTCACGATCTCCACGAACAAAGTCTTCAATTCCGCTCTCCACCACTTGCTTCAGCTTCCAAAGAGGATTTTTCTCTGAGTTTTCGACCACAATTGTCCCAAAAGAAGTCCCTAAATCTGACCTAATTGCAAAATATTTATAGGCTGAAAAATCGTCACAGCATCGCGACGCTATAGGGGCAGCGTCGCAACGCTGTCGCAATACTGCAGATTCTGGAATGGAAAATCTCACAGCGTCGAGACGCTGTGACCTGCTGCCGCCTAATCAGAAATGGAATGTAGTAGCGTCGAGACGCCCTATAGCAAAGGTCTCGACTCTGGTCCTCGGCAAGGCCTGAATTGTGTGCTTCCAACTTCGATTTCCTTTGTTTCTTTAGCCTCTTTTTGCATCCCGAACATCCAATTAGCTCCAATTTCTCCATTTCGCTCCAAAACATATTTCCTACAAATAAGATATAAAAATGCATAATTTTGGCCCATAAAGTGTAAAAGACTAGCTTAATTAATTAGGGAAAAATAGCTAGATATGCTCGCTATCAAAACCCAGTGGGAAAAACCATAGTCAAGGGAAAAAGAGTGCAGTATATCTACTTCCCCCTCATGGAAACATCATTTGAGATCTCTGAGTCGTCGCATTCTAATGTTGTGCACCAACTTCTCAAAGGTTGCAGTAGGTAATGTCTTCGTAAATATATGTCTGTCAAGTTGTCTTTTGAAGAAATCTGTTGAACAATGATATCACCATTTTCTTCAAGATCGTGAGTGGAGAAGAACTTTGGTAAGATATGCTTCGTTCTATCTCCTTTAATGTATCCTCCTTTGATTTGGGCTATACATGTTGTATTGTCTTCATATAACGTTGTTGGACAATATTTGTTAGAGGACAATCCACATGTTTCACAAATGTGTTGAGCAATTGATCTTAGCCATACACATTCTCGACTAGCCTCATGAATCGTTAGGATCTCAGCATGGTTTGAGGAAGTAGTTGTTATTGTCTGCATCATAGATCGCCATGATATAGTTGTTCCTCCACATGTAAATAAATAACCTGTTTGAGATCTAGCTTTATGTGGGTCAGATAAATAACCTGCATCTGCATAACCAACTAGATCAAAGTTTGATTTATTAAAACAAAATAAACCCATATCAATTGTCCCTCAAAGATTACGGAGGATATCCTTAACTCCTTTCCAATGTCTTTTTGTTGGAGAAGAACTATATCTAGCTAATAAATTTACTGAAAATGTTATATCAGGTGCACCAACTGCACTAAGATATGGTACTTCTGGACCAAGAAGCTCACTTGTTTAACATCACTCATTGATTAAAATTATGCAACTATAAGTGCATGTAATTAAAGTGAGCATTTTTTTAATTTAAGCTTGTGCAACTACAGGTGTATTTGCCAAAGCGATCTTAGCTCAGCGGTAATTGGCATGTACTCTCGACCATGAGGTCAGAGGTTCGAATCCCCCCCACCCCCAAATGTTGATGTACTAAAAAAAAAAAAAAAAAAAAAAAAAAAAAACAGGTGTATTTAATCATGAGCAATTCTTGATATAAAATGATGAACTTTAGGTGCATTAAATCAAAATGAGCACCTTTTATGCACTTCGAGTGCATCAAATCAAAATTAGCTTTAGGAAGAATAATTAACTATTGAATATGTATTAAACATTCTAAGTCATTACAGAAATAATAAGGATATAAGCATACTATCATCGTTTCAATTATTTGGATAATGTAATTAACATAAATATCATTGTTAAATATAAAATCATAAACAATAAAAATGATTCAAATGTTAATATCATCATACATAAATATGATACTTACTAATCACATATAGTATGCATAATAACAAATAATATGCTAATATTGTATAGAACATATATTGTCAACGTTCAATATACAGTGTATATACGAGATATATATAATACATATACGCTATATATGTGAAACATACCGAAGACATTTGCAACTAATAATGCAAAGGAAAATGAACCCTACCTTCAACTAAACAAAACTGATAGAGACTCGTGCTGATAACGTGTTATAAAACGTGAAGAACAATAAGAATGATGAGAGAGAAATTGAGAGAGAAAAGGTATAGGGAGAAAAGAGAGCAAATGATTCTCATTCAATTGTTGCTTTCAACCCTTCATATACCTTCCTATTTATATTAATACAATAGGGATGGTTACAACCTTAAAACACCTAAAATAGGAAGGAGAGAGTGATAAGAATCATGGTGTTCCAAATGCCCACATTTTGAAGACACATTTGTTATTTTAAGTCATTAACTTTTGCTTGTAATTTTTGAACTTTTGGGCTTCCAAAATATGGTTTCAAAGTTAGAACTCAATTGTGGGGAGTTACTAAGTAGGCCAATTATGGTCATTAATAGTTGTAAGTTTTATTTTGGGGAATTGAAGGGTTGGGGGTTTCATTCACACAAAGGCTATAAAAAGCCACATTCTAGCATGTAAAACACAAATTGAGATGAATGAAATTTGATCTCTCATGTTTGAGACTTTTCTTAGAAATCCCTTTCTAAGTTTCTTGCAATTCTTGTGATAGATTCCATGTTGAGTCATTCAATCCAGCCTTGATCACGTTTGATTGTGGAATGACTCAATCTAGAACAAAATTTCCAATATTGCTTCTAAATCTTTGATCATAAGAGATATACGATTTCTAGCATTTTCTCTTGGTTGATTCTAATTTGTGTAACTAGGTGTTAATTTCTTTGATTCAAGAGTTCTTGCTCCACAAAAGCTTGGGTCTTTGGGCTGAGAATTAGGGTTGACTTATCATTTTGGTATCAGAGAATAGATTGCATCTTTGTGGCCTACTCTAGAATTGATTCTATCTTTCATTTCAATTGTTCATTGTTTTTTTTTTTCAAAGTATTATCCATTCTGTTCGTTTCTTCCATTTCATCAATTGTTATTCATCTTTTGATTCTAATCTCATTCTCATCTTTAAGATCACGTTGAGATCTTAAAAAAAAAAGCAAAAAAAAAAAAAAGAAAAAAAAATCCAGAAGTTGAGTTCTTGAATTGTTCATGCACATTTGTATTCAATCAGTTTCATATTGCACGAAATTGTTGAGCTTCATATCAGTTTCCAATTAAATCTTGTTGAGACTGTCCGAATTCCTAACTGCAGTATTTAATGCCTCTAATGCCTATTCAAACTCGTTGATAATGTCCAAATTTGAACGTTTCTTCTGAAGTGAAAAGTTAGATCTGCATGTTATCTTTCAAAGTTAAGAAGGACATTTACTCAAAATCCCAACGTAAAACAATCGTTTTTGGAATTCCATCTCAGTGTGCAATTTTACTCGAAATGTAATGCCCCAAGCCCAGGATACGGAATCCGGATTCGGCACCTAACGACCCCCGACATTCCCCTGTGACCTAGCCACACCACCATACCTGTCTGAAACTACTTCTAAGATTGAAGATTGTCCCCACAAACCAACACTGGGTCCTTTTAGCATGCTTTGTCCTCACTCACATGTTTCCAAGGAAAATTTCCTAGATGTCACCTAACATAGAACTTCTCCAAGCTAAGCACGCTTAACTTCAAAGTTCCTATGATTGAGCCACCAAAAAGGAAGGTGCACCTTGTTGGTATAGGTAGTATCTATCAATTCTTTTAAGCTTATCTTGACCATACTTTCATGTCCTCAGGATCCCTCTCATTTGGATGTGATCTCGGTTCATTCATGTATCCCTCCAATCCTCGGGCGTCACACGAAACATCCAACTTCGCTACATACTTTTTTATTTTTAGGTTTGAAGAACTTTGTGCTTAAAATTTGTTTCCTTTGCTTCATAAAGACTAATTCCATCATATTTTGGGCTTTCTCTTTATTTGTGTGGCATTTATCTCTGAATTTCGAAGAAGGCATCTTGTCTTTGTGTCCTTTGTTTGGTCCTTTTTTGTTTTCTTTGTTCTAGTTTGTTGTTGTTTCATAATTATCTTGTCTTAGTTGTTTTGTAAAGCTCACTATTACAAGAATTGCTTGAACCACATATTAGCCTAACCAATATCATCATTTAGCCACTTTCCCAAAGAGTCTACCTTTGTGTGTGATAAATACAAGTGTTTCGAAAAGAGATTTCTAAGAAAAGTCTCAAACATGAGAGATCAAATTTCATTCATCTTAATCTGTGTTTTACATGCTAGAATGTGGCTTTTTATAGCCTTTGTGTGAATGAAACCCCCAACCCTTCAATTCCCCAAAATAAAACTTATAACTATTAATGATCATAATTGGCCTACTTAGTAGCTCCCCACAATTGAGTTCTAACTTTGAAACCATATTTTGGAAGTCCAAAAGTTCAAAAATTACAAGTAAAAGTTGATGACTTAAAATAACAAATGTGTCTTCAAAATGTGGGCGTTTGGAATACTATGATTCTTGCCCTAAAAATGGATATCTATTTATACATTTACAGTGTATTTATAACAAAAAGTTAATTTTAAAATCTCTAGGTTTAATGATAGCTCATACTTGTTTTATTCCATTATTTTTAATAAAATTTAAATAACAGTTATGCAATAAAATTTAAATTATTTTTGGAATCTTAATCAAAATGAAAAATGAAAAAGTTAGTTTTAAAATCTCTATGTTTAATTTTCCAACTTGGGTAAGATTTAAAAAATGGTTTAGGAAATATAAATTATTATCAAATTACATTAAGAACTTAAAAACATGTTTATGTTTGTGAGATATTATTAATGAAATGTGAAAGAAAGTGATGTGTAAATTCAATTCTTCAAAAGGTTTCAAAATGTATTGAAATATCAAAATGAATTTGATGTTTCATTTAAAATTTTAACATATGGAAGTTAAATTTGTTGTTATAACTCAATTGAGTTATGTTTTACATATGTTTCAATTTTTGGAATTACTAAGTTGCTAGTCTATAAATAGTAACTTGTTTTTTTTCATTTGAATGATCTCATTCCATTTGAAGCATTCTTCTTTCTACTAGATTTGAGTAGTTCGAGGTTTCTGTTATACTAGAACTAGTTGTTGTATCTTGCTAAGACGATCACTGTAGTCTGCTTGCAACCTGTGTAGAGCGAAAATTGTCTTCAAGATGGTGCTTTGTAAGCGTGTACCGACTACTTATTGTCGATATTATTTTGCAACATTTGTTATATATACAATAGTGTCTATATTATTATTTACACTGTAATTGTTAGTATTTAGTTGAGGTGTAATCAGTTTTCTAGTGTTACTCCGTTCTTATATTGAGCATATTTCCAACAATGTTTTTTTAAAAAATATATGTTAAATACACCAAACGTGATGTATACGTAAAAGTTTGGGAAAAATACTTTTTTGGTCCTTGAGTTCTGAGGAATAGGTGCATTTGGTCCCTGAGTTTTCAAAATAGATCTTTTTAGTTCCTAAGTTTTCAAAATGGACCTTTTTAGTTCTTGAGTTTTAAGAAATAGCTTTAAAAGGTCCTTCATATTATTTTTCAAACTTTTTTAAATTAATATTTTTTTATTATTTTTAAATATTGAATGATTTTTTAAGTTAATTTTTTTAAAAAGTATTAATTTTAAAAAAATTGAAAAAATAATATAAGGGAACTTTTAAACCTATTTCTCAAAGCTAGGGACTAAAAAGATCTATTTTCAAAATTTAGGGATCTTTTAAACCTATTCCTCAAGACTCAGGGGCTAAAAAGGTCAATTTTGAAAACTCATTGACCAAATGCACATATTCCAAGTTTTCAAGTAACCTAGATAGTGTATGCATATGGTCGTTTGAGTCTTTTTCTATTAATATTGTTTATACAGTCTTTTTTTCTTTTTAATTTTTAAGCTTTAGTTCAACCCTTAATGTAACGACCCTACTTTTCAAGCCTAGATCCTAAGGTCGTTACTACATGCATTTCATTCTACTTCTAAGAACAGCGAGGGAAATATCATTTTAAGAAAACATACTTAGAAATTTTGCGAAACTCTTCAACCTGGGATCCCAGTTAAAACAGAACAAACGAAACCCTTAGTTATTCAAACAAAATTCAAAGTGGAATAAACCTTAAATCATTCACAATACAAGTTCAAAATAAGAACTTCAAAACACAAAATGCTGAATACTATCCTAAAGGAAACCCATGGCTCAGCAGCACTCCGTCACGCGTTCTGTACACCTTTACCTCTACTTGCAGTTATATGAAAGGGAAAAGAGTGAGTATTTAGGAAAATACTCAGTAAGTAGCAATCAAGGTTTTAACATTTTATTCGAGTTAAGGGCCTAAGGGTTAGGTCATCTCATTCTCATTCATTTCATTTCATTTCATTTATCTGCAGTTCGGGTCTCGTGTTCAATTAGTACACCTATATATATATATAAGTTTGCCAACTCACTGATAGTGCACAAGTGGGAGTTTTGGGAGGTCTCTACTCCTACTGATGGTAGATGGCACCCAGTCAGTGGAGCTAAGTCTCATCCCTCAAGGCACTAATGGGCGCGTAGCGCTCTAAACTACCATTTCACTGGTGGGGCGTTCATGGGTTTAAGTCAGGAATTAACTTCCACAGTTAGTAAATGGCACCTAGACTGCGAAGCCAAGACCCGCCCATTAAGCCCCTCATTTCAGTCTATTACATCTCAGTCCTAGGTGTTTAATTGACACGGCCCTCTTGTAAGGCGCTAGCCTATTCCCTTCCCTTTCTTAATCCTTTTCCCTTTAGGACCCCTTAACACTTACTAATCTTTAACCGCAACCTATTTAACACAAACGATTTCTTTTCCTAGATTACCGACAGGCTAACTGATATGCACCTTCCCAGCTCAGTCATATCACAAGAATAAGAAATGGAGGCGACAACCGACACTCCTAATCCTGAAACCACTCGTATGCTACCGAAAATTCGGCAGCATAACGGCATGCATATGGGGAACCCAAAATTTTTCCTATTCACCTGAAAGGGGAAATAAACACTTCTACGATTCAGATTATCCAACCACACAAGCTGCAAGGCACCACAATTTGCTAAGAGCCAGAGCGAGATAGACCCCACATCCACAACCATTCAGATACGCAGAACAACCAAACCATACAATCGAGCATGCTTCCAAAACAACTAAGAAATACAATTCCACCCCAAAACAGTATCAGACATGCTAAAGAAAACTCAACCTCCATGTCGCAACGTGTTTTACAATGCAATAACTATTAACCGCATAGAAATCCAAAACGAGTCCAAGGTTCACAATTTAACTCATGCTAGCAGGCTAATCCCTCAAAGAACTAGTTCAAAAGCTCAGGCTAGGCGTTTATCAAAATCCCATAACAAGCAACAGGGACTAAACTTGCAGATAAAAATCCAAAAGCTACTTACATACCAAGGGGCAACTTAAGGTTTAAATCCAACTCATGCTATAGTAAACCATACTCAATTTAAATGAGTTTAAAGCAGAGAATTTATTCCAACAGCTACTTACATTAGTGAAGGAGATATTTGCTTAACCTTCAAGAAATTCCGTAACTCCAAGGTTCTTAAGCAAGCCAAAAGAGAACCACAGCTTGCTGTCCAGCAGTCCAAAATTGCTCAAATTCGACAATTCGACCTCCAAACGCCACGGGTACCTTGAAATTAGAAGCTAATATCAATGGGTATTCATCTAACACACATAAATCATTCCAAAACTTGACTTAATTCACTTACCCAATGACGAACTCGCTCAAAGAGGCTGAAACTTGAAGATCTGCTTCTAGAATGTCGATTATGAAGAGAAACGCCTGCTGAATGGAAAGGGAAGTGAGTGGGTAATTGTTTAAATGCAAGAACTAACCCACATAAGCCTCAACCAACTTACCCACTGCGAGAACTCACCTAAAACACCCGAAAAACGCGGAAAAATGGTCCCTCCTCGCAGTTGTCCGCGCCTACAGTGTTGCTGCCGGAAAACAATGCTAAACGCGCGCACCCACGCGGCGGCGGTGGCTTGCGTCGGATCGGCAGAGGCGATTCGCGGCTGAAGGCGGCGGCGTGCGACATGACGACGCGAACAAACAGGCGGCGGCGTGCGGCGGAGGGAGACAGAGAGGGCTGCGAGGGAGAGAGAGAGAGAGAGAGAGAGAGAGAGAGAGAGTGAGACCGTGAGAGAGAGAGAGAGTTGCGAGGGAGAGAGAGTTATCGGAGAGAGAGAGAAAAAATCGAGAGAGAGAGAGATACCGGCGGCGGTGGCTTGCGACGGCGAGCGGCGAGCGACGGTGGCGGTTCACGGCTGAAGACGGCGGCGAGGGAGAGTGGAGGAGAGAGAGTGCCGAGAGAGGGAGATGAGCGTGAGGGAGCGAGAGTGTTCAGATTTTTTTTTTTTTTTTTTTAAAGGTCACTTTGACCGAAAAATTGGGGGGAAAGTTTCCCCCCACTCCCCCTTTGACCGGGCAATTAAAGCCCATTCCCTTTTTCTTTTTTTTTTTTTTTTTTTTTTTGGCTTGCCGTTACACTTAAACTTTGAAATTGTTCCAAAAATATTATTGGAGAGTTTTTTTGTTACAAAAGGCTGGAAATTGACATGACGTTATCGTTAATGTCTAAAAATTGGAAGACATGTGATACCATTTACAACTCAATTTTAACTTTATAGTTGATTAAGATCATTATTTCCATTCATTTTAACTTAAATTATGTCATTGACATCATTTATAACATCAATATAATCAATTTTTATGCCAATAAGAGCATTATTAAGACTGAAGGTGAATAAGGTTTGCATATCAAATTCATTGATCAAGGGCTGAATATATACCCAAGGGAAATACAGAGATGATACAAAAATAGATAACCGAATGTAACAAAAGAAGGAAAGGGTCAAGATATACAACAGAATGTAACAAAAAAATAAAAACTAATTACTAAGGCCCCGTTTGATAACCATTACATTTTTTGTTTTTGGTTCTTAAAAATTGTGTTTGTTTTCTCTCAGTCTTCCTACAATGGTTTTCATTTTTGTTAAGGAGACATTTGAGTTCCTAGCCAAATTCCAAAAACAAAAAATTTTTTTTGAAAACTACTTTTTTTTTTATTTCAAATTTTGGCTTGGTTTTTGAAAACATGGGAAATGATGTAGATAAAAAAAAAAACAAAGAAGCTTGTGGGTAAAAATAGTGTTTATAGGCTTAATTTTCAAAAACCAAAAACAAAAAACGAAATAGTTATCAAACGGGGCCTAACTAATTACTAAGATTCTAATACTCCCCCTCAAGATGGATGTAAAACATTAAGGACACCCATCTTGTCAATTAAAGACCGAAACACAGGTAAAGGCAAAGCCTTTGTAAAAATGTCAGCTAGTTCGAGATTCGAGCGAACAGGCATGAGCTTAATATCACCACGAACAATCTTGTCTCGAACAAAGTGACAATCTACCTCAATATGCTTTGTACGTTCATGAAAAATAGGATTGGAAGCAATGTGAATGGTCGACTGATTATCACAAAAAATTAAAGTTGGTGATGGAGAAGAAACTTGCAAATCACGTAACAGTTGAAGTAACCAAACCAACTCGCTAGTAGTAGCAGCAAGTGCTCGATACTCAGCTTCTACTAATGATCGAGAGACGATGGTTTGTTTCTTAGCCTTCCAGGAAACAAGCGAATCACCAAGGAATATACAAAAGTCGGACGTTGATTTGCGGGTGTCTAAGCAAGAAGCCCAATCTGCATCAGCAAATGCTTTCAACTGAAAAGAACAAGAAGCAGAGAGAAAAATCCTTTGATCGGGACTGCCCTTCAGATAACGTAATAAATAATGAGCAGCAGATAAATGAGGTTGTCGTGGTTGGGCAACAAACTGACTGAGCTTGTGAACAACAAACGTTATATCAGGGCGAGAAATGGTCAAGTATAAGAGACGACCAAGAAGACGTCGATAAACAGTAGGATCCTTAAGCAAAGTCCCTTTGTCAGATTGAAGCTAAATATTCGGGTCCATGGGCACAGAACATGGCTTACAAGCGAGAAAACCACTGTCCTCAAGAAGTTGAAGAGTGTATTGCCTTTGAGACAGTAAGAGACCTTTAGAAGATCAGGCTAACTCTAAGCCCAAAAAATATTGCAAAGCCCCCAGATCCTTGAGTCTAAAAACAGTATTGAGATGCACCTTAAGATCGTCAACAATACGAGAGGATGCACCAGTGATGATTATATCATCCACGTAAACAAGTAAGGCAATAAACAAAGAACCAGAACCACAGATAAACAAAGAGTAGTCCGACTTTGACTGAGTAAACCCAAGTAGCAGCAAAGCATGAGAGAATTTATCAAACCATTGCGTGGAGGCTTGTTTAAGGCCATAAATGGACTTATGAAGTTTACAAACTAAACGACGCTCCCCCTTAGATGCAACCACATTATGCTTATAGCCAAGAGGCAAATCCATATAAACCTCTTCATTCAAATCTCCATGAAGGAATGTGTTATTTACGTCAAGCTAAATCAGAGACCAATTTAGGGATACAACAAGAGAGAGGAGTACCTTGACAGTCACAAACTTCGCCACTGGTGAAAAAGTTTCAATATAATCGAGTCCCTCTTGTTGAGTACACCCTTTTTCCACCAATCGAGCCTTAAAACGTTCAATTGAGCCGACGGATTTATGCTTGACTTTATATACCCACTTACAGCCAATAGAGTGATGTCCCTGTGGAGGAGGAACAACTGACCAAGTCTGATTATTTTCCATCGCTTGAAGTTCAACGCGCATGGCCTCTCGCCAATGAGAAAATGAGACTGCCTGATGATAGAACCATGGTTCAAACACAGAGGAAACATTTAGAACAAAATTCTTATAAACAAGATTCAATTTTTCATAAGACAGTACACTGCTTAGTGGATACTTGGATGAAGTGGCTGGCTGTATATTGGTTGAAAGAAGACTACACTGATATGAAGGGATAAAAGCCCCACGCAGCGGAAAGTATTACCGAACCTACTCAGAGTCTTAGATTCTAATTGAAATACCAATACAATTTGCAAAATATTACAGCAATAAATCTATATTTAATGGGCTGTACATAGGCTATAAACATGCTAAAAGATCAACTAGATTGATCAAGGATTTCATAGAAAACTTACTTTTGTAGAAAGCCTTGATCAATTCTCCTTTTCTTGCCAATAAGATTGAAAACGCAGCAACCCTCTTGTGCGAACACCACCAATCGGCTACACCGGTATATCTCTAAGACTTCTTGAAGCAGGAGACTTGTGGGAGTCTTTTGGGAGAGATCTCTGAGAGAAGGAGAGACAATGGGATGCCTTTCACCCCACCCCAGGGGTCCTATATATAGGTAAAGGCCAAGACCTTTTCTTAATAGGAAAAGGTCTCCTTTTCCCAATAGGAAAAGGTCTATTAATAAGTTCAAATCTATTATCTGAACAATATCTAATTTTAATAAATAAATAATTAATTCCATAATTAATTAATTACCCAATTAAATATCATATATTTAATCTTAGGGATTTTATTAAAATTAAAATTAATATAAATCCAATTCATATTAAATTTATTTGAACTCTTTCAAATATTTTCTCTCAAGAATTAATTTTTGAAATTAATTCAAAAATTATATTATAAAGTTTCATAAACTTTATATTATAATGTATCAACATACATTATACGATTCCCCAAATAAATTGAACATTTTCAATTTATAATTTATATTTAATTGCTTCAAGTCTTTTTACGAGCTACCAGTGGGACCTAATGGACCTACAGATCAGAAGCTCCAACGATATGAGACTAATCGGCTTAAACTCATTAACCAAGTTAGTCTCCATTCGTTAACTGTGGGTCACTCCACTAAAGACCCACAGCTGCACTCTTCTCACTGTAGAATATTTCTGTGTCCACGGATGTCGACCAATAACGACAGTTAGTCCTTCACGAGTGTTCGTAACTCTAGCTGGGTCAAATTACCGTTTTACCCCTGAGTTACCTCTACCTCCATAAGTACCAGTGCTCCTCTAATGAACAACCTGTTTGTGGTCCAACCATCAAACAGAAACCCCTCTCGGGCCAGTGAGAGGGTAGGGTCCTTTGTTCAAGACCCGGAGACACCACTTAAGGGAACACTCATCTACTTCCTCAAAGGTCGGGAAGGAGTGAATTCCATCTTGTGTGATTATGTTCCCAGCTCCCCACTCGGTCTTGTCCCCAAAATGGTAGGCTTATTGAGTCGGCGTACTGGCCACTCTCACCCATACAAATCAAAGGACAATCCCTCGTGAACAGGAGTCCATAATCCACTCAGGATTCAGACTAAGTTGCCTAGGTCATCCTAGTGAAATAGAAACCTAACTAGTTAACGGTGTTATAGCTAGCGGTTACTATTTCGTGGTCCGGTCTTATGCAAACTCATTGCATAGGATACCCCCACTCGCATGTCTACTACATGGACGCTTTGGATCAATACGTCTGTATCAAATACAAAGCGGGCTGTATCACATAGTGTTACCAGGATAAGGTACCCAGCCTTATACTTGTATTATAGACCTTTTAGGTTGTTACTTTGAACATCGATCTCCGTATGTCCCCACATACTAGTTCAAGTTACATACAAACAACCTTGGATCTTAGTTTATTGGATTTGGGTCAAATAGTGTAATATTTAACAATAACATTTTATTGCAGAAACTAAATAACACTTTATTAAACACAAGTATAAAATTTGTTTACATTCACTATCTACGAGTTTTAGGGCATAAAATCCAACAAACTCCCACTTGAACTAAAACTCTAGTTTAGTGGGATGTACAACAATCTATTCAGTAGTGGGTGTATAAATACATGTATAAAACATATACAATGTACAAATACAATAAACTAGGGCAGCACTATACCCATTACATTTCTCCCACTTGCCCTAGATTTCATTTTTGTACATAATTCGTAGACCTAGACCTTCTAGATGACCCTCATACCCTTTAGCCAAGAGAGCCTTCGTGAATATTTCAATTTAATTCAATGTGCTTGCTTGTCTTGGGCTGCAAAGTTCTTATGAATTTGCCACAGCACCACTGTATCACTATAAAGTCTGATGGGCAAGTTCACATTTGGAACACATTCCAAATCAGTCAAGAACTTTCTAAGCCTTACAGTCTCTATCGCTGCTTCACAAGCAGCTATATTTTCGGCCTATATGGTCAAGACTGTAATTATGCCACACTATAGCTCCTTTGTAAAGTTTGACCATGGATACTGATTGATATCTACTGACTATCCCTACAGCATAACATATGTCAGGCCTCGTGCAGAGCATTGTATACATTAAGCTACCCACAGCGGAAGCGTAGGGAATCCGTCTCATATCCTCAATCTCTCGAGGTGTCTTAGGACACTATTCCTTAGACAAGTGAACCCCATGCTTGAAAGGCAATAAGCCCTTCTTGGAGTTCTACATCGAATATCGGGACAACATTTTGTCAATATACGTTGCTTGAGACAGGGCTAGTGTTTTGTTCTTCCGATCCCGGATTATTTGGATTCCAAGAACATATTCGACCTCTCCTAAATCTTTCATTTGGAATTGGGCCGCTAGCCATTCTTTTATGTCAGACAGATATCCTTATCAGTCTTAAAATCCATGTCAGTGTATCTTGTAAGGATCAAATCCTTAGTCCTATACACGAGCATATAGTTCCTTTTTCTCCTTAGATACTTGAGGATATTCTTAACGGTTTTCCAGTGATCAAATCTTGGATTAGATTGATACTTACTGACAATCCCTATTGCATAGGGCATTCGTCTCATGTTCTCAACTTCTTGAGGTGTCTCAGGAAACAGTTTCTTAGACAAAATGAATTCCACGCCTGAAAGGTAGTGAACCCTTCTTGGAATTCTGCATCTTATATCTAACTAACATCTCGTAGATATAAGACACTTGAGACTAGGCTAGCTTTTTGTTCTTACGGTTCCTAATGATTTGGATTCGAAGAACAAACTTAGCTTCTCCCAAATTTTCATTTGGAAATGAGCTGCTAGCTTATTTTACTAGTCAGTAAGATAACCTACATCATTCTCAATGACTAGGATATCAATAACATACAACACTAATAAAGCTATTGAACTATTGACGATCTTCTTGTAAAGAAAAGATTCATCAATGTTCTTGATCAAAACCAAAAGATTTGATCACAGTATCAAATCTTATATTCCAAGATCGAATTTCTTAGGTCAATCCATGAATGGATTACTTCAGCTTGCAAACCCCTTTTGCTTCTGATCTTGCTAAATGAACCATTCTGCTTGAGACATGTAGATACTCTTCTCAAGATTACCATTCAAAAGGGTAGTCTTGACATCCATTCTAAATGGACAAGAGTTCTAACAGACTTCAACATGACGACAGGAGATAAGAATTTCTTACAGTCCTCTATCTCTGGGTATAACCCTTTTGCCATAAGTCTAACCATAAGATTATGTCTCGTTTCTTCTTGTAGATTCATTTGTAATCCATAGGTGTTACCCATTAGATAGATCTACAAGATTCTAGATGGAATTGAAATCACATATTTCAATTTCGGGTCCATTACTTTAATCCAATTGGTTCTTGTTAACATCATTCATTGTCTTGCTCTAAGACAATGAATCCTCTAAATCATCATCAGGTATGACGATCTGGGCTTCAATTAAGCCCATGTAACGGTCAGATTGTAGAATAATCCTCCCACTATATTGAGGCACTCTCAACTTTTGAGATAGATGTAACTAACCAGTTGTGTTGGCCCTATCAACAACTCTTGTTAAAGGTCCATTGCTTTAATCCAATTGGTTCTTGTTAACATCAATCGTTGCCTTGCTCTAAGGCAATGAATCCTCAAAGCCATCATCAAGTATGACGATCTGGGCTTCAATTAAGCCCACGTAACGGTCAGATTGTAGAACAATCCTCCCACTTCATTGAGGCACTCTCAAATCTTGAGATAGATGTAACTAACCAGTTGTATTTGCCTTATCAACAACTCTTGTTAACAGGCCCTAACATTGTTCTGTGCTCAGAGAAGAAAGAGGATCAGAATTTTTAGTAGTTAGATTAGTAGGTTTGGAAGCATTCTTCTGGTTGTTACGGTATCCAGGAGGATAACCATGAAGCTTATAGCACCGATCGACCATATGTCCTTGTACGTCACAATGAGTACAAATTGGATGCTCCTTCTTCTTATTCAAATTAGCATTCTTCGGATTAGCAGCAGGTGGAGAAGAATTACGTACCAGTAGAGTTGTAGGAGAAGAATTAAGAGGCGTAGTGGCATTGGCCAAAGGAATCGCTCGTTGTTTGTCTTCTTGAGCCACAAGAGCAAAGGCTCGATTGATAGTTGGCTCAGGCTCCATTAATAGTAATTGAGTACGGAGTGGAGCAAACGTCTCATTCAATCCCATAAGGAAGGTCATGACAAACTCAGTCTGGAAGTAATCAAGTAATTTCTTGACACCACCACAAGAACATTTGCCACAAGAACAAGTAGGGCGATATGAACCCAATTCATTACAAAGTGTCTTCAATTTGGTAAAATACGTCGTGACTGATTGTTGATCTTGAGTAAGATTTTCCAAATCACGTCAGAGCTGGAATATTTGAGGTCGATTCTTACGCAGGTAGCACTTTTGAAGATCCAACCAAATATCCCGAGCAGAAGCAGAATAAAAGACATTGGCAGAAATCTCCGTGGAAAGCGAATTAAGGATACACGCAGTAACAACTCCATTGCAGATAATCCACGAGTTTTGTAGTTCTCCAGTCGGTCGTAGCAAAGTCCCATCAACAAAGCCAATTTTGTTTTTACAGGTGAGTGCGATGATCATCGAATGACTCCAAGAAGTGTAATTAGACTCTGTCAATAAATCAGAGACTAAAACAAGGCTGGTGTTGTCAAAATGGTGAAGATAATACGGATTGATATAGTGATCAATGACAGGAACACCCATGGGCTGAATAGTCGAAGAAGAAGAAGATTTTTCAGTAGAAGGTGTAGCCTTCGCCAGTGGATTTGCCATGATTGCAGAGTAGAAGAGAAAAAAGTGATGCAAAAAAAACCCTCAAGAAAAACCTCAAAAAGAGAAAATAACTTCTGATACCATATTAAGACTGAGGGTGAATAAGGTTTGCATATCAAATTCATTGATCAATGGCTGAATATATACCCAAGGGAAATACAGATAGGATACAAAAATAGATAACAGAATGTAACAAAAGAAGGAAAGGGTCAAGATATACAACAGAATGTAACAAAAAATAAAAACTAATTACTAACTAATTACTAAGATTCTAATAAGCATAACTCAATTGGCATAAAGCTTGTATCCTGAGTCAGAGGTTCAATCCCCCACCTCCAATGTTGTTGAACTAAAAAAAAATTACATATTATTGTAGGATTGCATGGCAACACTGGAGAAGGGGGGATATGATTGCTTAATAAAATTTTAAAATATTTCTTTTTCGCTAAATTAATCTAAATTGATTTAAACTAAACTAATTTGTAATAAGCACTATAAAATATGCTAGAAATATTAGAATAATTTTCCTAAGCATGCAATCTACTCAGGTAAGAAATCAAAAGGTGGAAATTAAAAGTGTAGTGAAAAAGAAATAACACCGAAAATTTGTATAGTGGTTCGGAAATCTCTACCCCACTCTCCAAAACTCCTTGGGTATTACAAGTTCCTGATTGAAAAAGAAAAAAAGAAAAAAAAAAAAAAAGAAAAAAACTCACAACAAAAATACCTCTTGAAAGCAAGATACACAAGAATGATCCTCACAATTCTCACTTAAAAATTCCTCACAAATTTGCAATATGTTGGTTTAAGAATATGGAAGGATTTTAGAGAAATAGAGCAAAAGGCTGGAAGACTTGTTGATTATTTGATCAATGGAGTGTATGTTGAAGGAGAAGAAATTTGCTCAATTTATAGTTGGAGAAATTGAATTTTGGCCATTGGATTAAATTTAAAATGGATGGTGGAGATTTAATTAAGGAAGATGGAATTGAAATTGAGATTTGAAAGGATTAAATTTGAGATGAAAATGAGATTACAATTGAAATTAGAAAATGATTAAATTTAGGAGAAAATTGGAATTGAAATTGAGATTTGAAAAGGATTAAATTTAGGAGAAAAATTGAGTTGAAATTGGGATTTAAAAAGGATGGAAATTAAGAGAAAATTGAAATTAAATTTGGGATTTGAAAAGGATTGATTTTAGGATGAAAATTGGAATTAAAATGAGGATTTGAAATTAGGAGTCAAATGAAAGAAATGATTCAGCCAATCATTCAAAACGAGATCCACGTCAACTGTCATATCAGATGCCATGTAAGCGTCATGTCACTGCCACGTAGGCTTTTTCTTCCAATCTTTTGCTCGTAACTTTCTCGTTTGAGCACCGATTTGAGTGATTCAAATTGAGTTCGAATCATCTTTTCGAACTCTACATGATGGATACTTTGAAACTCTGAAAATGTTAGTAAATTAAAGGTTCACTATCATCAAAACATATAATATATGATTGAAGCTCGTAAAGCTAACAATTAGCTACCACATCCATTTTTATTAAAATATGGCAAAATTTTTAAATCGTTTTTTTAAATCTCCGTTTTGCCCCTGTTTTGGTTTTGATTCTATCACTGATAGAATCTATCAGTAACAGTGATAGATTCTATCAGTCATGTTGGAGACAAACTTTATTGATTCTAATTTACTGATTCTATTATAAATTGCTAATTATAAGTTATTGTCGAGTTGTTGTGTATTGATTTTGAGATTAATTTCAGGATGTAGAAGAAAAATGGTAGAAAAAAAAGTTGGGTTTGATTCTATCACTAGAAAATCTTTCTATCATTGATAGATTGATATAAAATCTTCTATCACTGATAGATTCTATCAGTGATAGAAAATCTTCTATCACCGTATCATTTATAGAAGATTTCTATCACTAATATAAATCTTCTATCACTGATAGATTCACTTGATAGAATCTATCAATGATAGAAGATTTCTATCACCCTATTAATGATAGAAGATTTTTATCACTGATAGATTCTATTAGTGATAGAAAATCTTTCTATCATTGATAGATATATCTAACAATGATAGAAATTTTCTATCGGTGATAGAAAAATAGATTTCTATCACTGTGATAGAAAATATTTCTATCATTGATAGATTGATAGAAAATCTTCTTCATTGTATCAATTATAGAAGATTTCTATCACTTATAGAAATCTTCTATCACTTGATAGAATATATCAGTGATAGAAAATCTTTCTATGATAGAAATCTTCTATCACTGTAGATTTTATCATTGATGAAATCTACCAGATTTCTATCACTAATAATTTATCAGTGGTAAAAAGTTTCTATCACTGATATAAACCTAGAAAGGGTATTTTTGTAATTTAAACGGTCTGAAGAAAATATTTTTCCATTTTGCAATTTTTTTTGCGAGTTGCTATATTTGCCAATATTTTGACCCATTTTATCATATAGGCAAACTAGCCCAACATTTTAACCCAAAAAAAAAAAAAAAAAAAAAAAAAAAAAAAAAAAAAAAAAAACTACAAGAGTATTTTTTGGAACAATAAGATTAGGAACTAAAATGAAACTTTTCAAAGGTGATTGAAATCTATCTACAAAATAAGGAATGTTTATTTAAAAAAGAAAAAAAGTAAAAAAAAAAAAAAAACTATAAACAAGAAATAAAATAAAATGATACAAAAAAGTGCAAATAAAGAAAGAAAAAAAGAAAGAAAAAAAAGAGGGAAAAAGAAAAGGCAAAATTCGCGTCAGGATTCAGAAAGGAGTCGCACACAGACGCCTTAGCTTTGAAGGGTGTACTGTCAGCCACTGTAGAGAAAAAAAATTACTGTTTTAAAAGTATCAAAATATATATATATATATATTGACAACTTAAAAATATCAATATTTATATTAATAGGTTTCAGAAGTAATATATTTTAATAAAAAGTTTTAAAAAAATTAAAATATTGATAAAATAATTTTTTTTTTCAAAAAAAAAAAATCTCCCCAGAAACTTCCATCCCGGACCGGGAATTCCTCACAGTTCCTATCCATTTATTCTACAGAGAATTTTTTTATTACTACAATGGTACTGCATTATCTCTAAAATACTTCCCTTCACTTCATTGTTGGTCATATTAACCATATTATGTTAAATATATAAACCATATTTAATTATGAAACCCTTCTTGAAACCCACTTTTTTTAAATAAAAAATAAAAAAATGATCAACACGTGATAATGTTTGACTTGACTTAAAAAACTATTCAAGTTGCTTTCACAACACATAATTGTCTGCTTCCACAACAAAAAGCTTCCTGATTACACTTCCCACATTACCAAACCCTTTAAATACCCAAAATCAAAATACTTCACATTTGCAATTCATCTTTCAAATAAGTTTTGACCAAAATTTCCAGTGGCAGCCATGGCTGATTCTTTCGTTTTGGAAGTTGCTGCTGAGGCAGCTTCCAGCACTCTGTTCATCTTCTGCTGCTTCAATTTGATCATACTCATCATTCTCTTCACCTCAAGCCCAGTCTTTTCCAGCTTTCATCACCAAAATGGTGACGATTTTGATATGCCACTTTCAATTGCCATTCACAGCAACACACATACACAACAGAACTTCATGCTTCAGAAAAATGCCACAGTTGATGAACCAGAACCAGACAGATGTATGAATTTCAACTGCAGTGATAATGTTGAAGATGATGATCATGAGGAGGATGAGGAGGATTTCAGAAGAAGAGTGGAAGAGTTTATTGAAAAGGTTAATAGGGGGTGGAGACAAGAAAGACAGAGGACCTCGAGATCAGTCAAGTAGTTGGGGCATTGATAATCAGTTCCTGAGAATCAGTTCATCGACTCGTACCAATTGAATCGAATTCCATCTGTCTTCAGTTCAATCAATTTGATTCAATTTTTGTTCCAACATCCTCCCTCCTCCTAGCCAAACAAGAATCTCCATCACTTCTACCTGAGGGTTGAGTTCTGTCTCTCTCTCTTTTGAAATCAGAATTTTAAAGATAATTCAATCAGAACAATTTCGCAAAGATGTAATACTCTAGTGTTTGATTCAAGGACGTGAATGAAACTGGAATCTTTTTTTTTTTCCATCTAACTTTATGATTTCATAAGAAGACAAATCAAATTGCTAATATTGAAACAAAGCGTTAATAATCAATCCAAATTGTCCTTTCAACCAATAAGACTTCTTTTCATTTAAACATCCATTCATCACATATTATGCTACATAAACAGGGATTTTTACTGGTTGCAATTTTGTTTCCTGGGGGTGCCAAACGACATCGAATTCATTATTTCCAAATAAGAACACTTCAGGGCAGGGATTCTAATCCTTTTGCAGATCTTAGTAGTTATGATGATCTAAATCTACAATGGTGACCAACTACAGCTTTATAATGAGGAGGTTAGACTCTCCATGTAAACTATAAAAATTAGCCAAGGCCAAAGATAATGTACAAGAATAGAACATTAGAAAATAGTCTTTGAAATTTAACTAAAATGTTATTATTTCAGATACAGAGAATTCTTGAACATGAATAATTTACACAAATTTCTGCACCTAAACTGCTATAACGTTAAGTGGGATACAACACACGAGATCCTACATGCTGAGAACAAACAACGAATAAGCCTAAAGATCAAACTCCTATCTATTAGGCTTAAACTCCTACCTAGAGATGTTACCTGATGACGGCAAATACGTCAGTTGTTTAAACGTCTCTTAGTTAGCCCTTTAAAGAATCAATGAGCTCATATCGCTGATGATCGAGGTTGAGGAAAAGCCAATGCACCAGCAAATCTGCATGAAAAATTCAAGGTGCAGGCAAAGACGATGATCAACAAGAAACCTCATGGTTTGAATGGTTGACACCTCTTGATTCTTCTGGAAAAGGTGGTTTTTCGTTGACTGGTGGAGTTCGAAAAGCTGGCATTGGGTCTAAAGAAGCTGCTTTATCTCCTATCAGAGTGGATGTGACTATGGGCTTCATGGCTGGAGGTGAAATTGCATTTGATGTAGGTTCCATCCTACTCTTCTTTGGTTTATTTTCCTCCTGGTGACCTGGTGGTAAGAAACTGCCCACCACCACCTGGTGAACATGGAAAGCATACAATTTTATTCTACCAGGATACAACTATTGAACAAAACAGAAGCATAACCAACTTTATTTTGTATTTCTGTAGTTATATTATGTTCAATATTGAAATATATATACACACAGACACACACACACATAAAAGTTTATTTTTAACTATACCAACTACTCAATTTGTGCCTCTGAACTTGAGCCTAACTTGACTCATTTCGAGAAAATAATACCTGCACTGGACCAGCTGCGATCAGCATGCCGGCAAGTCCTCCACCCATCACTCGGCCATCTGGGCCAGCCAAAGAGACACTCATCCCTCCAGATCGGCTCTTTGTTCCACCAATCTCAGAAGGCATATACGATCCAGACAATGAAAGTATCTCAAATCGACCCTGATAATCAGAGCAGTTCATGATGTTTCTTTATAAATTAATGCTTACCATTAAAGTTGAAGATAAGATTCAAGGATAAATTTGCATAGAGTGGCTAAGAGTAACAAGAAACGTGTGATTTACAATTTCAGTTAGTCAGTTGATTAAATGGAAATGAATTCACAATATCAAGGAAAATTAAAATTTTGCGACTGTCAGTGATTTTCTCTCGTACCAAGATGTACAAAAGTTCAGTCGCTGTTCATCACATTACCTCTAAACTAACCAAAAAAGACCTCAGTGCAGAACTTGGTTTGAAACTCTAATAAAATGTTAAACTGACTCTGGAAAACTATCATTTTACTCATATGTTGACATAAGATGGTAACAGTGGAAATGCAAGCAAGCAATACATCAATCCGAGCAGTAAAAAGAGTTCAAAATTGCTTTGAGTAATCATGGATTGCAAGACAACTTGCATCAAGATCATTCCAAATGTTGAGGCCTTATTCCAGAAGATAAAGAAAATTTTCCATTCGTGAGAGATAATGTAATTGAAAACACTAAACATATAAACGATAATTGCTACCCTCTCAAGTAAGGGCTTGTCTGTTTTTTTTTTTTTATTATCATTTTTTTTCTCTCTCTCTCTCTTTAGAAAGGCTAAGAACAGGTGATAGCAGTCTTCTACAAAAATTGTAAAAAAAAAATGCAGGACCTTTTTCTTATAATGTTCCGTTTTTGGTTCTGTTTATAAAGAAGAAGCTCATTTACATATGGTTTAATTGTTCTGTTACCTGTTTCTTAAAACCATCTTTAAAATTTGGGTCAAAATTTTAAAATAAAAAAATTAACTTTCAAAACATATTTTTATATTTCATATTTAGCTGGGAATGGGAGTATTTTTTAAAATGAAAAATACAAAATAAAATTTTTTTTAGAAAACAAACTTAGTTTTTTATTGAAATAATAATAACAATAATAACTAAAAATGAAATCATTCTCAAACAAGGTCTTAACTGCTCCTAAGTCTATTTCATAAAGTAATTATTTAAATTACTTCAAGAAAAAAAAAGTAATTATTTGAATTTATGAAACATCAAAACACATATGATAGCCTGTTTTTTGAAAATGCATTTTAAAGAAGAGAAACGAAAAAAAAATCAGTTAAAAACAAGAATAATATCAACGGTCAGCTGTTACCAAATCTGCTTTCTCAGATAGAGTGTTCTAATGCCTGATAACTCTAATTCTCTGTACATTTAAACTCATGAAAAATTGAAAGCAACAACTTTTTTAAAAACAATGTATAAGTGAAAGCAGTTTTGGAACTTGATTCTTCCAGACAACTCCTTCGGAAATCTCTTCAGAAGAAGACGTCCAGATAAGCATGAAGATTCTTATCACACTCAGATATATAAACGTTAGACAAAAGCAAATTGATCAGCCAAACACCCAGGTTCGTGTATTCAAGGAAAAGGAGGGTAAAAAATAAAGGATAGCACCTATAGGTCCTGCTGAGGTGGACAAGAGAGTTGGAGAAGCAGAATAGTATTGAGTGAGGTTTTGTATTTGAGAGTGTATTAGTAAAAGCAATAGAGTATAATAATATCCTAAAGTGTTCATAGCACGTATAACAAATAAAATGAAACATGGGAAAGAAAACAGAGTAATCCAAAGAAGCATCAGATCCTGCTGCAGTCAGATATTCGAATTAAAGAACAAAATTAAAATGAATTGGAAAGAAAACAGAGTACGGAGAAGCTGTAAGATCAAACATGCTTTCATCTTATAGAATATGTATCTGGTGGACCCATAGACTTCAAAATTCATCAATACAGAGGATCTTAAATGATATACATATCAAGGAAGGTGGTCTACCTCATATGTTAGAGTACCCCCAGAAGATGTTGACTGCCGAAGTGTAACATTTGAAACCATTCCATTAGCAGAGAGTATACAAATTGCCCGAGATCCTTGTTGAGAAAATGACATGACTTTCAAGTTAACATCCTAAAATAGCAGGAAAAGGGTAAGTGCAACTATGCATCAAGAATGAACAGATATTATGAGATAATTGCAATGGTAAATCATTGAAAACTTTTGTTATTAGTTCTTCCAGGTTTATTTGAATGATTATTGATGATTAATCAGATTGACAGTAATTCATACTTCAAATCACAAGCATGCTCAAAGTTGCAGGTCTAGGTAATTATTTGCATAATTCAAGGAATAAAATTTACTTCTAGAAGTTTCATATGACAGTATCAATAGCAGGTACCATGGCAAACCCTACTAAAGAATATTTTGACAAGTCAGAAAAAAGTGGACATTTGAGCCTCAAAATTTTCAATAGTACCCAAAATTCAGGCAGGTACCAAGTTTCACATTGAACAAATTCATTAGAGGTGATAAAGATCAACATAATTCATTATACAGTAACTCATGAAAGCTAACTTATCAATTAAATCATGACAGCTACTGTTATCCCCCATGCCAAATTGAATAGAATACGAACAATCATGTTAGCAATCCATATTATTTGATCCAAAACTTATTCACTGATGATAGAATGGATGCCCCTTGGCACGGGATTCCAAGGCTTACCTCACCAATATTAACAGTGATCACGTGAGGTGTGAAGTCTGCTCCAGCAAAGAAGGCAACCTTGTTACCTGGGTAACAGAAGCATTATGTAAGAATCACATAGAAATGAAATAAAGTTTCTCCTTTAACAATGAAATTGCATGACCACACATCTTAAATACGTAACTTCAGAATATTTACTTAAGACATCAATTACAATCATCACCATTAAATAATATATAATCAGCAGTCAGCACAAAACAATGTTCAGATAGGTTATTCTTTTGAATGATGAGGCAAAAATAATTATCTCTTTTACCAAGAAGGAAATCAGCCTAAAATTTCAAGCAAAACCCAGAACATATTACCTGAAAATATCATTTTAAATTGTCAATAAGAAAATGCAATAAATCCAATCCCCCTAACTTCTCATATCAGAACTTATAGCCAAGAAGAGAGACAAAAATCCTTCTCAGCAACTCTAATAACCCCACCCCACAGTTTAATACAGAAGGGCAAGCAACTCTGATTTCCTGATTAATACTCTGTTTTCATGATTTTCATGATATTGGACTTCAGTTTTCTATCAAAGGAAACACAGAAGAGGGGAAAAAAGATGAAGGGCATAACTACCAGGCTTTGTTTCATAATTATTTACTTTCAATAAATTAATATTCCCATTCCTTCTACTTTCAACTTAAACTAACACTTCAAAAGGTCTTAATCAATATGTTATAGATTTCAGATCATATAAGAATATTTCCCAAATTTATCTGTTAGAAAAAAAGGCAACTAATAAGCAATCACCAAATCCCACCAACAAATAGAATCAAACACATGCCTCCGAATCATTTCATCTCCCAATTACAGTTTTCTCATCTTCTGAAATTTCCAAAAAGTTTTCTTATAATGCAGCTCCCTGCATTTTGCTTCCATTTTCTATTGATTATAAGCAGCCAAGTTTGACTACCGATTTACTCAGGCTAGATTCTCCAGACCCAGAGAGAAATGAGATCTAAACAGCGGGTCACTTACGTCCAAACAATGGCTATTATCTCAAAGCCTATCCATCCTATCCTATGAAGAAAAGTTCCCTCCATTTTCCAGAAGGCTCCAAAGTCACTTTTGATCCATAAATTACTATTTACAGCAGATCTGAAGTGAAATCAACGATGCACGCCACTATCACATCAAAACCCAATAAACATCCCCTCATAATTCCACTGTACAAAAACCAAAACTATTCGTTTAAAACCATCGCTTTCTACGCCAGATAACTAGACCGACCCCTCTGTCTTTTTTCCTGTAAGTACAGAGATTCTCACAATTAAAGAGAAGGAGAGAGAGAGAAAGAAATACATATCAAAATTTTACAACTTTCTTCTATACACACTAGTTATTGCTCCCAAATAGATCGGGATCCATATGTAACAGTAGAACAAAAAACCACCATAACAGAATTTCAAATTATCAAATGATTCCATTTATACAACCACTGATAATTTACCTGGAATCTCATAATCGAACTTCCGCGACTTCTTAATCGACTCTACTGACCGACCTCTTCCCCGTTTCCAACCCGGAAACTCTCCGGTCAGCGGAATTGACGACGAAATCGGCATTGGCGACAATGTTGGCGCTACAGTCCCATCAGGGCCGTACTTTCTCGGCCTCCCTCTTTTCTTCTTTCCATTTGTAGCCGCCGCCGGTGTCAGAGCTACTTCCGCCGTAGCCTCCGCCGCCGCCGGCGTCGGCTCGCTTTCTGTGCTTGTATTTTCAGGTCTCGAATCCATCATCCCGAAGCTCTCTGGAGCTTGGCTCACTTTTACTGCAAACCCGAAATCAACTCCCTCTTTCTCCTCCATTTTTACAGTCGAGAGAAAAAAGATTGGTTCAAAATAAAACTACATAAACCGACCGCTTAAACCCTAAACCTCCATCCTTCGTTACAAACTTCAGAGACAATATTTTACAAACCTAACACACCAACAAAGAAGCTCTCAATGAAGAAGACAATGAAATAAGAACACAAAAACAGAGGCAATGAAGTGAGATGAAATCCAGAACCTATCACTAAACCCTTAAACCCAAAACCTCCAGTAGAACTGCTTCTAGATCAAGAACCAGAGCTTCAATACAACAACTTCAACTCAGTTTCTTCTCACTAACCTAAATTTCCGCCATTACAGACTACCACACAGAGCTTCAGTAAAGGAAAAATCCATCAAATCACCAACCCCAAAAATCGTAAAAAAAAAAAATAAACAAAACAGTAAAAAAAAAAATCACAGAAATACAAGAAAAAAATCCAAAAAAATCAGAACGATCACAGAAAAATTTTCGAGAGGTAACAAATTAGGGTTTTGCAGAGGGAAATGGGGAGAAATAAATAAAGTAGAAAAAGGAAGGGGAAAAAATTAAATAAAATTAAATCAGGAAAAGGGAAAATTAAGGTGGAAAAGTTTAATAGATAATTAATATTATATTTGGGAAATTGAAAGTATAGATTTTGGTTAATAAAATGGTTCACGTCCGTCTTCGAAATTGATTTGAATTTAAGGTTGAGATACTAAATAATAATATTAAAATCCATAAAATTAATGGAGAAAAGAGAAAAATTAAAAGATATAAAATAAAAAAGGATTTGGATAATAATAAATTTCATTAATTATTAAAAAAAAAAAAAGAAACTATTCAAAAGTTTGGTCTTCTTTCTCCTTCTACCTGCTGCTACAAGGACTTTATTAGATCTTTTTTTCAGTTTTGACTGCACCAACTTAGTTTCATATTGTACCAATTTTAGGTTGAAATTTCTTTGACCATATAACACTTCTGTCAGTCACTAAAAATATTAAAGGATGGTATGAAATTTAAAGTTTTTTTCTTTTTCTTTTGAGTTCATGAATATTTAGGAGTTCGGATTTGAATCTTTAACCAATTGAGTTATACTAGGTTAACAAAATTTGAAAATAGAAAATAAAAAAAATAAATTTGTTATAAAGAGGTTTGAAGTTTTTTTTTCTTTAAATTATTGTTCAGCCCTTTTGGTTCTTTGAGGCCTTGTCAAAATACAAATGAATTTGGTTATTGATGTGTATAAGAAGAAATTGATTTTAGAGAAAGTAATTTTGTGGGAATCTTAGGGTTGTTTTGTTAAGTTATGGAGCCTAATTGTCCAATAGGCTCGGTTCAAACTCGTACGAAATGGATTTTGTATATTGTGAGGTGATGATCCTTTCAATTGTAGGGCAAACTTTAGAGGAAAAAGATAATGGGTCCGTTTGGAATATCTTCTAGTTTAAGTGTTTTTCAAGAATGCATTATCTTTTAAACATTTTGTATAAAAGTTATATAGAATTTAAACACTCTATATATTTACAAACTCTTTTTAAAAATATTGTTTTCAAGTGTTTTTGTCAAAATGATTTATTTCTCAATGGAAAAAACTTGCTGCATACCGGTATGTAGAGATCTTCTTATGTACCACCATTAAAATCTTGACAACTAGGAGAGGTAAAAAAGCTTTCTCATTTTCTCCCTCCCCTTCTTAGTTGTCAAGATTTTAATGGGGTATGTAAGGAGATTCCTACATACTGGTATGCAGCCAAGTTTTGTTCTTTCTCAATTCCATTTTTTTAATAAGTCATTTTTAGTGCTTGCCAAACACTAGAATTTTTTTCAAAATTAAATACTCGAAAAGTTAAACCAAACACACTTAATATCTAAAGGTTTGTGCAAAAAGTTAAACCAAACACACCCAATAGGCTTGTGCATGTGCCCAAGGATATAAATATGTCGATAGAAATTTTAAAGTCTTTTACGAGTATATTGATGGATACATTGATATATATTAGCATATATTTCTATGAACCAAAAAGTTCATAAAAAATTAAAAATTATTTGGAGAAAAATGACTGTCTACCAATAAGTCTAGGGTTGTATCAATTAAAACAATAAACTAATAATTGTACAGAAATTATGGCAACTAGACCGTTTCAAAACCAATATTTCACAAATGTCTAGTTATGAAAAAAATTTCTGTTTTGTCTTGGCTCAAGATTTCCTAGCTAAATCTTCACAATTTTGCCCTTCAAAATTCTGCACATTTAAAATTTGGTTTGTATGGATTCTTTCCATAATAAAAACTACCATTAAGGTAAATTATTAAATAATTAATTTAGCAATACTCAACCCTAACCCTAAATACATTTCATACAAAAATTCAACCAATTGCGGTCAAACTAAAGAACCTCACCACTCCATTTTCATTGCCGGCCATAAAAAAAATTCAATAAAAATTTGATTTCAGTTGCTTCGGTGAAGCAATATGAGTATGTTCCATTTTTCTACTTTTTTTTATTCAATTGTTACCGTAGCTTTTACATGAATAGTAATCTTTTATATAATTTTTCTTTAATTTTTTGTTTTATTTTGTCAAACAATATGAATAAGCAATCCAAGTATAAGGTTTGCATTTTTTTTTCAATTTTGTTATTAATATCTAATGACATAAGATGTTTCTAATTTTAACTATTCGTTCACATTAACCCTTATATATTTACATCTAATCACTCAATTGATCATAGAATGTAATATTTCTTCAAATAATAAATACATATCATGCATTATAATATATAATCAATATACCGAATCCATTATATAATATATAATCATCATTTTTCAAAAAAAAAATATATACTCATCATTGTGTATTCAGTTCATAAGTAAAACGTCAGAATGATAAATATATACTAGGTTGTATATTGTATAATAAATATATATTTAGAAATATATTATATAAACCTCTTTATATAGTATACACAACATGGTTTATAAAGTTCATAAATGAATTTTCAGAATTATAAATATAGGTCATGTAGTATATTTTATCTATAAATATATACTTAGATGTATAATATATAAACCTTATTAAATATTCGTCATAGGTAATAATCTTATTCACATACGGATGGTGTATGGCAGTCGTTGGAATGAGGTTAATAACTATATTACTATTGACCATGAATATATTTTTCAGTATGAGATTAATAACACATGGAAGTCATTCATTCGAATATAACATTCATATAAAATATAATCTCGCTATAATTTGTGTAATTAAAATCTCGAATTCAACCATCAATTGAATATAAACCATATGATATATTATATAAAACTTCAACTAAGAGAGCAATAACCCAATAACATAACTAAATTAACAATATCACAATAACACAAATATATATAAACATCGATGATTATATATAAACTAGATTATAAATTATATAAACCCAATGACACAACTAAGAAAACAATAACATACATAAGTAAACAATAATCCTCGCCATTATTTATTGGAGTACGATCGCTGAATGATTTTTATAAACCCAACTAAGTAAACAATGACCCAATAACCATGAGGAAAGCAAAAATTGTATATTGTTTATAATCCACATAACAAACCCAAATTTATTTCTATGAATGAACTCCATGCGGCAGCAACCAAGACAATGTGGTTGACGAACTGAGACGAACTATCTAATCAAGAATGACAGAAAAACACAGAAAAAAATGGTTGAAGCATCGACGACCAACACTGCTCGAGAGGATGAGACGACTGGAACACAACATCAACGACGGGAGCTTGAAACGATGCTTGGAGGATGAGACGGCTGGACTATAGTGTCAAAGCTTCACCGACGAAAGCGTTAATGGCTGAAGGACAGAAGCGTGAAAATTTCTGCCAGAGACGTGAGAGTGAGGATATTTGGGATGTTGAGAGATTGATTTTGATGGGTTTGAAAGGAAAATCTTGAGAGAATCAAGGAGTTGTTTGGGAGAGAGGAGGTGAAGAGATTTTTTACAATTATTATGGAGAGATATTTTAGGAAAATATATGGATTATTTTAAATAACCATGTTTATTTTCTGTATTTAAATATAATATAATGGGCATTGATGTAAATTAACCTCTATTTTAGCTTGGCTTAGGACAAAGCTGAATTTTCTTTTCAAAATTAGACATTTATGAAATTTGGGTTCCAATTTGGTCTATCTATGTAGTTAACCCATAATTGTATCAATTGAAACTTTAACTTTCGTAAAGGAATCAATTTAAACCATCTGTTAGTGATTTATAACTATTTTTACTTGATTTCTCATTTAAATTTGACTAAAAATTCCTTAAATAAAACTATTTTCCTCCCAAAATCTTACCAAAGTAGGACAATCAATTATCACATAATTTTTCTTAAAGAAGTAGACAAAAATAGAGGAATATGAGAAGGTGAAAAACCACTCATATTAATCAAAAGTCACTACTATTTATTTGATTTTGTAATTTCTCTCAATATCATGTTAATCCTTGCACTACAACAAATTACACTTTTTATGTCGGACGAAAAAAAATGCGCGGAGCTTTTAATGTCGGACAAAGAAACGCGCATGGTTTTTAATGTCGGATGGGTGAAAATGATGTTTTCAGGCTTTTAATGTCGGGCATTGCCCGACATTAGAAGGCTCGTTTTTAATGTCGGTCTAGTGGTATTTTTTAAAACAAAAAGTTTCAGCTTTCTCTCTCCCCAAAAAAGTACTCCTTCAACTTTCTCTCTCCCCCAACATTTCTCCTGCTCGTGTCTTCGCCCTCGAAGCCTTCCCCATTCTCTCGACGACGAATGTAACTCACTGATGGCAACTAAAATCTCACCGGCAACTGAAGCTCTTCAACTCCGACGCGATTTCCCCTCACCTTTGGCGCGATTTTCCCCTTCTCACGACAGCGATTGGAACTCTTCTCCTCACCGTCGACAACACTGAGTTCTTCATCTCCGGCGCGTTGTGGGTTTCTTTTCTTTGGATTGTTGGGTGCGGGATTTTTGTTTCAAAATACCAAAGAAATCCCTTGTTTGCTTGTCCCTGATGTTTTTTTTCCTATCGATTTTCTTGGGGGGTCTATTTTTCTCAATCTTTTGAGTTTTTTTCTTGTGGGTTTTGGATTTGGTGTTGGGGTTTTGGAGGATCATTTTTGTGCACATGGAGGACGATGTGGGTTGTTGCTTGATTTTGTGATGATGAAGTGACTCTTCTTCTTTTGGCACTTTGGTTTGGTGTTTTGATCGTTTTTAGGGTTTGGCATTTTCTTGGCTTTGGTTTGAGTAATTTTGAGGTTTGTTTCTGACTCACCTGTTCTTATGGGGTTTCTTCGTGTTTGTTTATTTGGTTGTTCTTCATCAAATGTCTCTCAATTTGTTAAGATTCTGAGTGTATGCTTTTTGTCATATGGTGCTGGAAATAGCCTCCATGGAAGTTTTCAAACATTGTTAGTTTTGAAAAGTTGAGTTGTTATGAGTTTGTTTGACTCAAGAATTAACGCTGATTGATTGGTGCTTTTCTGATGTGATAGGAAACTTCTCTTGATAGTTAATTTTTTATCTTGATATTGTCATGGAAAATTGCAAGAATTGTTGTGGATCATCGACTTAAGTCCAATGCAATTTGTGTAGCTCTGTTAGCATATCTGAGGTAGTTGTTCATGGGCGTGGGTACAGAACCGTGTGTTTGTTCATGGTCATGGTGGATGTTTGTGGGTTTGGGTATAGTGATAAGAGACGTGGGTTGTTCGTTCGTGATCGTAGGTAGCAGATCTAAACCACATATAGTCATGGGTAGCTTTTCAACTCCCTAAACTGATTAGTAAGTTCATAAGCTTCTGATTTCTAAGATTTCGTTTTCCTTTTGCAAGATTAGAGAGTAACGGAGACTTGATTATTGAGCCATATGAGCATTCAGAGTAGTCCACAGGTTTTTTTTGCTAATATTTTTGTTGCATTTTGTTGATTTTTCTTCTTGTGAGTTGTGTTTGATGGAGGCTTACCAGTGAGGAACTTTTCTGTTTCGAGTGTTTATTTTGGTAAAGTAAAAGGATATTTGTCTTTATGAGAAAAAAGTTCTTTGATGCTCTAAAAGTTTGATTTAGGAAAAAGGTACTTATTTCTTTGGGACCATGCATCCGTGTTGAGAATTTTCATTCCTCGCTTTTGAATAGTCCTTAGACTTAGTTTACGTTTACAAACTAGGAATTATAAGAAAATTGTTCTCTGTTTTAATCCCTAATCCTGTCTTTATCTTTTGCTTGAAGTCCTTAATTTGTTGCCTAGGTTCTTGATTTGTTTGTTAGATTACTTGTGCATTCATCATGTAACTTACATCATCACTTGGAAACACATAATAAAAATGTTAGACATTATTCACATACCATATTCAAGACCTAACTTACAGATATGTAAAAGTTTAACTGATATTATACTTCCTTTTCCACACATATTTTAGATGCATATAGATTTCTGTCAATATTTTCTTCCTATTTTGCAATTGATCCTTAGATGCCAAAAGAGAAATTAAAAAAAAAAAAAAACAAACGGGAGCAGTTTTGAAGGACTTGAACCATCAAAATCCATCCATGAACACACGATTTGAGTAGTTTCTGTCAATATTTTCTTCCCATCTTTTATGTAAAAGTTTATAATCTAAGAACTCATAGTTCAGAGTCAAATATTTAGCTTCACGGGTCAGGCTCTTTTACATGCTTCTATTGCCAGCAATAGAAAGCTTATTGTAGAATGGGTTCCAGCTGGGGATCTTGAAGACATTTCTGCCAAAGAGGTACATTTTGTGTTTATGTCCCTTCTCTACCTTCGATCGTTTAGTTAATTAATTTGTTGCTTGCAGGCCCAGAGGTTTATAGAGCTGCATGGAAACCTTTAAAGGTGCCCCAACATTTTGAGTTTGTTTCTAAATTTCTTTCTTCCTTCTCTCAAGTTGTAAATGTTAATTTTTATGCTCTTATCCGATTAGTACTATTTTTCAAGGTGCTGATGGTGTTCTAGTTCCAGGAGGTTTTGGTGGTAGGGGAGTATAAGGGAAAATTCTAGCAGCCAAATATGCTCGAGAGAATAGGATTCCCTTTCTGGGCATATGCTTGAGGATGCAAATTGCTGTCATTGAATTTTCCAGATTTGTTCTTGGTATACATGATGCTAACAGCACAGAGTTTGATCCTGAAACCGTGAATCCTTGTATGGTTTTTATGCTTGAGGTGTGCACTTTACAAGTTCGTTGAAGTTGCTTCTACATATCCTTTGAACTTGAGTTTCTGTTCTTGATAATAGGATTCAAAGACTCATATGGGAGGAACTATGAGTCTAGAGTCAAGGAAAACTTACTTTAATGTTATGGATTGCAAAGCTGCAAAGTTGTAAGGACCTCGTATTGATTATAACTTACTGGCATGATACTCCTGAATTTTGTGATATCTATGGAAGGTTATAAAACTGATAGGATTAAGAAGGCTTTAATTATGTGTTATGATGAATCTCATATTTCATTCCTCGTCTATAACTTCTATTGTTTTGCAAATGTGTTTATGGTATGGCAATGTAAAGTTTGTTGATGAGCAACATAGACATAGATATGAGGTATTCTTTTAGTTTACTTGAAAACTTTCTATATGTGGTCTTTAACTAGTTAAGACACCTGTATTCATATATATATATATATATATATATATATATATATATATATTTTTACTTATCTTTAAGTACCATTTTTATTTATCAATGTTGAACATGACCCTAGACTCAACAATTTTCAACCAGGACTTGTTTGGAAGTTGTCCTCAAAATAGTTCTCTCTTTTTATTGTTAAAGTTGCTTCTATTCACTAATATTGGATGACTATAAAGGGCATCAGTATTAGACAGAATTTCAGTTCCTTTAATTTTTCATGTTAGAGTACCCATTTTGAAGATTGAAAATATTCAGAACAAAATTTTCTGTGATATTTTCATTGACAATCTTGTGGGCCAAATGGAAGTCTAAAATTTTGTTGTTGCTTGATGATGTAGATGAGTGCTTGTATGTTCTTTTAGCATTGTCAAAATTGTCAACTCTCCTTGCAAGGAGTGCTTCAATGTAATTATCTTCTCTAGTTTTGTGTAAGGCAGTAGCCTCCAAATCGATCGTGCTTTGATACCATTATTGTTTTGCAATATCTTATTGTGGAAATGAACTTGTAAAGTATAGCAATGTTGGGTAACATATTAGCAGTCTAGGGAATTATGTGTTTTTTTTGGTTGTCAGGTGTATAGTCGTTTATAGTTTGGATCATGCCTTGTTAGGCTTGTGTTTCTTGTCAAGAAATAATTTTTTAGTCTAGGTAAACTGTGTACGTGCTTTCTGTTTTCATTTTTTATTTTTCTTTTGGGGTTAAATAATTGGCTGTTTTATTTTTCTTTTAGTTAATGCTTTCAATAGTTGAATAATATGAAAGCGCCTTCGTCTTCCAAGACGGTGTCCTTTGGCAAAGTCGTTGTTGCCTCCTCGACCTTGACTTCGAAGTTGAAATATTTTAGAGTTATGCTTATGACTTTGCTACATATTAATAGTTTCTTCTTTTTATGATTGTATTGAATTTTTACTTTGAACCTTCTAATATTCAAATGTTGTGTGTGAGAGGGAGAAGAGAGAGAAGTAGCCTTTGAAAAAATGTATTTGTATTTAGAATAAAATTGTTGTATTTGTTTTGTAGTTATTCTTCAAGAACGTGCAACAAAGGAAAAGTCATTCTCATATGAGGTACATATTATCTCTTAAAACTTCTGCAATGATTCAATTTTCTTCTTGATTCAATTTTGGAGAGGTACCACACTTGTATCTCTTTGTGGTTTGTGGCACATTTGAATTGTGGTAATCTATGGGGATCCAAATTATGATGTTTTCCCCCCTTTTTATTGTGTTAGTAGTTGTTCTCTCTTCTTCAGTTGTTTAAAATCAATTAGTTAGTATACTATTGTTGTTGAGAGATAATGGTAACCGAGTAATTTTTAGATTACAATAGGGTGCCTTGTTCTCTGTCATATTATGGTTATTATCAAATTTCAAATGGGATGAAACTTTTGTATTTTATGCCTTATGCTCTTAAGCTCCCATCAAGAAGTTTTGTTGCAAAATGTAGTTAGGTTGAAGCAACATTTTCTGAAACTTGTGTATATTATGCTCAAACTTTTGCAGGGAGAACAGTTAAAGCGATCGATTGATTTGGATCTTTTGGATCAAACTAGTATAATTCTTTGTCTAGATATACTCATTAGGTTTACAGAACTGTGTTGTTATTTCCTAACTCATCAGTTTCATTGGCTTTACAAGACTGTGTTGTTGGGTTACTGTTCACTAAATACTCTCTTTAATGTGTTGTTAGTGTTTTAATGTCCATGGTCGTCGTCGAGCGTCACAAGCCACTCGTCGATGTGAAACTCTTCAGGTTGTGTCTGATTTGGCAATTGAGGAATACTTCGTCTTCTTCGTCGTCGACTCATAACCTTCACCATAGTGGTCATGACCCTAGCGAAAGAAACTCAACAACGTCGAATAATATCAAATTTCCATCATCTTCCAAGACAGTGTTCTCTATGGCGAAGTCGTTGCCTCCTCGGCGTTGGCTTTGAGAGGTTGAAATATTTTAGAGTTATGTACTTATTTTGTTTAGCAAGTTTACTTTTTCTTTGTAAATTGGATGGATGTGGAAAGTTTTATGTTTTATATACACGATTATATTTTATTAATTAAGTATATGTCCATTGAGTTAGTTGTGTAAAAATACTTCCGGGACTTTATTTCGTGCATAGGTTGATAAATGGAGAAATATTGTTGGTTAGCCACGTGTGCAACCAACAATTTTTTTTTTTATTTACTACTTACACTTTTAATGTCGGACGCTTTTAATGTCGCACATTTAATGTCGGACACTTTTAATGTCACAACTTTTAATGTCGGGCAATGACCGACATAAAAAACTGACCGACATTAAAAGTAACTTTTAATGTCGGACAATGAGTGGTTGACTGACATTAAAAGAGCCCTTTTAATGTCGGGCAATGACTGACATTAAAAGAGCCCTTTTAATGTCGGGCAATGACTGACATTAAAAGGGTACTTTTAATGTCGGGCAGAGCTTTTAATGTCGGTCAATAACCAACATTAAAAGCGACCGACATTAAAAGAGGCTTTTAATGTCGGGCAATGCCCGACATTAAAAACGACCGACATTAAAACTTTTAATGTTGGACAATGCCCGACATTAAAAACGACCGACATTAAAACTTTTAATGTCGGTGTTTTTAATGTCGGTCAGTGACCGACATTAAAGACTTTTAATGTCGGGCATTGCCCGACATTAAAAGCCAAATTTGTTGTAGTGTTGTATTTAAAGAAGTCTTATACACTTGTGAAATTTATGAATTAACAATTCACTTATGAAAGTTTGGAGTTTTAATTGAAAAAATTATTATTTTGGGGTTTTAAGTGATACAACTCTCAAAGTGTAGGGGAATAACTTGATTTTTTTTCCCAAATTATTTCAATTGATAAATAAGTATTTTATTTTATTTTCTTTCTAAATAAGTTATAAATCTTATTGTTAGTATTTATATTCATATTGATGATGTGTTTACATGTTTCATTAACATTTATACGAGATATTGAAGATATAAAATGTCTTCCCCTTTGTACTTAGCATGAGTTAAATCAGTTAATTTTCTTAGCCAGGTCCTTTCAATTTGTTTCTTGGAAAAATGAGTGGTAACTAAGTTTTAAAATGTCAATGTCAAAAGAAATGTCGAAGTCTCAATTTCACAGAAATATTGATGAAAATATTGATAAAATGTCGATGTTTTTTTTTTGAAAAAATAAAATGTCGATGTTAATGGATATTTTTGGAAAAAAATTATAAATTAATAAATTAATAAATAAAGATTTTATACTTTTTAAAATAAGTCGAAATGCTTGTTATTAATATTATATTTACATTAGTTACATTTTATTGCTTTTTTTTTAATACTAGTTTATTACCATGTGCAATGCATGTTCTAAATATTTTTATTTTATTTTATATTATAAAAGGTTAATTATATTTGTTATGAGTAATTCTGGACCATTCCGGAATATAAGGAGCAGATAAAGGCAACACGACACGAACTCGAAGGCACGACAAGAAGGCAGACCCAGAAGGAGAAACAAGCCAGAGGGTCGGGCCAAGGCCGGAGGGGTTGGGCCTTGGCCCAACCCCCATGCTCGGTCTCGACCTTGGCCGAGGCCAACCCTCGGCCCGCTTGTGCAAGTCGAGTCTTTCTGCCTCCGTTCAGTCCCTGGTGCTCCTAGTTGCCCAAGTTCCACCTGGTTCAGCCCGAATCATCTCCAAAAGCCTAGAAACCCTAAGACATGAAAAGGTATTTAAACCCTTCTTCGTGACTGAAGAAGGGATCCCGAATTTTAATCTCTGAACTCTACTTCTCCTCTTGCTCTCTTGCTTCAGCTTTCTGACTTAAGCATCGGAGGCGGTGTGGCAAGCACCACACCAGTGCGCAGGTTTTTCTGTCTTGCAGGCCACGTCTTCTTCCCTCTCAAACAAATTCACTGCTGGTGTCATGTGAAGGTCAGGTGAGTTCTGCCTGTCCAGATTTTGGCATCAAACAGTTGGCGTCGTCTGTGGGGAAGAAAGCTTGCTGGTTAAATCTGCTCATCGACCATTCAATGAGTAAAGGGATGGAGAAGAGAAACTAGGATCTGGACGCAGAACATTCGGACAGTGACCGCCACCCGCGGAGGTCACGAGAAGAAAACTGAGGTCGGCCTCGGTGCCAATCTTCTCAGCCTCGGACTTCATCTCGAGAGAGGCAGACTGATGTCAAAATTGCTGCCCTGGAGACAAAGTAAGTGCGATGGATCATAATTTGTATAGGATATTTCGTATCTTGAATAAACCTAGTCCTAGGACTAAATTCTGTGATGAGAGGTTGATTAGGGATCCGAAGAAGGGGAATGAATGATGCACAAATTGCTCACTGCAAGTGTACGGGCCAAGTTATAATATAGTGATTTTGAAATCGAATGTCGTCCTCTGGATTGGGTTTCTAATCAATTTAATTACCGTAAATACTCTAATCCAATTTTATCTAGGGAATTAAACTTAGTGAGAATGAATGCAAAGTTAACACAAAGCTAAAAATATGGAAATCAATTGATGGCAAATTCTTAGGGAGTTGATTTCACCAATTGGGATTATGAATTAATTAATGGATGATTAACATGCTATGATTCATAAATCTAGGAATGCTTAAATCATATATATCTATCTCGAGCATACATAATTCTCTCACAAGGAATGAATCCAATATCCCTATCTAAATTCATTAACATGCAAGGCATCAAGGTTATCCTTTTTAACGATTTCTAGAATTATCTTTTATCTCCCGATCTCAAGACTATCCTAGTTATGCATGATGAGATCTAAGTTAAACCCCCTCTCTCGAGCAAGATTTAAACACAATCATCAATCAATTCATGGCCAGTAAATTGAAAGCGTTAAGGAAACATCATGCATAAATGAATTCATAGCAAGTATCCAAAAATCAATTCATAATTGTCCAAAGGGCTACATCAATCCCTAAGATAAAGAACCTAGCTACTCATACAACGCGTTACGATATAAGCTAAGTCTAAAACAGCCATTAAAAACAACTAAAATCAAGAGGGAAAGGAGATTAAACGTTAAGTCGTCGAAACCGCACGTCCCCATCACGATCTCCACGAGCCGAGCCTTCGAATCCCGCTCCTCCAACTTGCTTCAGCTCCCACAGAAGGTATTTAGTCAAGTTTAGGCGAAAATTGCATCAAAAGAAGTCCCCTTGGCCAGCCTTAATCGCATTCTATTTATAGGAAAATTGTCGACCGCGTCGAGACGCTATAGGCACAACGTCGCGATGCTATCGCAATGTTGGGTTTTTTGCCCTAAAACTCGTAGATAGTAAATGAAACAAATTAATCGATCTCAATAAAGCGTTATTTGAGTGATTCAGTAATTTGGTTATTGAATAATCAAGTTTGCATTAATAAACCCTAAATCTAATAAACTAAGATCCAAGGTTGTTTAAATGAAACTTGGACTAGTATGTAGGGATATACAGGGATCAGTGTTCAAGTAACAACCTAAATGGTCTATAGTATATGGATAAGGCTGGGTACCTTATCCTAAGGACACTATGTGATACGACCCACCTTGTATCCGATACAGATGCAATGATCCAAAGCATCCATGTAGGAGACATGTGGGTGGGGGTATCCTATGCAATGAGTTTGCATAAGATCGGACCGCGAAATCGTAACCACTAGATGTAACGCCGTTAACTAGTTTAAGTTTCTATTTCAATAGGATGACCTAGGTAACTCAATCTCAATCCTGAGTCTGTTATGAACTCCTTTCAGGAGGAATTGTCCTTAGATTTGTATGGGTGAGAGTGGCCTACTCGCCGACTCAATAATCCTACCATTTCAGGGGCAAGACCGAATGGGGGCTAGGAATATAACAGTACAAGATGGAATTCACTCATTCCCCTATTGGGGCAAGTAGATGTGTGTTCCCTTAAGGGCTGATTTCGGGGCTTGAACAAAAGCGTGCTGTCCTCTCCTGGCCCGAGAGGAATGTTTGTTTAGTGGTTGGACCTTAAACAGGTTGTTCATTAGAGGGATCAGTGGTACTTAAGGATCCAGAGGTAACCCAGGGGTAAAACGATAATTTGACCCAGCTGGTGTTACGAACACACGTGAATGATTGACTTACTGCATTGGTCGATATCCATGGACACAAAAATATTCTATAGTGAGAAGAGTGCAGTTGTGGGTCTTTAGTGGAGTGACCCACAGTTAACGAATGTTGATTGACTCGGTTAATGAGTTTAGCTAATCAATCTCGTATCATTGGAGCTTCTGATCTGTAGGTCCATTAAGTCCACCAGCTAGCTCATATCGGGTTCTGAGATAATATAGTCTTGATTATTAAAGGGATTTTAAGTTAATTGTATTTTGATGCAATTAATATAATGTATGGAGATACATTATAGTATAAGTTTAATTAATGAATTAAACTTTATAATAAAATTAGTTTTGGATATGATTCAAAATTAATTAATGAGATAATTATGAATTTAATTAAATATGTGATATTTGATTAATTCATGAATTAATTAATTTAATTTGGTTAAATATGATTTAATCAAATTAATACTATAGTTTATATTAATGTACATTTTGATGCACATTAAAACTATAGGTTAAATGAGAGAGATAAAATTGAATATGATTCAATTATAAAATTAATTAAATATTTGATATTTAATTAATGTGGATTCAATTGATGAGATTAATTGAATGACCAATTTAATTCAATTGAATATGATTCAAATTGAATTATAAATACCTTATATTATAATTGATTTAATTAAATTAATTATAATTATTTAATTAATTAAATGATAAATGATAATTATTATTTAATTAATAGACGGCCAAGATCGTTTGGATTTGATCCTACGATCTAGATTGAGTAGGGTTTTAACTCCATCCCCACTTATCGTTAAGTGGAGAGGGGGTTACCCAACTCAAGCATCACTCTCTCATTTTTTCGCAAGAAACACAGAAAAAGCTCTGAGATTTTTCTCTCTTCCTCTCTCATAATATCCAACAAGTTATTTGTTATAAAGTTCCCCTTAAGACGTTTTTTTAGGATCCCACAATCCTTATCTCACAACCTAGAGGATAGTGGGTGTTCCTGGGTGGTCGTGTTCATTGGAGAAAATTTTTGTACATGATTGAGGAGCATTGTGCAGAATTTTCCAGCCATGTTCATGTAAGTTTTCTTGATCTAAAATAGGTTTTAGATCTCTTCAATGCATGTTTAATCTTATTTAGAAAACGTTTCTTGTTTTGTCCAACGTATTGGTTTTCTTTTAACTAAAATTAAAATCACGATGGTGAAAATTGCTTCCGCTAGGGGATTCAATTCCTTCACGCAAACCGTGCATTCTGTTTAGGAAATTATCGAGAGCATCGAGGCGCTATGGTCACAGCGTCGACGCTGTGACCTTTGCCGCTTGAAACAGATAAGGAAAATGCCAGCGTCGAGACGCCCAACGAGCAGTGTCGAGACGCTGGCTCTCGGATGAGCCTACTTTGGAAGCTTCTAACTTGATTCTTTTCGATTCTTCGGCCTCTTTTCGCGTCCCAAACACTCGATCAACTCCATTTTCATGATTTAGCTCCAATACTTGATTCCTACAAATAAAACACTAAAGTGCATAAATTTGGTCAATTTAATATCAAAGACTAACTAAATTAATTAGGGAAAAATAGCTTGCTACGCTCGCTATCAAACACCCCCAAACTTAAGCTTTTGCTAGTCCTCGAGCAAACTAAGAATCAAGCAATGGTTGAAGAATAGATGCAACAAACATGACTCACTCCTCAAGGCTCAAAAGTCACTATTCAAGCAATCAAGAGACATGCACATAAGGCCCAATGAGGGAGACAAATCAAAAGTTTTCCAAAATTAACTTGAATAAGCGAGATCTAACTTAGCTAGATTAGACTCTAATAGCTCGGGATTGGATTATTAAACTCTCAACTCATCTTCCCCCTACACTGGCACTAAGGATTTACTAATGAGCCAATGGAACAAATTAGTTTGTTTTCATCCATACCTAAGTGCTTTTAAATTGAATCGAATCAAGCAATTAAAAGTGGCACTAGCTTTCACACACCTATTGTAGGGACCCATAACCCGAGTTTAACCCTTGGTTGGCCTAACTGTTCACAACAGGGATAGCTCTTTTTACCTAAAACATTATTAAACATTGCATATTGAGCTCATATGACGTCATTATTTTTTTTCTTTCAAAAGTAAAGGCAAGAATGATTTTTCTTTCATGATCATGATAAGCATATGTTATTTTCTTTCCTCCTAGGCAAGATTAAACATGCTAATTTGCAAAACAAAAATTAACTCTTTAGCTCTTCCCTACACCTATCGAGGTGACAACAAGCATATGAATCTAATAATTCGCTCCTAAGCATTCAAATCCAATTCCAACCAAGAAAAAATACTCTACTAATGCAAGACATCTCCTAGAAAAAGTTTAAAAAGTCTCCCTTTTTGGGTACTCATGCTTACAACTCATCAAAAGCTTGAAAATTGACAAGAAAGCCTATCCTAGGAAATCATAGTCATGCAAAAATAGCATCCACAAAACAACCATATGCTAGATTCAAAGAAATCTAAAAAAAATTAGCTCGAACTCAGATGCTCAAGGGCTCCACAAGCAAAGCATTCCACCCCCAAACTTAAAGCATGCATTGTCCTCAATGTATAGAAAATAAAGCCTAATGAAGCATGAGAACAATAAAAGAATGGAAGGAGTGAACAATACTGCCTTGGAATGATTATGACCTTCTCATGGTTGCGTGCAAGGCAAAATCTCTGGGATCACAAAACCTACAAAACAAAAACTAAAAGCAAATCAAAAGCAAAAAGAAAAACACAAATGAACTTACTTGGGTTGCCTCCCATAAGAGCTTGTTTAACGTCATTAGCTCGACGCGTTGACCGAATATGCATCATTGTGGTCTAATGTCAGGTGTCCCATCAATGGTGCTCTTCCTAGCACCTTTCCTATAGCCCACGAATATTGTCTGTGTTATTCTCTGAGGGTCCTCAAACGCTTTCAGAATTTCTTTCTCATGTTGGACCCTAATGATAAGCTCCCTGCGCTCAATATTAATTATAGCTCGCCCTGTAGCAAGGAATGGTCTCCCTAAAATAATAGGCATAGCAGGATTTTCCTTGATATCCATCACAAAGAAATCAACAATAAGGAAAAATTTACCTTCTTTAATTAACACATTCTCTACAATTCCATATGGACTAACCACAAACTGGCCAGCCAACTGGAGCCTAACAGAAGTAGATTTTATTTCTCCTATATTTAGTTTCTTGCATAATGACAAAGAAACAATATTTATGCTAGCACCTAGATCACATAATGCTCTACAAGAGTAAGTACCAAAATTACAAGGGATAGAAAAACTCCCTGGATCAACCAGTTTCTCAGGTACTTTCTGCTGAAGGCGAGCACTGCAAGTTGATGCAAGGTACACGGTCTCCAACTGCTTTTCCTTCTTTTTCTTGTTGAGCCATTCCTTAACGAACTTCTTGTAGCTAGGCACCTGCTCCGTGCATCTGCAAAAGGAATATTAACATTCAAACCCATAAAAGCATCTAAAAATTTTTCAAATTGAGCTTTTGAATTCTTCTTTTTCTTTTTCCTCAATTTAGAGACTGAAACAGTAGGAGAAGGGATAGAGGGCTCAGGATTAAGCTCTTTAGCTTCGTTCGAGTTTGTGCCCTCCTCAGCTTCTTCAGCGAGATCCTCTGATTCAGTAGTCTCCTACTCCTCAGCTACTTGAGTTTCCTCCTCATGATGCACCATGATGGCTTTGCAGTACTCCATGTGAGATTTCTCCTGTTCAGTTGGGGTCTTTCCTTTGTTCATGGTGTTAACAACACTTACCAGTTTTCCCAGCTGAGTTTCGATGTTCTTTATTGCTGCACTATGGCCATTTACTGTGGTGTTTATGGCAATCACGGCCTCCTCAAGCTTGTTCGTCCTGTTACTAGATTCTGCAATGAAAGCTCCAACAAGATCTTCTAACGATTGTTTATTTCTTGCTTAGGGGGGGTAAAACCAGGAGGATTTAACACATTTTTAGTATTAGCATAAGAGAAGTTCTCATGGTTTCTATTGCTAAGGTGATAATGTGTAAGTGTAGAATTATTACTATATCCCCTAGAATTAAAATTGGAAACACACTGAACCTATTCTAAAGTCTCCTCCTGAGATTGAGATGCAAGGGCAGCTGTAGACTCGATCGATTGAGCACTCCCTATACCTGAAAATTTTAGAAAAGCATTAGCAAGGGAAGACATCTGGGCTTGAAGTGCACTTACGTTGTCGATTTCAAATACTCCATCAGCAATATTTTTCGGTGTAGACCGCTCAGATGGCCACTGATAGCTGTTGGTAGTCATATCCTCTAGTAGTGTGCGCACGTTCTCCACGGTCTTGGACAACAGAGTCCCACCTGCAGCTGCATCAACGATGGCTTTAGTACTAGGATTCAGACAGTTATAAAAAAGTTGGATTTGTAACCAGTCAGGATAACCATGCTGAGGGCACTTCCTCAACAACTCTTTATAACGATCCCAAGCATCGAACAACTGCTCATCAAACTGCTGTTGGAACATCCCAATCTCGATCCTCAGCTTGACCGTCTTAGCAGGGGGAAAGAATTTCTTCAAGAATGCCTGGACCAAAGCATCCCAAGTAGTGATGCTTCCAGGTGGAATCGATTGCAACCAGTCCCTCGTTTTATCCTGCAAAGAAAAAGGAAATAAACGTAAGTGAATGGCATCTTCAGACACTCCATTTAACTTTACCGTCCCACAGATATCTAGGAAGTAGGGGTGGTCACGGTTCGGTTCGGTCCGGTTTTGGGCCGAACCATGAACCGAACCGAGTATGTCGGTTTTCTGGCTTCTTAAATCGAGAAAACAGAATATTAATCAATTTCGATTTTTGAACCGAACCGTCCTGGGTCGGGTTGGGTCGGTTAAAACCTTTTTTTTTTCATTCCTTTTAAATTTTTTATCTAAACCCACCCGTGCCTTTTCTTTAATTTTTAAGCCAATTACTTTTCAATTTATAACCTAAACAATTTTTTTTTACAATATATAACCTAAACAAATTAATCATCCATCTATAATGCAATTTATATTACTTTAAATTCCAAACATAATCAATCCATGAAAATTTTCAAATATCAACCTAAAATCATCTCAAATTACATACAAATTCATTCAAAATTCAAACACAATCTAAAATGATATTAAAATAAGCAAAGTCCCAATCAAAGTCCTAAAAATTAAATACAAGTTCACACAAAATTCAAATACAACATAAAATAAAATTAAAGTACACAATAAAGTTTGGAGTTCAAACACAATACAATTTTAAAATACAAATTGAACCGAAGCGAGCATAACTTCCTTCCAATTTCCTTCTTCAATCACCCAAAGTAGTTATTGTGGATGCTTCATCTCAACTAATGATTTCTACAAAAAAGAAAGAGAGACATGCATAGCAAATTAATTTCTAAAATATAAAAAAATGAGATATTAAAAAGTTGTTCTTATAATATATAAACAATTACCTGTCTCATACTTTATAAACTCATCTGTTCTTGTCTCAATTATCTCTTGTCTATGTACAATTGGTGTGGAACATACCCAGTTTTGTGTACAAACAAGAGCTTGAACCGTTCTTGGAGACAATGTGCTACGATATAAATCCAATACTCGACCTCCCGTGCTAAAAGCAGACTCTGAAGCTACTGTTGAGATAGGAATAGAAAATACATCCTTAGCCATTTGTGCAAGAATCTTATACTTCGTAGAATTTACCTTCCACCATGCTAAGATGTCAAAATCACTGTTTATGTCGAGGTCATCTACCACCACTTCCCCGACCTTTCACAAGGCTCAGATATGTATCTATCAAACTTGGTCTTACTCTCTTTGTTATCTTTCTGACTCAAGTGTTGAGCAAATTTATAATAATCCCGACGAGCTCGAGGTTCACCAACACTATCAATCTTGTTCTTCTCTTCCAATTCCACTGATTGAAGACTCTTCTTTTTTGTTCTCTCCTCAATATCATCCATAGCATTTTTATACTCATCATACATTTGTCTAACCAAATACTCAACCTTACTCCCAATTTCATTAGCAGTCTTTTCATCATAAAGATCCGTAAGCATAAACACCACAAATTCAAGCTTATAACGAGGGTCTAGCACAACAGCAACATACAAGAGAAAATTTGTTCTGTCACTATCTTTCCAATATTTATCAAACTTCACTTCCATCCTTCTTGCCATGGCACACAACATAGGATTATCACATGTTGAATAATCTTGAATTTGTTGTTGAATCAAACAAACTTCATGAAAATATTGATTTGATGTAACAGATAATGAGGCAGAAATATGTAAAGTTACATCATAGAATAATTTCAAGAACTTGGTAAAATCACGTGCATTATCCCAATCTTCACTCGAAGGAAGACCTTTCTTCCTCTCATTTCCCAAAAACTCTACAGTATATTGCTCATCCGCCATTTCTAACCTTTCAAAAGCTTTTTGGAATTTTTCAGCAACATCTAACATGATATATGTGGAATTCCATCTAGTAGGGACATCCAAACAAAGAGAATTCTTACTAGCTATTTTCTCATCTTTCACACAATTTTGAAAAATAGCTAGTCGAGATGGTGAAGATCTTACATATCGGATTGTATTCCTAATCTTAACAATTGACTCGTGGAGTTCTTTAAGAGCATCACCCACAATAAGATTAAGAATATGAACACAACATCTTACATGCAAATACTCACCATCTAGGATAGTCCCATTCCAATTTTTCAATTTTCTCAAGTAATTAAGAGCCACATAATTGGAGTTAGCATTGTCTAACGTCACAGTCAAAACATTTTCTATTCCCCATTCTAACAAGCATTTCTCAATCTTTTTTCCAATGGTGTCTCCCTTATGATTTGGAATTAAGCAAAAATTTAAAATTCTTTTTTGCAATTTCCAATCATCATCAATAAAGTGTGCTGTGAGAACCATATAATTGAGATTTTGGATTGAGGTCCATGTGTCGGTAGTTAAACGAACCTTTAAATCTTTCCTCCCCATAAATACTTTCAACCTTTTCTTTTCATCCATGTAAAGTCGAAGACAATCTCTTGCAACAGTACTTCGTGAGGGCACTACAAATTTAGGTTGCAAAGTAACCGAATACTCTCGAAATCCTTCTGATTCCACAACTCTAAATGGAAACTCTTCAACAATAATTAATTTAGCAAGTGCTAGCCTACATTTCCCCATGCTAAAAGCTGTAGCAACCAAATTAGAACTGCCTTGTCCTTCTTTCTCTGTTTTTGCGAAACATAGAAGTTTTTGTTTAGCCTCATTTATTCTTCCAGGATATTTTTTGCAATTAGTTCTTATGTGTTTTAACATATTTGTGGTACCATTCTTTTGAGTTTCACAAGCATATGTGGCCCCACAATAATTACACTTTGCCCTAGGATGTTCAGAACTACCTTCAATCTTTTTAAAATGTTCCCACGCACCTGAAGTTTTGTTCGAGGTATTAGTTGGCTTGCTCTTCTTTGCAATTTGTTGGGAGGGCGAAGCAGGCGATGACTTTTTCTTCTCCTTGTTTTTTATGCTAGGGGTTGTAGTATCTTTACTCACACCCTCCATTGTAAATAAATAACTATTTTAACAAAAAAAAAAAAACGCAGAAGACATTAAGTTGCTAATAAGAAAAGCAAGGAAATTTTAAAATAGACAATAGGCATAAATAGATATGAAACTAAAGAAACTAAAGAGCAATATATATATATATATATATATATATATATGTTGTCTTTCAAAATATGTCAAAGTCTCAAAGGTTCATCACATTTCTATTTTTAACTTCTTTTTAGAATTTTTTTTGTAACTTTACAATTAGTATTAGACTCTTATATGGTTGTTTGGAGTTCCAATTGTTCACAATTTTAGGTGTTATCCTTCTTCACAAGTGACAGAATTTCAAGTGTTCACAATCACAACTATTATGTGTTATGGACTTGTTCACAAGTGTCAGCATCTTAAAGTTGGCTATAGATTGTAAGTGTCGCAACGTCATCGCGACGCGGAGCAGCCGACATCCTTCCTTGGGTTTTTAAGAAGAAAATTGGAGTCGCTACCAATCATTGAGGGTGTGATTGGTCACCTTTAAAATAAAATAAAAACTAGTCTTAGAAAACAAGAAATTAGATTCGGGAGTCGTTTGAGTGTAGGGAAGGTATTAGCACCCTACAACACCCGTTTAAAAAAACGATTACCACAGTATCTTAAATTGTCCAATTAAATGAATAAAAACAGTCCTTCATTTTTATTTTTCTTTAAAAAAAATGATAAATATGAAAATAAAAACCAAAAATGCAATAATAAACACAAGATGTCTCATTCGTTTTTACCTTAACTTTAGAAATAAATTAAGTAAGGATTAAACATTATGAGTTGGATATCCAATTTAATATAAATCATGTCTAATTTGCCTTTTAATTAAAGGAAACATGGGCGATACATGATTATGTTTATTAAAAATAAATTAAAAAAAAATAAAAAAATAGATGTAAAAAAAGAAAATTATTCGATGAGTAAATTCTTTTTAAAGGGAAAATGAGAATTTTCATACGCCTGCACGAGAGTTGAACTCCAAGGCACATTACTCAGTTCCCATAATTTCTTCCAAAAGAAAATTAATTTCAAAACAATTATAAGAACAATAATTGAAATTGACCAAGAAGAATTAAAGATTGGATTAAAGCAAATTGGAGAATGAAAGAAAAAAAAAAACAAATAAATTAGAAAGTTTAAAAAAATGAAGTTGGCAAAGTGCAAAAGTGAACTAAATGAGAGAGAAATTAATAATGATAATGATGATAATAATAATAATAATAATAATAATAATAATAAAAACAAAAAAAAAAACAAATAAACAAAATAAACAAAAAACAAGACCCCACATTTTTTACTTTTATCTTTCTTCTTTTTTCCTTCTTTCTTACCTAATGTTTTTCTCTCCCCCATATACTCCTTCCTCCCCCTCTCTTTTCCTTTTTTCCTCTCCCACTTTCTTTTCTCTCTTTTTCTATCACTCTCTAAGCTAAGCCCACTTCCTAAAAAACTCTCTCAACTAAGCTTATGCTCAAATCTTCTTCTTCTCCTTTCTCCCTCAAAAGAAATTCTTCTAAAAATTCTCTTTGTTCTTGTTGTCACTCCTTCTCCATCTTCCTCCCTTTTATACTTGAAGGCTTTACTAATTTGGGGAGGAAGATGGATGAGAAAATGGTGGAAAAAAAAACCATGGAAAAGGCTTTAGAATAGGGAAATGGAGGTAATGAGGGAGCTTTCTAAGCCTTTTTCCATGAAAGCTTCCCCTTGAATAGGAATGGGGAAGACCCAAAAAATAATAATAAAAAAATTAAAAATTAAAAATTAAAAATTAAAAATAAAAATTAAAAATTAAAAAATAAAAAATAAAAAATAAAAAATAAAAAATAATAATAAAAAATAATAATAATAAATAAAAATTAAAATTAAAATTAAATTAAATAAAAAAAATAACAAAGAAATAAATTAAATAAAAACAAAAAAAAAAAGAAAATAAAATGAAAATGAAAATAAACCATGAAAAAAAAAATATATATATGAATTTTTTAATAATATATGGGGAGGGAGATTTGAACCATAGACTTCGTGGTTATCAATACGTCTTTATGCCAGTTGAGCTATGCTCTTGTTGACATACCAAAAAAACAAATTGACCACCAAATATTGGAAAACTGCAAACATTATTACTGAAAATCAAGCCGGACCAAATACGGTGTCTACAGTTTGCCCCCCTTTGTGTATCCTTGAAGGATTGAAAGAGTAGACAAAGGAAAGAGACTAAGTACTGGGGAGGCGAAGATTTGTTTGGTAAAAATTTGAATTTAGAAAGGAAAATGAACTTGACTTAATCAGGTCTCGACCACAATTCAATATCAGGTTTGGTTCAACCGAGAGAAAAACTGAAAACGGACCTGGATTGACACAATCTTCGACCTCGACTGAAAAATCGGGTTCGATTTAACCGAGAGAAAAACTGAAAATGGACCTGGATTGACACAAGCTTCGACCTCGACTGAATAGTCGGGTTCGATTTAACAGAGATAAAAATTGAAAATAGACCTGGATTGACATAGGCTTCGATCTCGACTGAATAGTCGGGTTCGATTTCACCAGGAGAAAAACTGAAAATGGACCTGGATTGACACAAGCTTCGACCTGGACTAAATAGTCGGGTTCGATTTAACCGAAAGAAAAAATGAAAATGGACCTGGATTGACACAGGCTTCGATGTCGACTGAATAGTTGAGTTCGATTTAACAGAGAGAAAAACTAAAAACGGACCTGGATTGGCACAGGCTTCGACCTCGACTGAAAAGTCGGGTTCGATTTAACCGAGAGAAAAACTTAAAATGGACCTAGATTGACACAGGCTACGACCTCAACTGAATAGTCGGGTTTGATTTAACCGAAAGAAAAAAACTGGAAATGGACCGGGATTGACACAGGCTTCGACCTCAACTGAATAGTCAGGTTCGATTTAACCGAAAATAAATTTTCTTTGCATTGCACGCTAAACTTGAATGCTTGAATGCATGGGATGCAAATTTAGCACTATCCGAAAACTATGATACAAATTTCTTTAAAAGATATTTGATAGCTCGGGCACCCCATTCACATCACCCTTGGTAATAGACCTTAATTGGATCATGAACTCGCTAAACAACTTGCTCTTTGTTTGATGACCAAAAATGTATCCAGAACGACTTTGCTCCTGTGATAATAATGGTTTTGCCCCAGTTTAAGACTTTGTCATGTTGAAATGACGGTTTTGTCCTCCATGATGACATTCTGTCAACCTTCATGATCACGGCGCTCTTGGAAAAATATTTCCTTTGGATTCTTTCTTTGGGCATATGTATTTCACATTGAATCGTTTAAGTTACCACCATTGATTTGAAATATCGCGTTTATGTAACTTTTTGTTTATTCAATTGTAATGATAATAAAGGTAAACATGCCAAACATTCATAGTTGAGGAAATATTATGGAGAGTGAGGGAGAAAAATGGGCAAGATATGCCATGCTTCGAGAAGGGAGCTTCGATTTATGACTAAAATTCAATAGACATATGTGTCAATGTTAAGGTTCGAGAACTTGAGACAAAAGTAACCTTCTAAACATGATATAGAAATTGAAGCGTAATTCTCCTAGACACTTGTTGAATTCCCGCAACTTTGCCGAATCCTTTGATACACAAGTAGCCTATGCGTAATATCTTCAAACTTGGTCTGAATTAACTGGACTTGGCAACTCATTACCATCCATGTTAGTCAAGACTAAAGCTCCTCCAGAGAAAGCTTTCTTCACCACAAATGGTCCTTCATAGTTTGGGGTCCACTTGCCTCGGTGATCTTTTAGAAAAGGAAGAATTCGTTTTTAAGACTAAATCTCCTTCTCTGAATACTCTAGGACGCACTTTCTTATCATAGGCTTTCATCATTCGTCTTTGGTAAAGTTGACCTCTGAACAATGCTGTCAATCTCTTTTCTTCAACAAAGTTGAGCTGCTCATAGCGGTTTTGGACCCATTCAACCTCTTCTAAATTAGTCTCCATGAGGACTCTTAATGATGGAATTTCCATTTCAATAGGAAGAACAGCTTTCATACCATAAACTAATGAAAATGGTGTTGCCCCAGTTGAAGTGCGAATCGATGTGCGATATCCATGAAATACAAAAGGAAGCATTTCATGCCAATCTTTATACGTCACCGTCATTTTTTGCCCAATCCTTTTTATGTTGTTATTGGCAGTTTCCACTGCTCCATTCATCTTTGGCCTATACAGAGTTGAGTTGACATGCTTGATCTTAAATTGCTCACATAACTCAGTCATCAATTTATTGTTCAGATTTCGTGCATTATCAGATACTATGGTCTCAGGAAGACCATAACGACATATAATCTCCTTCTGGATGAATTTGATCACAACTCCTTTCGTCACCTCTCGATAGGACATTGTTTCTACCCATTTGGTAAAATAATCTATTGCCACCAAGATGAATCGATGCCCGTTTGAGGCTTTTGGGTCAATAGGGCCTATAACGTCCATTCCCCACATAGAAAACGACCATGGTGTTGAAGGATTGGAATTCCGTAATTCCGTAAAGCGGAAGCGTGATTGGGACCGATTCGTAATTAATTTTGTTTAATCTAAAATACCAATACATTGACAATAATATTAGAACTATTCTAAATATATATTAAGGCTAAGCATACAAAAATATTAGATCTAAATCTAATTTATAAAGTAACAAATTACTTACTCTCGTAGACGACTCAGATTAAATTCACCAACTGCTTGTGAATTAATCACGAACTAGTGCGAACACCACCACTATGGCTACACCGGTATGACTCTGAGACTTCTAGAGGCAGGAGACTGGTGGGAGTCTAGAGGAAGCATTGAGGGGAATTCTCTGAGAGTAGGAGAATGAATGGGATGCCTTTCACCCCACCCCAGGGGTCCTATATATAGTAAAAGCCAAGACCTTTTTCCTAATAGGAAAAGGGAGACCTTTTCCTAATAGGAAAAAGTCTCTAATTTTAATAAATAATTAATTAATTCCATAATTAATTAATTTTCCAATTAAATATCATATATTTAATCTTAGGGATTTTATTAAAATTAAAATTAATATGAATCCAATTCATATTAAATTTATTTGAACTCTTTCAAATATTTTCTTTCCTAATAGGAAAAGGTCTCTAATTTTAATAAATAATTAATTAATTCCATAATTAATTAATTTACCCAATTAAATATCATATATTTAATCTTAGGGATTTTATTAAAATTAAAATTAATATGAATCCAATTCATATTAAATTTATTTGAACTCTTTCAAATACTTTCTCTCAAGAATTAATTAATTCAAAAATTATATTATAAAGTTTCATAAACTTTATATTATAATGCATTAATATACATTATACGATTCCCCAAATAAATTGAACACTTTCAATTTACAATTTATACTTAATTGCCTCAAGTCTCTTTACGAGCTACCAGTGGGACCTAATGGACCTACAGATCAGAAGCTCCAACGATACGAGACTAATTGGCCAAACTCATTGACCAAGTTTAGTCAACATTCGTTAACTGTGGGTCACTCCACTAAAGACCCACAGCTGCACTCTTCTCACTATAGAATATTTCTGTGTCCACGGATATCGACCAAGCAGTAAGTCAATCCTTCACGTGTGTTCGTAACACCAGCTGGGTCAAATTACCGTTTTACCCCTGGGTTACCTCTGGTTCCTTAAGTACCACTGATTCCTCTAATGAACAAGTTGTTTAGGGTCCAACCACTAAACAGGAGTTCCTTTCAGGCTAGGAGAGGACGGCGCGCCTTTGTTCAAGCCCTAGAATCAGTCCTTAAGGGAACACACATCTACTTACCCCAATAGGGGAAGGAGTGAATTCCATCTTGTACTGTTATGTTCCCAGCCCCCATTCGGTCTTGCCCCTGAAATGGTAGACTTATTGAGTCGGCGAACTGGCCACTCTCACCCATACAAATCTAAGGACAGTCTCTCCTGGAAAGGGTTCATAACAAACTCAGGATTGAGATTGAGTTACCTAGGTCATCCTATTGAAATAGAAACCTAAACTAGTTAACGGCGTTACATCTAGTGGTTACTATTTCGCGGTCCGGTCTTATGCAAACTTATTGCATAGGATACCCCCACCCGCATGTCTCCTACATGGATGCTTTGGATCATTGCATCTGTATCGAATACAAGGTGGGCCGTATCACATAGTGTCACCAGGATAAGGTACCCAGCCTTATCCCTATACTATAGACCATTTAGGTTGTTACTTGGACACTGATCCCCGTATGTCCCCACATACTAGTCCAAGTTTCATTTAAACAACCTTGGATCTTAGTTTATTGGATTTAGGGTTTATTAATGCAAACTCGATTATTCAATAACCAAATTACTGAATTACTCAAATAACACTTTATTGAGATCGATTAATTTGTTTCATTTACTATCTACGAGTTTTAGGGCATAAAACCCAACAACTCCCACTTGAACTAAAACTCTAGTGGGCAATGTACATCAACAATCAAAATTGAATGAATAATCATTGAAGTAGGAATAGTAGTTTGTATTAATACTGTATAATACATGAAAAGTACAAATACAGATAAATACAATAAACTAGGGCATTCACAATACCCATTACACTTCTCCCACTTGCCCTAGATTATTCTATGTACATATCTCGCAGACCTAGACCCTCTAGATGACCCTCGAACACTTTAGCCGTGAGAGCCTTCGTAAATGGATCAGCAATATTGTGCTCAGAGGCTACCTTCGTGACGATCACGTCCCCTCGTTGCACGATCTCTCTGATGAGATGATATTTGCGCTCTATGTGCTTGCCTCTTTTATGATTGCGAGGTTCTTTAGAATTTGCCACTGCACCACTATTATCACAGTAAAGGGTGATTGGCAAGTTCATATTTGGAACAACTTCCAAATCCATCAAGAACTTCCGTAGCCATACAGCCTCCTTAGCTGCTTCACAAGCAGCGACATATTCGGCCTCCATGGTGGAGTCTGCAATGCATCCTTGCTTGATGCTACGCCAGACTACAGCTCCCCCGTTGAGGGTAAATACTGACCCTGATGTGGATTTCCTAGAATCCTTATCAGTCTGAAAGTCAGAGTCTGTGTATCCTGTAAGGATCAAATCCTTAGAGCCATACACAAGCTGATAGCCCCTCGTTCTCCGAAGATACTTGAGGATGTTTTTAACTGCAGTCCAGTGGTCTAACCCTGGATTGGACGGGTACCTGCTGACTATCCCAACTGCATAGCAAATGTCAGGCCTAGTACACAACATGGCGTACATAAGACTGCCCACAGCTGAAGCATAAGGGATGTGTCTCATATCCTCAATTTCTTGAGGTGTCTTAGGACACTGTTCCTTAGACAAATGAACTCCATGCCTAAAGGGTAGTAAACCCCTCTTGGAATTCTGCATCTTATATCTAGACAACATCTTGTCTATATATGATGCTTGAGACAGGGCTAACGTTCTGTTCTTACGATTCCTTATAATTTGAATCCCTTAAACATACTGAGCTTCACCCAAATCTTTCATTTGGAACTCAGTCGATAGCCATTTTTTAATGTCAGCTAGATATTCTACATCATTTCCAATGAGAAGAATATCATCTACATACAACACCAGAAAAGCTACTGAACTGTTGATAATCCTTTTGTAAACACAAGGCTCATCAACGTTCTGGTCAAAGCCATAAATTTGACAGCAGTGTCAAACTTTATATTCCAAGATCTGGAAGCTTGCTTCAACCCATAAATGGATCGTCTAAGCTTGCAAACCTTTTGCTCTTGGCCTTGAGCAACGAACCCCTCTGGTTGAGACATAAAGATGTTCTCATCAAGATTGCCATTCAGAAAGGCAGTCTTGACGTCCATTTTCCAAATCTCATAATCATAAAAGGTGGCAATGGACAAGAGAATTCTTATCGACTTTAACATGGCAACTGGGGAGAAGGTTTCCTCATAGTCCACCCCCTCCTTTTGGGTATAACCCTTTGCCACAAGTCGAGCTTTGAAAGTCTGTACTTTCCCAGCTGCGTCTCGTTTTCTCTTGTAGATCCATTTGCACCCTATGGGTTTAACCCCTTCAGGTAGGTCTACAAGATCCCAGACTTGATTGAAGTACATAGACTCCATCTCTAGGTCCATAGCTTTGACCCACTGGTCATGGTCCACATCATTCATTGCCTGTCTAAAGGTCAATGGATCCTCAACCCCATCATCAGGTATGACAGTTGGAGTTTCTGCTAAACCCAGATAGCGTTCAGGTTGAATAACAACCCTCCCACTACGTCGAGACATTCTAAACTCTTGAGAAGGATGGGCTTGACCAGATGTACTGGGCTCATCAATAACTCTTGTTGAAGGTCCAGCCTCTGAACTGGGCTCATCAACAACTCTTGTTGAAGGTCCAGCCTCATCAACAACTCTTGTTGATTTATTTGTAGCTTTACCAGAAAGTTCACTTAACACAATTTTACTGCGTGGTATGTGTTCTTTAACGTGGTCTTCTTCCAAGAAAGTAGCATTTGTCGATACAAACACTTTATTTTCTTTTGGATCAAAGAAGTATCCACCTCTTGTTTCTTTTGGGTAGCCTACGAATAGGCATAATTTTGAACGTGAATCCAATTTCTTTGGGTTTGCTACTAACACATGTGCAGGGCAGCCCCAAATTCTGAAATGACGTAAACTAGCTTTACGCCCTTTCCAAAGCTCAAATGGTGTTTCAGAAACACTCTTTGAGGGAACAACATTCAAAATATAAACTGCAGTCTCTACTGCATAACCCCAAAAAGAACTAGGCAACTGAGCATAGCTCATACTAGATCAAACCATGTCTAACAAGGTTCTGTTTCTCCTTTCAGATACACCATTCTGTTGAGGTGTACCTGGTGCTGAGAGTTGGGACGATATTCCATGTTCTATCAAATAGTTTTGGAATTTTAAGTCCAAATACTCTCCACCTCGATCAGATCGAAATGTTTTAATGGTCTTACCTAACAAGTTCTCAACTTCAGTCCTGTACTCCTTGAACTTTTCAAGGGCTTCAGACTTATGACTCATTAGGTATAAATAACCATACCTTGAATAATCATCTATGAAAGAGATGAAATATTCATACCCTCCTCGAGCTCTTACATTCATTGGACCACAAAGATCCGTATGTACGAGTTCTAAGGGCTCCTTGGAACGATAACCTTTTTCAGTAAAAGGTCGTTTGGTCATCTTACCTTCGAGACATGACTCACATGGAGGTAAAGTACCATCTTCTAACTGGCTTAGAAGTCCGTTCTTAACCAATCTCCCAATCCTATTGAGATTTATGTGGCCAAGTCTCAAGTGCCAAAGATAGGTACTTTGAGAAACTTTTTGCCTTTTTGGTTAAGTCTCAGCTGTTTTAAACATTTCATTGTTCAAAATAGCCCTAGACTCTATTGGTCTTAAGACATACAAATTGTTCTCCATTTTTGCAGAACATATATCAGCACCCCTTTTAGTAATGAAAGCTTCATTCACAGAAAAGGACACTGAATACCCTTGTTCTAGCAAACAAGAAATAGAAATCAAATTTCTTTTTATTCTGGGAACTATATATACGTTATCTAATAACATATAGCGTTCCCTGGAGAAGAACACTTTAATATCTCCCACTGCTTTAGCTGAAATGAGCTCCCCAGTCCCAACTCTGCGAGTCATTTCCCCAGCATCCAACTGTTGCCAGGAGCTCATTCCCTCAAAGGAAGAGCATACGTGATGAGTGGCACCTGAATCTAGGATCCAGGCTGTGTCATCATTTTCCACTATACACGTTTCAATGATCAATAAATCAAATTTATTTTCATTGAGATGTGCTAAGCAGTCTATGTCATATTCATCATGAACAATTTCGGATAAATTAGACATATGGGCTTGAGGACCGTCCTCAGTTAAGACCAATTCCACGCATTTAGTGTTTAGGTTCATTTTCTTAGTTGTATTAGAAATACCAGTTTTGTAGTTGGCGTTATTCGAGGCATATAAAGAACGTTTCATTGCTGAGAACAAACAAACTAACTTAATAAGTATTGTTACATTAACCCATTACACAAAATAATATTATTATTTTAGTCCAATCAATTTAGCAAAAGTAATGATCAACCCATAGAATAAACATTCATTTTGCAACGATACTTCAGAGGTTTAGAACAACAGCTACCGTAGGGTAGTCAGCTACTCCTCCTCTGAATTGAGACAATCTCAGCTAATCCATATTCCCGGAATAACTCATATTCCAATAGTTCTTAGCTACCGTTTTTTCGGTCAGGAAATTATTAACACCTTAACAATTTCCCGTAAGTGTGACCCTCCATTTTTCAGATTTCAGAGGTCGGCCCCAACAATGCTACCGTAGGGAAAGTCAAAGTTGGAAATGGACCTAAGAAACCCTATCCATTTCTGGAGTTTGCGTTGTTCCGACTCCCATGATCAAGCCCTCCGTAGGGTGATCGCTCCCAGGGCGACTCGCAGGCAGATCATTGGGATCTCACGGTGCAACCTAATGGAAGAGACCGTAGGATACGTTGACACGTTCCTGCTCCCACTTACTATAAAATACTCCCTCATTCACCTTGATATTGATTCATGCAAACACCATCCGTAGGGGGTCACTCCCAGGGTGACTCGAGGCCAAGCATGAACCTCACGTTGTGAACTTTTGAGGACGTGAGAGCAAAACTTGATTTATGAAAATCTAGTTTTGATATATTTCCTCCCACTAAGTATTTTTATAATTATAGGGTCTATTACTTAGGTAAATTCCGGCTAAGTGAATCTATCTAAGTCTATGCCTGTATATAACTTTTATATATATAGGTCTTTTCTCTAATGTCTAGGTGGATTAAACACTTTTAATTACCTAGAGACATTGCATGCTAATATAACTATGGTTAATTCAACTCAAGTTCCGGCTCAGTTCCCAGGTAGCAGGTGTTCCGTAAACCGTCATCTTAAGTACCTCCAGCCTTAGACAGAACTTTACCGATAGAGTTCCCTTATAACCAATAGTTATGATAAATCTTTACTCTAAAGATCTAGGTGAATTAAACTCTTTTAATAAACCTAGTGATATTGCATGCTAACATTTAACTATGATTAATTCAACTCCGGTATTCCGGGTTAGTTCCCAGGTAGGAGGTGTTTCGTAAACCGTCATCTTAAGTACCCCTAGCCTTAGACAGAACTTAACCGGTGGAGTTCCCTTATAATCATAGTAATGTTTTTCCTACTTAGTCAATTACAACTATTTTTAATTCTAAGTAAGAAAATAATTCTAATCCTATTAGAATTATAATGAGCTTAGGTCTAATTAATTTTAAACATTTTAAAATTAATTCATTTTAACCTAAGGTCCTATGTTTGCATGCAACTCTTTGTTATAGGTTGACGGTTTCTAATCAATTTTATAACTTATTATAAAATTTTAATGATTAGCCCTATAACATGCTTCTATGGTGTTGGAAAAATAACAATCATATTCTAATTATTCAACACCATATTATTATGACGCCGATAACGATAATATAACGATTATATTAATCTAAAGTGGTGTCATGCTTCATGCAATTTCAATTTCATTTAATTAATATTGATTATATTAATTAAACATCCATGAAATTAAATTACATGAAATTTGACATTAATATAATATAACTCTTATATTAATCTAATTAATGTCATGCTCAATGCTATTCCATTTTCATTTAATTAATATAACATTTTATATTAAATCATACATGAAAAAAAGCATTGATTTATATTTATTATTTTCATTCATAATATAACTAATTATATTAATTCTCATGAAAATAATGCTAAGCATGCATGCTACATTAATAAAATATAACAATTATATTTATCTAATTAATGTCATGCATCATGCTTTTCCAATTTCATATATTTAATATAACAATTATACTAAATAACTCATGAAATATAAATTCATGCATAATTATCATATATTATAATATTTATAACATAAATATGCATGAAACATGCTTAACCTATGGTGGGAATTTAAGCTATATGACATCCATAAAGCAAATAAATAGCAATTGAATCGGTTAATTTTGGCCCCTAGGATAAAATAAAGCATAAATTACAATAATTATAGCTAAATTCTATCCTAAAAATCCTTCCGTAGCTCCAAATATTGGTCTAGACCGCCCGAACCGACCCGAACCACTTCGAACCAGCTATGAAAACCACGAACCGAGCTAAATTCCAGCTGAACCGGACCAAATCGGTCCCAGCCCAACCAGACCGCGTGAATCGGACCGCCCAACAGCCTTGAACCGTCCTGTTGTGAATTTCTAGCGCGTGCTGTAATCGTGACAGCGTCGCAATTTCTCCGATTTTTATCTCATAAAAACCTATTCTAGACCCGGACTTACATAGGACTCGATTTTACATAAAATACCCGAAACACCGGGCCCTTACATGATCAAATCACATAAAAACAGTAAAATCTATGGCCACAAAATTAACCTAAACAGTTCAATGCAAATCATACATACATTATGTATTAATCAATCCCACCAATAGCCAATGCAAATTTTAGAGAAACAAAATTAGATCTACGATCAGCTCTGATACCAATTGAAGGATTGGAATTCCGTAATTCCGTAAAGCGGAAGCGTGATTGGGACCGATTCGTAATTAATTTTGTTTAATCTAAAATACCAATACATTGGCAATAATATTAGAACTATTCTAAATATATATTAAGGCTAAGCATACAAAAATATTAGATCTAAATCTAATTTATAAAGTAACAAATTACTTACTCTCGTAGACGACTCAGATTAAATTCACCAACTGCTTGTGAATTAATCACGAACTAGTGCGAACACCACCACTATGGCTACACCGGTATGACTCTGAGACTTCTAGAGGCAGGAGACTGGTGGAAGTCTAGAGGAAGCCTTGAGGGGAATTCTCTGAGAGTAGGAGAATGAATGGGATGCCTTTCACCCCACCCCAGGGGTCCTATATATAGTAAAGGCCAAGACCTTTTTCCTAATAGGAAAAGGGAGACCTTTTCCTAATAGGAAAAAGTCTCTAATTTTAATAAATAATTAATTAATTCCATAATTAATTAATTTCCCAATTAAATATCATATATTTAATCTTAGGGATTTTATTAAAATTAAAATTAATATGAATCCAATTCATATTAAATTTATTTGAACTCTTTCAAATATTTTCTTTCCTAATAGGAAAAGGTCTCTAATTTTAATAAATAATTAATTAATTCCATAATTAATTAATTCACCCAATTAAATATCATATATTTAATCTTAGGGATTTTATTAAAATTAAAATTAATATGAATCCAATTCATATTAAATTTATTTGAACTCTTTCAAATACTTTCTCTCAAGAATTAATTAATTCAAAAATTATATTATAAAGTTTCATAAACCTTATATTATAATGCATCAATATACATTATACGATTCCCCAAATAAATTGAACACTTTCAATTTACAATTTATACTTAATTGCCTCAAGTCTCTTTACGAGCTACCAGTGGGACCTAATGGACCTACAGATCAGAAGCTCCGAGGATACGAGACTAATTGGCCAAACTCATTGACCAAGTTTAGTCAACATTCGTTAACTGTGGGTCACTCCACTAAAGACCCACAGCTGCACTCTTCTCACTATAGAATATTTCTGTGTCCACGGATATCGACCAAGCAGTAAGTCAATCCTTCACGTGTGTTCGTAACACCAGCTGGGTCAAATTACCGTTTTACCCTTGGGTTACCTCTGGTTCCTTAAGTACCACTGATTCCTCTAATGAACAAGTTGTTTAGGGACCAACCACTAAACAGGAGTTCCTTTCAGGCTAGGAGAGGACGACGCGCCTTTGTTCAAGCCCTAGAATCAGCCCTTAAGGGAACACACATCTACTTACCCCAATAGGGGAAGGAGTGAATTCCATCTTGTACTGTTATGTTCCCAGCCCCCATTCGGTCTTGCCCCTGAAATGGTAGACTTATTGAGTCGGCGAACTGGTCACTCTCACCCATACAAATCTAAGGACAGTCTCTCCTGGAAGGGGTTCATAACAGACTCAGGATTGAGATTGAGTTACCTAGGTCATCCTATTGAAATAGAAACCTAAACTAGTTAACGGCGTTACATCTAGTGGTTACTATTTCGCAGTCTGGTCTTATGCAAACTCATTGCATAGGATACCCCCACCCGCATGTCTCCTACATGGATGCTTTGGATCATTGCATCTGTACCGAATACAAGGTGGGCCGTATCACATAGTGTCACCAGGATAAGGTACCCAGCCTTATCCCTATACTATAGACCATTTAGGTTGTTTCTTGGACACTGATCCCCGTATGTCCCCACATACTAGTCCAAGTTTCATTTAAACAACCTTGGATCTTAGTTTATTGGATTTAGGGTTTATTAATGCAAACTCGATTATTCAATAACCAAATTACTGAATTACTCAAATAACACTTTATTGAGATCGATTAATTTGTTTCATTTACTATCTACGAGTTTTAGGGCATAAAACCCAACAGGTGTTGTCATAACGTGCAATTGAGATGCTGGAGCATGAGCTTTATCTGCGTAGATCTGACATTTGTGGCATTTTCGCGCATATTTGATACAGTCGGCTTCCATGGTTAACCAATAATAGCCAGCCCTTAATGCCTGTCTAGCCATCATGTGTCCATTTGCGTGGGTGCCACAAATTCCCTCGTGAATTTCTTTCATAATCGTGTTGGCTTCTTTTGTATCTACATATCTCAGAAGTACCATGTCATAGTTTTTTTTGTAAAGTATCTCCCCATTTAGGAAAAATTTCACTGCTATTCTCCTTAGAGTTCGCTTGTCATTATCTGATGCATTATGAGGATAGGTTCTGCATTTCAAATAATGTTTGATGTCTTGAAACCACGGCTTGTCATCAAACTCTTCTTCTATATTCATGCAGGAGGCTGGAACATCTACCCTTCCCATCTTAATAGGTTGTACCTCATGATTGGGGTCTATGTTGAACATGACTGCAAACGTAGCCAAGGCGTCTGCTATCTGATTACTCTCCCTTGGTAAATAGTCAAAAGTGATTTCTTCAAATTTATGAGACAAATCTAATATAAGCTTTTTATAAGGCAGTAGCTTAGTGTCTCTTGTTTCCCATTCTTCTCTCAATTGGTGAATCACCAGCATAGAATCTCCCAGGACTCGAAGTTTCCTTATCTTCATATCCAATGCAGTTTGGATACCCATAGAGCAAGCTTCATATTCAGCCATATTATGAGTACAATCAAAACTTAGTTTGACGGTGAGAGGGAACAACTTTCCTTCAGGAGATATTAATACAACACCTAACCCATGACCTAACTCATTGGAGGTCTGATCGGCTAGTACACTTCCTTTTATTGACTTTCGAGTAGCATAGACAATATCATACTCGGATAAAAGAACCTGCCATCTAGCAATTCTACCAGACAAAGACGGCTTTTCAAAGATGTATTTGATAGGATCCATCTTTGAGATGAGCCATGTTGTGTAATACAACATATATGGTCTCAAACGGCGAGCGACCCAAGCTAGTGCACAACAAGTTCTTTCTAAAAGAGAATATCTGGTTTTGCAATCAGTAAACTTTTTGCTTAAATAATATATGGCTTGCTCTTTTTTGCCTGAACTGTTATGCTGTCCTAGCACACACCCCATTGAATTTTCCGTCACTGTAAGATATAGGATAAGTGGACGATTTGGAGTTGGAGGTACAAGAACAGGAGGGTTTTGTAGGTATTGCTTGATCTTTTCAAATGCTTTTTGACAATCGTCATTCCATATGCCTGTATTGTTCTTACGAAGTAGCTTGAATATTGGTTCACATGTTGCTGTAAGATGTGATATGAATCTTGCAATATAATTCAATCTTCCCAAGAAACCTCTGACTTCTTTTTGAGTACGTGGTGGTGGCATTTCTAGAATGGCTTTGACTTTGTCTAGGTCAACTCTAATTCCCTCATGGCTTACGACGAAACCCAACAACTTGCCAGAAGTGACCCCAAATGTGCATTTACTCGGATTCAGTTTCAACTTGAATTTTCTCAATCGCTCGAATAACTTTCGAAGAATGATTGCGTGCTCTTCCCCTGGTTTTGACTTAGCAATCATGTCATCAACATACACTTCAATCTCCTTATGCATTAGGTCATGGAAGAGAGTAACCATGGCCCGTTGGTAGGTAGGTTGCCCCAACATTTTTCAATCCGAACGACATGACCTTATAACAAAAGGTTCCCCATAATGTGATGAATGTAGTTTTCTCTTGATCTTCAGGTGCCATTTTGATTTGATTGTAACCTGAGAATCCATCCATAAAGGAAAAAGTTGAGAATCCAGCTGTATTATCTACCAGTACATCAATATGAGGAAGTGGGAAGTTATCCTTTGGGCTTGCTCGATTCAAATCTCTATAATCAACACACACTCGGACCTGTCCATTCTTTTTAGGTACTGGCACAATGTTAGCTACCCATTCTGGATAATTAGCAACTGTTAAGAATCCTGCATCAATCTGTTTCATGACTTCCTCTTTTATTTTGATTAACATGTCCGACTTCATCTTGCGTAACTTCTGTCTCACTGGCCCGCATTCCGGCTTAAGTGGCAAATGATGCACCACAATACTTGTGTCTAAACCAGGCATATCTTGATAAGACCAGGCAAAAACATCAATGTATTCATGAAGCAATGTTATTAACCCTTGACGGCTTTCAGCAGACATGTTGGTCCCGATTTTAACTTCTTTAATCTCTACTTGAGATCCCAAGTTAATCGTCTCAATCAACTCTTCATGTGGTCCCAATATCCTCTCTTATTCTTCAATCATTCTCAACAATTCAGGAGTAAGTTCTAGATCTTCCTCAATACCACTTGTTCTCTCATCGGACTCAACATCGTATGTAGGAGAATCAAGTTCGTATTTAAGATCATTAACGCTTCCAATCCCAATATCGCTGTTTAAGAGAGCGATTATTCAGTGTGATGAAAGAAGACAAAAAGAAAGAATAGAATAAATGAAATCAATGCTAAAAGAAGTGGAGACAAGAGAGATTCATTGGATGATACGAAAGAAAGAAAAAAAAAATGCTTCTTCATTAACAAATGAAATATTGACATAGAACACATAAATCATCAAAACAAAAAACAAACAAAAAGTTTAACAATTACTTTGATATCTCATTAACAAATGATGGTAGCTCCATTACAGTCAAATTATTGAGTTCAAAGTCTTCCGGGCACAGATAAACCAAGGGACCAACTTCTTTCTTCTGTTCGATTATAGCCATGACTGCAGGGTTTTGAGATTCCGGATGAATTATTCCAGCAAAGATGAAGGTATCATGAAGATGAGGAATGATATTCATTTGATACTTTGGCTCACGGCTCTCCAATCTAGCCAGTCGTTTTTCTCTCTCCTGTCTGTGTGCTTTAATCATATCTTGTTTGCTTGGTTTATATCCCAAACCAAACCTCTTCATATTTTTCGACATATTTAGAAAATTTTCGAGGCTTTGATTGATTCTTGTTAAGGAGAGTTTTGAAAGTTGCAACTCCATTTTCCCTATCTCTCCGTATAAAGTTGTGGCATTTGCAATCTCAAAAGCTTGAAATGATGACTCAAAAACCTCTTCTGCTGCTTCTATGTAGGACATTGAGGAGGGTCTTGATACTAAGATATCCTCTTGTCCAGATATGATCATTAGTTTGCGGTTGACCACAAATTTAAGTTTTTGGTGTAATGATGATGGGACCACTCCAGCTGAGTGAATCTAGGGACGCCCTAACAAGAAGCTGTAGGCCGAATTAATGTTCATAACCTGAAAGGTTATATCGAAGGTGCATGGACCTATCTGGATGGGCACTTCTATGTCTCCAACAACTTCACTACGTGCTCCATCAAAAGCTCGTACGATCATAATGCTGGGTCTTACATGAGACATATCAACAGGCAATTTCTCCAATGTGGATTTAGGCATTATGTTTAAGGAGGAACCATTATCAACTAGGACTTTTGCCACAGCAAAATTTTTGCACTTAACTGTAATGTGCAAGGCTTTAGTGTGTCCGGTGCCTTCTGGTGGTAACTCATCATTTGTGAAAGTTACTGAATTGGATGCAGTTATGTTTCAAACGATGTTATCCAAGTTGTCCACCGTAATATCCTGCGGAACATAAGTTTGATTCAATATGTCCAACAAAGTCTTACGATGCGTATCTGAAGCCAATAACAAAGCCAGTATGGAAATCTTTGCAGGGGTTTGACCTAACTGTTCAACCACTTTATAATCACTTTGTTTAACCAACTTAAAAAATTCTTGGATGTCCTCTTCAGATGTTGGCTGTTTAACATCCAGGTTTTTCATTCTGTCTTTTCCTTGATATCTTCAATGATCTTGGCTTTTCCTTTTTCTTTACCCTTGGGTTTCAATAGGTCTTCCGGTGTATAACACTTCCCGCTTCGTGTTAGACCACCTATCCCACTGATATTATGGATTGGAAGGGGTTCAGAACCAACAGTTACCTTATGTTCATAGTTCCAAGGTACTGCTTTTGAACTTTGATATTCAAAGGGAGTCGAAATCTGGATGGTAATCGGTCTTGGCTTGGAATTTGGGGTACTAGGCTTCTCGCGATAAGAAATTGTTAACGGTTTCGGCTTGAGAGCAAACCTTGAGCATTCTTCTATAATATCAACTTCCCCATACTGAGGGAGCTGAACCATCTTTTGAGAAACTGTTAAAAAATGTGAATCTAACAACTCCTGGACCTTCAGACGAAAATGAGAACATTAGTCGATAGAATGCCCTTTTGCCCCAGTGTGATAAGAACACATCATACTGTCATCGTATGCTCTGACACCCAAATCTAATTGGAGGTGTTCTACTCCAATGTATCCATTACTGAATAATATTTCGAATAGTTCTTCCATGGGAGTCACTACGCTCTCAGCATTCTTTTTCAAATCAGCTCCATAAACCTCTATCGCATTTACTTGTGCATTCTGATGGTTTGGCAGAGGATTGTTGTTGACATCTGGACCATTTTCTTTCTTAAAGTTCAACCATCCTGCCTTGATCAAGCACCCTATGCTTGAGTGCAGTACAGTTTTCAGTGGAATGTCCAATTGCTCCTACATGGTAGTCACAACGGGCATTTGGGTTATACCACTTTGGGTAAGGTGGCTTTACTGGGTCCATTGGCACGGGTGCCAGCTAATTATTCTGGAAGAGTTGGGGTAGAAGTTCGGTATATGTCATCGGAATTGGATCAAAATGAGTCTGTCTACGGACGCCTTTATTGTTTTGGTGTCCTTGGACATAAGGAGTGTTCTGTTGATTCCGAGGCTGGTAACCTTGAGTAGGACGAGGATTTTGGACGTAAGGGGATGAGTATTGGGCTGACGTATTATTGATATAGGGTTGAGGATAAACATATGGAGGTGGATAGTGATAGTGTGGCACTCCGACATTAGGGTATGGTTGTCTTGAATTGAAGCCAATCATCTGAACTTCTCCTTCTTTTTTCTTCGATGGAACCCCCTTTTTCGCTGTTGACGATCCAGCCGTATCAGTTATCTTTCCATGCTTAATTTCGTACTCGATTCTCTCTCCAATTGTCATTATGTCAGAGAAATTGGTAGAGGCACTCCCAATCATCTTATCATAGAAAGGAGATTTGAGAGTATTAATAAACATGGTCGACAGCTCCTTATCGGCTAAAGGTGGTTGCACTTGAGCAGCAGTATCCCTCCACCTTTGGGCATACTCTTTAAAGCTTTCTGTGCTCTTCTTTTCCATCCTCTAGAGGTCTAGGAGGTCAGGAGCCATATCTATGTTGTGCTTATATTGCTTTAAAAATGAATCGGCTAGATTCTTCCATGAACATATATGAGTGCTGTCTAACTGCATATACCATTGAGATGCTGGACCAGTAAGACTGTCCTGGAAGCAGTGAATTAACAGCTTGTCATTTTGAACGTATGCTGTCATCTTCCTACAATACATGATGAGATGGTTTCTAGGACAGGATGCTCCATCATACTTTTCAAACTCGGGCACCTTGAATTTTTGAGGGAGGATTACATCTGGTACTAAGCATAGCTTGGTCGCATCTATATTTCCGAAGACGTCTGTTCCTTCTACTGCCCTTAACCTTTCCTCCAGGACTTCAAGATTTTCACTAGAAGAGACTTTCTCACCTCCCGTTAGCTCTTTTCTGATTACAGGATCATCTAAATTGGGAATTGTAATGGTCACCTTGGGAGGTACCTCTGTGGGTAGTGAAAATCCAGGTTGATTGTGTACAGGCACTTGCTCATTCTTGAAAAATGGAAATGGGTGTTGCTCTACTGGAATATTGTACAATGGATGATATTTTGGAGTAGTACCCTCTGTTGATTGCCGGATTGGAGGGTCATTCATTGTATTGCTGGACTGAGCAATATCAGGTATTATTTTGCCTCTTTCCAAGGCGACAAGAATGGCATTCATTTTTTCTCGTAACTCCTCAATATCTTTCCCTGTTTTCTCCATCTCAGTACTTTGCTCTTCCATGATCCTTGTCCTGTATCTTGTGACGTAGGTGCGGTGGATTCGAGGTGACCGAGCTATCTTATGACTCTGTTTATAATTTTAATGAAAAGAGATTTTAGTGTAAGAAAAGAGAAAGACAAAATGAAACATTTAAACAATTGAAGAGGAAAAGAAAAATGAAAATAAAAGTGGCCTTGATATTAAATTGGAAAATGATAAAACAATGTGGTAGCAAAATTTGTGCAAAATTGAATTACAAGATATTTCGACTATCTAAAAAAAGATAAACTAAAGTAAAAATTTAATAAAATTGCCCCCAATACTCTAAACTTATACAAAGCTTTCCCAGAAACTTGAGCACATTCTTGCTATTCGGCTGTGTAGGTGCTATGACTTTAGAGAGAGTACGTGCATCTTTTGCTAGTTCACCTGCCCTTCGAGTGACTCTCCTAATCTGAGTGAGCATATGTTCCGCTTTACTTCGTAGTGTCGCGTGGTTCTGTCTCACAAACCCAAAATCATCGCTCAATCTATCGTACTGCTCCTTTAGATAGGTATAGTCTTTCATTAATCTGTCAGTGGCATCCTGATACTCACCGAGGCGAACATTGAGTGACTGAACGGACTCTCTTAGACCCTTGTTGTCGTTGATGAGTTCCCCTAGTTGATCTTCTCTAATCTTGAGCATTAATTGCAGGTCGTCAACTTTTCGACATAACGTTCCATTCTTCTCTTCTACCTCAGTAATCGTTTGGTTCCTCAAACTAATGCAATCTTCGAGCTCTTTCATCAACTCATGGAGTGAAGTAATCTCAGATCGTTTCTTCGAAACTTGGTCATTCCTTGACTTGAGAGTTGTTTGGGAGACTTCATTATCTCTTCTCAATCGATGCATTCTTCTGTTCAAGTCCCGGGCCTCTGTGTCTAACGCTGAAATTTCTTTTTCTAACTGTTCTTGTTTGCTGACACTGCCCTTTAATCGGTTCAACTTTTTTTCTAGTTCAGCATTGCGGAACAAACCTTGTTTTACCTCTAATTGCAACCTCCCATTTTCGTGAACCAGTGATGAATTTGCTTTTCTCAACTCATCACATTCTTTTTCGAGTGCTACTTGTTCTATCTGTTGATCTGGTATCACCTTTGCATTAAGTTTTATCTTGGTTTTAATGTTTGGTGACACAAGCACGGTTTTAGCTCTGTTCGCATGCAATGTTTTGTACGCCTCCGTGGTATCATCATGAAACTTACCACTCTGGATTTTAGTGATCATTTTCCATGCTTTCACAATTTTCTGAATTCTATCTTTACTGAAGCCTTTATCATTAGCAAATTCGAAATCCTTCAACTCATGCGTAGCAAGGATGAATTGTCGGAAATTTGGCGTACTACCAATAAAGGAGCATAGGCTATACATCCCCAAGGACCCAAAAGAGGTAAACTTTGAAATTTACCACATTTATAGATCATTGGCCTAGTTGACATCCAAGGGGCTCTCCATATTACATCTTCTACCTTTAGTTTGGAGAAAAAGGCTTCCCAAGCACTTCTTTCAGGGGAGGAGGAACTCCAACCTGATTGCACGAACTCTGAAATGGGATTTTGCAGCTTATTCCAGGAACTTGAAAATTTCTTCTCTGGACATTTGAATTCTGGTGGACACTTCACATGACTAAGGACCCAAATGTACAATAATGGTGCACAACCTATAAATCTTCCTATTCCTTTTGTTCTGCAATAATTTAATGAGCGAAAAGTTTCTGCCAATACAGGAATAATGGGATCAACTCCTATTTCTATCTTAGCAAACAACTTGACCACGCGTTCCTCAACATATCCGCACACTTAAGGAAACAAAACAACATTAAAGATACACAATGCCAGTAAAGTTAATTCCTTGTCTTCGTTTGCAAATTTTTGTTGAAGAGTAAGGATGTAGTCCAGGGGTAGGCATGTGTTCTCTCCCTTTATCTTTACTTGTTTCTCAATGTCGCTTGTACGAATCTTGCCCAGAAGAGTAGATAATGCTCTTTTCATTGTAAGCTCTTTATCGTAGGAATAAGCTTCAACCTCTGTTTGTGCTGGCATATGCAGAAGGGGTTGATATTCCTCTATTGTAGGAGTCATGTCGATTGAGCCAAATGTGAAACATCTGTAGGCTGGATCCCAATGTTGAACCAAAGCTTTTAATACAGAATAATTAACTTGTACATACATGAGCTGAGCTAGATGGCCATATTTGCTTGTAAATTTAGCCTTTCTATCTACAGTTAATTTTTCCCAAGCCTGTTTCACTGTTTCTAATTGACTTTCTGGAAAACTGACATCTTTAAATTGAGAAATAACATTTTCTACTAAAGAATCTCCATGGATTTGTTGTACATTTTCTGACCATTGACGTACTGTTGCTTGATCTTCTATACCCATTTCTTGTATTGGGGGGTGATTTTATTTTACTCATACTTTAGTTTCTACCAATGTAAATAATCGAAAATTCTGTTAATTTAATTTGCACAATTTTCTTAACTACATTAAAAGAGATTTTAAAGGATATTTTCAATGAGCGAAAATTGAAAATTGATATAAGATACAAGGGAAAGAAGAAAAATAAATAAATAAATAAATAAACTTTGGCAATAATGCATGTAATAAGTCAAATCCTATAACTATATGAGTGGAGTTTAACTCTAAGGCATCCTAGAAAAGGTCCCCAAGCTGACCCACCGGTTTAACAATGTAGTTGGCTTGAGTGGAGAATTTCATGCGCCTGCACGGGAATCGAAATTCCACGAAGGTCACACTACTCAGTCTCCGAGTCTAGTCCTAAGGTAGAGCCCGGGTAGGAGGCTAGTGAAAGTGTGTGAAATGCATGATTAATAAGATGACATGCAAATGAATGACATAACTAAGATAAAGTACAAATACAACATAAAAAGATGGAAATAATAAGATGACATGCAAATGAATGACATAACTAAGATAAAGTACAATTACAACATAACAAGATGGTAATAGACAAGTGAATAGCAATATGCCAAACAAATCATATTATAAAGTACGGGAAAAAAATAAATAAATAAAATAACAAAAATAATAACGAAGGGACCTAAAGGAAAATTCAATTAAAGGACAATAAAGATATCAATGGCTTGACCCTCAAAAATCCTCAGTGGAGTCGCCAAGCTGTCGCAACGTCATCGTGACGCGGAGCGGCCGACATCCTTTATTGGGTTTTTAAGAAGAAATTGGAGTCGCCACCAATCATTGAGGGTGTGATTGGTCACCTTTAAAATAAAATAAAAACCAGTCTTAGAAAACTAGAAATTAGATTCGGGAGTCGTTTGAGTATAGGGAAGGTATTAGCACCCTACAACACCCGTTTAAAAAAAGATTACCACAGTATCTTAAATTGTCCAATTAAATGAATAAAAACAGTCCTTCATTTTTATTTTTCTTTAAAAAAATGATAAATATGAAAATAAAAACCCAAAATGCAATAATAAACACAAGATGTCTCATTCGTTTTTACCTTAACTTTAGAAATAAAGTAAGGATTAAACATTATGAGTTGGATATCCAATTTAATATAAATCATGCCTAATTTCCCTTTTAATTAAAGGAAACATGGGCGATACATGATTATGTTTATTAAAAATAAATTTAAAAAAAATAAAAATAAAACAAATAGATGTAAAAAAAGAAAATTATTCAATGAGTAAATTCTTTTTAAAGGGAAAATGAGAATTTTCATACGCCTGCACAAGAGTTGAACTCCACGAAGGCACATTACTCAGTTCCCATAATCCCTTCCAAAAGAAAATTAATTTCAAAACAATTATAATAACAATAATTGAAATTGACCAAGAAGAATTAAAGATTGGATTAAAGCAAATTGGAGAATGAAAGAAAAAAAAACAAATAAATTAGAAAGTTTAAAAAAATGAAGTTGACAAAGTGCAAAAGTGAACTAAATGAGAGAGAAATTAATAATGATAATGATGATGATGATGATAATAATAATAATAATAATAATAATAATAATAATAATAATAATAATAATAATAAAAACAAAAAAAAAAAAAAACAAAAAAACAAAAGAAACAAAAAACAAGACCCCACCTTTTTTACTTTTATCTTTCTTCTTTTTTCCTTCTTTCTTACCCAATGTTTTTCTCTCTCCCCGTATACTCCTTCCTCCCTCTCTCTTTTCCTCTTTTCCTCTTCCACTTTCTTTTCTCTCTTTTTCTATCACTCTCTAAGCTAAGCTCACTTCCTAAAAAACTCTCTCAACTAAGCTTATGCTCAAATCTTCTTCTTCTCCTTTCTCCCTCAAAAGAAATTCTTCTACAAATTCTCTAAACTAAGCTCTTGCTCAAATGCCTTCACTCTCTCAAGCTCACTTTTACTCCAAACTTCTTCTCTTTGTTCTTGTTGTCACTCCTTCTCCATCTTCCTCCCTTTTATACTTGAAGGCTTTACTAATTTGGGGAGGAAGATGGATGAGAAAATGGTGGAAAAAAAAAGAAAGCCATGGAAAAGGCTTTAGGATAGGGAAATGGAGGTAATGGGGGAGCTTTCTAAGCCTTTTTCCATGAAAGTTTCCCCTTGAATAGGAATGAGGAAGACCAAAATAATAATAATAATAATAATAATAAAAATATAAATAATAATAAAAAATAATAATAATAATAAAAAATAAAAATAAAATTAATAAAAAATAATAATAAAGAAATAAATTAAATAAAAACAAAAAAAAAAAGAAAATAAAATGAAAATGAAAATAAACCATGAAAAAAAATTTTTTTTTTGATAATTTGTGGGGAGAGAGATTTGAACCATAGACCTTGTGATTATCAATACGACTTTATGCCAGTTGAGCTATACTCTTGTTGGCATACCAAAAAAACAAATTGACCACAAATTATTGGAAAACTTAAAACATTATTACTGAAAATCAAGTCGGACCAAATACGGTGTCTACAGTAACTAACCTATGTGGGGTTCCCTTGATCTTATAACTTTTAGAATGTAGGTCAATCCATTTTCAAAAGGTTTTTTTTTTTTTTGAAACAGAAGAACCACTTGACTCACTTCTAAATTTCACAAAAAGTTGGCTTTATGCAGAAAGGCTTTACTTTCCTTTTCATGTATTCCCTCAACTCTCAAGCAACATTTAAAATATGTTCAGAAAAAAAAATCTATAGAAACTAAAGAGAAAAAAAAAAAAAAAAAAAAAAAAATAGCAGAAACTAAAGAGCAAAAAAAAAAATGAAGAAGAAGCCTTTGAACTTTGAAGTAATGTTACCGTTACGTTATCACCGGCGATAGCTTCGTGAGAGATTGAGAGAAGAAGAAATGGTGGCGGCGTGAGAGATGGAGAAGATTAAGCGGCGAGGCGGCGGGGCGCCGGGACGACAATGTTTAAAATGGAGAAGAAGAAGAAACGCAAAGAAGCGCCGGAGATGGAGAAGATTAAGCGGCAAGGCAGCGAGACGGCGGGGCGACGACGTTTAAAATGGAGAAGAAGAAGAAACGCAAAGACTAGATGGGGAAGAAGAAGAAACGTGAAGAGTCGAAGACTGAAGAATGAAGATGGACTGGAGGCGTGGGTGATCGTGAAACAGGCGCAAAATCGCAGATCTAGGGTTTTTTTATTATTAAAATAAGTATACATGGGCTGAATATACATTGGGCTGGCGGGCTGGGAAGTGATTGGGCTCGTGGGGCTGGGCTGAATGTAGCTCGACTGGACATATCACATATCACATATGAAAAATTAATATAAATATATTATATTTGGTTCGGTTTAGTTTTTTTTTCAGTTTTTTAAGTCTAAGAACCGAAAATCGAACCGAATATCTCGATTTTTTACATCCGTGAACTGAGGAAACCAAAATTTTTAAAAAAACCGGACCGAACCGGTCGGTTCGGCTCGGTTTTTGCTCACTCCTACTAGGAAGGATTTCAGGTGAGAGTTTGGATCCTCCGTGGGTGATCCTTGGTAAGCGCAGTCTCGAGCCATCTGAATGAGACCAATTTTCAGCTCGAAATTGTTAGCATTGATCGAGGCATAGACAATCCCCTACTGTTGCTCCTGAAAGACTGGCTGAAAATAGTCCCTAATTGGCTTAGCCTCCTCAGGGTTAGGATTGACCATTTGGATGAGATTTTCTTGATTCTCCCTTCGAAGTTTATTATAAGTCCTCTCTATCTTTGGGTCAAAGGGAACTAAGGTCAACTCCCTAATCTTTCGCATGCACAAACAAATCTAATCTAAAAAAAAAAGAAAATAAAAGAAAAGGAAAGAAAACAAATAAGGAAAGAAATTAGAAAAGGAGCCAAAGCGAGCTTAGCTCAGCGGTAATTGGCATGTACCCTCGACCATGAGGTTAGAGGTTAGAATCCCCCCATCCCCAAATGTTGATGTACTCAAAAAAAAAAAAAAAGAAATTCTAAAAGGAAAGAACTAAATCTAAAAAAGGAAAAGACAAACAAAAAAGGAATGCAAAAGGCAAATATGGCAAAAACAATTAGGAAACTAACAAATAAGGAAAAAAATTAATCTAATAAGGATAAAACTAAAAAAGAAAAATTCTATCTATGAAAAATTTAAACAAATAAGGAAAAACTAAATATGGAAAGAAAGCAATTAAGGAAAAAAATGCAATCTACCTAAAAAATAAAAATAACCAAATTGCTCACCGCAAGTGTACGAGCCAAGTTATAATATATTGATTTTGAAATCGAATGTCGTCCTCTGGATTGGGTTTCTAATCAATTTAATTACCGTAAATACTCTAATCCAATTTTATCTAGGGAATTAAACTTAGTGAGAATGAATGCAAAATTAACACAAAGCTAAAAATATGGAAATCAATTGATGGCAAATTCTTAGGGAGTTGATTTCACTAATTGGGATTATGAATTAATTAATGGATGGTTAACATGCTATGATTCATAAATCTAGGAATGCTTAAATCATATATATCTCTCCCGAGCATACATAATTCTCTCACATGCAATGAATCCAATATCCCTATCTAAATTCATTAACATGCAAGGCATTAAGGTTATCCTTTTTAACGATTTCTAGAATTATCTTTTATCTCCCGATCTCAAGACTATCCTAGTTATGCATAATGAGATCTAAGCTAAACCCCCTCTCCCGAGCAAGATTTAAACACAATCATCAATCAATTCATGGCCGGTAAATTGAAAGCGTTAAGGAAACATCATGCATAAATGAATTCATTGCAAGTATCCAAAAATCAATTCATAATTGCCTAAAGGGCTACATCAATCCCTAAGATAAAGAACCTAGCTACTCATACAACGCGTTACGATATAAGCTACGTCTAAAACAACCATTAAAAACAACTAAAATCAAGAGGGAAAGGAGATTAAACGCTAAGTCGCCGAAACCGCACGTCCCCGTCACGATCTCCACGAGCCGAGCCTTCGAATCCCGCTCTTCCAACTTGCTTCAGCTCCCACAGAAGGTATTTAGTCGAGTTTAGGCGAAAATTGCATCAAAAGAAGTCCCCTTGGCCAGCCCTAATCGCATTCTATTTATAGGAAAATTGTCAACAACGTCGAGACGCTATAGGCATAGCGTCGCGACGCTGTCGTAAACCTTGCATTCTGTTTAGGAAATTATCGAGAGTGTCGAGACGCTATGGTCACAGCGTCACGACGCTGTGACCTTTGCCACTTGAAACAGATAAGGAAAATGCCAGCGTCGAGACGCTGGCTCTCGAATGAGCCTACTTTGGAAGCTTCTAACTTGATTCTTTTCGGTTCTTTGGCCTCTTTCGCGTCCCGAACACTCGATCAAGTCCATTTTCATGATTTAGCTCCAATATTTAATTCCTACAAACAAAACACTAAAATGCATAAATTTGGCCAATTTAATATCAAAGACTAACTAAATTAAATAGGGAAAATAGCTTGCTACGCTCACTATCAAGGAACCAATGGAGTACACTGCAGAGTCATAAACAAAATCGAAGGGAAAGAAGACTGACAGCGTGACCAGTAAGGTCAGGGGCCTGAAATCTACAAATCGCACAGTGTTGATTGAAGGGATAAAAGCCCTGCGCAGCGGAAAGAATCACCGAACCTACTCATAGTCTTTGATTTTTATTTGAAATACCAATACAATTTGCAAAAGAATACAACAATAAATCTATGTTTAAGGGGTTGTACAGTGGCTATAAACATGCTAAATAATTAACTAGATCTAATCTAGATGATCCTAGTGATCAAGGATTTCAAAGAAAACTTACTTTTGTAGAAAGACTTGATCGATTCGCCTTTTCTTGCTAGTGAGATCGAAAACGCAGAAACCTTCTTGTGCGAACACCACCAATTGGTTACACCGGTATATCTCTGAGACTACTAGAGGCAGGAGACTGGTGGGAGTCTTTCAGGAGAGATCTCTGAGAGAAGGAGAATGAATGAGATGCCTTTCACCCCACCCCAGGGGTCCTTTATATAGGTAAAGGCCAAGACCTTTTCCTAGACATTTTCCTAATAGGAAAAGGTTATGAATGAGTTCAAATCTATTATCTTATTCATATCTAATTTTAATAAATAATTAATTAATTCCATAATTAATTAATTACCCAATTAAATACCATATATTTAATCTTAGAGATTTTATTAAAATTTAAATTAATATGAATCCAATTCATATTAAATTTATTTGAACTCTTTCAAATATTCTTCTCTCAAGAATTGATTTTTGAAATTAATTCAAAAATTATATTATAAAGTTTCATAAACTTTATATTATAATGTATCAACATACATTATATGAATCCCCTAAATAAATGGAGCACTTTCAATTTACAATTTATATTTAATTGCCTCAAGTCTCTTTACGAGCTACCGGTGGGACCTAATGGACCTATAGATCAGAAGCTCCAACGATACAAGACTAATTGGCTAAACTCATTAACCAAGTTAGTCTCCATTCGTTAACTATGGGTCACTCCACTAAAGACCCACAACTGCACTCTTCTCACTGCAGAATATTTCTATGTCCATGGATATTGACCAATAACAGCAAGTTAGTCCTTCACGAGTGTTTGTAACTCCAGCTGGGTCAAATTACCGTTTTACCCCTGAGTTACCCCTACCTCCTTAAGTACCAGTGCTTCTCTAATGAACAACCTGTTTTTGGTCCAACCATTAAACAGAAACCCCTCTCGGGCCAGTGAGAGGGTAGGACCCTTTGTTCAAGACCCGGAGACATCACTTAAGGGAACACTCATCTACTTCCTCAAAAGTCGGGAAGGAGTGAATTCCATCTTGTGTGATTATGTTCCTAGCTCCCCACTCAATCTTGTCCCCAAAATGGTAGGCTTATTGAGTCGGCGTACTGGCCACTCTCACCCATACAAATCAAAGGACAATCCCTCGTGAACAGGAGTCCATAATCCACTCAAGATTCAAACTAAGTTGCCTAGGTCATCCTAGTGAAATAGAAACCTAATTAGTTAAGGGTGTTACAACTAGCGATTACTATTTTGCGGTCCGGTCTTATGCAAACTTATTGCATAGGATACCCCCACTCGCATGTCTACTACATGGACGCTTTGGATCAATACGTCTATATCAAATACAAAGCGGGCTGTATCACATAGTGTTACCAGGATAAGGTACCCAGTCTTATCCTTGTATTATAAACCTTTTAGGTTGTTACTTGAACATCGATCCCTATATGTCCCCACATACTAGTTCAAGTTACATACAAACAACCTTGGATCTTAGTTTATTGGATTTGGGTCAAATTGTGCAATATTTAACAATAACATTTTATGCAAAAACTCAATAACACTTTATTAAAACAAGTATACGATTTGTTTACATTCACTATCTACGAGTTTTAGGGCACAAAACCCAACATTGAGAAGCCCATAACCAAGCACGTACAAAGGACATGACCACACCATTTCGATGTCAAGTATCAGCCGCACAATGGGAGCGGACCTATGAAACTTGATCGAGGAAAAGCGCATAATGACCAAAGATGTCGGGGTCGAGGCCAAGGCTACCGAGGCCGAGGCCAGAGCTACCGAGGCCGAGGCCAGAGCTGTCGAGGCCGAGGCCCGAGGCCAAGAAGGACAATCTTCCTTGGAAGACCGAGCTTCTGAACACACTAAAAGTGCTCGGAAATCCCCAGGAGGACCTGTAGAAATCAAAGGACCTGGGAGAGCAAAACTTGGAAGAACTGATCGACTAGGTCGACCCACCCTTCACTGAAGAAGTCATGAAAGCCGAGGTTCTCAAGAATTTCAGGCTACCTACATTCAAACCATATGATGTCAAGAAGGACCCCATACAGCACCTAGACACCTACAGGAACTGGATGGACTTCCACGGTGTTTCAGATGCAATTAGGTGTTGCGCTTTCTCTTTCACTCTGACAGGTCAACCAAACAATGGTTTCAGAGGTTGAAAAGGAGATCCATTAACTCTTTCAAAGAATTAGCCCAAGCATTCCTCTCGCAGTTCATGGGAGCAAGAGAACAACGCAAGCCTCACATCAACCTTCTAACTGTCAAGCAACAGTCAGGTGAGAGTCTGTGTGACTATATAACTTGTAACGCCCCAGGTTTTCAAACCTCTAGCCTAGAGACACTACTACAACCCTTAAACCATTAACCATGGAACTGAACCACTTTGAACCAAAAGTACCGAAAATTTCGGCAGCATAACGGCGTAAAATGGCCTGAACCAAAATTTTTCAACACCTGATAAGCAATAAAAACACTTCTAAACAATTCAGCCCAACTCCACCAAACTACATTTCAGAATCACAACCTACTTCACTATACGAGTCAGGCCTCGTAACACATGCATTAGATCAGTTCATGCAACAGAACAAATTATTCACTCAACTTTTAATAACACCAACTTATTCCAAAAGAATACTGGCTACACAAACTTTATTTCTCTTAACTAGACTAACAACAAAGCTAAACCACAGTTTAATAAAAACTAAACATCACAAGTGAATCTCTCACCCTAACAGAATTATCAAATAACAGAATCAAAGCTAGCCTACACAGAGCATCACAAAATAAAACTATAGCCAACTCTAGCCTATTCCATCAAACAAAGGAAAGAAAGCCCAAACGCCCTAGGGTCTCTCCTCGAAGTTCTCCTCCTCCTCACCAAGGTCTAGCTCGTCATCCAAACCTGAAACATCTAAAATGTTTATTTGTCAAATCCTCCATTACTGTCCATACTCTTCCAAATCTAAAGAACAAACTTCTAAATCCTCTACAATAATCTCTCCATACTCTTCCAAATGTTTATTTGTCAAATCCTCCATTGTTGTCTCAACAATTGTGTTCTCCAGAATCCTAATGAAAGAACAATCTTCCACTTCGTCTGGGTACTTCATGGCCTTAAACACATTAAACTTCACTTCCTCATTGTAAACGTTCATTGTTAATTCCCCTTTTTGAACATCTATCAATGCCTTACCAGTAGCCAAAAATGGACGACCAAGAATAATAGGGACATCTTTATCTGCCTCATAATCTAAGATAATAAAATCAACAGGAAATATGAATTTATCTACTTTTACTAAAACATCCTCAATTTTACCCTTTGAATATGTGATAGACCTATCAGCTAATTGGAGTGTGACTGTGGTAGGCCTAGCTTCACCAATACCTAACTTTCGATAGACCGAAAGAGGCATAAGGTTAATGCTTGCACCTAAATCACAAACTGCTCTACCTAACTCTTTTCCACCTATTGAGACAGGAATAGTAAATGATCCTGGATCCTTAGCCTTAGTTGGTAGTGTAGGGATTAAAGCCTTAGGCAGCGGAAGACGTCAGAGACCTTTTTCGAATTAAAACGCCGATTGGGATACCAATACGACGGCAAACCAACTTACAGCAGAAAATAAATATAACATGTTGTAATACAGTTATAAAACATGCTATAATCAAAAAGGAAAAATTAGATCTCATCTAATTTGGATCCTATTGATCCTAGATCAAGAAAAACTATACCTTTGCTGAAATTCTCGATTAGTTTCGCCAAAACTCCTGAAAATTCGCCCAAAACCAGCAGCAAGAAGCCCTTGATTTCGCTGTAAAAACGTCACGAACACCACCACCAAAGTTGCACCAGTATTCTCTTGAAGGATGTGCGTTAGGGGCTTGTGGGAGCACAATGTCTAAGGGTTTTTGGTGAACAGAGTTCTCTGTATTCTTTTTAGAGAGAATTGCAGAGAGACTTCTTGGATTGGAGAGATTGAGAGTGTTCTGCGTGAATCCCAGGGAGAGAGCAAAAACTGAATAAATGGAGAGTTACCGTAAAATGCACAACTGCCTCCTTAAAACCCTCCCATTCACGCAAGACTGAGGAAAAATAGAGCACACGTTCCCATCAGTTACCCTAACTGATGGGAAATAATTTAATTAATATTAAACAATATTAATTAAACTTTTAATTAAATTAACTATTAATTTAAATTAAAAGTTATTTGTATAAACCTATTTATACAAAATAAACTCCATTTATCCTATAGTTTTAATATAGCTTAATTAAATCAAATTTAATTAAAATTAAAACCAAAATATTAATTAATTCACCAATTAATTAATATCATAATTAAATATCATATATTTAATTATATATTTATATCTCTCAAATTAACTATAGAATTAATATACATCATATGTGTATTAATTATAACCTATAGTTTTTAATATGAATCAAATTCATATTTTAATTTAATATTCGAACCCCTTCGAATATTCAATTCACCCTTAGAAATTTACCTCAACGCCCTTATAGAGCTACCGATGGGACCTGATGGACCTACAGATCAGAAGCTCCAACGATATGAGATTAATTGGCCAAACTCATTAACCAAGTTAATCAATATTCGTTAGCTGTGATTCACTCCACTATAGAACCACAACTGCACTCTTCTCACTGCAGATATATTTCTGTGTCCACGGATATCGACCGTCAACAGCAAGTTAGCCCTTCACGTGTGTTCGTACCCCAGCTAGGTCAAATTACCGTTTTACCCCTGGGCTACCTCTTTGTCCTTAAGTACCAGTGCTCCTCTAATGAACAACCTGTTTGAGGTCCAACCAACAAACAGAAGTCCCTCTCGTGCCATAAAGAGGGTAGGGCCCATTGTTCACGACCCGGAGACACCACTTAAGGGAACACACCTCTACTTACCCTAAAGTCGGGAAGGAGTGAATTCCATCTTGTAAGACTATGTTCCCAACTCCCCACTTGGTTTTGTCCCCAAAATGGTAGGCTTATTGAGTCGGCGAATTGGCCACTCTCACCCGTACAAATCAAAGGACAATGCCTCATGGACAGGAGTCCATAATCCACTCAGGATTAAGGCCAAGTTGCCTAGGTCATCCTAGTGAAATAGAAACCGAGCTAACTAACGGTGTTACAGTTAGTAGTTAACTATTTCGCGGTCCGGTCTTTGTGCAAACTCATTGCACAGGATACCCCCACTCGCATGTCAACTACATGAACGCGTTGGATCAATACGTTTATATCAATATACAAAGCGGGCCGTATCCATAGTGTCACCAGGATAAGGTACCCAGCCTTATCCCTATACTACAGACCCTTTAGACTAAAACTTAAACATCGATCCCCGTATGTCCCTACATACTAGTTCAAGCCTCAATTTATTAGCCTTGGATGTTTAGTTTATTGGATTAGGGTTAATAAGACAAGATATAATACAAACACCAATAACACATGAATAAAACATCAAATTTATTAATGTTCGGTCAAATGTACATTTACTATCTACGAGTTTTAGGGCATAAAACCCAACAGGTAGCCCATTCTTAAGAATAGCACTACATTCTTCAGTAAGAGATACAGTTTCGAACTCACCTAACCTCTTTTTTTTAGTCAAAATATCCTTAAGAAACTTAGCATAATTTGGCATTTGCTCAATGGCTTCTACTAAAGGAATATTTATATGCAATTGCTTAAGAATCTCTAAAAACTTCTTAAATTGACCATCCTGATTCTTAGGCTTTTGCCTTTGTGGAAAAGGTAGAGGTGGTACATAAGGTGGGGGCGACACATAAGGTGGTTCCACATCTGGAACAGAACCAGATGCTCCAACATCATTATTGCTGCCTCCATCACTTTTACCAGACTCCAACTCTTTCTCAACAACAACAATTTTATCACTCTTCTTCTCTACGTCCTGGGGTTTACTAGGCTCCTTTCTCTCTTCTAGTGGCTTACCACTCCTTAGAGTCACTGCCTGTACCTGCTCCTTACCTTCCCTTCTAGGGTGTTCAGTATCTGTAGGGAGTTTCCCTTGGGGCCTTGCCTTCAGCTCATTAGCTAGCTAGCCCATTTGCAATTTCAGGGCTCTCATTAAAGCTTGATTACTTTGAATTGCGGCATCTGTACGAGCCATATATTCTTTCATCATTGCCTCAAGGGAACTCTCTGAATTTTGTTGGGGCAAAGCCTGCTTATTTTGCAGGGGCAATACCTATGATTTAGCAAATCCTGATTGGTTCACCTTTTGTTTTGCTTAAGGGGCTTGTGAATTGCTTCCTTTCCCTCCCCATGCAAAGTTGGGGTGGTTGCGCCAACCTGGATTATAAAAGTTAGAATAAGGGTTATTCCTTTGATTACCTACAAAAAACACAGAAGCTGGATTGCTGGGGCAAAACTCATAGTTGTGCTCTTCACCACAATAGACACATGATTCCTCTACAACTTGGTTCACCACTGCCGCAGGCTCCGCCACTAGTGCCTGTGGAACACGACTAACCACTGTCACACTTTTAAGAGCGTTAGCTAACATTGCAATATAAGCCCTAATGGTAGACACACCATCAACCTCTAACACACTCTTAACTTTTTTATTTGAGCCTCTAACATCCGACCACTGACAACTATTGGTTGATATTCTTTCTAAAATTTCATGGGCTTCATTAAAAGTTTTTGCCAAAAGAGCCCCTCCCGCAGAGGCATCAACCATACTTTGGGTTGCCATGTTTAGTCCATTGTAAAATGTTTCCATTTGGATACAATGAGGTAAACCATGGTGGGGACACTTTCGCAAAAGCTCCTTAAACCTCTCCCAAGCCTCACTAAAAGTTTCATCTTCGAGTTGCCTAAATCCCACTATCTCACTCCTCAATTTGACAGTACGTCATCTATGCGAGTGACATCGTATCTTTTAATGTCGGGCAGCTTTTAATGACGAGCGTTTTCTTCATAAACACAACTATTCATGAAGAATAATTTCAAATTAACACAATCATCCGGTCACAACTTTCCTATACACGATTCTAACCATTATCAAAATCCCAAAAGAAAACTCGATAGTGAAGTTGCAATTATCAAACCAGAGAAGAAAATCTAAACAATGAAAACACATTTCAGAAAGAAAAGTTATTTCAGGGGAAGATTTTTTTTTCTCTTACCTTTTTAAGAAAAATTATATTGAAAATGAAAAGTCAAAATCAAATATTAATATGTTAAAAAAACAAATAATAATTAGTATTCTTATGAAGTCAAAGTTGTGTTCCTATAATTCGAATCTAGTCACCTTGATGTTTATTAAATAAGTAATAATTAAGAAGTAAAGCTTTTAAATGGCAAAAGAATAGATATAAAATTGAAGAGAGAAAGAAAGAGTAAGAGTGGTACATGGATTTGATTAGCCACATTAACAACAAATGAATTGGGAAGAGGATCGACACGAAACCATTTTTCATCCTTTGGGTTCTTGTTCTGGTTCCAGATTCGAAGTCCTCCCACTCATTGGCTCTGCAACTGTACTGCGATTGCTGCATTATCAGAATGAATCCCTAGCCCCATGGTCTGGACTGGATATGGGCACGGCGGATAGTAATTGGCCTGCGAGTACAACTCTGGCTTCTCCCCTATTCTCCTCTTGAGAGCCCCCTCCTCTAGCCCCAGCCCCAACGACATCAAACCCAAAAGCCTATCCATTAACCTTCCCATCACCCTTGAGTACTCCACGTAAACCTCCCTACACCAGAAATATTTATCCACTTGGGCTCACGTATATAACCATATCCCAATTGCTTAAAATGTTAGTTTTTACAAACTTTGAAATTTAATTTTCATGTTAAATAATAATGCGTAATTACCTGTATCGAGGTGGCATTTCAGGTACGAGATGGAGAAATTCCTAATCCTTGGGATTCCATGGAAGCGTGAAGGTCTCGTTCCACATATAGATCTTGTTGCCAGAGTAGTAATTGTAGATTTTAACTTTCTTCCTAGGATCTGTGGTCACATATCAGAGCACGATTCTGCAAGGGAAACGACATATCAGAAGCTCTGACGCGAACATTGAGACAATTGCGCACGCTGCTCTTGTTGCTCCACCGTCTTCTTTGGGGTTAGGTTTCTTCTGGTCTGTGTTTTTTATTTTCCTTCCTTTTTTTTCCAATGTAGTCACGAAGACAATGGAAAGGGGCAAGGTTAGGGTTAGGGTAATCTTGCTGAAGATCTTCCGCCATGAAAATACAATGTTGAAGGATTCTCTAAAGATGTCGTCCAGTTGCCAACGGTGAGGGGCTGAGATCCGATCGAAACCCACGTGAGAAACGGGCTTCAAATCATCGTCCAATCGTCCATTGTGAGGGAAGGAAGGCCAGAAATGTCGTCGTCCAATCGCCGCCGGTGAGGATCCAACTGCCGTCGGTGAGGTCTGGTCGCCATTGAGGGTGAAAGACTGGTTTGGTGCCGCCGTCGAGGGTTGGAAGGTTGAAGAAGACAAGGGTTTTGGGGAGAGAGCAGCAGTTGAAAACTTTCGGGGAGAGAGAAAAGTTATATTTTATTTTTATCGTTTTTTTAAAAAACTTTTAATGTCGAGCTATGTCCGACATTAAAAGTCTAATTTTTTTGAAAAACGCACGTCCGACATTAAAAGTGGTGTGTATTTTTCATCCGTCATTAAAGGGTTCGCGCCCTTTTTTCTGTCCGTCATTAAAGCCCGTTTTTGTAGTAGTGCACGCACCAAAACACATGAATTACACTTCATGCAACGCAACTTAACACGTGATTTACTCGTCACGCTCCGCACCAAACATGATTTCCGCGTCATGTTGCGCACTCACACCCAACACATGAATTACGCGGCATGCGCCACGCAAACTCACACGTGATTTACGCGTCACGCTCTGCACTCATTGTTGGGTTTTATGTCCTAAAACTCGTAGAAAGTGAATGTTAACGAATTATACACTTGTATCAATAAAGTGTTATTGAGTTTTCTACAATAAAGTGTTATTGTTAATTTAAGTCTAAAATTCAACAATATGACCCAAATCCAATAAACTAAGATCCAAGGTTGTTTATATGTAACTTGAACTAGTATGTGGGGACATACGGGGATCCGTGTTCAAGTAACAACCTAAAAGGTCTATAGTACAGGGATAAGGTTGGGTACCTTATCCTGGTAACACTATGTGATACGACCCGTTTTGTATTCGATACAGACGTATTGATCCAAGGCGTCCATGTAGGAGACATGTGAGCGGGGGTATCCTATGCAATGAATTTGCATAAGACCGGACCATGAAATAGTAAACCAGTAGATGTAACACCGTTAACTAGTTAGGTTACTGTTTCAATAGGATGACCTAGGTAACTCAGTCTTAATCCTAAGTGTGTCATGAACTCCTTCTCACGAGGGATTGTCCTTTGATTAGTACATGTGAGAGTGGCCTGGATGCCGACTCAATAAGCCTACCTTCTTGGGGACGAGACCGAGTGGGGGGCTGGAAACATGACAACACAAGATGGAATTCGCTCCTTCCTGCTTCTAGGAAAAGTAGATGAGTGTTCCCTTAAGTGGTGACTCCGGGTCTTAAACAAAGGGATTTGCCCTCTCACTGGCCCGAGAGGGACTTTCTGTTTACTGGTTGGACCATAAACAGGTTGTTCATTAAAGGAGCACTGGTACTTAAGGAGCCAGAGGTAACTCAGGGGTAAAACGGTAATTTGACCCAACTGAAGTTACGAACACTCGTGAAGGATTGACTTACCGTTATTGGTCAATATCCGTGGACACAGAAATATTCTACAGTGAGAAGAGTGCAGTTGTGGGTCTTTAGTGGAGTGACCCACAATTAATGAATATTGGTTAACTCGATTAATGAGTTTAGTCAGTTAACCTCATATCATTGGAGCTTCTGATCTGTAGGTCCATTAGGTCCCACTGCTAGCTCGTAAAGAGTAATTGGGAACATTTTACCTTGAAAGAATTTGAATAGTTCAAATTCAATATGGGAATCAATTTAATTGTATGAGATAAAATTAATATAATATATAGTGATACATTATAATATAAAGTTTAATGTGAGATTAAACTTTATTAAATTGAGAGAATAATATATTTGAAGGAGTTCAAATATATAATTAATTAAATATATGATATTTCATTAATTAATTATGAAGTTATTAATTATTCAATTTAGTTTAAATTAAATGTGATTTAATTAAACTATATAATATATGAGAGATATATTAGAATATGATTCTAATATGTAATTAATTAAATATGGATGATATTTAATTAGTTATAAAATTAATTAATTTTTGAATTAATTAATTGCTAAATTTAATTTAGTTAAATGTGATTTAATTAAATTAAATCTATAGATTAATTTTAATGTGAATATGATTCATATTAAAACTATAGGTTATAAGAGAGATGCACATTTGAATATGATTCAAATGTTTGATCAATTAAATATGTGGTCTAAGAATTTATTAATTGTATAGTTAAATTAATTTAATTAAAACTATAACTTATGTGAGAGATGTGCATTTAATATGATTAAAATGCTCATGGAATTAAATATGGAGATATTTAATTCTAATTGATTAATTAATATAGTTAACTAAATCTTATTTAATTAATTGTATTAATTTAATGTTTTAATTAATTTAAATTAATGAAATCTCTTCCCTCACATTAACTGTACGGTGGAAGGGGTCTAAAGGGGTTTCCCCTCATTTTACAGATCTCTGCTAATCTCTGTAACTCTCTCACTCATTCTCTCTCAATTAGAAAAACTGAGAGTTCTTCTCCTCTTGGTGTATTTTTCTATTCCCAAATTCAAGATTAGGGAATCAGTCCCATAACTGAGTTCCCAATCTCAGAGGATAGCAGGGAAACCAAGTGGTGGTGTTTGTTCTTGATTTCAGAGTCGTCAGACGACGGTGAGTTTGCTTAGCCTTAAACGTTGTAGAATTATGAATTCGTTTTTGCCAATGTATGGGTATTTTGCGAAACGAAATTAAATTGTGAATCGGTCCAATTGCTTACGCTTTAACGGAATTGGGAATTCCAATCCTTCACTCACAACCCACATGTGATTTACGCGTCACGCTCTGCACCAATAACATGATTTTCGCGTCATGTAGCGCAATCTTAATACGTGATTTCCGCGTCACACTCTACTCACACAACCTGACTCACCTCTCAATGAGCACACAAGACCATGCAACTTGAATCTCATGCAGCATAGTCAAAACGATATACACCATGCTCAAGATAACCAATAGTTCATCATGCTTTAAAATCGATCAAACAACATTTTTAACACATATTGTGAGTTATATAACAACAATCAATGCATACTAGAAAAGCGAGTAACAACCAACATGCTCATGCAATCAAACAGACTCAATAGAGTAAGAACTACTTACCTATAAAGCGCTCCTAAGGCGATCCTAAACAGACCAATGGAGCTCCTAAACAAGAGGATAAAAGCTACAAGTCAAAACCAAGCCTAAGAACCTAATTAAAATCTAGAGAATGCTTTAGGGAAAGGATTTCTTACCGAAACCACTTGATTCTCAACCGGAAGAGCCCAAAAGAGTCGAACTACAAGCGACAACCTTCTAAGAGTTAGGAATCAACTTCCAACACTCCAAAGACTAAATAAAGGAAAGTATAAAGGGTGCTAGAATTTATCGTTTAGTGTCCAAATGGGCCCAAACACGTGTTGTCCAACAACCTAAGTGATTCGAAACCACTTGTCTAGAGTCCCTAGACAGTGGGTGTTCGAGTTTAAGACCCAACAGATGATGGGTCAGGAGAGAAGGATGATTTCGAGTCCAAGGCGGCATTGCACAGCGCTGGAAAATCAAGAAATCAATCCTAAAAGCTAATTTAAATGTCGAACAAGAGTGGGTAAGCCGAATTTGAATTTATCAAAGCATGGGCAAGGACGAAAACTCACCAAGAGAGCCCGAACACGTTGAAACAGACCTTAAATCTGCCCGAACGCGCCCAAAATGCCAGAACAATGAAGATTCAGCCTTCTACTCACTAATCTGGCCTAAAACAAGAGGAAGAGAGATCGATTAAGGTCGTGGCTACCGAAATTAAACTAACATGAGAGAGAAAGAGACTTACGTAGCGAGTTGGAGGAGAAAAAACCCCAGCTGCGGTTTGCTCTGCTTGTGCGAGCATAATGCTTGCCGGAGGGAGGAGCTACGACGTTGTGGGGAGACGACGTTGGCGTGCGAGAGACGAGAGGAACTGTAGGGGCGTCGCGGGTCTTCTGCTATCGGCGACAAAACACAGGAGAGAGAGAGACAGAGAGAGAGAGAGACGCTGGAGGAGATGGAGATTTTCAGGTGGCTGGCGGCGCAAGAGAAGAAGAAAAACGATTGAGGGCTACGACTGGTTTCACGAAAAGAATGAGGGAAAAAATGATTTTCTTTTAGGGCTTTTCTCTTTTTTTTTTTTTTAAAAAAAATTTCTTTTCTTTAAATAAACCCTAAGAAGAAGACCCAATTTAATTAGGAATTAGGTCTTATCTAAGATCCAATTTTAAATTCTCAATCTAAAATTTAAACCCAATCTCAGCTCCTAAAGGATTTGGGATGATTGAGAGAATTTTGGGTCTTTTGAAACTTAAAATAAATATCAAATATTAAACCTCCAATCTTTAGGGAATTTAAAGATTTAATTAAAAAAAAAATTCCCTAAATTATAGAAATTTAATTTAACGACCCGAGGCTAAGCTTAAATTCTAATTTTTCAAATTAGAATAAAAATGCCCAATTAATTCCAAAATGGCTCGATTTCGAAACGCGGGGCGTTACATTAATCAACATTTGTTAACTGTGGGTCATTCCACTAAAGACCCACAGCTCACTCTTCTCACTGTAGATATATTTCTATGTCCACGGATATAGACCAATAACAACAAGTTAATCCTTCACGAGTGTTCGTGACACCAGTTGGGTCAAATTACCGTTTAACTCATGGATTAGCTCTATGTCCTTAAGTATCAGTGCTCCTCTAATGAACAACCTGTTTAAGGTCCAACCATTAACCAGAAGTCCCCCTCGGGCTAATGAGAGGGTAGAACCTTTTGTTTAAGTCCCGGAGACACAACTTAAGGAAACACTCATCTACTTTCCCTAAAGCTGGGAAGGAGTGAATTTCATCTTGTGTTATTATGTTCCCAGCTCCCCGCTCAGTCGTGTCCCCAAAATAGTAGGCTTATTGAGTCGGCAAACTAGTCATTCTCACCCATACAAATCAAAGGACAATCCTTCGTGAGCAAGAGTTCATAATACACTCAGAATTAAAACTAAGTTGCCTAGGTCATCCTATTGAAATGGAAACCAAAATTGTCACAACGTCATCGCGACGCGGAGCGGCCGACATCCTCTTTTGGGTTTTTTTAAAAAGAAAATTGGAGTCGCCACCAATCATTGAAGGTGTGATTGGTCACCTTTAAAATAAAATAAAAACCAGTCTTAGAAAACCAGAAATTAGGTTCGGGAGTCGTTGAGTGTAGGGAAGGTATTAGCACCCTACAACACCCGTTTAAAAAAATGATTACCACACTATCTTAAATTGTCCAATTAAATGAATAAAAACAGTCCTTCATTTTTATTTTTCTTTAAAAAAATGATAAATATGAAAATAAAAACTCAAAATGCAATAATAAACACAAGATGTCTCATTCGTTTTTACCTTAACCTTAGAAATAAAGTAAGGATTAAACGTTATGAGCTGGATATCCAATTTAATATAAATCATGCCTAATTTCCCTTTTAATTAAAGGAAACATGGGCGATACATGATTATGTTTAATAAAAATAAAATTTTTAAAAAAAATTTAAAACAAAAAGATGTAAAAGAAGAAAATTATTCAATGAGTAAATTCTTTTTAAAGGGAAAATGAGAATTTTCATACGCCTGCACGGGAGTTGAAGTCCACGAAGGCACATTACTCAGTTCCCATAATCCCTTTCAAAAGAAAATTAATTTCAAAACAATTATAATAACAATAATTGAAATTGGCCAAGAATTAAAGATTGGATTAAGCAAATTGGAGAATGAAAGAAAAAAAAACAAATAACTTAGAAAGTTTTAAAAAAAATGAAGTTGGCAAAGTGCAAAAGTGAACTAAATGAGAGAGAAATTAATAATGATAATGATAATAATAATAATAATAATAATAATAATAATAATAATAATAATAATAATAATAATAATAATAATAATAAAACAATAATAAAAAAAAACATAAAACAAAAGGAAAAAAAAAACAAAACCCCACATTTTTTACTTTTCTCTTTCTTCTTTTTTCCTTCTTTCTTACCCAATGTTTTTCTCTCTCCCCGTATACTCCTTCCTCCCCCTCTATTTTCCTCTTTTCCTCTTCCACTTTCTTTTCTCTCTTTTTCTATCACTCTCTAAGCTAAGCTCACTTCCTAAAAAACTCTCTCAACTATGCTCTTGCTCAAATGCCCTCTTCTCTCAAGCTCACTTTTACTCCAAAACTCTCTACTTTTTTGTTGTCCCCTCCTTCTCCATCTTCCTCCCTTTTATACTTGAAGACTTTACTAATTTGGGGAGGAAGGTGGATGAGAAAATGGTGGGAAGAAAAAAATAAATAAAAAAAAATAATAGCCATGGAAAAGGCTTTAGAATAGGGAAATGGAGGTAATGGGGGAGCTTTCTAAGTCTTTTTTCATGAAAGCTTCCCCTTGAATAGGACCAAAAAAATAATAATAATAATAATAAATAAAAGTAAAATTAAATAAAAAATAATAATAATAAAGAATAAATTAAATAAAAACAAAAAAAAAAAGAAAATAAAATGAAAATGAAAATAAACCATGAAAACAAAAAAAAAAAAAAAACAAATTTTTTGATAATATTTGGGGAAGGGGATTTGAACCACAAACCTCGTGGTTATTAATACGACTTTATGCCAATTGAGCTATGCTCTTATTGGCATACCAAAAAAAACAAATTGACCACCAAATATTGGAAAACTTCAAACATTATTACCGAAAATCAAGCCAGACCAAATACGGTGTCTACAGTTTGCCCCCCTTTGTGTATCCTTGAAGGATTGAAAGGGTAGACAAAGGAAAGAGACTAAGTACTGGGGAGGCGAAGATTTGTTTGGTAAAAATTTGAATTTAGAAAGGAAAATGAACTTGACTTAATCAGGTCTCGACCACAATTCAATAGTCAGGTTTGGTTCAACCGAGAGAAAAACTGAAAAAGGGACCTGGATTGACACAGGCTTCGACCTCGATTGAATAGTCGGGTTCGATTTAATTGAGAGAAAAACTTAAAACGGACCTAGATTGACACAGGCTTCGACCTCGACTAAATAGTCAGGTTCGATTTAACTGAGATAAAAATTGAAAACTGACCTGGATTGACACAGGCTTCGACCTCGGCTGAATAGTCGGGTTCGATTTCACCGAGAGAAAAACTAAAAATTGACCTGGATTGACACAGGCTTCGACCTCAACTGAAAAGTCGGGTTCGATTTAATCGAGAGAAAAACTAAAAACGGACCTGGATTGACACAGGCTTCGACCTCGACTGAATAGTCGAGTTCGATTTCACCGGGAGAAAAACTGAAAATGGACCTGGATTGACATAGGCTTCGACCTCGACTAAATAGTCGGCTTCGATTTAACCGAAAGAAAAAATGAAAAACGGACCTGGATTGACACAGGCTTTGACCTCGACTGAAAAGTCGGGTTCGATTTAACCGAGAGAAAAACTTAAAACGGACTTGGATTGACACTGGCTTCGACCTCGACTGAATAGTCGGGTTCAATTTAACCGAAAATAAATTTTCTTTGCAATGCACGCTAAACTTGAATGCTTGAATCCATGAGATGCAGATTTAGCACTATCCGAAAACTATGATAATTTTTTTTTTAAAAAAAGATATTTGATAGCTCGGGCACCCCATTCACATCACCCTTGGTAATAGACCTTAATTGGATCATGAACTCGCTAAACAACTTGCTCTTTGTTTGATGACCAAAAATGTATCCAGAACGACTTTGCTCCTGTGATAATAATGGTTTTGCCCCAGTTTGAGAAGACGAAAATAATGGTTTTGCCCCAGTTTAAGACTTTTTCATGTTGAAATGATGGTTTTGTCCTCCATGATGACATTCCATCAACCTTCATGATCACGACGCTCTTGGAAGAATATTGCCTTTGGATTCTTTCTTTGGACATATGTATTTCACATCGAATCGTTTAAGTTACCACCATTGATTTGAAATATTGCGTTTATGTAACTTTTTGTTTACTCAATTGTAATGATAATAAAGATAAACATGCCAAACATTCATAGTTGAGGAAATATTATGGAGAGTGAAGGAGAAAAATGGACAAGATATGCCATGCTTCGAGAAGGGAGCTTCGATTTATGACTAAAATTCAATAGACATATGTGTCAATGTTAAGGTTCTAGAACTTGAGACAAAAGTAACCTCTTAAACATGATATAGAAATTGAAGCGTAATTCTCCTAGACACTTGTTGAATTCCCGCAACTTTGCCGAATCCTTTGATACACAAGTAGCCTATGCGTAATATCTTCGAACCTGATCTGAATTAACTGGACTTGGTAGCTCATTATCATCCATGTTAGTCAAGACTAAAGCTCCTCCAGAGAAAGCTTTCTTCACCACGAATGGTCCTTCATAGTTTGGGGTCCACTTGCCTCGGTGATCTTTTAGAAAATTAAGAATTCGTTTTAAGACAAAATCTCCTTCTCTGAATACTCTACGACGCAATTTCTTATCATAGGCTTTCATCATTCGTCTTTGGTAAAGTTGACCTCTGCACAATGCTGTCAATCTCTTTTCTTCAACAAATTTGAGCTGCTCATAGCGGTTTTGGACCCATTCAGCCTCTTCTAAATTAGTTTCCATGAGGACTCTTAATTATGGAATTTCCACTTCAATAGGAAGAACAGCTTCCATACCATAAACTAATGAAAATGGTGTTGCCCCAGTTGAAGTGCGAACCAATGTGCGATATCCATGTAATGCAAAAGGAAGCATTTCATGCCAATCTTTATACGTCACCGTCATTTTTTGCACAATCCTCTTTATGTTTTTATTGGCAGCTTCCACTGCTCCATTCATCTTTGGCCTATACGGAATTGAGTTGACATGCTTGATCTTGAATTGCTCACATAACTCAGTCATCAATTTATTGTTCAGATTTCGTGCATTATCAGATACTATGGTCTCAGGAAGACCATAACGACATATAATCTCCTTCTTGATGAATTTGATCACAACTCCTTTCGTCACCTCTTGATAGGGCATTGCTTCTACCCATTTGGTAAAATAATCTATTGCCTCCAAGATGAATCGATGTCCGTTTGAGGCTTTTGGGTCAATAGGGCCTATAACGTCCATTCCCCACATGGAAAACGACCATGGTGTTGTCATAACGTGCAACTGAGATGCTGGAGCATGAGCTTTATCTGCGTAGATCTGACATTTGTGGCATTTTCGCGCATATTTGATACAGTCGGCTTCCATGGTTAACTAGTAATAGCCAGCCCTTAATGCCTGTCTAGCCATCATGTGTCCATTTGCATGGGTGCTGCAAATTCCCTCGTGAATTTCTTTCATAATCGTGTTGGCTTCTTTTGTATCTACACATCTCAGAAGTACCATGTCATAGTTTCTTTTGTAAAGTATCTCCCCATTTAGGAAAAATTTCACTGCTAATCTCCTTAGAGTTCGCTTGTCATTTTCTGATGCATTATGACGATATGTTCCGCATTTCAAATAATGCTTGATGTCTTGAAACCACGGCTTGTCATCAAACTCTTCTTCTATATTCATGCAGGAGGCTGGAACATCTACCCTTCCCATCTTAATAGGTTTTCTAATTGTTCTTGTTTGCTGACACTGCCCTTTAATTGGTTCAACTCTTTTTCTAGTTCAACATTGCGCAACAAACCTTGCTTTACCTCCAATTGCAGCCTTTCATTCTCTTGAACCAATAATGAATTCGCTTTTCTCAATTCATCATATTCTTTTTCGCGTGCTGCTTGTTCTATCTGTTGATCTGGTATCACCTTTGCATTAAGTTTTATCTTGGTTTTAATGTTTGGTGACACAAGCACGATTTTAGCTCTGTTTGCATGCCATGTTTTGTACACCTCCGTGGTATCATCATGAAATTGACCACTCTGGATTTTAGTGATCATTTTCCATCCTTTCACAATTTTTTGATTCTATCTTTACAAAAGCCTTTATGATAAGCAAATTCGAAATCCTTCAACTCGTGCGTAGCAGGGATGAATTGTCGGACCCAAATTTGGCGTACTACCAATAAAGGAGCATAGGCTATACATCCCCAGGGACCCAAAAGAGGTAAACTATGAAATTTACCACATTTATAGATCATTGGCCTAGTTGACATCCAAGGGGCTCTCCATATTACCTCTTCTACCTTTAATTCTAAGAAAAAGGCTTCCCAAGCGCTCCTTTCAGGGGAAGATGAACTCCAACCTGATTGCACGAACTCTGAAATGGGATTTTGTAGCTTATTCCAGGAACTTGAAAATTTGATCTCTGGACATTTGAATTCTGGTGGACACTTCACATGACTAAGGACCCAAATGTACAATAATGGTGCACACCCTATAAATCTTCCTATTCCTTTTGTTATGCAATAATTTAATGAACGAAAAGTTTCTGCCAATACAGCAATAATGGGATCAACTCCTATTTCTATCTTAGCAAACAATTTAACCACGCGTTCCTCAACATATCCACACACTTTAGGAAACAAAACAACATTAAAGATACACAACGCCAGTAAAGTTAATTCCTTGTCTTCATTTGCAAATTTTTGTTGAAGAGTAAGGATGTAATCCAGGGGTAGGCATGTGTTCTCTCCCTTTATCTTTACTTGTTTCTCAATGTCGTTTGTACGAATCTCGCCCAAAATAGCAGATAATGCTCTTTTCATTGTAAGCTCTTGATCGTAAGAATAAGCTTCAACCTCTGTTCGTGCTGGCATATGCAGAAGGGATTGATATTCCTCTATTGTAGGAGTCATGTCGATTGAGCCAAATGTGAAACATCGGTAGGCTGGATCCCAATGTCGAATCAAAGCTTTTAATACAGAATAATTAACTTGTACATACATGAGCTGAGCTAGATGACCATATTTGCTTGTAAATTTAGCCTTTCTATCTACGGTTAATTTTTCCCAAGCCTGTTTCACTGTTTCTAATTGACTTTCTGGAAAACTGACATCCTTAAATTGAGAAATAACATCTTCTACTAAAGAATCTCCGTGGATTTGTTGTACATTTTCTAACCATTGACTTACTGTTGCTTGATCTTCTATACCCATTTCTTGTATTGGAGGGGGTGATTTTATTTTACTCATACTTTAGTTTCTGCTAATGTAAATAATCGAAAATTCTGTTAATTTAATTTGCACAATTTCCTTAACTACATTAAAAGAGATTTTATAGGATATTTTCAATGAGCGAAAATTGAAAATTGATATAAGATACAAGGGAAAGAAGAAAAATAAATAAATAAATAAATAAACTTTGGCAATAATGCATGTAATAAGTCAAATCCTAGAACTATATGAGTGGAGTTTAACTCTAAGGCATCCTAGAAAAGGTCCCCAAGCTTACCCACCGATTTAACGATGTAGTAGGCTTGAGTGGAGAATTTCATGCACCTGCACGGGAATCGAAATTCCACGAAGGTCACACTACTCAGTCTCCGAGTCTAGTCCTAAGGTAGAGCCCGGGTAGGAGGCCAGTGAAAGTGTGTGAAATACATGATTAATAAGATGACATGCAAATGAGTGATATAACTAAGATAAAGTACAATTATAACATAAAAAGATGGTAATAATAAGATGACATGCAAATGAATGACATAACTAAGATAAAGTACAATTATAACATAACAAGATGGTAATAGACAAGTGAATAACAATATGCCAAACAAATCATATTATAAAGTAAGGAAAACAAAATAAATAAATAACAAAAATAACAAAAATAACAAAATAATAACGAAGGGACCTAAAGAAAAATTAAATTTAAAGGAAAATAAAGATATTCATGGCTTGACTCTAAAAAATCCCCAGTAGAGTCGCCAAGTTGTCGCAACGTCATCGCGACGCGGAGCGGCCGACATCCTCTTTTGGGTTTTTTTAAAAAGAAAATTGGAGTCGCCCCCAATCATTGAAGGTGTGATTGGTCACCTTTAAAATAAAATAAAAACCAGTCTTAGAAAACCAGAAATTAGGTTCGGGAGTCGTTGAGTGTAGGGAAGGTATTAGCACCCTACAACACCCGTTTAAAAAAACGATTACCACACTATCTTAAATTGTCCAATTAAATGAATAAAAACAGTCCTTCATTTTTATTTTTCTTTAAAAAAATGATAAATATGAAAATAAAAACTCAAAATGCAATAATAAACACAAGATGTCTCATTCATTTTTACCTTAACCTTAGAAATAAAATAAGGATTAAACGTTATGAGCTGGATATCCAATTTAATATAAATCATGCCTAATTTCCCTTTTAATTAAAGGAAACATGGGCGATACATGATTATGTTTATTAAAAATAATTTTTTTAAAAAAAAATTAAAACAAATAGATGTAAAAGAAGAAAATTATTCAATGAGTAAATTCTTTTTAAAGAGAAAATGAGAATTTTCATACGCCTGCACGAGAGTTGAACTCCACGAAGGCACATTACTCAGTTCCCATAATCCCTTTCAAAAGAAAATTAATTTCAAAACAATTATAATAACAATAATTGAAATTGACCAAGAAGAATTAAAGATTGGATTAAGCAAATTGGAGAATGAAAGAAAAAAAAAACAAATAACTTAGAAAGTTTTAAAAAAAATGAAGTTGGCAAAGTGCAAAAGTGAACTAAATGAGAGAGAAATTAATAATGATAATGATGATAATAATAATAATAATAATAATAACAATAATAAAAACAAAAAAAAAACATAAAACAAGAAGAAAATTATTCAATGAGTAAATTCTTTTTTCCTTCTTTCTTACCCAATGTTTTTCTCTCTCCCCGTATACTCCTTCCTCCCCCTCTCTTTTCCTCTTTTCCTCTTCCACTTTCTTTTCTCTTTTTTTCTATCACTCTCTAAGCTAAGCTCACTTCCTAAAAAACTCTCTCAACTATGCTCTTGCTCAAATGCCCTCTTCTCTCAGGCTCACTTTTACTCCAAAACTCTCTACTTTTTTTGTTGTCCCCTCCTTCTCCATCTTCCTCCCTTTTATACTTGAAGGCTTCAATAATTTGGGGAGGAAGGTGGATGAGAAAATGGTGGGAAGAAAAAATAAATAAATAAATAAAAAATAATAGCCATGGAAAAGGCTTTAGAATAGAGAAATGGAGGTAGAGTTTTCTAAGCCTTTTTTCATGAAAGCTTCCCCTTGAATAGGAATGGGGAAGACCAAACAAAAAAATAAAAAAAAATAATAAAATAATAATAAAAAAATTAAAAATAAAATTAAATAAAAAATAATAATAATAAAGAAATAAATTAAATAAAAACAAAAAAAGAAAATAAAACGAAAATGAAAATAAACCATGAAAACCAAAAAAACACAATTTTTTTGATAATATGTGGGGAGGGGGATTTGAACCACAGACCTCGTGGTTATCAATACGACTTTATGCCATACCAAAAAAAAACAAATTGACCACCAAATATTGGAAAACTTCAAACATTATTACCGAAAATCAAGCCGGACCAAATACGGTGTCTACATAAATAATCAACAGAGTTACATCTAATGGTTACTATTTCGTGGTTCGGTCTTATGCAAACTCATTGCATAGAATGCCCCCCACTCGCATGTCACCTATACGAACGCGTTGGATTACTACGTTTGTATCAAATACAAAGTGGGTCGTATCCTTAGTGTCACCAAGATAAAGTACCGAGCCTTATCCCTATACTATAGACCCTTTAGGCTGTTTCTTGAATATTGATCCCCGCATGTCCCTACATATTGTTCAAGCTACATAATGTTGGGTTTTATGCCCTAAAACTCGTGGATAGTAAATGTAGCAAATTAATTAATAATCAATAAAATGTCATTGGTATTGTTTAGTAAAGTGTTATTGAGTTTGTTATCTTATGTTTTGTATTAATTAACCCTAAAATCCAATTTGACGGACGACTTGTCGAGGGTTGTGTCAAATAAATTTATAATCCACGATTCCTAAAGCTAACTTGTAGCAGTAGTGGTTGGAATCGATCACAGGGAAGAACCACTTTATTTCTAAATTCTTTTGTGTTTTTGAGGTAACCAAAAGGGGGGGTTATGGATGAAAAGGTTAAGACATAAAGTAAATGTGAGAAAATAAATATAGAAAATTAAATGCAAGGAAAGTAAAAGGCGGGGTAAGTTGATCTTACCATGAAGATTATGTAATCGATTCTTGGGATGTAAGTTTGGTAATTCAATCATTAACTCTCTTAATTAATTGAATTATTTAACGAATTGTCTAACCATCACTAGAACCAGTGATTAAAGACCCCTAATATTTCCAACCCGACCAATGCATTGAAGCCGAAGCCTAATTAGATTGCTAACCAATGATGTCTCATTAATAAGAATCTAATTGCATTAAGTAAAAGTGGATCGTTAGATTGACTTGTATAAACTAGGAACAACATGGGTTTATATAATTCTAAGTCTAAATTTCTAGATTTATCATACAATTGAGCCAATTGGGATAACAAGTCTTTCAACACAATTAACACAATAAACTATTACTAACGAATTTAGCATACAAATTAAACCAAGTCAAGCAAATAGGTTGTCAATCTATTCTATCAATTTAATTGTAATTAAAACGGAAATTTAGAACGCAACCGACAATAATTCAATAAACTAAATATGAGGTCTCAAGAATACCAAAACTTACATTACCGAGTCCCGATTACAGCAATTCGAGCTTAGTTGGCCATAGACAAGCACCTCCAAGCTCGAGGCTTGATCAACCGACCCTTGGACTAAGAAAACTTAAAAGAAAACTTGAAAACTAAAGAGAGGGGTGGCTACAATTTAGAGAAATTGAGCTAATACAAGGGATGATTCTACCCTAAACCAAAGCTCTCTATTTATAGGACTCCTTGGCCTTCAATTTATGGAAACTTGGTGCTGAAGGGAGCCTCCAATTTGGAAAAATCGTGCAGCAAATATGGGGAAAAATTCACTTTTGGAAAGTTGATAGCGTCTCGACCCTACAAAGTGGCGTATCGACCTGAATGGCAGCGTCTCGACCCTACACAGTGACGTCTCGACCCTGATTTGTCCTTCAGCGTGCGTTGAATTTTGTTGACCGAGGGTATTTTCGTCATTTTACTTTGGTTTAGTTTGTTTTAGCTCCAAATTGGCTCCAAACCTCCGTCGAGGACATAGACACATATTATACTTATTTTAAAGGATTTTTCACAAGGAATTCAATTAAGATAAGCAAATTGGGAGATTCTAAATGTATAACAAATTATACCGATCAAAATACCCCCAACCTAAACCTTGCTAGTCCTCGAGCAAGCTAAGATTAGAACGAAATAGATTATTATGCAATGCAATATTCATGACTCAATTTCTCAAAGATAAGCATGATCAACATTTTACTCAAGAGAATTAAATGCAAGTCTAGCATAGTTAGAGACAAATTAAAATTAATCAAATTTTTTCTCATACATAAATGTGAGCTAAGCCTTCCCTAGAGATGTTTTGAAAAGTTCGAGAAGGACTTATAAAATTCCCAATCCATCTTCCCCCTACACTGGACAAAGGCATAATGCATTAAAGGAAAGGAACAAACTAACTTGCTAAGGATGCAAAAGGGGTGCCTTAAACTCTTTCTTTCTTTTCTTTCAACTAAAGGGCCCTAAGCTTGCATATGTATGATTTTTTTAAGGGGCACTAGCTTTCACACATCTACTACAGGGCCACATTTCCCGAGTTTAACCCTTGGACGACCTAACTGATCACACTAGGGACAACTCTTTTTACCCCAACAAGCAAAACAAAAACAAGCTTAAATATTTTTCTTCTTTTTCTCATATTCTTTTTCTTTTTCTCAACAAAGTAAATGATTTTTCTTTTGAAGCTCACAAGGCAAATATTCTTTTTCTCACTCCCCAAAGCATAAAACAAGCTATTTTGCAAAAAATTCCTCTAAACATGCTACCTATCCTATCGAGGTGACAACGAAAATCTAAATCCTATAAAGCCATCTAAAACCAACAAAACTACGCTAGGAAGGACTCATGCTCAATTTAGACAAGAAAAATTTTGAAAATTTTTAATGAAGACTCTAAAGATGCTAGAATACATGCAATTCAACTATAGGAAAAATGTATGCTCATGCTTTTCTCATCCTAGAATTCTCATAATCAATCCTAAAGTAAGGCATAAAATCTCATAGTTAAAGATCAATTTTTTTAAAAAAAAAATTGCTTAAAATAATAGGTCCAATGCTCAGGTGCATGACCTCAATTCAATTAAACACAAAGCAATCAAATAAATCAAGCATGCATATAGAATATAGTTCGTGTGCACCAAGACTCAATGAAAATCTAACATGCAAGATACTACCTCCACCCCCAACCAAACGTTACATTGTTCCTAATGTAAAATAAACATGGAAAGTAAGGGACAAAAAGTAAAAGGGAACAGAAAACCTCCCCTGTTTAAGCACGAGGTTAGCAAAGATGGAAACTCCCCACAAAGGCCTAAAAGAGTGACTTTGAATTAGGGAAACCTACGAAAAATAAAAACAAAAACAAATTAGGAAAACAACTAAATAAGGAACGAAAATAAAAAAGGAAGGGATAGAATTTTGGCTTGCTCTAAAAAGCTAAATCTCCATGAAGCTCAATTCCTTTTCCTTGCTCCTTGGTGTGCAAACAAGCTTGCTCTTGCTAAAGGATTGTCACGAAGGCCTACAAGAAACAAACTACAAAAAAACAAGAAAAATGTGAAAAACACAAAAGGAAATAGAAATAAGACACTGTGTTCCCCGACAACGGCACCAATTTGACGGACGACTTGTCGAGGGTCGTGTCAAATAAATTTATAATCCACGATTCCTAAAGCTAACTTGTAGCAGTAGTGGTCGGGGTCGATCACAGGGAGCAATCAATTTATTTCTAAATTCTTTTGTGTTTTTGAGGTAACCAAAATGGGGGGTTATGGATGAAAAGTTTAAGACATAAAGTAAAGGCGGGAAAATGAATATAGAAAATTAAATGCAATGAAAGTAAAAGGTGGGGTTATTTGATCTTACCATGAAGATTATGTAATCGGTTCTTGGGATGTAAGTTTGGTAATTCAATCATTGACTCTCTTAATTAATTGAATTATTTAACAAATTGTCTAACCGTCACTAGAACCAGTGATTAAAGACCCCTAATATTTCCAACCCAACCAATGCATCGAAGTCGAACCTAAAGACCATTTTTACCTTCAAAGCTCCACCAAACAGAACCGGTTCCTTGCTAAAACATAACTTGAGTAAGCTATAATTGATCCCAAGCTACAAGAAACCAAACTTTAAGCATCAAGGACTAATTAGTGAAGCCTAATAAGAGTTCTAACAAGGCTAAAAAGGTGAAGAAGCTTACCAAACCACACTACACAAGCCCAAAAGCTTGCTGGAATTTACCAACTAGCATCAAAGCCCCTTCGTTATGCGCTGTCTGAGATCCGAAATGAGCTCAAATTGAAACTAGAAGACAACCAATGAATAAAAATCATTCTCAAGCTAATATAGATGATTTCTAAATGCTCAAGGACGGGGAAACTTACCGACCAACATCAAACATCCTCGAAAACAAAGCTAATTTGTGTTCGAAACAACCCAACAAGCAAGATCCCAAGTCAACGGGTTATGGGTAACAAAATTCAAGGCCTTTCGGGTTGTGGGTATTTGTTCAACACCACCTTTGAGATCAAACGTTCACTGGACAGTGGCCAAACACACTTAATCCTGCAATTTTGAAGTCAATAAGGAATGAGTAAACCATATCAAGACCATTTGGGTTATGGGTAACTCAAATTCAAAGTCTAAAGAGTGTGGGCTCAAACGAAAACTTACCAAGACGTCTAAACGACCCCAAAAAGGGACTGCAAATTTTGCGGTCTCACACTGGCGTGAATTTGATGTTCGAAATCCCGTGGGTCACGTCGAAACTCCTGATTCCCTTGCATACAAATGCTGGAATCGCGCGGTTCTAGGTGCAGGAGAGGAAAAAATGTGAGGGGGAGAGACAACAACGATGATGACATGGGTTCTTGCTGTTTGGATAAAATAGAGTGTGAAAGGGAAAAATCGCGTCATTGCCGTGGGTGAAGATGAACGGAGATAAGGAACTCGACGACTCGCAGTCTCTGGTGTCTGGTTGCCTGTGGGAAGAGGAAATCAAGAGAGGGAGGGAGGTTGCAGCGACTTCTTGGGTTGCTGCTGAACGAACAAATGCAGGGGGGAGGGTCTGGTGGCTACGAAAGGAAGAAGATAGGGGAAAAGATTATTTTTCTTCTTTTAGCGCTTTTCCTTCTTTCCTTTATTCTCCTTTTCTTTTCTTTTAAATACACCCTAAGAAAGAACCCTATTAAAATAGGATTCTATTTTTAACCCCGAATCTGAATTTTAAACCCAAACTTAACCTAAAAAAGATTTGGGATTAGAACTGATTAAGAGGAATTTGGGTCTTTGAAATTAGAGATAAAAATTTACTATTAAACCTCCAAACATTAGGAAATTAAAGACTTAATTAAAATCTCTTTTTCCCAAGTTATAGAAATTTAATTTAGCGACCCAAGGCTAAGCTTAAATTCTAATTTTTCAAATTAGAATAAGAATGCTCAATTAATCCCAAAATGGATCGATTTTGAAACGCGAGGCGTTACAATGAATTTCCTCAGCCAGTAAGGAGATTTCTATGAGGTTTTCTTCCTCGTTGTTGAGGATCTTCACCACACTAGTCACATCAGATTCAGCCACAATGGGAGGGATGATCAAATCGTGACGGATTGCATGTACGGAAGGTATGCTTTTTAGTCTTTCCAGAATTGCTTTCATCTCTAAAGCCTTAATGAACCAGCTTCTGTTGATCATTTTGAAACCCATGCAGATTGAAGATCTTGAGGAGTCACGCATGATCCATCCAACGTTACCTCCCCTCTAAAGATTGCTCCATGAAGCTGTTGAGTTTTATGCCTTAAAAATCGTGGATAGTAAATGTAACAAATTAATTAATATCAATCAAGAGTTAGTGAAATTATTCAATAAGGAGTTATTGAATTTGTTATTCTTAGTCTTGCAATAATTAACCTTAAATCCAATAAACTAAATATCCAAGGTTGTTTTATGAAACTTGAATTGTATGTGGAGCGCATATGGGAATCAATGTTCAAGTAACAACCTAAAGGGTCTATAGTATAGGGATAAGGCTGGGTATCTCATCCTGGTGACACTATGTGATACGACCCACTTTGTATTCGATACAAACACATTGATCCAAAGCGTTCATGTAGTGGACATGCGTGTGGGGGTATCCTATGCAATGAGTTTGCATAAGACCGGACCGCGACATAGTAACCACTAGATGTAACACCGTTGACTAGTTAGGTTTTTATTTCAACAGGATATCCTAGGTAACTCAATCTTAATCTTGAGTATGTTATAGACTTCTTTTCATGAGAAATTATCCTTAGATTTGTATGGGTGAGAGTGGTAGAATTCGCTGACTCAATAAGCCTACCATTTTAGGGATAAGACCGAATAGGGGCTGAGAACATAACAACACAAGATTGAATTCACTTCTTCCCGTCTTTAGGGCAAGTAGATGAGCCCATCCTCTCCGGGCCCAAGAGGAACTTCCGTTTATTGGTTGGACTATAAACGAGTTGTTCATTAGAGGAATCAGTGATACTTAAGGAGACAGAGGTAACCTAGGGGTAAAACGGTAATTTGACCCAGCTAGCGTTACGAACACTCGTGAAGGATTGACTTATTGGTATTGGTCTATATCCGTGGACACAAAAATATTCTACAGTGAGAACAGTGTAGTTGTGAGTCTTTAGTGGAGTGACCCACAATTAATGAACATTGGTTAATCTGATTAATGACTTTAGTCAGTCAACCTCATATCATTGGAGCTTCTGATATGTAGGTCCATTAGGTCCCCCTTCTAGCTCATAAAGGGAAATTAGGAACAATTGGTCTTGAAAAGAATTTGAATAAGTTCAAATTCATTATGGGAAATTAAATTAATTGTATGAGATACAATTAATATAATGTATATGATACATTATAATATAAAGTTAATTTGAGATTAAACTTTATTAATTTAGAGAAATACAATTAAATATGATTTAATTGTAGGCTTAAATTATATATGAGATATTTAATTTGGTAATTAATTAATTATTTAATTAAATTAAATTTGATTTAATTAAAAACTATAGGTTATGTGGGAGATGTTCATTTAAATATGATTTAAATGAAATTAATTAAATTTGATTTAATTAATTAATTAATTAATTAAATCTCTATCCTATTCCGACTGGAAAAAGTAATTAATTATTAATTAATTAAATTCCTATCTTATTATGACTAGGAAAAGGGGTATGACATTTTATATCAAACACAGAATGCCTTTCTAGTTGGAGTACTCACTTCACTCTCAAGCAAAATTTTTCTTTAGAAATTTTCACAACATTCTAGTGAAATTCTTTTCCAAAATTCAAGAGGACCAAGTCCCAAAACTTGGTTCCTAGTCCTAGAGATATAGTAGTGGAAGATCTCTGTGGTAGTGTTCCTACTGTGATCATATTGTTCTTGGTGGGAGTTTGTTGAAGAAAGTCTTCAATAAGTAAGTACTTTTGTTCCTTTAATTCATAGATTTAGATCGTATGCATGCTTAGCCTAGTTTATATATAGAATCTTTCTGTATGATTTGCCAATGTACAAGTATTTTAGAAAACTTAATTAAAATACGAATTGGTCTTATACGCTTCCCCTGGGAATTTAGGAATTCCAATCCTTTGAAGCATCCACATTTAGTTGGACATGTGGAAATGTCGATGGAAATGTCGATGAAAATGTTGACACGTCGATGAAAATTTAATACCATGATGGTACAATAGTAAGTAATAATGTTTTTTTTTTAATTTTCCTTTTAATGTGTGTGTCATGAGAGAATATTTTCCATGAGTGTATTTCTCCATGAGTGTAAATCTCTATTGTTCTCTAGTTTTAATATCACCATTTGAGATGTTCACGAGGCGGAGTAGGGATGAGGATGACTTCCTTGTCCCCATCCTCGCCCTCAATTTTATTCTCCATTCCTGTGAAATTTCCCACGAAATTTCATAGGGAACGAGATGGGGATTCCCCACAAGAAATTCACAAGGATCGCATTCCCCACAAGAATTATTCCCCATTTATCTTTTTTAAAAGAACCAATTAAATTAAATGATTTTTTAAAAAAAAAAACTCAATTAAATAGATAATTTTTCACGAGAAATATCCATTTAGAAATATTTATTTAAATGTTTAATTTTGTACGAAAATCCTCATTTAAAGAGAAATTTCTTAATTCTTCTAATAGAAATCAAATAATATTACATATCAAATTATCTCGATTCACACGTATTTTCAAAGAAATGAGACACGTGGAATAAACTTTATATATGTATTGATTTTGTGGGTGTAAAACAATCTCTAATGTATGATCCTCCGATTCTCTCTATTGTGTGTGTGTTTCACCCGAGGACTAAACACTTGTTCTCGAGTTGGAAGTTTCAATTGATCCTTGGAGTCTTGAAGTCTTCGAGTCTTGAAGGGTCTTTGGTCTTCAAAGAGTGTTCAACACTCAAAGACTTACGGATTTCAGAGATTGTCTATATGAATTCTTTTGTCTTTGTTGAGAGTCAAATTTTCTGAATCCTTCAAATGAATGAGAGCTCATCTATTTACAGAGTTTTTCCATGGGTAGAAAGGTTTGGGTTTGACTTTTGGGCCTAGCCATTTATATTTGGGTTTTATTAAATTTGGGCTTAACTATTTGGATTTGTGTCTGTTTTAAAGTTGACCCAAATATTGTATAATCCAAACAGAAATTTTGCCAGATGACCATCTTTCAACCCCATTTTTTGAAAATGTCCAAGATAGGTAAATTTTTCTGATTTAGATTTTCCATTTTTTTAGTGACAAATTTACCCTTTTTGGCTTCATCTCTCCTCAATAAGTTTGCTCCATACTATCTCTCTTCATTCAATAATATCCCATCGAATTTTTCCTGATTTTGAGGTATTTAGGGCATTTTTAATAAATTCGTTTTAGTTTTCCTTTTTTCATTGTTCTGAAGATCGTGTAATCTTTTATTTGCCTTTTAGCCTTCCATTTTTCGAACTTTTGGGATTCTGGCGCAATCGTCTTTCATATTTGTCTAAAATGCTATCGCCCTAAACGTTAGAAAAAAAAAAACATCTTTTGTTGCTACACGTCCAAACTGTCCAAACTGGGATTCCGGCGGCAATCTTCTTTCGGCAGAAGTTATTTATCTTCCTCTTATCGTTCAGCAGCAATTTACTCATCATCGTTGTTAGGCTTCCATTTAGTTTATCGTCATTCCTATCTCTGTCTACCACTTCCCCCCGTCTATCTTAAAGTTCATAAATTCTAGTCTGGTTTTCCTCATCTCTATCTTCATCCTGCATTCAAGCTTCTTGCGGCTAATGGGTAATTATGATATATATATAATTTTATTATTACCGTATTCTTCAATATCCATGTTATATCCATGAATATATCCAAAAAATGTCATACCTGTCGTTAGTTTACCCTTGCATATTCTTTTATATATATGCCATAATTACGTAGTATATATATGTTCAGTTTAGGTTCTCATAATGTTGTCCCCAGTATGTTCATATATAGGATTCGTTATTTCAGTATGTTCGTAATATATTTAATTTGTGCCATTGTATTTTTTTTTTGTTTAAAACGCAATTTCGGTATTTATATGGAATATATCCGTGTATGAATTATCTACCTTCTTCATTTTAGTCAATAATATTTCATTATATATTATTCGTTCCATCATATTTATCAAATAATCTTTAATTATCTAGGTACATCTGTTATTCCAATGCTACATGATGGAATTTGGAACGAGCTTGATAATTATGTTGGTTTCCAAGTATCTGAGATTTCTTTGCATGATGATATGATTTTTTTAGAATTACAACAGTCAATAATGGAAAAGCTTGGCATGATAGGGAATTTGGATGCCCCTGATATATTTCTTTCTTTAGGATCTAAAAATTTAATAAAAAAGGATGCAAAGATTACCGAGGATAAGGATGTTAGATGGTTAATTGCCTTGATATGCCCTAATTGTGGGTATGAGCAATACTGTGCTATAATTGTTGATTCGAAAAACATGTTATCAGTTTTTGTTGACAATATACCCTGTATATGTTCTAGTAGTGCAAATTAGTTTGAGCAAGGACGTTTTTTCCACACGATTGATGTAGCAAAGTTGTCTTCCAACTTCAACATACAGTTGGACGACATTTTTTCTGCAAAACGTGTATTACAGAATGCCCTTCAAGCTATAGCTATTAGAGATAACTTTCAATTCAAGACCGTTAAATCAAATAATGATTTTCTGGTTGTGCAATGTATTGTCGAAAATTGCCAATGGTTTCTACGAGCATGTCGTTATGGTGAAGTTGGCAGTGACTCATGGGTTATTACGAGATTTGATTCCGACCATACATGTTCTCTAGACATTGTGTTTGGCTGATCATAAACAATCGACGTATAATGTTATTAAGGATTTTATTAAGATTAAGATTAGTATTGACGGTAGTCAATTTCCGACTCCAAAGGATATTATATCATATGTTCGTTCTGACCATGGAATAAGAATTAGCTATCAAAAAGCATGGCGTGCTCGCGAAGCTTGATGCGCAATTTGCATACCGCAAGTGTACGGGTCAAGTAATAATATAGTGTTTTCGTGATTAAACGAGTGTCGTCCTCTGGATTGGTTTTCTAGCAAATTAAGTACCGTGAATAATCTTGTCCAATTATATTTAGGGAGCAAAACTTAAAGATAAAGATAAATCTAAAGACAAAAAGAATAAAATAAAGGTGGAGATTCAAATGAAAAGACTCTTAGGGAATTGATTTCATTGTTGAGATTGAGGATTAATTAATGGGATGAATTTAGCATGTAATTATTCTACCAAGTCTAGGAACCTTTTATCACAACTATCTCTCCCGAGCATAATTGATTCTCATGCATGCAACCAACTTGATATCCCTATCTAAGTTCATTAACACGCAAGGCTTTGGGTTTAGTTCTTCAAGCAACTTCTAAAGTTATTCCAAATCCCGTCACAAACTTAGAATTTCTACTTTAGTCATGCAATTAAATAAAGTAAGTCTTAGGCCAAATCCCCTCTCTCGAGCAAGATTCAACACTCGAATCATTCAACTAGTGATCAAGTAATTGAAATCATTTAACCATAATTGCATAGGTAAAATAAATGCATATTCATACCACAAAATCAATCCAACAAACTAAAACAACTACATCAGTCCCTAAGACAAACAACTAGCAATTCATAGTCTTTAAACTACAAACACTAATTGAAAGAAAAGCCATAAAAACTACAAGAGGTAAGGGAAAGAGAAAGGAAAACTCGAATCCGTCGAAACCGGCACGTCCCCGTCACAATCTCCACGTCTTCTCTCTTGATTCCCGCTCCTTGGCCTTGCTTTAGCTTCCACCAAAGGTCTCTAGTCGAAATTAGGGCTAAAATCTAACCAATTGGACTCCCCCAATCCATAGCACAAAAGGATGAATTTATAGAAAATCTGCCGACAGTGTCGAGACGCTATGGACAGCGTCGCGTCGCGATACTACGAATCTGAAAAATTCGACCGAGAGCGTCGCGACGCTTTTTTTTTTTTTTTTTTAAGATTGAAAACTCCAAATATAGAATGTCAGCGTCGAAAAGCCCAAAGAGCAGCGTCTCGACGCTGGTCTGCAGATGGGCCTATCTTCAATCTTCCAACTTTGATTCTTTTTTCATTCTTCGGCTTCTTTTCGCATCCCGAACATCCAATTGGCTCAAAACTATATTTCCTACAAATACAACACATAAATGCATAATTTTGGCCAATAAATTATAAAAGACTAGCTAAATTAATTAGGGAAAACTAGCTAGCTATGCTAGCTATCAAAGCTGCACTGAATGAAATAAGAGGATCACCAGAAGAATCGTATCAGAAACTTGCATCTTTTGCTCATATGCTGAATTTAAAGAACCCAGGTATTTATACGTTGTAAATATATATAATTTAGATTTATGGGGTTTACGCATTATATTTCCAGGTATATATCGGATATTTTTTACAACATATATTGTTTACAGGTTCGGTTACTAGTCTTAAATTAGACGATAATGGAAGGTTTTGTTATTTCTTCATGGCCTTATCAGTCTATATATCTGGTTGGCAACACTGCCGTCCAATTATCTCTGTTGATGGGACAAGTTTGAAGAACAAATTTGTTGGCACCCTTATTACTACTTCTACCGCTAATGCAAATGACCAAATTTTTCCATTAGCGTTTTGCGTGGTTGATTCAGAGAATTATATGTCGTGGCAGTGGTTTTTTATGCATCTGAAGAGGATTGTTGGGAATCGTAAAGATCTTGTTATTGTTTCTGACAGGCACAAGAGTATTGCAAAATCAATTCAGATAGTTCTTCCTGACATTTGCCACTGTATATGCATGTTACATCTGATGAGGAACTTGAAGTTGAAATACAAAGACAAGCTGATTGATTCCATATTTTTTCAATGTGCAAAAGCTTACAATGTTGTAGATTTTGAATTTCAGATGCGTCAGTTGGAGGTAGATGCTCGAGGTATACATAAGTAGTTGCAAACTATAGGCTTTTCCAAGTGGTCTCGTGCTTATTCTTCTCGACGTCGATATAAGATAATGACCACCAACATATTTGAGTCTTTCAATGCTTGCATTAAGGAAGCAAGGGAGTTACCTGTTTATCTATGTTGGAAGTTATACAAATGATGCTACAGAGATGGTTCTTTGAAAGACGGAATGAAACATCTTTCCAATCAACAGATTTTACAAAATCTACTGAGAAGCATCTACGAGAAGAAATAAAGAATGGTCGATCAATGCAGGTTAGGTTGTTTATATACATCTGTATATTTTTTACTTCATACTCCTACTCTTATATATACCTTATTATATCAGGTAAACCCAGTTGACAATATGCAATTTCAAGTGATCGATGGGACGAATCAATATGATGTTCACTTACCAACCAAGAGGTGTAGCTGTCGGATGTGGGACATCTTGGAAATTCCGTGTTCTCATGCATGCGTTGTCTTGACAACCAAACACGTATCCATCAAGGAGTATACATCTGAATTCTACCTTAGCAAGACTCTACCTTCTATATACAGTGGTCTAATTCATCCCTTAGGGCATGAGTCTAGCTGGATTATTCCTGAAGAGGTAAAGAACATCAACATTTTGCCCCCCAATGTGAAGCGTTCTGCTGGCGGGCCCAAGAAGATTAGGATTCCTTCACAAATGGAATTCAAGAGGTGTGTGAAATGTGGTCGTTGTGGATGAGTTGGGCACAATCGAAAATCTTGCAAATTTTCTCTAACACAATGATTTCCCTCTATGTTCTGAATTTTATTTTGCGGACGATTAATTATGTTAAGAAGTTTATTTGCAGACAATTTATTTTCATGTTCATTTTGTTATGTTGTATATTTTCCAGACAATTTCCTTATGAAGTTTATTATGTTCTAATGTTTATTAGTTTGATTTCTTTAATTTTTCTCATCTCTAGTTTTTTTAGTATTATTGTCCTCATCAACATAAGTCTTGCAAAAAATGTATGGTATATACCATTATGTTCGTCTGTATATTTTTTTTTCCTTCTACAAATTTTAGCTATATATTTTTCGTACGATTTTATACATGATTCATATACTACTTTTTAAAGAAATTGAGCAATATATTTTCATGCGTCCTGATATATGACTCATCTTTTTGCTTATTAGGATCAATCATTATATAAAAGTTCGCAATGTATTTTCATTCGTTTTGATATATGTTTCATACAATGTATATTCTAAATAATATATCGTACATCAATGATAATTGTCAAACATTTCCGCTAATTTTCATATTCAATATAATGTGATATTTCAAAAGTGAAATTTCAAAAGAGATCACTACCCAAAAAAAATAAAAAAAAAAAATCATAACAAAATCAGACCATTATCAATCCAACCTAATGGTCTTCAACATCCATATTCACTAATCCAAAATATACTAGAAGAAAAATCCAAAGTATCAATCCATCACAGACCGAAGTCTAAAAGAGAAAAATTCAATAAACATAGTTTAGTCATGGTTGAGAAAGCAGATTAAAGCTGGGTGCATTGAAATCTTGTGTTGTCAGGATTTTGTCTTTCTTTGGGCGTTCCTTTTCTTCAGCAGACCTAAACTTCGATGTGAAGGGAGACTTCATTAGTTTCGATGGTATGATCTGTTGGGTTTTATGCCCTAAAACTCGTAGATAGTGAATGGTGACAAATTGTTCACTTGTATCAATACGTTGTTATTGAGGTTTGTACAATAAAGAGTTATTGTTACTAAAATTGCACAATTTGACCCAAATCCAATAAACTAAGATCCTAGGTTGTTTAGATGAAACTTGAACTAGTATGTGGGGACATACGGGGATTAGTGCTCAAGTAACAACCTAAATGGTCTATAGTATAGGGATAAGGTTGGGTACCTTATCCTGGTAACACTATGAGATACGACCCGCTTTGTATTCGATACAGATGCAATGATCCAAAGCATCCATGTAGTTGACATGCGAGTGGGGGTATCCTGTGCAATGAGTTTGCATAAGACCGGACCGCGAAATAGTAACCACTAGATGTAACACTGTTAACTAGTTTAAGTTTCTATTTCAATAGGATGACCTAGGTAACTCAATCTAAATGCTGAGTATGTTATGAACCTCTTTTGAGGAGGGATTGTCCTTAGATTTGTATGGGTGAGAGTGGCCAGTTCGCCGACTCAATAAGCCTACCATTTCAGGGGCAAGACCGAGTGGGGGCTGGGAACATAACATTACAAGATGGAATTCACTCCTTCCCCTATTGGGGTAAGCAGATGTGTGTTCCCTTAAGGGCTGATTCCAAGTCTTGAACAAGGGCGCCCATCCTCTCCTGGCCCGAGAGGAACTGCTGTTTATTGATTGGATCATAAACAGATTGTTCATTAGAGAAATCAGTGGTACTTAAGGATTAAGAGGTAACCCAGGGGTAAAACGGTAATTTGACCCAGCTGGCGTTACGAACACTCGTGAAGGATTGACTTACCGTTATTGATCAATATCCGTGGACACAGAAATATTCTACAGTGGGAAGAGTGCAGCTGTGGGTCTTTAGTGGAATGACCCACAATTAACGAATGTTGACTAACTTGGTTAATGAGTTTAGTCAATTAGTCTCGTATCGTTGGAGCTTCTGATCTGTAGGTCCATTAGGTCCACCTGCTAGCTCGTAAATGGTTCTGAGGTTAAATAGTCTTGAATAGAATTTGAAGTGTGTTCAAATTCGTTAAGGGAATTAAATTGTATTTGATACAATTAAGATAATGTATGAAGATACATTATAATATAAGTTTAATTGCTGAATTAAACTTTATAATATAAAATTAATTTTGGATTTGATTCAAAATTAATTAATGAGAGAATTAAATATTTGAAGGAGTTCAAATATTAAATATGAATTAGATTCATATTAAATTATAGGTTAAAATAATATGAACAGAGATTCATATTAAAACTATAGTATATGAGAGAATTATTTGAATTGGATTCAAATAGAAAAATAATTAAATATTTGATATTTAATTAAAGAAATAATTAATTAGTTTAATTTAATTAAATATGATTTAATTAAATTAATACTATAGTTAATAATTAATGTTCATTAGATGCACATTAAAAACTATAGGTTAAAAGAGAGAAACATATTTGGATTTGATTCAAATACAAAATTAATTAAATATATGATATTTAATTAGTTGGTTGAATTAATTCAATTAAATGTGGTTTAATTGAATTTGAAACTATATGTTAAAATTAATTTAATTGAATTTTGAATTAATTAAATTGCTGCATAATATATAGTTTATTTAATTATTAATTTAATGTGTTAAATTAATAATTTGAGGAATGAAGTTTTGACACCTCATTGGGGAGTTACACGATTGTAACTCCCCACCCTCCTTCAACCAACGGGTGTGGTGGGTATTACTGTACAGAGTTCTGCATTCTCACCAATTGGTCTCTCTTGGAAAATCTCTCTCAAGATTCACTCTCAAGAAAAAAAATGTACAGCAACCTTCTTGCTGCATAATTATTCCCTCACACAAGATTGAGTTCCCACAAACTCAAATCTCATGAATTCAGAGTATAGCGGGTCATTCGATTGGTAGTGTTCGTTGAGGAGCATTATGCAGAGAAGAAATTCATTCTTCAACAAGTAAGTCCTCAAATTCTAAATAGTTTAGAATGTGTTAATTGCATGCTTAATCTAGTTTTAATTTGAGAATTGTTCTGAAATTATTTAGCCCAATGTATCGGTGTTTTCAAAGAAACCAAATTAATAACGAAAAAGGTCTGATATACGCTTCTGCTGCAAAGGATTTCCATTCCTTCATGATCTTCCTTCTTTCTCTCCTTAAAAAAGTCTGACCATCCGCAAACTGTCTAGTACCTTTCAACTGCATTTGTAAAGTTCAATATAAACATTTGGTTTATTTCATATATAATCATGTTATCTAATTTATGAAAAATCAGATATACTTATAGCATGACAATATACCCCATCAAACAAATTTTCTTTACTTTTCTTCAGTAACTTTTTTCCCTACATCCCAGTTCATCATTTAATAAATATTTTTCAAATCAATAAATAATTAAACAAACATTTTCAATTTCAACCTCGTACATTTCGAATATTCGATATTGCAACCTTTTCAATTTTTTCCATTTCCACTAAGAAGCTATTGTTGAAAATATCTTCATCTATTTCTTCCATCATGTCATCCTATATTACAAACATTAGATATATTCCGGAATAAAAAGATTAGAAAGGTTTATATTCATAACTCCAATATACTTACATTTTTCTTTTTTTCATATCCTTCGCCTTCAATGTTTCCATCGTTTTGCCCGCCTTCTCCTTCATTCCTATTTTCATCCTCACCCCCATTTCCAACATCTCCCCCCTGTTGTCCCCTTCATCATCGTCATTATTCTCATTATTGTCGGCATAATGCCCCCCGATTGCTTTTTGGCCAACATTTTCTTCATTTCAGCAATTTCTCTGAAAAGCATGGTCATCTTCATATTCAATTCCTCCAAACTTGTAAGGATCATGTCCTTAACGTCTTCCAAGTTTGTAGGCTCATCCGTGTCCCTTTCTTTTGAGCGAGACGTCAATGCATGCTTAAGTTGTGACTCTTCTATTTGTTGAATTGATGACGTTCTTTTATGGACAACATTCTCATCAAGCATCTCATATATCTGAAACTGAAAAAATTAAAACACGTATTATATAATATACATGAGTATATTTTATATTTACTGTTAAATGTTCTATGTAATATAACTTACATTTTTGTGTTCAAAAACCTTCGTGGCCAAGTCTTTCCATTCTAGATGTACGTCCACCACCCAGTTGTTCATCTTCGGCATCCCATTTGAAATTTTTTCTGCGCAAACTATTGTTGGTCCCGAAAGCATGGGTATGCATTCGTACGCCCAGACAAGTAATGCGTGTGGGAATCCAACAATCCCAACCACCAATGCATCAGGATTCTTTATAGCATTTTTTTATTGAGTTGATGGTGGTGGTATATGCTATCCTTCCCTAGGGGTACTTTTCAAATTGTTCATCATCATCAAGCAGTGTGATATGATCTACTTCGACCCTCGTGCTTACTTGTTTTCCCAACAAGAAATTTGATAGGAAATATAACTTGGCCAACCTCACCTTGTCCTTCTTTTTCACTCCATCCATTTTCATGAAAAGATCAGAAACAATTGATCTTTTTATCGGTTTTTCATCATCAAAATACTTTTTAAGAAATCTACCTGGCAGTTTTTTCATATCCATTACCGGGAAATCACCACCGTTTAGTCCTGTTATTTTTTCGAAATCCTTTATATAGAATTTTACAACTTTTCCCTCAAAGTTAAACCACAGTTCATCCCCATTTGTTACACTACACTGCCTCCTGATCATATGGTATAGAAGTTGGCTGGAAAACATTTTAATTTGGAGGTCAAGAAATATTCCAAAACAACTGTTCCTAAATCTGTCCAGGTGTTTTTTTCTTAACTTATCCTTAATGTTTGTTATAACTTCGTATCTTGAATAAATGTTAAGTTTTTAAACACTCGACCACTTTTCTCGTGGTAGCAACAAAGGTGTAGCCTGTTTTCATATAGCAATTTCATCAGGCAGGGATCAAAAAATTATATATACGTATAATATATTCTATAAACACAAAACATATACACCCTATACCGATTCATATTCAATATATGTTCATAACATACGTCAGTACACAATTTTCCAAAATATTCTATTGTATATATAAAGTAGCCCTATAATAATTCATTCAATATATCTTTTTAGAAGTTACCTCATACAAATCTTCTCTGTTAATTCCAAAGACCGATCCTCTGGAGAATCGTTCCATCTTGATCACCTTATTTGCAGTTTCACTCTTTCGTTCCATCTATTTGAAACAACAACAATCAATGAATCAGCATATTTGTAAAAAACTATGATGTTTTCTTTCGTGTAAGTTATTATACCTTTCTCTTGTTATTTTTTCGAACATCTGATTTTTTCTTTCCTTTATCCATCTGTTTATTTTTCGCAAAACTTGTCTTCCTTGTAATCTGAAAAATAATGCAACACCTATCATTGTTGTTGAAGTAAAAAATCATGTGTTGAAATTTATTATACAAAATCATATTAAATTCTTACTCTTTTAGAGGATGATGCCTCTGTGATTTTCTTCGCTTTTGATTTATGTAAATAAAAAGATTATTATATTTTCATTGATAGAAACATATTTCAATTATATTACAAATATACCTTAGCAACTTCTACCGTCCTTTTTCTTTTGCTCCTCCCAACTTCTTCTCTAGCTGTTGTATCGTCCAAGGCACTAACATTCTCCTGCAATCATTAAATCCATATATTCTTATTAGTATTTGAAATATACTATTTTAATATATAATACATGTTATCATATATATTCACATCTGATTCTTTTTCTTCAAGATCCACACTCCCAACATCACGAGTTTCATTTTGATCCTTAGAATGAGTCCCCTGGTTCGATTTTATCATTTATATACATATATATATACCCAGATATACATTTATATATATATGTATATAAACTATCATATATCTATGTAAATTAAATGTATTGCCTCTTGAATTTCACCAATCTCGTATTCATCAAGGACGTTTCTGTCTTCGTCATGCTTATCATCCAGTTTTCCCTGCATATTTGTCGTTGTTTATTATGTGTATAATATACATTCCCATATTATTTTTAGTTTTATATCGAATATACCTCTTCATTTTTCTCTATTGTATTTTTTCCCCTGTCTTTACCATGTTGATCTTCTTCTGTTGCAACGTGAACATCATGTACTTCCTGGTCATCCAAGTTACTGCCTTCACCAGCTATATCCTGTTGCTCGAAATGAGTGCCTTGCAACAATTTTCCAATCAGATATCTGCATATTATATATACATATATATTCTTTTTATGTGTCAATGATGTATATTTCTAATATACCCATTGATTTTCTTTGTCCTGTTCATTTGCGACCTCATGATCGAAAACCTCTTCCTCCTGTTGTATCGATTCCTCCTCACGTTTTCCCTTCAATAATTTTCATATTAGTGTTTGTAACATACAACAATGTCGCATAAAATTGTTATACCTCTTCAGCAGTATTCATTGTGTTTTCCACAAAGCAATATCCATATGGAACTAATTGACTGTTTGCTAAATGAGCAAATGAGTCTACAATCTTGATTGATATAGGTTTTGCTTGTTTATCATCATCGTCATCCCTTTTTCGTGTTGGAGGTCGAATCTCAGAAGCCATATCGCCAAACAACCGATTGAAGAACGATGACTTTGTTGGTATCCCGACGTTGGCTGATCTATCAACTTCATCCTGATAATATATTAATACGTAAGTTTATTTCTAATAAAGTTAATATCCCATTTCATCATGTTCATTACATACCTCGGAATCTATATCTATAACGTCATTTTCATTTCATTTCCTTGTACGCAATCAGCTACCACTACCCATTATTCTTTGGCTTCTCCTTCTATTATCATTATTTGCTGTTTTTTTAACTCTAGCCATAACCTATTATATATCATTCATATACAACAGGATATAGTGCACACATATGCGGGAACAAACTCATAAATGATATAATTTTTTCAGCAGGCAGTATATAATATATTTATCCCATTTGTTCATATGAGTTGCTTAATTCATACAGTCGTATTCGAGATTTTCTAAACATTGCCTCTCATACCGTCGTATTAATCCCAACAAACATTTGACATAAGATCCTAAAACAGAGACATGTAAATCATGTAAAATCTCAAAATACCTTTACGCAATGTCAATTTAACTGAAACTTCAACATTGAAATAACTTGAAAATGTCTAAAAAATCTTAAACAGTGAGAAGATCAAAGTATTTTTCGTTCATTTGACCGTTTAAAATTTTTCTAGGGTTCTTCATTTCAGATTCTTATTTTTTTTAAGAAAAAACCCTATCGAAATCAATACATATAAACCAGTAGTTAAATGGAAGAAACTAAAGAAAATATGGAAGAAACTACGTGATATTCAACTTACTGTACTTCTCTGTCGTCGATCACGCTTTTTTTCGCCGTCGTCGATGTTTGAAACGCTCGAGAAAAACCAAAAAAAATCCTCTGCAGTTTTTTTCCGCCGGCGAGAGATAGTGGAGTGTGAATCGAAGCTCCGTTTTTTTTCCTCTTTTGTCAAGCGTGAATATTGGTAATGGTATATTTTTTTATTCGAAATTAATGCAACCGTTTAGTTACCATGTAATGATATTTTCCCTCTCATTTTTCGTGCGTAAAACGGGAGAATGATTTTGAGGGCAATAAGGTAAAATTGGGCTAACTTTTGTGAAATAAATGGAGGCCCAAAGTCTGTTTTTGTAGATTATAGTGAAGTTGTTCAGATTTGATAATAGGCCCTCCAATTTGGGCTATATGTGTACTTATCCCTAATCCAAATAGCATATGACCCAATTTTTATCAAATTAAATTTTTATTATTTGATCAAATGGTCCATTTGGCCTTAAAATTTTATAATTGGCCAATTTTGTCTTCAAATTAAGTTTGGGACACATGTCAATTTATAATTGGTCCCATATTTAATTAATTGTAATTTCGTCATTTATTTTGAATAATTACGTGGCAATTCATGACTGACTGAAATTTCTCCTTCAACAGATACCCCTTTTCGAGATTTATGCACAAGCTATGTGAGGATGAATCTTGAAATGAAAAAAAAATGGAATAAAAATGTATGCTTTTTTCTCAATTGACTCCATTCAATGTGTTAAATTAATCAAAATATGAATCTGGTTAAAATTTTGATTTCTTTGTTTACACATCTTTTATGCCAATTTAATCAAAATTTGAAATTTTTTTGGACAGTATTTCGATTTTCTTGTTTGGCAACAAATTTTAATTGGAATTTCAATTGCATTTTAATTCCAAATTGACTTTGAATAATGCCCAAATTCTATCTAATTTTGATATGAATTTGAAGCATAATCTCTCTTTGTTTTGAATTTCACTCAAGTTTAATTTGCAATTGAATTATGCTTATACCCAAATTTTCTTAAGATAAACCTAATTTTAAATATCTTCAATTTGGAATAAGGTTAGGAATATGCCCAAATCTTAATTAAGATAAATATTAAATTCTATCCAAATTTTAGTTTTGAGTTTGGAATATATTTTTTGTAAAGGAAAAGCTTCATTATAGAAAATTGAAATTTGGTACAACAACCTCATTTAAGGAGTTAACCCATTTGGGCAGAGGCCCAATCCAAAAACCTACTCCTTCCATAGTGGAAGAGGAAACCAAAACACAATTGGGGGAGGGGGTCTAAGACTAGGGGTGTACACGGGTTGGGTTGGGTTGGAGAGATTTTTTGGACCAATCCGAATATTCGGGTTTGTCGGGTTGGGTTTGGTTGTCAGGTTATCTTTTTTTTCCCCCTTAATTATTTAAAATTTATATTTTTTTTTAAATATTCGTTCTTATATTTTCAATACATATCACATAACTGATAACTAAAATCACATAAATTTCTAATATCTAATATCCACAAAATTTAAAGTTTGTCGAATGATCTTAATAACTAAAATCACATAAAACTCAAATATCTAATAAGGAGCTAGGAGGAATGGGATTCAGACAAATACTTGCCTTCAACCAAGCTATGCTAGCCAATCAAAGTTGGAGAATTCTAAGGAATCCCAACACTCTCCTATATAAGATGCTAAGAGGGAGATATTTTAGAGATGAGAATTTTCTAGAGGCACCAATAGGGAATTCCCCATCTTTGACTTGGAGAAGTGTTTCTTGGGGTTGAGATCTTTTTGAGAAGGGGTATTGATGGCAAGTGGGAAATGGGAACATGATTAAGATCGATAAGGACCCTTAGATCAATAGAGCTGGCAACCTTAAACCACTTCTCACCAAAGATCACTTAAAAGGGCAAAGGGTTAAAAGCTTGCTTGATGACAACAATGCTTGGAGGGAGGACATAATCCATCAACCCTTTATCCCCCAAGATGCGAAAGATATCCTTAACATGCCTTTAGGGAACAAGAACTCAATAGATAAGATAAGTTGGCATCCTAACAATAAAGGTATTTTTTCAGTAAAGAGTGCTTATGACCTAGCTATGGAGTCAAACTCTCGCCAGGAAGCCTCTCAATCGGACCACAATAAAGCATCTCGAGAATGGAAGAGTATTTGGGCAACATGAGTCATCCCTAGAATCAAAGTTTGGACTTGGGAGATTGTCAATGATATCATCCCAAGCAAAGCCAATATCCTAAAAAAAGGGATTGATCTAAACCCTATATGCTCAATTTGCCAGAAAAAGTTTGAAACAACAACACAACTAATTTGGGATTGCAAAATCCTTAAAAATCCCTAAGCAAATTTGGCTAAATGTTATTCCTAGCTCTCTGAATCTCCTTATCTCTTGCAGGAAGGAGTGGACAACGAAGGATTATTGGAACTAGATGGTTGAGAATTTGAGCAAAGAAGGTATGTCTATAGGGTCGATTATTATGTGGAGTATTTGGAATTTCATAACAGAAACTAATTATCCAACAATTGTGTAGTAGTAGAATTCCTCATCAAGAGCATCAAAGATAGAACTAAAGAATTGGAAAAATCTTACCTCAAGAGTGTGTTCACACGAGATTTCAACAAGGAAATTTAATTCGTGGAAATGAACTTGATTTTATTGAATTTGATGTAGAAAGTGTTACAGTCTCTAATATTTATCCTCTGATGCTTTCTCTCAAAATGTAGAGTCTGATATGAGGGCTTGCGAGCTTGATCTCAGACGGAGGGAGGTCAAATCTTCAACCTGTATCTTGATGAAGAGACAATTGATTCTTTGAAGTCTTCTAGTGGTTGGATCTTTTAAGTCTCAAGTTGGTCGAATTGTGAATCTTGGATCTTCTGAATTCTCTGGACTCTCTGACTTTTGACAACTTTGGACTCTGGCAGAATGCTCTGGACTTTGTCTGAATGCCCAAAACGAATGGTGGCCTCCTCTATTTATAGAGTTTGATGGACCTCATATGGGCTTGGACTTGGTTGATTTTGGGCCCAACTTTTGGGCTTTAATCCAATCATTTTTTTTATAAGGTTGGATTATTTTAATTTATCCCAATTTCTTCAATGACCTCGGGTTACATTAGTCTCGGGTCCAATTGTCACGTGACATAGTTTGATTGGACTTAGCTTATGTCATTCGATGGATCAATAATAGACAAGTGACATTATTTTATTTGCCAAATTTTGATGTCTATTAATTTAATTTAGGGACACGTGTAAATTTGAAAAATTTTATTTTATAATTAATATAAATTAATGACGTGACAATTTGTGATTGGTCGAAATTTCTCACTCAACAAATTCCCCATTTTCAAAATTTATGCACCTATATGCATGCATGGATTTTGAAAAGCATGATTTATGAAAAATATATGACATTTAGTCATAATTTTAATTTATGTCGATAGACAAAATTAATCAGAATATTAGCTTACAATTTCAAATAATTTTCTTTCTGCAACCAACATTAATTTTAGCCAAAGTTGTAACCTTTTTTTTTTAATTTTATTTTTTATTTATTTTTTTATTTTTTTTATCTTGGACTTGAATTTGGAGGTAGATTGGTACTTTGAACAAAAAATTGGAGGTCTAATGGCTAGCCAATTTTATTAGGCCAAAATTTCTCTCTTGATTCACATAATTTGGAGGTTTTTTTTTTTTTTTCTTTTAACCTTAATAGCAATTATAGGAGATTCTTTGCCATATTTGATTAGGCCAAAATTTCCTTGGCCAAAATGAAGACTTTCCCTTTATGTGTTTGACCTAATCCATTTCTTTATAAATGGGAGAGGTTGCATAGGCTAAGACACAAAGCCACTCAAACAAGAAGTCTAGGTAAAAAGAATTCTCCTCTTCAATTTTTTTTTCTTTCTTTCATTTGACTTCAAATGCTCATATATTTTTTTCTTTGGGTAGGCCTTGAGTTCAAGTGATAATCTCCCTTTGTGCTTCTTCCTCGTGGAGTCGGTATATATATAAATATATATATATGTATGTATCCATTCAGTGCAACGGGTAAAAGAAAAAAATCCCTTTGAAACTTTTTTTTTTCCAATTTTAGTCTGCCACAACCTTAGACTTTTTCCTTTTTTTTTTAAATAAACAATGAAAGGAGGCACAACCCTAACATATATATGGTGAGTATTCAGCAGCAACTTTTAAATTTAAAAAAAAAAATGAATACTCACCATATATGTGTGTCTAGGGTTTCCACGACTGCTTCATGTGTGTCTAGGGTGAGTATTCAGCCGCCTTTTGACAACTTCTAAAGTTATTCTAAATTTCCCAATTTTAGAATGTTTAATTTAGGCATGCAATTTTAATTTAAAGTCTATGCTAAATCCCCTCTCCCGAGCAAGATTCAACACTTAAATCATTCAATTAATGATAAAGTAATTGTAAGCATTCAAACATAATTGCATACATGAAATAAGTGCACAAAACATCCCAACAATTAATCCATAAACATAAACGACTACATCAATCCCTAAGAAACACGTCTAGCTATTTATACTTGGCGTTACGATATAAGCTAAACATGATAAAGCCATAAAATCTAACTAAAGGTAAGGTAAAGAAAGGAAAACTCTTGAATCCATTGAAACCGACATGTCCCCGTCACAATCTCCACGTCTTCAAGCTTGGTTCCCACTCCTTGGCCTTGCTTCAGCTCCCACAGAAGGTCTCTAGTCGAAATTAGGGCTAAAATCTCTCAAATTGGATTTCCCTTGGCCGTGCAAGAATAAGATGTATTTATAGGAAATTTTTCGGTAGCATCTCGACGCTGTGGATAGCGTCGCGACGCTGTCCTGTTTACCGCCATATTCAGATTAGGAAATTGTGTAACGTCGAGACACTAAGGAGGCAGCGTGTCGACACTACCTCTCGGGTTTGCCTCTTTTATTAAGCTTCCAACTTGATTCTTTTCTCTTTCTTTGCTCTTCTTTAGGTCCCGAACACCCGATCGGTTCTAATTTCTCCAATTTATTCTACAACTCAATTTCCTACAAAATAAACATTAAGATGCATAAATCGGCCAAATAGTACTCAAAGACTAACTATATTTTACCAGGAAAAATAGCTCGTTATGCGCGCTATCAAACACCCCCAAACTTAAGCTTTTGCTAGTCCTCGAGCAAACTAAAAAATTAAGCATAGGTTGTAAATAGATGCAACAAACATGACTCAATCCTCAAGGCTCAAAAGTCAATAATTAAGCAAATAAGAGACATGCACATAAGGCCCAATGAAGGAGACAAATCGAAATTTTTCCAAAATTAACTTGCATAAGAGAGATCTAACTTTTATATTAGACTCTACTAGCTCGGGATTGAATTATTAAACTTTTAACTCATCTTCCCTCTACACTGACACTAAGGATTTACTAATGAGTCAATGGAACATATTAGTTTGTTTTTATCCATACCTAGGTGCTTTTTAAATTACAATTGAATTGAGCAATTAAAAGTGGCACTAGCTTTCACACACCTATTGTAGGGACCCATAACCCGAGTTTAACCCTTGGTTGGCCTAACTGATCACAACGGGGATAGCTCTTTTTGCCTAAAGCATTATTAAACATTGCATATTGTGTACACAAACCGACATTATTTTCTTTCAAATGTAAAGACAAGAATGGTTTTTTTTTTCTTTATGAGCATGATAAGCATATATTCTTTTCTTTCCTCCTAGGCAAGATTAAACATGCTAATTTGCAAAAAAAATTAACTCTTTAGCTCCTCCCTACACTTATCGAGGTGACAATAAGCATATGAACCTAATAATTCGCTCGTAAGCATTCAAGTCCAATTCTAAACCAAGGAAAATACTCCACTAATGCAAGACATCTCCTAGAAAAATTTTAAAAAGTCTCCCTTTTGGGGCACTCATGCTTACAACTCATCAAAAGCTTAAAAATTGACAAGAAAGCCTATCCTAGGAAATCATAGTCATGCAAAAATAGCATAAAAAAACAACCATATGCCAAATTCACAGTAAGCTAAAAAATATAGCCCGAACTCAGATGCTCAAGGGCTCAACAAGCAAAGTATTCCACCCCCAAACTTAAAACATGCATTTTCCTCAATGTATAGAAAACTAAAGCCTAATGAAGCATGTGAACAAGAAAAGAATAGAAGGGGTGAACAATACTGCCCTAAAATGATGACCTTCTCAAAAATGCTTGGCAAAGGCAAGAGCTCAAGAACACCTACAAAACAAAAACAATAAATAAATTAAAAGCATAAAGACAAAAACTAACTTACTTGGGTTGCCTCCCATAAGCGCTTGTTTAACGTCTTTAGCTCGACGTGTTGACTATGTATGCATCAAGGAGGTTTCCTTTCAGTGAATCCACCAGAGGTGCTCTTGCTTGCACCTTTCTTGTAGCCTATCACGAGCGCTTCTGATCGGTCTTTAGAGTCCACAAAAGCTTTTAATACTTCCTTTTCGTGCTGGACTCTAATAGTGAGCTCCATGCGCTCAATGTCAATAATAACTCGTCCAGTAGCGAGGAATGGTCTTCCTAGAATGATAGATACCAAAGGATTTTCATAATATCCATGACATACAAATCAACAGGGAGGAAAAATCTACCTACCTTGATTAAAATATTTTCTACAATTCCACATGGTTTAACTACAGATTGATCAGCTAATTGCAGTTTGTCCATATATTACTCTTTTTATTGGATTTTTGAAGAAAAGATTGATGTTAAACACTTAATCTAAAAATACATTGCCTAAGTTATTTGAATAGGCTAAGAACATATTTCCAACTACTTTTTTATCATTACAAATAAGCTAAGTTTATTAGAATGTCCCCTTATTAAAAATACATTAATAATTGACTCCATTTCTTTAAAACAATTTTGATTCCAAATCTACTTCTATGGCAAAGTGTAACCATGTATTAATTTTTCAAATACATTAATGATAGAATGCAAATCCATAGGAACCAAAAATTGTGAATATCATAGCAAAAAAAACATAACACAAATATACATCCATACAAAATAAAAATTTGTGATTCGCATAACATAAAAACATAACAAAAATGTACATGTTACAAAGGTTAGTAAAAGAAAAGCTTAATATACTTAAGCAAAACATTCTAAAAAATATGAAACATAACAAATTCCATAACATATAAAAGTTTAAATTCTTAGCAGTGTACGTTAGCAACAATGTCATTGCTGCTTACAAAAACATAAAACTAAATAGTGGATGGAAATAAAAGTTAAAGTGACAAGCTTGAAGGTGCACTGAACGACCTAGCCTAGACCTAGCCTAGAGTATGAAGATACCTACAAAAGAAAGTAAACAAATTAGGCAAGAAAAAAAGAGCCAATGTAAGAAATAAAGACATTGGATAAAAAGAAAGAAGAAAACCATATGTACATATACATCTAGAAATGTTTGTGGACTAATTCTCGACTATGTGATTGTTGACATATGAAATGAACACCAAAGAGCATTCAAAAGTAGACCACGTACCACGAAGACATTAGATAAACAAAATAAAAAGAACAAAAAGCATTAGTTGATAACAAAAAAACAAACATTAATTACAACACACATGAACTGAACTCATCTAAGGGAGGAAAATACTTACCAAAGAGAGGAATCCTTTGGTGAGAGAGGGCAGTGCACATATTTGGTATCAAAAGTGGTAAATTTATAAGGAAGGATGAAGAAAGTAAGCTTTAGGGTTTAGTTATAACATAGATGAACTCATTCGACCATGACTTGAATTTTTTATAAAAAAAATGAATAAAAATTATATGTGAAAATCAAACAACAAATAACATCAACCAAACATACATTTTAACTGTTGGGTTTTATGCCCTAAAACTCATAGATAGTGAATGGTGACAAATTGTTCACTTGTCTTAATACGTTGTTATTGAGGTTTGTACAATAAAGAGTTATTGTTACTAAAATTGCACAATTTGACCCAAATCCAATAAACTAAGATCCTAGGTTGTTTAGATGAAACTTGAACTAGTATGTGGGGACATACGGGGATCAGTGCTCAAGTAACAACCTAAATGGTCTATAGTATAGGGATAAGGTTGGGTACCTTATCCTGGTAACACTATGAGATACGGCCCGCTTTGTATTCGATACAGATGCAATGATCCAAAGCATCCATGTAGTAGACATGCGAGTGGGGGTATCCTGTGCAATGAGTTTGCATAAGACCGGACCGCGAAATAGTAACCACTAGATGTAACACCGTTAACTAGTTTAGGTTTCTATTTCAATAGGATGACCTAGGTAACTCAATCTCAATCTTGAGTATGTTATGAACCCCTTTTGAGGAGGGATTGTCCTTAGATTTGTATGGGTGAGAGTGACCAGTTCGCCGACTCAATAAGCCTACCATTTCAGGGGCAAGACCGAGTGGGGGCTGGGAACATAACATTACAAGATGGAATTCACTTCTTCCCCTATTGGGGTAAGCAGATGTGTGTTCCCTTAAGGGCTGATTCCGGGTCTTGAACAAGGGCGCCCATCCTCTCCTGGCCCAAGAGGAACTGCTGTTTATTGATTGGATCATAAACAGATTGTTCATTAGAGGAATCGGTGGTACTTAAGGATCCAGAGGTAACCCAGGGGTAAAACGGTAATTTGACCCAGTTGGCGTTACGAACACTCGTGAAGGATTGACTTACCATTATTGGTCAATATCCGTAGACACAGAAATATTCTACAGTGAGAAGAGTGCAGCTGTGGGTCTTTAGTGGAGTGACTCACAGTTAACGAATGTTGACTAACTTGTTTAATGAGTTTAGCCAATTAGTCTCGTATCGTTGGAGCTTCTGATCTGTAGGTCCATTAGGTCCACCTGCTAGCTCGTAAAGGGTTCTGAGGTTAAATAGTCTTGAATAGAATTTGAAGTGTGTTCAAATTCATTAGAGGAATTAAATTGTATTTGTTACAATTAAGATAATGTATGAAGATACATTATAATATAAGTTTAATTGGTGAATTAAACTTTATAGTATAAAATTAATTTTGAATGTGATTCAAAATTTATTAATGAGAGAATTAAATATTTGAAGGAGTTCAAATATTAAATATGAATTAGATTCATATTGAAACTATAGGTTAAATTTAATGTGAATGAGATTCATTTTAAAACTATAGTATATGAGAGAATTATTTGAATTATGATTCAAATAGTAAATTAATTAAATATATGATATTTAATTAATGAATTAATTAATTGGAGAATTAATTAATTTATTTTAATTAAATGTGATTTAATTAAATTAATTCTATAGTTAATATTTAATGTACATTAGATGCACATTAAAACTATAGGTTAAAAGAGAGAGACACATTTGAATATGATTCAATTGTGAAATTAATTAAATATATGATATTTAATTAATATTGGGAACAATTAATTATTGAATTAATTGGTTGGCTCGAATTAATTCAATTAAATAAGATTTAATTGAATTGGTTAGTTGAAAACTATATAGTAAAATTAATTTAGTTAAATTACGATTTAATTAAATTGATTTTGCATAATATATGGTTTTAGTTTTAATTATTATAATTTAATAATAATTAAATCCCAATGGTTGGGATGATGCCATGTGGGGAGTTAGTGTTGATGGGTAACTCCCTCTCCCATGAGTGAGAATACGTTTTTACAGAGGACCAATCACTTTTACTCTCTATGAAAAACTCTGGGTTTTCTCTCAATTTTTTTCTCTCAACTTTATTGTTGTATGTTTTTCCCATTCCCTCTTAAGGCTAGTTGTGATCCCACAATCACAATCTCAAGAATCCAGAGCATAGTGGGTGCTCTTTGATGGTGGTGTTCGTTGGACGAATTGTTCGTGTTTTTTTGGAGCATTGTGCAGAGAATAAATTCGTTCTTCAACAAGTAGGTCTCCAAATCTCTAAATTGTTTAATAATGCATGCTTAATATGTTAGATTATAGAATTGTTTTGTAATTTTAAGGCCAATGTATCGGTGTTTTCGTTTTAACCCAATTAACAACGATTCGATCTGATATACGCTTCCGCTGCAAAGGATTTTCATTCCTTTATTAACATATTCGGCTACAACATCCAATATAAAAAGAAAACAATAAAATTCAATAAAAATTCATAGTTTGAGGCCTTAGATCTTAGAATTAGAAAAAATATTGTTTGATCAATCAAAGAACAAAATGGAACTTGTGAATTTTCATTGTACCCATCCGAAGTCAAACCACAAAACGAACATCAAATAAGCCACAACATTCTTAATTTCACAGAAGATGGTACAAAACAAAACCAACATTATACATTTTCTTTCCCAAAACAATGTCAGAATCAAATAAGCTAATATCAGAGTCGGATTAGCAAACCAGAACATTCAGAACCAACAATATAATCATAATGCAAAGAGGTAAGTAATTTAAAAAATTGTGTCAAAATCAAGGAGGCCTCAGGCTAAAGAACATCATTGTCATAAAACAAATCTCAACTCAGTAAGTAGATTCATCATCATTGGCCAAAGGTTAAATAAATGAACTTGTTCAGTGGTCAATGAACACCCTCCACCAAACTCCACTCTTCTGACCACATCCCTCATACCAAGCCTCTAGATGCAAACCATTGTTTTTTAATGGGAAGAAGCCACGACACATAGAAATGGAGGCGGCAAGAGAGGGGCTTAAGTTTATGGAGCGGCAAGGGAGGGTCGAAATCGCGTTCACTATATGCTTGACAGTCCCCATCCACTCCAATCCCCAGAAATTCGCCTGCATGTCAACCCAACTATGAGTTTCACTCAACGATCTAATAAACGTTGAAGATAAGGAGCGTGAGAAGACGATTGAAGTCAAGGGTTTCGGCATTCGGCAAGTCCTGATCCTCAAACCCTTTGATTGATTCCTTTTCAAACCCTCAAACCCTTCAATTGAAGTTTAGGGTTTCAACCGCAATTCCATTGATTCTCTTGTTGCCTTGTATCCCTTAAACTTCTCTTGTCGATCGATTCTACCCTGAAGCCAAGGGTTTCAGCCATGAGTAAAAGAGAAGAGGTTTCGGTCATGAGTAAAAGAGAAGACGAAGAGCGATTAGGGTTTCTTCGACGAGGAAATGAAGATTGAAGGGAGAGAGGAAGAATAAGCAGTGAATGAGGAGTAAAAAACACGTGAGTGAAGGGAAAGAATATGCAATTATGAGGAGCAAAAAATGTGTGGGGGAAAGAAAAAATAATAATGAAGTGGGAGAGAAAAACAGTGGGGTTGTGTTCCAAAACCCCCCATTTGAACACATTGGGCCACACATGGTTTTGGGTTTCAATCCCAACCCTACACCATGGGCCAAACACCCTCTTTGAGTCTTGGAATCTTGAAGTCTTCAAGTCTTGAAGGGTCTTTGGTCTTCAAGGAGTGTTCAATACTCAAAGACTTAAGGATTTTAGGGAGTCTTCTGTCTTTTCTTTTGGTGGAGTCTATCGGAATTATTTAGTTTGGGTTGAGAGTTAAATTTTCTAAACCCTTCAAATGAATGAGGGCTCAACTATTTATGGAGCTTTTCAATGGGTAGGTAGGTTTGGGCTTGGCTTTTGGGCCTAGTCATTTATATTTGGGTTTTATTGACTTTAGGCTTAACCATTTGGATTTGGGTTTGTTTTAAACTTGACCCAAATATTGCATGATTCAAATAACATATGACCCAATTTTTACCAAATTGAGTTTTTATTATTTGATCAAATGGTCCCTTTGGTCTTAAAATTTTATAATTGGTCAATTTTGTCTTCAATTTAAGTTTGGGACACATGTCAATTTATAATTGGTCCCAAATTTAATTATTTTTTATTTCGTCATTAATTTTAAATAATGACGTGGCAATTCATGACTGGTCGAAATTTTTCCTTCTACAAATGCCTTTTCGAGATTTATGCACAAGCTATGTGTAGATGAATCTCGAAATGAAAAAAAATAATAATAAATTGGAATCAAAGTATATGTTTTTTTCTCAATTTTGATTCCATTCAATGTGTCATTCAAAATTTTGATTTCTTAGTTTACATCTTTTATGCCAATTTAATCAAAATTTCAAATTTTTTTTGACAATATTTTGAGTTTCTTGTTTGGCGACAAATTTTATTTTGAATTTCAATTGGATTTTAATTCCAAATTGAATTTGAATAATGCCCAAATTCTATCTAATTTTGATATGAATTTGAAGCATAATCTTTCTTTGTTTTGAATTTGACTCAAGTGATTTGGGGCAAAAATCGAAAGTGATTTAATTGAAAGATGCTTTCAATTGATGAATTTCCTCAGCTAGGAAGGAAATTTCTGTGAGGTCTTCTTCTTCGTTGTTGAGGATCTTCACCACACCACCCGTATTAGATTCGACCACAATGGGAGGGATGATCGAATCGTGATGGATCGCATGAACGGAAGGTATGCTTTTCAACCCTTCTAGAATTGCTTTCATCTGTAAAGTCTTAATGGACCAGCTTCTGTTGATCATTCTGAAACCTATGAAAATTGAAGATCGTAAGAAGTCAAGTAGGAAAACCATCCAATGCCACCTCGTCTTTGAAGATCGCTCCATGAAGCATCCACATTTAGTCTCCAAACGTTCTTTAACAATGTCTTCCAACAATCGTGACTTGAAAGGCTCTTCGATCGTGAAGGTTCACTCGACAAAGGGGAAATTGGGCGAGTCTTCATGGAATCTTCCCTTCTTAACCCAAAATTCGATTGATCTGAGAATGCTATTGAGATCTGGACTGCTGCCATTTTTTTTTTTTAAAAAGCATTTATGTACTTCCATAGGCTCCATATGATAATAATCACATTTTCCAAATCTTCCTCTTCTAACTTCTTTGTCTTCGAGTGCGAATAGTTCGCCGACTTCCAATTTCCCTTATTCATAGCAAAAAGATCTTTTGTTAGAGGAATATATTTTTTCCATATCTTTTCAGCAAGCCTACAGTTCCAAAACACATGCACAACTGTTTCTTTGTGAGACCTGCACAATAAACAACTAGGATTAGTGGAAATGCCTATCTGAATTATGTTCATAGTAGTAGAAAGAGAGTCATGGATAATCCTCCAAACACAGATTTTTGCTTTTGAAATTGCTTTAGTCTTCCAGAATTTCGTCCACTTTGGATCGTGAGTGGTAGCATTTGATGTGGAGGCTGATTGGGAATTTGAGAGATGGACGGCTAGGTGGTAGGCACTTTTAATCGAGAACACTCCTTTTGGGTCCTTGTTCAATACAATTTCATCCTTTCTCCCTAGACCACTTGGTGGAATGTTTAGGATTATGTTCGAGTCCATAGTCGAAAAATTCGCCATCACTTCTTCCAGTTACCAATTCCCTTGGTCATCCATGATAACTTGAACAATCCTCCCCTTGAGATCATTTTTTATTAGTGTAGGAATTTCACTCTCTGGTCTTGCTAGCCAAGGGTCTTAATCAATTATAATTTGATGGCCACTTCCTACTTTCCACTTATACCCTTTTCTAAATAGCTCTTGCTCCTAGACAATACTTCTTCATGGAAAGGAGGGGTTATTTTCTAGCGGAGCGAATAGGAAATCTCCTCCTTTAAAGTATCTGTCTCGAAGGATTTGAGCTAGGAGTCTATTTGGGGCTTTCACTATTCTCCAGCTGATTTTTTCTAACACGGCCTAGTTGAAAACTTTGAGGTCTCTAAATCCTAGCCCCCCTCGATCCTTGCTAATACATAGCTTTCTCCAGCTCAGCCAATGCGCTTTCCTTTTTCCCTTAGATTCGTCCCACCAAAGTTTGGTGCACATCCTATTAATCTCGTCACAAAGGGAGCTGAGTAGCTTGAAACAACTCATGGAGGTCGGGATGACCTGGACCATGGATTTGATTAGCACTTCTTTTCCTCCAATTGAAAACATCTTGTTCTTTCCACTTTTGGAGGGCCTTCCAAATTTGCTCTTGTATCTTCTTAAAAACTCCAAGCTTGTTCTACCCGATGTGAGAAGGAATACCCAAATAATGACCCCAACTCTTCCAAGTTGGCAATCCCAAGGATGTTTCTAAGCATCTTCACTTCGGATTTGTTTATGTTTTTGCTGACCATGAATGTGGATTTCAAAAGGTTTATAGTCTGGCCTGAAGCTTTTTCATAAACTCCAAGGATCTTCTTGATTGTCTCTCAATCCTTTTCTTCCACTCAACACATGATAAGGTTTTCATCTGCAAAAAAAAAAAAAAAAAAAAAAAAAGCGATAATAATCATAAAAGATGAGTGAGAGAGGGGCGCCAATTATTAATCTTTAAGCCATGAAAATTATTTAGAGATTCTTCCTTTTTTAGCAAGGAAGATAAACCTTCCGCGCAAATGAGAAAAAGATGGGAGGATAGCGAGTCTTCCTGTCTCAAACTTCTCTTTGGGTAGAACTCCTCTAGAGGATCTCCATTGATTAGCACCGCATACTTCACCGGTTCAATGCAAGCCATAATCTTCAAAATCCACTCCTCAACAAAAACTAAATTCTCATTCGACCATATCGTAGGCCTTACTCAAGTACAGTTTCATGGCTATAAAGCTTGTCTTTCCTTTTCTCCTGTTGTTCAGAGCATGAATGCATTTAAGTCCCATGATCGTGTTGTTTGATATGAGCCTTTTAGGAACAAAGGTCGCTTGTGTTTTTTTTTTCCTAGCAGCATGTGGGGTGGGGGGATTTGAACCACATACTTCTTGGTCATTAGTACAAAAGGTCTCTTTAGTTGGAGAGATGATTCCTTCTAACACCTATTTCATCCTGTTTGTTAGGGCCTTCGCTACTATTTTGTTGGTTGGGGGCATCTGATAGCATCTGATTTGTGCTATTTAATTGCCTTTAATCTAAGCTTGATAGATCCAATTTTATGGTTTATTTTTCTATTTTATAGGTAATTGAGCATTGGAAGCATTGGGAGCGGATCACACAAATTGGTATTAACTCGAGCCATTTGGAGCATTTTTTAGCCAACTTAGAGTTTACGGATGAAGAAGAGGTGAAAAGACTCAAGCAGACCATGGCGAGTCCGAATATGCCAAGGAGTCAAAGGTTCGAGTCCTAACCCAAGCAAACCGAAGGAAGCCTGAAAAAAAAGAAGCAGTCGGCTAGAATATAGCACAGCGTCAAGACGCTGCTGCCCTAGCGTCTCGATGCTAGCTCAAAATCACGCGGAAGACAAAATAGGTAGCATTGAGACGTTACGTCGATTTATATAAATACGTGGTTCGATTTTAGGTTGCCGTTAGGTGAGATTTTTGAGCTTTTCCGATTCTTTTCTCTTTCTTTTGCTTTTCTGAGTTACTTAGGACCTTTTAGGTTGATTTGCAAGGATGTTCGTTTTGTTGTTTTCTTGGATTATGAGTAGCTAAATTACACTGTATCGTTGGATTGGGATCTGTCTTGAATGATTGTTGACTTTAGCTGAGTTTTCAAGGTTTTTCTTTGAATTCCATGGAATTTTATTGTTGTTTTTCTTGCCATCTAGTTTAAATCAATGTGTATGATTGGATTCTTTGAATTGACACCTCTTGGGATTTAATTGTATAATAATTGTATGCATTCAATCAGTTATTTGGGATAGCCACTAGGTTGAGGCAAGTCCATCGTTAATTTTCTCATGATTAGTGTAGATTCTTGATAGGCCTAAGATGCATGAAGAAACTTGAACGTTTGAACTTCTTCCCTCCCTCTTGTACTATCGATCCTGATTCTGATTCTCTTCGCGGTTAGCATCGAGCGATTGGTATCAGAGCCACTACTCAATAAAATCATATCCTTTTCCAATTTTTTATTTCAATTTTTCTTTCTGGGGGGAAGAGATTACTTAGTCTTACTATCATTCAATTTTAAGCGATATTCAAATATTACTCAATCCACTTGAAGTCATTCTTCCAAAGAAACGATCGTTGGCGAAGTATTTCGCTCAATCACTTGGAAGGACTGTTGCGGTCGGGTGTTCCAAGTCGTAAGACGCGTTGAAGCGCAGTAAAGCCGTTGGTAAGCCTACCTTGCCTTCTTGTCAAAAAAAAAATGATTAGGGGTAATACTCTTCTGATAATCTATCTCTAGAAGTTTAACTTTATTAGGTTGATAATTATTTGAATTGACACCTTAATTAAATGATTGTCTAGAACTAAATCAATGTCTCTTTTAAAAAAGATTTTGTTTATAAAATTTCCTCCAAAAGAACTTACTCAAAATGAGGTAGAGGACCAACATATGGCCTCTTCAAATTCTGGAGAAATCTCAAATGAAGCTTTGCACATAGCAAAGATTGAAAATAATCTTAAAAAATGGGGTCTACCCAAACTTGATAATAAAACTATCTATCTTCATAATACTTTCAATTTCAGAGAACAACAATGTATCAAAATTGTTGAAAGGAAAATCCTTGTGTATGGTGATATAGATTCAATTCAATTATTTCCAAAAGACGATATAATTAAACATCGAAAAGAATTTCAATTTCTCCATATAGGAGCGGTTCAAGTTGCTCTTAGACCTATGTTCCGAACAGGACTAGACACGCCAGTATTAGCTATCCTTAGAGATAAACGTCATAAAGACTTTACAAATTCCCTGTTAGGAATTATTGAGTCTAACTTAGCAGAGGGACCAGTCTATTTTACTAGGTATGCCAATTTTATGGTAGCTCTTGACGATCCTGATATTCTCAAAACTTTAAGCCTTGATATTACAGGTCAAGGATTAAATTTAGAAGAAGGTGTTAAAAAGATGACACTTATTTACAAGATCACTTATAAACCTTTAACATCTTCAATGGAACCAAAGACATTAGTTCAATCCCCAAAAGGGAAAACAATGCTTATTGAGACCAATATTAATAAATCATTTGTTAGTATCCCTAAGATGCTTTCATGGGACGACATAACAAGAAATCCAAAGTGGACAATCAATAATGCCTTTACTCCTCAGAAAAAAGACAAGGAATTATCCCATATAGTTGAACATCCTGATGGGAGAGTAGATATTAAATTCGAAGATGAAATTCCTCAACTCCCGATGATTAAAGAAAACATAAATAAAAAAAGAATTCATGAGTTCAAGAACAAGTACTTCTGGTATTAAACCAGAATCTCATTCTAATATTATTGGAACTAATCCCTTAAGAATAAGATCTGTAAGATTGGAACATGGAGTTCCAAATCTCCAATATGAAGAAGAAAAACCACCATCTCCAACTCAAACGGATATGGAGACAGAGTCAATATTTAAAAGTCAATTGAATGTCATAATATCATAAAATGAGTTCAAAATAGATAAACAAACCCTTTAAAAGGAGTTCATGGCTCAAGAAAATCAAGAAGATAGGAAATTCTTCTTTAAAACATATACAGAAACACAAAGAAAAGTCTTTAAGGAAGAATATTTTAAGGCTTTAGAACAACTACAAGAAAATATATCCTTTTTTAGATGGTTTAATCAAAGAGAAGAATATTCTCATATATGCACCATTAAAGAAAGGGAGAAATGGAAAACCATGAGAAGAGGAGAAATCCAAGGAGATTTCCCTCCAATGGAAGATATTGAATTTGATAGTTTATATAATGAGAAAATAGTTGCAAAACCCTTCCAATTAATAAAGGAGTCAGAAGAAAATAAGTCTCCTACAAATAAAGAGATTAAAAGCTTACAAGTTCAAAATAACTATTCAAACAGAATGTTAACCTCAATAGCAGAACAAGTTCATAAGCTAGAAGAAATAATAGAACCTCCAAAACAAACAATCAAGCCATTGTTTAATCCACCAGAAAAAGTAAGGTTAAAAACACCAAGAACTCATATAATGGACACAATTGATAAAAGGTTAAAAGCTTTAAATTTATCAGTCTTCAAAACAGATTAATGTTCTTAATGATAGTGATGCAAAATCCTTAGTAGAGCAATTTTCATCCCTAAAAAACGAAGAACCATTGAATTTAAATCGAATAAAAAATTACAAACCAATCAATGAAAATGATAGAATAAATTGGTATCATAAACCAACAATGCCAGACTTAAACTATGAACAAAACTACAGATTCATGAGAAACACTCAATATGATGGTCGTTCCATATATATATGGAATATAGATGGAATGTCAGACAAACAAATAGAAGATACTCTCCATGAAATGCTTATGGCTGCAGTAGCCTATGAAGCAAGTGATCACTCAAACAATGTGGCAGCAAAGTTAATCATCAATGGATTCACTGGAATGCTAATTAAAGCATGGTGGGATTGTTGCTTATCCCAAGTCGATAGAACCTGTATCAAAGAACATAAGAATAAAGTCAAAAAGACTAAAGAAATAAAAGTAGAAACCACCGATATAAAAACAAGTGAACCAAGTACCTCTATTACAAAAGAGATAGAAGTAGAAGAGGAAATAGAAGACGCAGTACCAACATTAATTTACGCCATAACCCTATATTTTACACCAAGAAGTAGCTCAGTAGGTGCATAAAATCAAAGAACAATTTTAAAAAAATTTAAGGTGCACAAACCTAGCCAATTTTAAATGGTATAAAGACATGTTCCTACCTAGAGTTTTCTTTATGCCTGATTGCAACACACAACACTGGAAAGAAAGCTTTATCGATGGTCTTCCAAGTTATATAGCAGAAAGAGTTTATAACTCTCTTAACAAAGAACATGATTATAACATACCATGGACAGAAGTAACATTTGGACAAATCACAGCCTACATAATAGATAGCTGGTTGGTTGTCAGTTGTCTTGGTATAATCAGAAATATTGTCGTAGATAATAATCAATCGAAGCATAAATTGACTTTAATCAAGTAATACCTGGTGAGTCCAGGGTCGATTCCTCAGGGAAGGGATATTCACAAAGTCTTTTTTTTTTTTTTTTAAATATTTACTGATCTAAACTCAAGAACGTATGATATTATATATAAAAAATATATATAAAAAATTGGTATATTTAAAGAGTGATTATTTGCATAAAGACAGCACATGCGACGAGAATGAAAGGAAAATTTATGAGGAGAATAATCAAGGCTGTTGCGGTTGCAACCTCATGCGTTTATAATAACCTTGTAGCACATATTTTGATTAATTGATCCATTAATGCCTAAGTGAGAAAATATCATAAGTTTCCCTTCCGGTACTCCTTTGCGTCTGGCATAAAACTATCCAGAGATTATTTCGCTAGTTCATGCTTTAGGTGTAGTTCTCTAAAACTTACAAGGGACTGCGTTAGTCAAAACAAAGTCTAAGCTCATGCGTGCACTATCTTTTATCGGTAGTGTTTTAACGCTACCAAGACTACATGACATGCGCTAACTTGCTCTACTTAGAGATGTCTGCATGCGTTACCTGTCAGGGATTTAGCATGCTGCTATCGCATCCGGCTGGCCAAGCGGGAATTAATAATGAAAATAGTATCGCAACTAAATAGAAAGCAATTAATGTTTCATTTAACTCAAAATATGTGCTTACAAAAATATACTTATCACCGCATGAGGTGCTTGCGCTAAGCCTTGAAGAAGAATTTAGCTCATGCTAGCAAAACAAAACATCATGAAATTTACAAATGCAAGATTGCTCCTAATCACAGATCTCTGTGATTTCTCTGTTGATCTTCCTTCTTTTCTCCTGATCAAGATCAGAAAAATTCGCCCCCTATTCGTTTGCGTATGGTTTCTATTTATAGGTGAGGGAAGATGACTTCTCTAAGTAATTATCAACTTGCGGTAATCATTATCTTAGTCAACTTGCTCATCTTTTCAGCTCTTTTTCTGCCCACTTGCGTTGGCTGCGCCGTTTGCGTCAGAGCTGTCTTTTCATCATCTTATCTGCCTCTTAATCATCTTGGGATGTGTGCCTGCGCTGAGAAAAACTTTGGAAAACACTGAATTAGTTGTGTTAGCGCCTTATATTTTATAATTTCTCACCGCATACATGAATATAGTTCGCCGCATGAAATCATCACATTTTCCTCTCTTTTTGTGCGGACGTAACGCATCTTTGCTTCTTTTGGCCTTATTTTAGTCTAAGTTTAAAGGATAAATAACTTGCTTTTTGCAAGTTATCAAACCCCCAAACTTAAACTATTGCTTGTCCTCAAGCAATGCCTATTATCCATTATGCGATAGATACTTAGCTCATCTTTGCTTGCGATCTTAGCATCCTCTTTCCCTCTTTTTCTTGCGCGCATTATTAAACCAGATTAACTTTCGCCAAATTTCCTTCATTGCTTAAAGAAAGTTCCTTGCGCTTAGATTCTTCCTTGCGTTAACTCAGCCAATCTTTCTTTTGCATGGTCTGGGCGCATGTATATATTATTATTATTATTATTTTCTCTCTTCAATTTTTTTTTTAAATAGAAAGCAATTAATGTGAAAAATGGACATCAAAACGCATGCTTTCGTTTTGGCTTACCCACATTTGTGATGAAAGGTATCCAACTATGGGCATTACATTTTTTTACTGTCCTCACGCTCATGGGATGCGCTTGTCTTCGCGCAGTGGCAAACTATGGGTGTCATAAATGCCCCTGGCTACAAACATGCCGCATTCCTAGAGGAACGCATGTATTAATTATTTTAGCGCTGACTCCCCCCCAAACTTAAAATGGACAATGTCCTCATTGTCCCCCAAACTTACTTTGAAGCACATGGACTGGCAGCAGAAGACGGCTGAGTTGCGACAAGTCGAAAATGCGAAGGAATTTTCTTTAAGGTCTGAGGAAATGAAGACAAAAGGTAAATTTAGTTAAGTAATGTGTTTAAGAAAATTCAGAAAATTAGAAGCGCGGATTTAAAGCAAATGAGCTAACGCAAGGAATTTTGCTAGATAAAGACATGTAAGTGTAGGGCAGAGAGAAAAGTGCGATGAGATAAACAGCTGGTTATATTAATGCATTGCGACCCAAAATTATAAACAAGAGCACATTCATTAGAAAGAAAGCAAAAGATGACAAGGAAAGTAGATGATTATTCATGCGGTGGTGGCGGTGGTGGCGGTGGAGGTGCTCTTGGCTCTCTTGGCGCAGGCGGAGGCATAGCTCCACGCATTTGGGCTGGGCCTGCGCTAGGGGGCCTTTGTTGTCCAGCTGGCCACGCAAAAAGATTGGGCGCAACAGGCAGGCGGCCAAAACTCTCAGTCCATCTCGTGAGAAAGAGGACCAATGCGTTAATTCTTTGCGACAACTCGGTTTGTTGTTGACGCAGCAATTGCTGCTGCTGGCACAACCGTTCCTGCTGCCTTTGCAAAGGCTGAATAACTTCTTGAAGAATCTGCCGCATCTGAGAAAAGATAAGAGCTGCGTCGATATCAACTGTTAAATCAGGCGCAGCGTGACTTGTGCTCGCAGAAGCGGTTGTATGTGGCGTTGATGGTGGAGTAGGTTCTTCATTATTGCGAGGAGGGCTTGGTAAAGTGCCTTCAAGAATCTCCGCTGGTCGCAGATCTTCAGTGGGCTGAGGGGGAGGTGGGTTGAGATCAATCGTTGGTGGTGGTGGTGGCGGCAAATTTTCTGGCAAGGGTCTCTGTGGTTGGGCACAGACAGTAGTTTCCTGTGCTGGTTGAGTGGATTGGGAGGTCCTTGCGGTTGGTTGTGGATATCTGCCCGCAGTCTGCTTGCGCCTCTTCGTCTTTTGCGGTGCAGGCGCCTGTGAAGGCTCAGTAGGCTGGGGCGCAGGGACTAACTGCAGCATGCTCTCTTGTAGCCGCTTATTGTGCGTGTTGGTGACACGCGCCCACCACTGCTCATCAAAATCTTTTTGCATCGTCCGGATTTCTTGGTCTGCTGCGGGCAATAGATTCGATGCGCGGCAGAGGGATGTGACTAATCCAGGACAAAATTTAGCGCCCTTTGGTTTTTCAGCTGTCTGGCGCAGGGTGTCTACTAGGATGCGTCTGAGGTCAATTGGAATCCCCTTCATTATGGAATAGACAAGGACTACACGCTGTAGGCTTAATGTCGCGTCATGCGTTGTTGGCATGATGCGATTCTTAACCCAGTGCATCCAAAGTGTGGCCTCAAAGTCGAGTAGTTGCGCTTTGAGTGTCCTTGCTGCTCCATGCCCATCCCATTTGGCATCAGGCCTTGCCACTGCAAGAAGTACTGCGCTCAGAAAATCATCATCCAGACATTCAAGGAGCGCATTGCCTTCTGCGTTGGGAATGTCTTGTAGTTCATATACGTTGTTTATGTGGGCGGAAGAGAAGGCAATGGCGTGGCTGCGAACCAGGACTTCATCAATTTCTTCTCGCCATTGTGCGTGGTAAAAGTCGTGGACAAGCACAGGGGCATAGGATCTGGGATTTTCGCAGACTGTTTCCCACTTGCGCTGGGAAATTTGATCAGTCATTGCCTGCGGCAGGGGGCAACTAAATCCTCGTTCGTCTTGGAATTTCCCCCAATCTTTGGCCTCTGCCTCTATGCTTGCGCCCACTTTTTGTTTTCCCTTGTCCTTGGCTGCTTTCCTTTTTCTACTAGGGGCCGCCGCAGGTTGTTCAGACGGTTCTCTGATGACCACCCCTGTAGATTGGATATTTGCGGCGACGAGTGAGGGGGATTTCATCCTCCGAATCAGACATCTCTACCTCCATGGCTGATGCAATGGCAGCGAGCTTGTGGCAGCAATGTCTGCGGCAAGTGCGGTTTCCGCATTGCTTGATCCTTCGTCTCTGTTTGCCGCACTTGTTACTGCGGCGGCATGCTTTCTTTGTTCTCTTTGGCGCATTTCCTCGCCTTCTTCGCCTAGTTCTTCTAGCAGGTCGTTCCATGCGGCGACCTATTGCTCTGAGAACTACGGTAGTGTGGGGCTCGTAGAAGATGATGGTGGAAGAGGAGTGGAAATGGTTTCAGTCGGGACGGAGGAAGGGGAAGGATCGGTGGTTTGGGCTGTAGTAGTGGAAGGGTTTGGAAGTGGAGGGAGGGCAACCGACGGGAATGGTGATGGAAAGGGGGTTAGGTTTCGAGGGGCGGAGACGTTTGGGGTTGCCTGAAGGGTGACAGGTTGGATGGAGAAGGTGGATGTGTCTAATGGGGCGATGTTGAGTACTTCGTCTGCGCCTGAAGATGATGGAGCGGTGGTGAGTTGAGCGTCTGTGTTAGCAATGGGCGGCTCTCCGTCGACGACTTCTGGCTCATCTTCCTCCATTTGGTCGATATTTTGTGGGTCGCTTCCTTCCTCATCCGAGGAGATAATCACATCTCTGTGCGGCCCTTCCACCTCCGGTGAGGATGGAGGAGCGTCGTCCGCATATCCGGAAATCGAGAGGTTTTGTGAGTCTGACATGGCTGATTGGCTAGTTTTCGAAGAGTTTCAGGGGAAAATTTCCACGAAAAGGAAGGCAAGGAGTTCTAGGGTTTTTGCGAGCAAATGTAGAAGACGAAGTGAAGTCGCATCCCTATTTTATAGCTTAACGCAAAACATGCGTTCCTGGGGTCTGGTGCCCTTTCTCATCCCATGTAAGTGGGTGATCATGATTATTATGGGGGAATGTGAGCGGTTGCCTTGAGTAACGTGATAAGACAAGGATTAGTGCATTTCCTTAAATGCTGTCATGATTATGGCTGCGCCTCAAATATGGATGGATTTGGACATGCGATGGGATTTTCCTTCTAAGGTTCTGTTGCGACAAGACTTTACTAACGCAGTGATTCTATGCTATTGAAAAGAAACATACGGGCCAATCATGCGATGAGGTTTTCTTTCTAAAGCTCAACCTATCAAAATATTAAAAATAAAAACAAAACATGTGGAGAGAAAAATATTTACAACTTCTAACCTGTCATGATCTTACCTTGCGCTAGGCCCTGACGCAACTGAGAGCATTTTCTCGGGCCTATTTTGTCGTATTGCTTTAAGGTGGATCTTTCAGAAGAATCATCTCGGCTACTCCATTCAAAGTTCCTTCGATGTATGGCTTTACTCTTTGCCCATTGACTTTGAAAATTCTCTTTCCATCAGTAGAATGTAGATCTACTGCCCCATATGGGTATACCTTATGAATGGTATAGGGGCCCGACCATCTGGATTTTAATTTCCCTGGAAAGAGTCGTAAACGAGAATTGAATAGTAATACTTTCATACCTTCTTTGAGATCCTTTTTGCATATTCTTTGATCATGCCATTGCTTCTGTTTTTCTTTACTTATCTTGGCATTCTCATATGCACACCTTCTGAATTCTTCCAATTCTGTCAATTGACGCAATCGTTCTTGTCCTGCGGCTTCTAAATCAAAGTTTAAACGCTTCATTACCCAATGCGCCTTGTGCTCTAATTCCAAGGGCAAATGACAAGCTTTTCCGAATACCAACGCATATGGAGATGTTCCTATGGGTGTTTTGAAAGCTGTGCGATATGCCCATAGCGCATCATCTAGGTGTTGCGCCCAATCTTTTCTGCTAGTGCTGACAACTTTTTCGAGAATCCTCTTGATTTCCCTATTTGAGACCTCGGCCTGACCATTGCTTTGCGGGTGATATGCTGTTGCGATGTGATGTTTAACATTGTATTTTCGCAATAACTTATCCATGACCTTGTTTATGAAGTGGGTCCCTTCATCACTAATCAGTCTGCGTGGCAGTCCAAATCTTGCGAAAATATTCTTTTTGAGAAATTTTGCCACGGTCGCAGCATCGTTCTTTATACAAGCAATTGCTTCTACCCACTTGGTGACATAATCAACTGCGAGGAGAATATATTGGTTCCCTTGCGACGATGGGAAAGGTCCCATGAAATCAATGCCCCAGACATCGAACGGCTCTATTTCTATTATGTAGTTTTGAGGCATTTCATTTCTTGCGCTGATGTTTCCAGTGCGCTGGCATCTGTCGCAGCTTTCAACATGTCTCCTTGCGTCTTGGAACAAGGTAGGCCACCAATAACCGCTCTGTAGAACTTTGGCTGCAGTGCGTTGTCCTCCAAAATGGCCTCCGTACGGAGCTTCGTGGCAATCCTTCAATATCTTTTTTGCATCTTTTTGGCCAACGCATCTCCTAATGATTTGGTCAGGTCCTCTGCGATAGAGGTAAGGGTCATCCCAAAAATAAAATTTTACCTCATGAAAGAATTTCTTACGGTGTTGCGCTGAGTATTCTTCTGGCAAGACCCTTGCGACAAGATAATTCGCAATGTCTGCAAACCAAGGTTCTTCATCGTTCATCATAAAAAGCTTCTCGTCAGGAAATTCTTCTGTGATTGGGACTCTTGATGCACCTTCCTCCTCATGATTTTCCAAGCGCGACAAACGATCGGCAACTAAATTCTCACTCCCCTTTTTATCTTTAACTTCTAGATCAAATTCTTGTAGCAATAAAATCCATCTAATCAATCTTGGCTTCGCGTCTTTTTTTGTGATCAGATATTTTATCGCCGCATGGTCTGTATAGACTATGACTTTAGAGCCAATCAAATAAGCACGAAATTTGTCAAACGCATAAACAACCGCTAATAATTTCTTCTCGGTTGTTGTGTAATTTGTTTGTGCTTCATTTAATGTTCGGCTGGCATAATAAATGGGGTGCAGAATCTTTTCCTTTTTCTGTGCCAACACTGCTCCTACTGCCACGTCACTGGCATCGCACATCAAGACAAAAGGTTCCTTCCAGTCGGGGGTTGCGAGGATGGGTGCACTTACTAGCGCAAGTTTCAGATTCTTGAATGCTTTATCGCATTCTTCTGAAAATTCAAATTTTTTTGTTTGACTCTAGTAATGCGCATAGTGGCTTTGTAATGTGTGAAAAGTTTCTGATGAACCTGCGATAGAATCTCGCATGTCACAGGAAGCTGCGGATTCCCTTTACAGATGTAGGAGGTGGTAATTTCTCAATGACGTCAATTTTCGCTTTATCCACTTCAATACCTGCGTTAGATATGCGATGGCCTAAGACAATGCCTTCTTCCACCATAAAGTGGCATTTCTCCCAATTTAGCACGAGGTGGGTTTCTTCGCATCTTTCCAATACTTGCTCAAGCTGCGTTAGGGTGCAGTTTTCTTCCACCTGTTCCTCCTAGTTCCCTTCTTCTATGGGGCTGAACGCATTTGATAGTATATCTTGCGGAGAGCACACGTCTATGCGGGCTACTATGTCGCACTCTTTGGGATTATCAAGATATTTAAGCGAGGAGAGAATATTAAAAACCACCTTCTGATCGTTCATGCGCATTGTCAGTTCTCCTTTTTGTACGTCAATAAGTGTTTGTCCGGTGGCCAGGAATGGTCTTCCCAAAATAATAGGGATTTCTTTGTCAGCTTCATAATCTAGGATAATAAAGTCTGCAGGAAAAATAAATTTGTCAACTTTGACCAAAACATCTTCAATCTTTCCTTCTGGATGAACGACAGATCTGTCTGCCAATTGGAGTGTCACGGTTGTTGGTCTCGCTTCTCCAATCCCTAGGCGCTTGTAAACAGATAATGGCATTAAATTTATACTTGCGCCCAAGTCACATAATGCTTTACCAACATCGATACCCCCTATCGAACAAGGAATGGTGAAGCTTCCGGGATCTTTCAACTTTGGGGGAAGCTTGTTGGCAAGTATTGCGCTGCATTCATTTGTCAGCGCAACGGTTTCAAATTCTTTCCATGGCCGTTTATTTATTAGAATGTCTTTTAAGAATTTGGCATAACTCGGCATTTTTTCCAAAGCCTCTACAAGTGGGACGTTGATATGCAGCTCTCGCAAAACATTTAAGAACTTCTTAAACTGGGCCTCATTATTTTTCTTTCGCAACCTTTGAGGAAAAGGTATTGCGGGCTTATATGCGTCAGGCTCTTTTTCTGCGTGAGCCTCTTTCTTTTTGAATTCTTCTTCCTCAGCTACTTTTCCTTCTTTCGTTTGGTTATGATCTTCTGCGGCTGCATTTTTAGGCAAATTGTCTTGTGTCGGTGCAGGGTCATGTACCTGCAATTGCTTTCCACTGCGAAGAGTCACCGCATGGCAGTGCTCTTTCCCTTTTGGATCTTCCGTATTACTGGGCAGTGCTCCCGCAGGTCTATTTTTTAACTCTGATGCAAGCTGTCAGACTTGTATTTCCAGACTACGAAGGGATGCGGCCTGGCTCTGAACCACTGCGTCATTCTTGGCCATATACTCCTTTTGACGGCCATGAATTCCCTCATCATGTTTTCCAACGCATTTGAGGATGATGCTCTTTGGTTTCCTCCGTCTATGTTGCGCTGAAAATGTCCCTGCGAAGATTGATCATTGTTAGAATTGAATAATCTTGGCGCAGGATTTACATTACCTTGTTGCTGTTTATTCCCGCTTCCATTCCATGAAAAGTTCGGGTGATTTCTCCACCCTGGATTATATGTGTTTGAATATGGATTGTTGCGTGTAGCTCCTTGTGGTCCCACAAAGAAAACTGATTCTAGGTTTGAAGGACACTGATCATTCGTATGTCCTTCGCCGCAAATCCCGCATCCAACTGCGTTGAGTTGCGCAATCAAAGGTGCGGTGCTAGCTGTGAGTGCATCCATTTTTATGGTCAACGCATCAATCTTTGCGTTTACCGAAGTTATAGGATCTATTTCAAAGCCTCCTGAGTTGGTCTTAATGGGTCTCCTTCTTCTGTCTTCCGCAGTGCCCCACTCATAATTATTTCACGCAATTCGATCAAGGATTGCGTGAGCTTCGTCATAGGTTTTTCTGAGTAATGCCCCATTTGCAGATGAGTCTACCAATACTTGCGAATTCTTGTTGAGACCTACATAGAAGGTCTCTAGCTGAATACATAACGGTAAACCATGGTGCGGGCATCTTTGTAGCAAACTCTTGAATCGTTCCCATGCTTCACTCAACGTTTCTTCCTCCATTTGCGAGAATGTCATTATTTCCTTTCGCAATCTGGAGTTTGCGGTGGGTGGAAAGTATTTTTCTAGAAACTTTTCAGCCAAATCATTCCATGTTGTGATGGAATTTGCTGGCTGCTGATTAAACCACACTTTTGCCGCATCTCTTAATGAGTAAGGAAATAGGATAACTTGCAATTGCTCATGGGTTACTCCTGGGATAATAAATTTATTGCAAATATCCAGAAATGACTTTAAGTGGGAGTGAGGATCTTCTGCTGGACTTCCCCCAAACTGTCTTGCAGCTGTCAACATTTGAAACATGACTGGTTTTAATTCAAACTTTTCTGTTTCAAGAGTGAGCTGAACTATCCTTGGATTAAAATTACAATTTGCAGGGGCTGCATAGTCTCTAATCCCTCTGGCCCTATCATCAGCCATCTGAATGGGATTTAATGGTCTGTTTGGTTGTGCTGCCATTTCTCGTGATTGTCTTCGGGTTCTTCGATTTCTTCTTCTTCTATGATATGTTCTATCAATTTCAGGATCAACTTCGAAATTGATTCGTCGAGCGGCACGCATACAATTTCTGGCTACCTGGAGAAAAAGTAATCGACAGGGAACACAGTAAATAATATCAACGGAGTGTCAGATCAGAAAAAAAAAAATTCGTTGCCCCTCCCCGGCAACGGCGCCAAAAACTTGGTTGGTTGTCAGTTGTCTTGGTATAATCAGAAATATTGTCGTAGATAATAATCAATCCAAGCATAAATTGACTTTAATCAAGTAATACCTGGTGAGTCCAGGGTCGATTCCTCAGGGAAGGGATATTCACAAAGTCTTTTTTTTTTTTAAAAAAAAAATATTTACTGATCTAAACTCAAGAACGTATGATATTATATATAAAAAAAATATATAAAAAATTGGTATATTTAAAGAGTGATTATTTGCATAAAGACAGCACATGCGACGAGAATGAAAGGAAAATTTATGAGGAGAATAATCAAGGCTGTTGCGGTTGCAACCTCATGCGTTTATAATAACCTTGTAGCACATATTTTGATTAATTGATCCATTAATGCCTAAGTGAGAAAATATCATAAGTTTCCCTTCCGGTACTCCTTTGCGTCTGGCATAAAACTATCAAGAGATTATTTCGCTAGTTCATGCTTTAGGTGTAGTTCTCTAAAACTTACAAGGGACTACGTTAGTCACAACACAGTCTAAGCTCATGCGTGCACTATCTTTTATCGGTAGTGTTTTAACGCTACCAAGACTACATGACATGCGCTAACTTGCTCTACTTAGAGATGTCTGCATGCGTTACCTGTCAGGGATTTAGCATGCTGCTATCGCATCCGGCTGGCCAAGCGGGAATTAATAATGAAAATAGTATCGCAACTAAATAGAAAGCAATTAATGTTTCATTTAACTCAAAATATGTGCTTACAAAAATATACTTATCACCGCATGAGGTGCTTGCGCTAAGCCTTGAAGAAGAATTTAGCTCATGCTAGCAAAACAAAACATCATGAAATTTACAAACGCAAGATTGCTCCTAATCACAGATCTCTGTGATTTCTCTGTTGATCTTCCTTCTTTTCTCCTGATCAAGATCAGAAAAATTCGCCCCCTATTCGTTTGCGTATGGTTTCTATTTATAGGTGAGGGAAGATGACTTCTCTAAGTAATTATCAACTTGCGGTAATCATTATCTTAGTCAACTTGCTCATCTTTTCAGCTCTTTTTCTGCCCACTTGCGTTGGCTGCGCCGTTTGCGTCAGAGCTGTCTTTTCATCATCTTATCTGCCTCTTGATCATCTTGGGATGTGTGCCTGCACTGAGAAAAACTTTGGAAAACACTGAATTAGTTGTGTTAGCGCCTTATATTTTATAATTTCTCACCGCATACATGAATATAGCTCGCCGCATGAAATCATCACATTTTCCTCTCTTTTTGCGCGGACGTAACGCATCTTTGCTTCTTTTGGCCTTGTTTTAGTCTATGTTTAAAGGATAAATAACTTGCTTTTTGCAAGTTATCAATAGCAGATTAGAAATTTGCAATGAAATAAAAGTACAAAAGAAAGTACAGCAAAATAACAAACTACACAAAAGAGAAACGAAAACTTTTTGTTCTCAATATGGATGTGAGAGAATAGAGGAACCAAACACCTCTAGGAAATGAATTGTTAAACGACATAATAGTAGAAGATACTATAGGGACAATTATCAAAAATCATATATCCAACGACCTCCTCAAAGGGAATACATCCCCAAAAAATACTATAAAAAGAAAAATCGAAAAGAAAACTCTCGCCCAACTCACTCTCGTAATAATAAATCAAAAGGTAAAAGAAAAATTTCATGTTACAGATGTAACAAAGAAGGACATTATGCAAATAACTGTCCAACAAGAAAAATAAATGAACTAGACATCAACGAAGAATACTCATCGGAATATTCTAATAGTTCTGAAGAAGAACTAAGAATTAGAAGAAACGGATTCTGAAATATCAAGTCAGAGTAAAAGTGATATTGAAGAAGGAGTTAAAGCTTGTGCATGTGAAGAACAATGCATAAATGTTCTAACAAACGAACAAGAAGCCATCTTTCAATCAATAGATCATATAAATGACGAAGAAATGAAAAAGACAATTCTATAAACTCTAAAACAATCTTTAGAGTCTTCTAGTAGTCTAACAGAGCCAGTCAAAAAGAAAGAAATAAGGGTAAGGAGTCTCTATGAAATTCTTCAAAGAAAAGATGAATCGAAACCAGCTTCAATTAATGATTTACAATTTGAAATCAACAATCTCAAGAAACAAATTCAACAAAATAAAGAAGAAATTCAAGAAATAAAGTAGGAGATAAATAGTCTTAAAATAAATAGAGAACTTCAAAATTTTGAAGAAGGAACAGACGAAGGAGAAAACTTCCTGATGGAAGAGATTGTCGAGGTCTCTTATCAAATAAATTTATAATCCTCAACCTCTAAAGCTAACTTGTAGCAATAGTGGCCGGAGTCGACCACAGGGAGCAACGTAATTAATTAATTTAATTAGATTTCTCAATTAGTAACTAAAAAGGGGGGTTTTGAAAGATGGATTGATTGGAAACAAATACAAAATGCAATAAAGTAAAATAATAGGGAAGCAAAGGTAGTTTAGTTAATCTCACCTCGGTATCGCGCAATTGGTTATTCTAACTTAGGTTTGGCTACTCAATCATTGACACTCAAATTTAAAGAATTACTATTGATTACTCAACATTCATTGGAACCAATGATTAAGATCTATATCCTTCCAACCCGACAAAAACATCAAAGTTAGAATCTAATTAGAATTCATAAACATGAACCTAACCGCATTAAGCGAATTGGATTGTTGAGTAAATTCGCATAAACTAGGAACAACCTAAATTCATACAATTCTAAGCTCAAATTCCTAAATCTATCATGCAAATATATCAAATGAGATAACACTCGATTCAACACAATCACACAATAAATCCATCACTAACCAATTAGTAGAGCAATTACTTTAAATCAAGCAAATAGTTTGTCAAACTATTCTATCAAAGTAATTGTAATTTGAGAATGAGAATTCAAGACATAACCAACAATAATTCATCTAAAACCATAAACAAGGTCTCAAGAGTATGCCCAACTTACATTAGAAGTCCCCAATTGCAACGACGTAAACTTAGCCGGTCATCGAAACGGTCCAACTAAGCTCCTCGGCTCGATTAACCATCCCAAAATATAATAAAACTCGCTAAAATTACAAGGGAATTTAGAATAGTACAAGGAAGAAGAGGGAGAAATCGGGTCTAGGGGGAAAAAGCCAAGCCAAAAACGCAAAAATCTGCAAAATACATTTTATACCTAGTCGCAGCGTCGCGACGCTAGGGCAACAGCGTCTCGACGCTCTCGCCTCACGCACGAACTCCAGGATTTCCTAATTTGCGCAGCGTCCCGACGCTCTGTTGGTAGCATCTCGACGCTCTGACGGCTCCAAGGGCAGAATAGTCATTTTACACTCCGGTTTCGCTCGTTTGAGCCCCGAATTGCTTCCAAAGCTCCGGCGAGGACCTATAGACATATTATACTCATTTTAAAGCATTTTTCGCAAGGAATTCAACTAAGATAAGAAAATTGGGAGATTCTAAGTGTATAACAAATTGGACTTATCACTTCCTAATAAATCAAGTGACAAAGACACAATATCAAAAATGGTATTCTCTTGTGACTCTAAAAATAGAAGATATTAAAATAACTCTAAAAGCCTTGATAGATTCAGGAGCAGATCAAAATTGCATACAACAAGGATTAATACCAACTAAATACTTTGAAAAAACTACTGAAAAATTAAGTAGTGCAAATGGACAAAGTTTAAATATCCAATTTAAGCTGCCAAATGTCCATATTTGTAATGAATAATTTTGTTTTATAAATTCCTTTCTCCTAGTAAAGGATCTAAAACAAGAATTGATTTTAGCAACCCCATTCTTAACACAGTTATATACAATAAAAATAACTGAAAAAGGATTAGTCAGTAAAATACATGATAAGGAAATAATTTTTGAATTCATAGCTCCAATCCTTCCATACGAAATTATGGAAATAAGTGAATTAAAAAATGAAGAGATAAAAAGAAAACAAAAAAAAAAAATCCAATTTATGAAAGAAGAGATTAGTTACAAAAGAATAGAAGAAAATCTCAATGATCCTTCTATCAAAATAAAAATAAAAGAAATAGAGAATAAAATCGAAAAAGAAATATACTCAAATCTACCCAATGCATTTTGGGATAGGAAAAAACACATAGTAAATCTTCCATATGTAAAAGATTTTAAAGAATCAAGTATTCTCACAAAGGCAAGACCTATTCAAATGAATGCATAATTGCTAACATTTTGTAAGAAAGAAATACAGAATTAGTCAACAAAGGACTAATCAGACCATCAAAAAGCCCCTGGTCATGTGCAGCTTTCTAAGTCAACAATGCAGCCGAACAGGAGCGTGGTGTGCCCACGTTAGTAATCAATTACAAACCTTTAAACAAAGTTTTAGAATGGATAAGATATCCAATTCCAAATAAGCAAGATTTACTTAAAAGAATTTCCAATGCTAAAATATTTTCAAAATTTGATATGAAATCTGGATTTTGGCAAATTCAAATTTCCAAAAAAGATAAATACAAAACTGCTTTTAATGTTCCATTTGGACAATACAAATGGAATGTTATGCCTTTTGGGCTGAAAAACGCCCCATCAGAATTTCAAAAAATCATGAATTTTATTTTCAATGATTTTCAAAATTTTACAATAGTTTATATTGACGATGTTTTGGTATTTTCATCTAACATCGATCAACATTTCAAGCATCTTAATATCTTTATAAACATAATCAGACAAAATGGTTTAGTTGTATCTTTGCCTAAAGTCAAACTGTTTCAAACCGAAATTAGATTTTTGGGCTTTGACATTCATATGTGCCTTATAAAACCCATTCAAAGATCAATAAATTTTGCATCCAATTTCCCAAATCAAATTCTAGATAAAACCCAACTACAAAGGTTTTTGGGCTGTCTAAATTATGTGTCTGATTTTATCCAAAACCTCAGACCCATATGTAAACCACTTTTTCAAAGGCTTAGAAAAAATCCAAAGCCTTGGTCAGAAAAACACACCAAAGCCATTCAGAAGATAAAGACTCTAGTCAAATCAATACCCTGTTTGAGTCTTATAAATCCAAAAGCTAGTCTGATAGTAGAAACAGACGCGTCAGATATAGGATATGGAGGAATCCTCAAACAGTGTCTAGATAAGAACGAATCAATAATCCGATTTCACTCAGGAGTCCGGAACAATACTCAGAAAAATTATTCCACAGTAGAAAAAAAGTTACTTGCTATCGTTCTTTGTGTCCAAAAATTCCAAGGAGAATTAATCAATAAAAAGTTCACTCTCAAAACGGATTCCAGAGCATCGAAATTTGTTCTTGAGAAAGATGTTAAAAATCTAGTTTCAAAGCAAATTTTTGCCAGATGGCAAGCAATTCTATCGTGTTTTGATTTTGAAATTTTGCCTATAAAAGGAGATCAAAATGCCTTAGCTGATTATCTCTCAACGGAGTTTCTAACTCCAAAACTCTCTTCTCTATATCTCTTTCTCTCTGAGCGAAAAAAGTGCAAATGAGCGAAAGAAAGGCAAAAGCCTCATCTTCAAAGGGCAAAAGCCCATCTTCATCCTCAGCACCTCCGCCGATGAGTGTTGATCAATACGCTATGGATCTCGGTTTTACTCCGGTAACTCGTTCTAGGGCAAGGTCCGTCGGTACACAACCCGGATCGACCACGGAGTCATCTACTCCACCTCCTAGGCCTTCGGCCAATTTAGTCCGTCCTTCAGGCAGAATCGTTCAAATGAGAGCTCCTGTCTCACCTGATACAAGGATAGGGTCATCAACCCCATCACCCTCTTCATATTCTCAGGAAGTTACTCCTGGAAAAAGGTTTGTACCTCGTCTTCAAATCAAAGCTTACTTTAAAAAATCATTGGTCATTAATGAACCTATCATTGAGCCAGAATTCCAAGGTCTCAACCTTGAAGAGACCGTTTCAAACATGTACCCTTCAGGCTTCAACTTTATGCCTGAAAATCTGAGAAAAACTCGAACTTTGTATGAGTTTTTTCTTGTTGACACCAAATCAGCAGAAATAACTCATATTCCCGACAAAAATGATCCTTCAAAAGTTGCATATTCAAAGCTTAAAATATTCAAAGCCTTGAATCCAACCCATTGGAACCAAGGTCTCTATACTGATACATCCTTCTCAAAACCCTTTACACCACAAACATACTCTTACCGAGATTACATAAGAGCTTGGTATAATGTTATGTGGTATTCAAATTACAACCATTCGTGGTTCATATCTTTTTGTCAAAATGCTTACAAAATCAATTTCCCTCTTTGGTTCATTCAATGGTGGAATACATTCGATATGACAGATGATATTTTACCAACACCCTTGCAAGAATCTTATTATCATTTTGCAAGGTATATCCAAAAAACAACATTTCATAATTCTGTGAGATTCTGTTTTTATTTTCAAATTCCATGGATTTTCTGCTGGAATTTCTCAACCAGCAACCATCCTCAATACAAGACGATCACAAAGATCTTAAAAATCAAATGGTGGGATAAATATAATTTTCAACATGCCACCCTCAAACAAATAAAGGAATGGTTTGCACAGAACGGATATCTCCAAGACATTGACATCAAAAGGAATGTCGAATTCCTAAATGATAAATCCAAGCTTCTGGCAGCTCTTGCTCAAATGACATCTGATGCAGACTTCCAGAGGATTCTTCAAATGGCAACTTCTTCAAGAAGTGAATCTTCAGTTTCTTCTGCAAAAGGAGAAGAAAATGAACCAGACTACGAACTGGACGATCCATGCCTCGACTTACAACCCATGTGAGCTCCGAATCAATTAAAATTTCTTGTTTCAGAAAGAAACAAATGATGTTAAAAAAGGTTGCTTCATAAAGAAGTATAACCATCATAATTGTATATATATATAAAAGAGAAAAAAGAAAAAGAAAAAGAAAAAAGAAAAAGTATAAAAAAAAATGTATATTCTTATCTTTGTAGACTTAACGGGTGTAAACTCTATACATATTCTAGTTTACACTGTAAATTTCAGCTAGCAAAATATTTTGAAGCAGCAGCAGAGCAATTAAAGCAAAAAATTTAGAGATTTTGAAGACGAAGATTATTGATGATTCTCCTAGTTCGTGAGGACCTAGTTTGGTCTTCCAGGTTGTAAGTCCCAAGATAAGGCAGTAAGTCCGTTGGTAAACCAGTAATTAGCCTAGGGTGATCGAACAAAGAGAAGAATCGATAATTCAACCGACAAGATATCAAATCACAAGGATGGAAACAACTGTCATTGCCAAAATTAGCTGGAAATATTCAATTTCCAAGCATTTTGTCTATATTCCTTGTATTTCCAAGGTTTTGTCATTTTTATCTTTTTTCATTTCCAACATTTTGTCATTTTTATCTTTTATCATTTCCAAGATTTATATTTCCAAGTTTTGTCTTTTTACTTTTTGTATTTCCTAGATTTTTCTTTTCTCTTTTAGAGGACTCGAACCTTTGACTCCTTAGCACCAATATTCGGGCTCGCCATGGTTTGCTTGGGTTTTTTCACCTTCTCTTCATCCGTAAACTCCGAGTTGGCTCAAAAATGCTCCAAATGGCCTGAATTAATACCAATTTGTGTGATCCGCTCCCAATGCTTCCAATGCTCAATTACCTATAAAATAGACAAATAAACCATAAAATTGGATCTATCTAGCTTAGATTAAAGGCAATTAAATAGAACTAATCAGGTGCTATCAATAATTGCCATGAACATGATTCTTTTAATATCATGAAACATACATATATGCATGGGGTCCCATAACAAAACATCATTCATTCTTGGAATGCAACATATATATCCTCAATCATGTATAAATACAACATTTCGTAGTTTCTCCTCTAAACTTGAATCATGGTCTACACATTCAATAAATTCATGGTTCATATATCATGTTTCACATTCATCAAATCATGCATCACATTCATAGGAATTCATGTGAGTTCTATCCTATCAGCAATCAATTTCCCAACCTAGGCATAAGAATTTTGTTGGGATTGGTGTCCTAAAACTCGTAGATAGTGAATGTTAAACGAATTATATACTTATTCGATAAAGGCGTTATCGAGACTAATTCAGTAAAGTTATTACTGAATAAAGTAAATTGCTCATATAATTACCCAAATCCAATAAACCAAGATCCATGGCTATAGGATGAACACTTGAGCTTTATGTAGAGACATAAAAGTGGATCAAGCTCGAGTAATAGCCAAAACAGTCTATAGTATAGGGATAGGGCTGGATACCTTATTCTGGGGACACTATGAGACGCGACCCGCTTTATAGATGGTATAGACGATGTGATCCTAAATCGTCCATGTAGAGACATGCGAGTGGGGGCGTCCTATGCAATGAGTTTGCATAAGACCAGGACCGAGAAATAAGTCGCTCTCACTTTATAACACCGTTTACTGATGAGACTGACTATTTCATATGATGACCTAGGTAACTCGATCTTAATCCTGAGCTATCTATGAACTCCTGTTTATTCGGGCTTATCCTTAGATCTGCATAGGTGAGAGTGGCTCAGTATCGCCGACTCAATAAGCCTCCCATTTCAGGGATAGGAACGGGTAGATAGCTGGGGACATAGTCGTGCAAGAAGGAATTCACTCCTACCCGAATTAGGGATAGTAGAGAGGTTGTTCCCTTAAGTGCTGACTCCGGGGCTTGAACAAAGGGATCCCGCCCTCTCATTGGCCCGAGAGGGACTCGGTTTATTGGTTGGACCATAAACCAATTGTTCATTAGAGGATCAGTGGGACTTGAGGAACTAGAAGTACTATAGGGGTGAAACGGCTTTTTGACCTAGCTATAGATACAAACAACCTGTGAAGGATCGACTTACTAATCATGGTTAAATCAAGTGGACGGAAATATATCTATAGTGAGGGGAGTGCAACTATCGGGCTATAGTGGAGTGTCCCGGTAGTTAACGAATGTTGGCTAGCTTGGATAATGAGATTAGTCGGTTAGCCTCAAATCGTTGGAGCCCATGATCTATAGGTCCATTAGGTCCCCCTACTAGCTCATATCGGAACAAAGCCTAGAAGAAAAAGATAGGAAGCTTTGAATCGTTCAAAATCGGGAAAACGGGTATTATTGTAAATTGTGTTTGACACAATAATTTAATTATGAATTAAATTAGAAAATGAGAGATGGAGTATTTAAAAGTGTTTTGAATACCATATATATGTATTAGGAATCATATATAATTCATGGCACTAGGTGGTAAAGATTAATTGGATTAATCATGTAAAAATTACTTGGAATTGTACAAATTAATTGCCTAGAAATCAATTTCAATTTTGAATTGAAATAGGAATGAATTGCAAGCTGAAAATTGAGAATTTAGATTCAATTTTAAGTGGATTTAGTGGCATTCCCACTCTTGCATGTTGATGAATAGTGGAAAACAACACAACCATGCACTAGTTGCATGTGTTGTGAATTAAACACCTAGAATCCACTTTGAGTTGCAATTTCACCATGTGTCTAGTGTCATGAGGCTTCTCTTTGCATGGAAGATGTCTATATAAGGAGTATGAATCAGATTCAAATGAAGGAGAGCCATTTTCCATATTGTTATGCTGCTGGATTTTGGTCTCAAACTCACTCATCTCCATATATCTCGCTAGTGCTTGAACCTTCAAGCATTCCCTTCCCATTCCCTATCTCTATAGACTCCCACAAGTCGTTCTTGGCCCGGAGAATAGTAGGGAAGACACTAGAGATGGTCCACACACCGTTCGTGATCAAAGGAATCAAAGGGAGTTGTTGAATCGGTCTCCAAAAGGTTGGTAAAAATTCTGCTCTCACCTTACGGTATTTGGACAACATGTTTTCATTTTCTAAAATTGATGTAGTTAAGTGCCTCCGATCCTAAAATTGCTTCAGCATGTGTTATATGAACACCTTCAATTGGTATCAGAGCATGATTAAGGCACCTAACATGCATTAATTTTAGCTTGGTGGGTAGCTTTTCATATGATGAAACTGTGTAAAAACTAAAGAAAATTGGTTTTGGGATTGATTTTAATTTTCAGTCAATTTGTTTGAATTAATTGTAATTGCCTACATGTTTATGGGCTTTAATGTGTTCATATGGAGTCTGTAAAATTTGAGAGTCAAAAGAGTCCATTTAGGTCGTCAATTTGAAGAAATTCGGAGACTGCTCGCTGCTGGCCGAAAATTCTAGCATGCTGTTTTTTAGTTCCAGCTCAAGTACGTTCTTCACGTAACGGTAAAATGGTCCGGTTCAAGCAATCCAAAGGTGGTTCGGGTCGGTTCGAATGGTTCGGAAGCGGTCCAAGCCCTATTTGAAATTATTATTGTAATAATTTTAGTTTTTATTTTTGCTTGATTAAAAATCCCAAAACCAATTCACTTTAGTAAATTTAATTAATTATGCATTATTGAATGTATGTTTTAATTAAATAGTATTTTATGTGCATAATGTATGTCATTTATATTTAAAACCCCACCATAGGAAAGCATGTTCATGCATTTGTTTAATTTGAATAAGTGTTATTTATTAATTCAAATGCATGAGGGAAATTTCATGTTTTATTAATATAAGAGTTGTATTAATTTAGGGAGATTCATGCTTGAATGGTTAATTAAAATTGATTAATTCTTATAATAGTTATAATTATTAAATGATAAAATTAACCAAGCATGAAGCATGAAATTTCATTAGTTTGATTATAAGTGTTATACTCAAATTAGGCTTGTTATGGATTGTTTTTATAATTGTTATAAAAAGAGATAGAAATCTAAAATCTATAACAAGATTGAGTGCATGCTCACTTAGGTTAATGAACCTCCAAATCGATCAACTTGCATAGTTTAGGTCGATATCTTGTAAAACAACGGTTACGAGAGAACTCACCCGACAAGATGCTGTCTAAGGCTGGAGGTATTTAAGTTGACGGTTTACGGAACACCTCCTACCTGGGCATCGAGTCGGTTCTTGAGTTAAGTTAACACGAGTTTTATGAGCATGCGTGAGCGGTGTGAGGTTTTAAAGTGTTATCACCTAGACATCGTAGTATAAAGCGTTATACAAACCTAGAAATAGGTTGTTTCTAAATGGTGCTTTTCTTATAACTTGAATGATTGATTGTTATATGCTTTTAAACACCATTAGAAAGCAAGTTATAGGGTTAATTCATTAAAAGTTATAAGGGTTATAATAGTTAATGAATAGAATCCATAAAACCTATAACAAAGAGTTGCATGCTAACATAGGATCTTAGGATCTTGTCATTCTTTAAATGGTTTAAAATGAAATAGACCTAAGATCTCCTTTTCTAATCGGATTAGAAATATGTCTTACTTAGTTTTTAAAATTGTTTTAAAATTTGAGTAAGTAGGACGTAAGACCTTGGTTATAAGGGAACGCTCCCGGAAAATGGTTCGGAACCTGAGTTGAATTAACCATAGTCTTACTAGCATGCAATGTCACTAGGTTATTAAAAGAGTTTAATCCACCTAGACATTTAGTGTAAAGACCTTGTTTAAAAAGGCATAGACTTAGATAGATTCTTTTAGCCAGAATTTACCTAAGTAATAGACCCTAAAACTTTACGACACTTTAGTGGGAGGAAAAGTATAGAAACAAAATATTCAGATTAAGTTTCTACTCTCACGTCCCCCTGAGTTCACACCGTGAGATCCATGCTTGGCCTCGAGGCGCCCTGGGATCGTCCCCCTACGGATGGTGTTTGCATGGGTTAATATCAAGGTGAATGGGGAAAGTGTTCATAGTAAGTGGGAGAAGGAAACGTGTCAAACGTATCCTGCGGTCTCCATCATTAGGTTGCACCGTGAGATTCCTATGCGCTGCCTGCGAGTCGCCTTGGGAGCGATCACCCTACGGAGGGCTTGCGCATGGGATTCGGAACAACGCAAACTCCAGAAATGGATAGGGTTTCCTAGGGCCATTCCCAACATTAGCTCTTCCCTACGGTGGCATTGTTGGGGCCGCCCTTCGGGATCTGAAAAATGATGGGTAACACTTACAAGATGGTCTTGACCAAATTAACGTTAGCTAATAACTATTGGAGTAAGAGTTATTCTGGGAATAGTATTTGGCCGAGATTGTCTCGATTCAGAGGAGGAGTAGCTGACTGCCCTACGGTAGCGGTTATTCTAAACCCCCTGAAGTTACGTTGCAAATAAATCAATTGTATATATGGGTCGATGATTGCTTTTGCTAAAATCTGATTGGATTATATGATTAATGGGTTTAGTGCATGTTTCTAATAGAGATTAATTTGTTTGTTTCAGCAATATGTCGAAAAACGAATGTGCTTTGTCAAATGCCAAATTAAACGGTTTAATACATACGACTAAGAATACTTACTTAAACGCTAACCACGTGGCAAAGAATTTAGGTTTGGTCTTAACTGAGGAATATCCTCAAACTAACTGCATAGCCAAGAAAAACATAATCCACGACTCTAAATGCGATTTATTAGTCTTGGAAACGTGTTTAGTGGAAAACGACGATTCTGCCTGGATACTCGATTCAGGTGCCACTAATCACGTATGTTCTTCATTTCAAGGAATGAGTTCTTGGCAACAGCTAAAAGCTGGAGAGATGACTCTTAAAGTTGGAACAGGAGAAGTCATCTCGGCTATTGCAGTGGGAGACATAAAATTATTCTTCATCAAGGAACGTTACATGATATTAGATAATGTGTACATAGTTCTGAAAATTAAAAGAAATTTGATTTCTTTATCTTGTTTATTGGAACAAGGTTACTCAATTTCTTTTTCTGTTAATGAAGCGTTCATAACTAAAAGAGGTATTAATGTTTGCTCTGCAAACTTGAAGAATAAATTGTATGTTTTGAGACCAATTGAGTCTAAAGCTATTTTAAATCACGAGATGTTTAAAACCGCTGAGACTCAACCTAAAAAGCGAAGAGTTTCTCAAGATACCTATCTCTGGCACTTGAGGTTAGGCCATATCAACCTCAATAAGATTGGGAGATTGGTCAAGAGTGGACTTCTAAACAAGTTAGAAGACGACTCGTTGCCTCCTTGTGAGTCATGCCTTGAGGGCAAGATGACAAAACGACCTTTTACCGGAAAAGGTTATCGTGCCAAAGAGTCCCTAGAGCTCATTCATTCGAACCTCTGTGGACCAATGAACATTAGAGCTCGAGGAGGGTACGAATATTTCATCAGTTTCATTGATGATTATTCGAGGTATGGCTATCTCTACCTGTTGCATCATAAGTCCGAAGCTTTTGAAAAGTTCAAAGAGTACAAGGCCGAGGTTGAGAGCCTATTAGGTAAGACGATAAAAACACTTCGATCCGATCGAGGTGGAGAGTACATGGACTCAAGTTTTCAAGACTATTTGATAGAGCATGGAATTACGTCCCAACTCTCAGCCCCTGGTACACCTCAGCAAAACGGTCTATAAGAAAGGAGAAACAGAACCTTGTTGGACATGGTTCGTTCGATGATGAGTTATGCTCAGTTGCCTAACTCGTTTTGGGGTTATGCAGTAGAGACTGCAGTTTATATTTTGAACGTAGTTCCCTCAAAGAGTGTTTCTGAAACACCGTTTGAGCTCTGGAAAGGACGTAAAGCTAGTTTACGACATTTCAGAATTTGGGGATGCCCTGCATACGTGCTAGAAGCAAATCCAAAGAAATTAGAACCTCGTTCTAAATTTTGCCTATTTGTAGGCTATCCCAAAGAAACGAGAGGTGGATACTTCTTCGATCCAGAGGAAAATAAAGTACTTGTATCGACAAATGCTACATTCCTAGAAGAAGACCACCTCAGAGATCACAAGCCACGAAGTAAAGTCGTTTTAAGTGAACTATCAAACGAAGCTACAGAAACATCAACAAGAGTTGTTGATGATGCTGGCACCTCGAGTCAATCGCGTCCTTCTCAAGAAATAAGAGAACCTCGACGTAGTGGGAGGGTTGTTAGACAACCTGATCGCTATTTGGGTTTAACTGAAACTCCAGTCGTCATACCTGATGATAGAATCGAGGATCCATTAACCTTTAAACAGGCAATGGATGATGTTGACAAGAACGAGTGGATTAAAGCCTTGGACTTGGAAATCGAGTCCATGCATTTTAATTCAGTATGGGATCTTGTAGATCAACCTGAAGGGGTTAGACCCATAGGGTGTAAATGGATCTACAAGAGAAAACGAGACGCTGCTGGAAAGGTACAGACCTTTAAGGCACGACTTGTGGCAAAGGGTTTTACCCAGCGGGAGGGGATTGACTATGAAGAAACCTTCTCCCCTGTTGCCATGTTAAAGTCGATCCGGATACTTTTGTCCATTGTCACATTTTACGATTATGAAATATGGCAAATGGATGTCAAGACTGCCTTTCTGAACGGTAATCTTGAAGAAAGTATCTACATGTCTCAGCCAGAGGGGTTCATAGCTCAGGATCAAGAGCAAAAAGTTTGCAAGCTTAAACGATCCATTTATGGATTAAAACAAGCATCTAGATCCTGGAATATGAGATTTGATACTGCGATCAAATCTTATGGCTTTGAACAAAACGTTGATGAGCCTTGTGTTTACAAAAGGATCATCAACAACTCCGTAGCTTTCTTAGTACTGTATGTAGATGATATCCTACTCATCGGGAATGATGTAGGTTATCTAACTGACATTAAACTATGGCTAGCAACTCAATTCCAAATGAAAGATTTGGGTGAGGCACAATTTGTTCTAGGGATCCAAATTGTTCGAAACCGAAAGAACAAAACGCTAGCCCTGTCTCAAGCGTCTTATATCGACAAATTGTTGGTTAGATATAAAATGCAAAATTCCAAGAAAGGACTATTACCTTTCAGGCACGGAATTATTTTGTCTAAGGAACAGTGTCCTCAGACACCTCAAGAAGTTGAGGACATGAGACGTTTTCCCTATGCCTCTGCAGTAGGTAGCCTAATGTATGTCATGTTGTGTACAAGGCCTGACATTTGTTATGCAGTAGGGATTGTCAGTAGATATCAATTAAATCCAGGATTCGATCACTGGACAGCCGTTAAAAGTATCCTCAAATATCTAAGGAGAACGAGGGACTATATGCTCGTGTATGGTTCGAAGGATTTGATCCTTACAGGATACACTGATTCTGACTTTCAAACCGATAAAGATTCAAGGAAATCTACATCGGGGTCAGTATTCACTCTAAATGGAGGAGCAATAGTATGGCGCAGCATCCAGCAAGGATGCATTGCAGACTCGACCATGGAGGCCGAATATGTAGCCGCTTGCGAAGCAGCAAAAGAGGCAGTATGGCTCAGGAAGTTCCTAACTGACTTAGAAGTCATTCTGAATATGCATCTGCCTATCACCTTGTATTGTGATAATAGCGGCGCAGTTGCAAACTCAAAGGAACCTCGCAGCCATAAGAGAGGCAAGCACATCGAAAGGAAATACCATCTCATTAGGGAGATTGTGCACCGAGGAGACGTGATCGTCACGAAGATAGCATTGGAGCACAACATTGCTGATCCATTCACGAAGGCTCTCACGGCTAAAGTGTTCGAGAGTCATCTAGAAGGTCTAGGTCTACGAGAAATGTACGAGAAATAATCTAGGTCAAGTGGGAGAATTGTAACCGGTATATCGATGCCTCAGTATACTGGGTATTTAGATGCCCTAGTTTATTGTATTTTTACTTTGTTATTAATACAAGTATTTATTCACCCACTGCTGTTATAGATTATAGTACATCCCACTAAACTAGAGTTTTAGTTCAAGTGGGAGATTGTTGGGATTGGTGTCCTAAAACTCGTAGATAGTGAATGTTAAACGAATTATATACTTATTCGATAAAGGCGTTATCGAGACTAATTCAGTAAAGTTATTACTGAATAAAGTAAATTGCTCATATAATTACCCAAATCCAATAAACTAAGATCCATGGCTATAGGATGAACACTTGAGCTTTATGTAGAGACATAAAAGTGGATCAAGCTCGAGTAATAGCCAAAACAGTCTATAGTATAGGGATAAGGCTGGATACCTTATTCTGGGGACACTATGAGACGCGGCCCGCTTTATAGATGGTATAAACGATGTGATCCTAAATCGTCCATGTAGAGACATGCGAGTGGGGGCGTCCTATGCAATGAGTTTGCATAAGACCAGGACCGAGAAATAAGTCGCTCTCGCTTTATAACACCGTTTACTGATGAGACTGACTATTTCATATGATGACCTAGGTAACTCGATCTTAATCCTGAGCTATCTATGAACTCCTGTTTATTCGGGCTTATCCTTAGATCTGCATAGGTGAAAGTGGCTCAGTATCGCCGACTCAATAAGCCTCCCATTTCAGGGATAGGAACGGGTAGATAGCTGGGGACATAGTCGTGCAAGAAGGAATTCACTCCTACCCGAATTAGGGATAATAGAGAGGTTGTTCCCTTAAGTGCTGACTCCGGGGCTTGAACAAAGGGATCCCGCCCTCTCATTGGCCCGAGAGGGACTCGGTTTATTGGTTGGACCATAAACCAATTGTTCATTAGAGGATCAGTGGGACTTGAGGAACTAGAAGTACTATAGGGGTGAAACGGCTTTTTGACCTAGCTATAGATACGAACAACCTGTGAAGGATCGACTTACTAATCATGGTTAAATCAAGTGGACGGAAATATATCTATAGTGAGGGGAGTGCAACTATCAGGCTATAGTGGAGTGTCCCGGTAGTTAACGAATGTTGGCTAGCTTGGATAATGAGATTAGTCGGTTAGCCTCGAATCGTTGGAGCCCATGATCTATAGGTCCATTAGGTCCCCCTACTAGCTCATATCGGAACAAAGCCTAGAACAAAAAGATAGGAAGCTTTGAATCGTTCAAAATCGGGAAAACGGGTATTATCGTAAATTGTGTTTGACACAATAATTTAATTATGAATTAAATTAGAAAATGAGAGATGGAGTATTTAAAAGTGTTTTGAATACCATATATATGTATTAGGAATCATATATAATTCATGGCACTAGGTGATAAAGATTAATTGGATTAATCATGTAAAAATTACTTGGAATTGTACAAATTAATTGCCTAGAAATCAATTTCAATTTTGAATTGAAATAGGAATGAATTGCAAGCTGAAAATTGAGAATTTAGATTCAATTTTAAGTGGATTTAGTGGCATTCCCACTCTTGCATGTTGATGCATAGTGGAAAACAACACAACCATGCACTAGTTGCATGTGTTGTGAATTAAACACCTAGAATCCACTTTGAGTTGCAATTTCACCATGTATCTAGTGTCATGAGGCTTCTCTTTGCATGGAAGATGTCTATATAAGGAGTATGAATCAGATTCAAATGAAGGAGAGCCATTTTCCATATTGTTATGCTGCTGGATTTTGGTCTCAAACTCACTCATCTCCATATATCTCTCTAGTGCTTGAACCTTCAAGCATTCCCTTCCCATTCCCTATCTCTATAGACTCCCACAAGTCGTTCTTGGCCCGGAGAATAGTAGGGAAGACACTAGAGGTGGTCCACACACCGTTCGTGATCAAAGGAATCAAAGGGAGTTGTTGAATCGGTCTCCAAAAGGTTGGTAAAAATTCTGCTCTCACCTTACGGTATTTGGACAGCATGTTTTCATTTTCTAAAATTGATGTAGTTAAGTGCCTCCGATCCTAAAATTGCTTCCGCATGTGTTATATGAACACCTTCACATTTCAGTAGTAAAGCCACTTACCTTGGCTTAATCGATATTTAACTTATCCTCTTCAAAAGTTCTTAAATCCCAAAACCTTAGGCAAGCTACAAAATAAAAGGGGAAATTCCTTAAAACCAAATAGAACTTTAAATTAATTGTTCTATTAAGAGCCAATCAACTTTAGAGAAGATTTAGCACCCAAAAACTTACACAATCTAAATCTTTAACTTGTTGGTCAGGGTTCCAATTTAGCTCCTAATCAATGATTTAAACTTCAATTCCAATGGGTACCTACATTCAAGGATCAAATATTCATGAGCATTACATTAGGAGCCAAAATTGGTCCAAAATCCAAGAAAGACTTGTTGTACAACGCTTGTCCAAAGACGAAATGGCTCAGAGTTGTTGAAACTCGAAGACCCAGCTTGAATCGTCAGAATTTAATTTGAAGGGAAAGCTTGTGAACGGAACCAATAATGAGTGGGTATTCGATTAAACGTGATAATCAACCAATATAACCTTCAATCCAACTTACCCAAGGTCGAATTTGCAAAAAAATGCCAAAGATCAAAGCTTAACGCCACTGGACCGTTGGAAATCACGCCCAAACTCACTACCATGCACTAAAGCTTGCTAGATCTTGAAGCCCCTTGCTTCTGGCCACTGGAAAATAGAGAAGGGAAAGGGAGTTGCTACCGACGCACCTACGAGCTGTTGAAGTCGTCGAATTTTGGGCCTCAATGTTGAAGCTTCTTGGAACGCAAAGAAGAAGATGAACCCACGCCGCCAGACTCGAGAAAGAAGAAGATTTGCATCACTCGTTGCTGTTTGTAGGCGTTGCAGCTCGCTGGAATCTGATGCTTGTCGTCGACAGTTGATTGTAGAAGAAGAAGACGGTGGGTGTGAGAAGAAGAAGATGATGCAACATAAGGAAGAAGAAAAAAAATGGTGAAGAAAGCTGCTTTTGTTGTGAAGAAGAAGAGAGGAAGGAAGAAGATGAACTTGTTGTTAGAAAAAAAACGTGGAGGACAAATATGAATGGAGATGATTTATCATTCAACTAAGCATGTCTTTATATAGGCTTAAAAAAATATGACTAAATTATATAAAAAAAATACCCCTGAACTATGGGGTCTGTTTAAAAAAATGCCCCTGAACTTTAAAAAGTTTCAAAAATACCCTTGAACTTTGAAAAATGTTTCAAAAAAACCATTGTCGTTAATTTTTGGATGGAAACCGTTAAAGTTTTAGTTTCATTAATACCCTTGAACTTTACAAAAAAAAATAAAAAATACCCTTATTGAAAAATGCTTCTTTTTTTTTCCTTCTCTCACCGTAAATTCTTCCTCCATGAAAATTAATGAGAAACTTTACTTATTTTTCGTGTATTCATAGTCTAGGAGCTTTTCTTCTCTTTCAACACATCATCCCAAGAGCTTGACTAGATTTTCATGTTGACACTTCAAGATGACTTTTGTTTTGTTCTTGAAATTCTACATGTGTTTGACGTCATTTTGTTGGTTGTCTTTTCAATATTATTTCCTCACCAACCATTACCCATTAGTTTTCTCTATATTCATTTCATGAAAAATAAATGAAACTATTGTTGTATACAGGTTTTAACAATTCTTAAATATATATTAATAAGAACAAAATCATATATAAAACTTTTGATTAATTAATCTTATAAACTTGACCAAACTCACAGTCTTATAAACACTTCTTCTTCTTATCACTAACATACACAAACAGAGAGAGCAAAAAGGAAATAATATATATACATATATATTTTGTTTTCTCACACTTATCTTCTTTACACTTTTTAAAAGAGAAAACTCGATTTCAAAGTTTGTTTTCATCTGGTATTGTGTTCCACACAAATCTTTATAAGAAAAGTTTTGCAGTGATTTTCATGGAGGAAGAATTTACTGTGAAAGGAGGAAAAAGGAAGAAAAACATTTTTCAATAAGGGTATTTTTTATTTTTTTTGAAGTTCAAGGGTATTTTTAAAACTGAAACTTTCACGGTTTCCATCCAAAAATTAACGGCAATGGTATTTTTGAAACATTTTTTAAAGTTCAAGGGTATTTTTTATAATTTAGCCAAAATATAACCATTGAATACCAATGTTCAAAACTATAAATGTCATAAAATGCTCATAACTCACATAATTCCCATAACTCAAAAGTCACTATTGGTTACAAAAAACCAAAAGTCACACTAAATGCTACAAATAAAGTTAACACCCCCCCCCCCCCCCCCAATCTTGATTTGTTACATCAAGTAAACTCCTCATTTTGATAAAAGTCTCCAACTTGAGGGGCTTTGTGAAAATGTTCGCCGCTTGGTCTTGTGATTTGATATATTTGAGTTCCACTTCTTTCTTCGTAATGCAATCTCGAACGTAGTGAAATTGGGTATCAATATGCTTGCTCCTTCCATGAAATACCAGATTTTTGGCTAAGGCAATGACCGATTTGTTGTCAACAAAAATCTCCATTGGACCTTCCATTTGAAATTTCAACATCTTCAGTAAGTTTCTTCGCCAAATTGCATGACATACACATGAAGTTGTCGCGACGTACTCCGCCTCACATGTTGATAATGTGACTATGGGTTGCTTTTTTGACATCCATGTGAATGCCGTTTCACCAATAAAAAACACAAACCCCATAGTGCTCTTTCAATCATCCAAGTCACTACTCCAATCACTATCACAATAACCAACAATATCAAAATTGCTAGAAGAGACATAGGAAAGACCATACCCAATCGCCCCTTTGATGTAGCGAAGTATCATTTTTGCCATTTTGCAATGCGTAGTTTTTGGCTCCTCCATAAATCGACTAATAATTCCAACCGAATAAAGAATATATGGTCTTGTGCATGTCAAGTATCTCAAACTTCCAACCAAGCTTTTGAAATATGTAGAATCTTCCTTTTCTCCTTCATCTTGTTTGGTGATTTTGACTCGACATTCCATCAGTGTTCCAACCAGATTAGCATCATCCATGTTGAACTTTAATTTTGAGCATTTCTTTAGCATAGCCCTCTTGGGATATAAAAATCCCATTTTCACCTTGTTTGACCTCAATCCCAAGATAGTAACTCATGAGACCAATGTCCTTCATTTCAAACTCCTTTGTCATCTCTCTTTTGAACTCATCAAACATGCTAGGATTGTTTCCGGTAAATACTAAATCATCAACATATAAACAAATGATTAGTATGCTTTCACCTTGGATTTTGATGTAGAGGGCATGCTCATAAGGACACTTCATATACTTCTTCTCTTGAAAGTACTTGTCAATCTTTGAATTCCATGCTCTCGGTGCTTGCTTCAAACCGTAAAGAGCCTTCTTCAATCGAAGCACTTTGTCTTCTTCACCCTTGACTTCATAACCCAACAGTTGTTCCACATAGATCTCGTCCTCAAGAATTTCGTTCAAGAATGTCGATTTGACATTCATTTGATGTATTTTCCAATGATTATGGGCTGCCAAAGCAATAATCAAAAGAATAGTTTCTAGGTGAACAACGGGGGCAAATACTTCATCATAGTCGATGCCATGTCGATGACTATACCCTTTCACCACTAGTCTTGCCTTGTGCCTCTCAACATTGCCATTGGCATTTCTCTTTGTCTTATATACCCACTTCACTCCTATTGGTTTGTGCCCTTTTGGAAGCTTGGTCAACTCCCATGTGTCATTTTTCTCTATCGCTCAAATTTCTTCATCCATTGCATCCTTCCATTTCTTGCTTGCAATGGCTTCTTGGAACCTAATGGGCTCACAATCACCAAAAAGACAATAGAGAATTATGTCATTTTGATTTTCATTTACCTCATTAAGTTCTTGTAGACTTCGAGTTCCTCTTGGTCCAATTTCGTTCTCTAAATAACTGTATGAACCTTTAGATGATGATCGATCGGTCGAATGGGGTGGCACTAGACTAGACAAACATTCACCCATTTCATCCCTGGTTGGCTCATTCTCATCGTCTTCTTCAAAATATGGAAGAAAACCATACTCATCCCCTTATATATTCCAATCCCAACAGGCTTCCTCATAAAAAATGACACATCACGACTAATAATTACCTTCCCATTCAAAGGATTGTAGAGGCGATAACCCTTTGAACTTGCATCATAACCGATGAATATGAGTTTCTCCCTTCAATCGTCTTGCTTGGTTCTTTTTTCCTCCAACACATGAGCATATGCAATACTCCCAAACACCATGAAGTGACCAATTCTGGGCTTTCTTTCGTTCCATGCTTCTTGAGGCGTCTTGTCAATGTTGGGTTTTATGCCCTAAAACTCGTAGATAGTGAATGTAACGGTTGACCGAATATTAATGAAATAATATTGATGTATTTTTCCATTAAGTGTTATTAGTTATATTATGATTTTCTTTGCCTAAATAACCCTAATCCAATAAACTAGACATCCTAGGCTGTAGTATAAGTCTTGAACTGTATGTGGAGACGTATGGGGATCACTGTTCAAGTTACAGCCTAAAGGGTTTATAGTATAGGGATAAGACTGGGTGCCTTATCCTGGTAACACTATGGATACGACCCACTTTGTATTTGATGTAAACGTCATGATCCAACGTGTTCGTGTAGGAGACATGCGAGTGAGGGTATCCTATGCAAAATAGTAACCACTGGTTATAACACCGTTAACTAGTTGGGTTTCTATTTCACTAGGACGACCTAGACAACTTAGTCTTAATCCTGAGTTGATTATGGGCTCCTGCTCATGAGGGATTGTCCTTTGATTTGTATGGGCGAGTGGCCAATACGCCGACTCAATAAGCTTATCATTTTGGGGACAAGACCGAATGGGGAGTTGGGAACATAATCACACAAGATGGAATTCACTCCTTCCCGACTTTAGGGAAGCAGATGAGTGTTCCCTTAAGTGGTGACTTCGAGTCTTGAACAAAGGGTCCTACCTTCTCAATGGCACGAGAGGGTTTTCTGTTTGATTTTTGGACCACAAACAGGTTGTTCATTAGAGGAGAACTGGTACTTAAGGAAATAGAAGTAACCTAGGGGTAAAATGGTAATTTCACCCAGCTGGTGTTACGGACACTCATGAAGGACTAACTAGTCGTTATTGGTCTATATCCGTGGACACAAAAATATGTCTGCAGTGAGAAGAGTGCAACTGTGAGTCTATAGTGGAATGTACACACAGTTAACGAATATTGATTAATTTAGTTAATGAGTTTGACCAATTAATCTCACATCGTTGGAGCTTCTGATCTGCAGATCCATTAGGTCCTACTGGTAGCTCATAAAGTATTTTGAGGCAACTAAGTAATGAATGTAAATTGAAAGTATTCAATTTATTAAGGGAAACTATATAATGTATGTTGATACATTATTATGAGAGAAATAAATATTTGAAGAAATTCAAATATTAATATGAATTTGATTCATATTAAAATTTATAGGACATAAGAGAATTTGAAAGAGTTCAAATATGAATTAATTAATTTAAGGCCTAAAATTAATTTGGGCAGTTAATTAATTCAAGGCCGGAAATTAAATATATGATATTTAATTGGTGATTAATTAATTAAAGAATTAATTAATTCGAATTAATCAATTATGGAAATGATTAAATACTTATGGAAGTAATTAATCATTTATGGAAAAGATTAATCAATTATGGAATTGATTAATTATGGAAAGTATTAAATCAGTTATGGAAATAATTGATTTTATGTGAATATTTTATTCATGGTCTTTCTCCTATAAATAGAACACTAGATCTAAAGGTTTGGGTGCCCTCTTGCTCTTAGATTCACAAGACAAGACTCTTTCATTCTCTCAAGCCTCCCTCTTAGAGAAAGACTCCCACTAGTCAATAGCCTCCTAGACTTAGAGATATACCGGTGTAACCTCTGTGGTTATTGTGTTCTTGGAGAAAGAAAATTCCAGCGACGATCTTCAAAGGGGCTGCTGCGTTTTCAACAATTAGAAGGAGTTGGTGAAAATCGTTCAAGTCTACAACGAAGGTTTGTAACGGTTTTCTATTTTCTCTTTGAAAAGCATGTAAATAAAATAGTTTTATTTTTCTGTTTTTCTAGCATGTTTAAACCAATTTACAGCAGCTTTAAAGTGTGATTAAAGTAGTGTTTTGCCTTTTCGTATTGGTATTTTAATGCAAATTAATATACGGCGTGAGATCCTCTCGATGCGCTTCTGTTGCGCTGGGGACTCCTTCCCTACAGTCAAGCACACTTTTGGTTGGTGCCCAATTTACCAACCTTCAATGCTGATATCACACATGAAGGCACAATTTTTCTCTCACCCCTAAAAGTAACTTTAGTTTCTCCTGGTCGTTTAAACACAACTTCTTTTTGGAAGCAATCTACTGTGGCATGCTGTGTAGATAATGTTGGGTTTTATGCCCTAAAACTCGTAGATAGTAAATGAAACAAATTAATCGATCTCAATAAAGTGTTATTTGAGTAATTCAATAATTTGGTTATTGAATAATCGAGTTTGCATTAATAAACCCTAAATCCAATAAACTAAGATCCAAGGTTGTTTAAATGAAACTTGGACTAGTATGTGGGGACATACGGGGATCAGTGTCCAAGTAACAACCTAAATGGTCTATAGTATAGGGATAAGGTTGGGTACCTTATCCTGGTGACACTATGTGATACGGCCCACCTTGTATTCGATACAGATGCAATGATCCAAAGCATCCATGTAGGAGACATGCGGGTGGGGGTATCCTATGCAATGAGTTTGCATAAGACCGGACCGCGAAATAGTAACCACTAGATGTAACGCCGTTAACTAGTTTAGGTTTCTATTTCAATAGGATGACCTAGGTAACTCAATCTCAATCCTGAGTCTGTTATGAACCCCTTTCAGGAGGTACTGTCCTTAGATTTGTATGGGTGAGAGTGGCCAGTTCGCCGACTCAATAAGCCTACCATTTCAGGGGCAAGACCGAATGGGGGCTGGGAACATAACAGTACAAGATGGAATTCACTCCTTCCCCTATTGGGGTAAGTAGATGTGTGTTCCCTTAAGGGCTGATTCTAGGGCTTGAACAAAGGCGCGCCGTCCTCTCCTAGCCTGAGAGGAACTCCTGTTTAGTGGTTGGACCCTAAACAACTTGTCCATTAGAGGAATCAGTGGTACTTAAGGAACCAGAGGTAACCCAGGGGTAAAACGGTAATTTGACCCAGCTGGTGTTACGAACACACGTGAAGGATTGACTTACTGCTTGGTCGATATCCGTGGACAAGAAATATTCTATAGTGAGAAGAGTGCAGCTGTGGGTCTTTAGTAGAGTGACCCACAGTTAACGAATGTTGACTAAACTTGGTCAATGAGTTTGGCCAATTAGTCTCGTATCGTTGGAGCTTCTGATCTGTAGGTCCATTAGGTCCCACTGGTAGCTCGTAAAGAGACTTGAGGCAATTAAGTATAAATTGTAAATTGAAAGTGTTCAATTTATTTGGGGAATCGTATAATGTATATTGATGCATTATAATATAAAGTTTATGAAACTTTATAATATAATTTTTTAATTAATTTAAAAAAAATTAATTCTTGAGAGAAAGTATTTGAAAGAGTTCAAATAAATTTAATATGAATTGGATTCATATTAATTTTAATTTTAATAAAATCCCTAAGATTAAATATATGATATTTAATTGGGTAAATTAATTAATTATGGAATTAATTAATTATTTATTAAAATTAGAGACCTTTTCCTATTAGGAAAGAAAATATTTGAAAGAGTTCAAATAAATTTAATATGAATTGGATTCATATTAATTTTAATTTTAATAAAATCCCTAAAATTAAATATATGATATTTAATTGGAAAATTAATTAATTATTTATTAAAATTAGAGACTTTTTCCTATTAGGAAAAGGTCTCCCTTTTCCTATTAGGAAAAAGGTCTTGGCCTTTACTATATATAGGACCCCTGGGGTGGGGTGAAAGGCATCCCATTCATTCTCCCACACTCAGAGGATTCTCCCAAAGGCTCCCACAAGTCTCCTGCCTCTAGAAGTCTCAGAGTCATACCGGTGTAGCCATAGTGGTGGTGTTCACACTAGTTCGTGATTAATTCACAAGACGTTGGTGAATTTAATCTGAGTCGTCAACGAGAGTAAGTAATTTGTTACTTTATAAATTAGATTTAGATCTAATATTTTTGTATGCTTAGCCTTAATATATATTTAGAATAGTTCTAATATTATTGCCAATGTATTGGTATTTTAGATTAAACAAAATTAATTACGAATCGGTCCCAATCACGCTTCCGCTTTACGAAATTTTGGAATTCCAATCCTTCAATTGGTATCAGAGCCGATCGTAGATCTAATTTTGTTTCTCTAAAATTTGCATTGGCTATTGGTGGGATTGATTAATACATAATGTATGTATGATTTGCATTGAACTGTTTAGGTTAATTTTATGGCCATAGATTTTACTGTTTTTATGTGATTTGATCATGTAAGGGCCCGGTGTTTCGGGTATTTTATGTAAAATCGAGTCCTATGTAAGTCCGGGTCTAGAATAGGTTTTATGAGATAAAAATCGGAGAAATTGCGACGCTGTCACGATTACAGCACGCGCTAGAAATTCGCAACAGGACGGTTCAAGGCTGTTGGGCGGTCCGATTCACGCGGTCTGGTTGGGCTGGGACCGATTTGGTCCGGTTCAGCTGGAATTTAGCTCGGTTCGTGGTTTTCATAGCTGGTTCGAAGTGGTTCGGGTTGGTTTGGGCGGTCTAGACCAGTATTTGGAGCTGCAGAAGGACTTTAAGGATAGAATATAGCTATAATTATTGTAATTTATGCTTTATTTTATCCTAGGGGCCAAAATTAACCAGTTCAATTGCTATTTATTTGCTTTATGGATGTCATATAGCTTAAATTCCCACCATAGGTTAAGCATGTTTCATGCATATTTATGTTATAAATGTTATAATATATGATAATTATGCATGAATTTATATTTCATGAGTTATTTAGTATAATTGTTATATTAAATATATGAAATTGGAAAAGCATGATGCATGACATTAATTAGATAAATATAATTGTTATATTTTATTAATGTAGCATGCATGCTTAGCATTATTTTCATGAGAAATAATATAATTAGTTATATTATGAATGAAAATAATAAATATAAATCAATGCTTGTTTTCATGTATGATTTAATATAAAATGTTATATTAATTAAATGAAAATGGAATAGCATTGAGCATGACATTAATTAGATTAATATAAGAGTTATATTATATTAATGTCAAATTTCATGTAATTTAATTTCATGGATGTTTGATTAATATAATCGATATTAATTAAATGAAATTGAAATTGCATGAAGCATGACACCACTTTAGATTAATATAATCGTTATATTATCATTATCGGCGTCATAATAATATGGTGTTGAATAATTAGAATATGATTGTTATTTTTCCAACACCATAGAAGCATGTTATAGGGCTAATCATTAAAATTTTATAATAAGTTATAAAATTGATTAGAAACCGTCAACCTATAACAAAGAGTTGCATGCAAACATAGGACCTTAGGTTAAAATGATTTAATTTTAAAATGTTTAAAATTAATTAGACCTAAGCTCATTATAATTCTAATAGGATTAGAATTATTTTCTTACTTAGAATTAAAAATAGTTTTAATTGACTAAGTAGGAAAAACATTACTATGATTATAAGGGAACTCCACCGGTTAAGTTCTGTCTAAGGCTGGGGGTACTTAAGATGACGGTTTACGGAACACCTCCTACCTGGGAACTAACCCGGAATACCGGAGTTGAATTAATCATAGTTAAATGTTAGCATGCAATATCACTAGGTTTATTAAAAGAGTTTAATTCACCTAGATCTTTAGAGTAAAGAGTTTACTTTACTATGGTTATAAGGGAACTCTCCCGATGAAGTTCTGTCTAAGGCTGGAGGTACTTAAGATGACGGTTTACAGAACACCTGCTACCTGGGAACTGACTCGGAACTTGAGTTGAATTAACCATAGTTATGTTAGCATGCAATATCACTAGGTCAATTAAAAGAGTTTAATTCACCTAGATCTTTAGAGTAAAGATTTATCATAACTATTGGTTATAAGGGAACTCTACCGGTAAAGTTCTGTCTAAGGCTGGAGGTACTTAAGATGACGGTTTACGGAACACCTACTACCTGGGAAATGAGCCGGAACTTGAGTTGAATTAACCATAGTTATATTAGCATGCAATGTCTCTAGGTAATTAAAAGTGTTTAATCCACCTAGATATTAGAGAAAAGACCTATATATATAAAAGTTATATACAGGCATAGACTTAGATAGATTCACTTAGCCGGAATTTACCTAAGTAATAAACCCTATAATTATAAAAATACTTAGTGGGAGGAAATATATCAAAACAAGATTTTCATAAATCAAGTTTTGCTCTCATGTCCTCAAAAGTTCACAACGTGAGGTTCATGCTTGGCCTCGAGTCACCCTGGGAGTGACCCCCTACGGATGGTGTTTGCATGAATCAATATCAAGGTGAATGAGGGAGTATTTTATAGTAAGTGGGAGCAGGAACGTGTCAACGTATCCTACGGTCTCCTCCATTAGGTTGCACCATGAGATCCCAATGATCTGCCTGCGAGTCGCCCTGGGAGCGATCACCCTACGGAGGGCTTGATCATGGGTGTCGGAACAACGCAAACTCCAGAAATGGATAGGGTTTCTTAGGTCCATTTCCAACTTTGACTTTCCCTACGGTAGCATTGTTGGGGCCGACCTCTGAAATCTGAAAAATGGAGGGTCACACTTACGGGAAATTATTAAGGTGTTAATAATTTCCTGACCGAAAAAACGGTAGCTAAGAACTATTGGAATATGAGTTATTCCGGGAATATGGATTAGCTGAGATTGTCTCAATTCAGAGGAGGAGTAGCTGACTACCCTACGGTAGCTGTAGTTCTAAACCTCTGAAGTATCGTTGCAAAATGAATGTTTATTCTATGGGTTGATCATTACTTTTGCTAAATTGATTGGATTAAAATAATAATATTATTTTGTGTAATGGGTTAATGTAACAATACTTATTAAGTTAGTTTGTTTGTTCTCAGCAATGAAACGTTCTTTATATGCCTCGAATAACGCCAACTACAAAACTGGTATTTCTAATACAACTAAGAAAATGAACCTAAACACTAAATGCGTGGAATTGGTCTTAACTGAGGACGGTCCTCAAGCCCATATGTCTAATTTATCCGAAATTGTTCATGATGAATATGACATAGACTGCTTAGCACATCTCAATGAAAATAAATTTGATTTATTGATCATTGAAACGTGTATAGTGGAAAATGATGACACAGCCTGGATCCTAGATTCAGGTGCCACTCATCACGTATGCTCTTCCTTTGAGGGAATGAGCTCCTGGCAACAGTTGGATGCTGGGGAAATGACTCTCAGAGTTGGGACTGGGGAGCTCATTTCAGCTAAAGCAGTGGGAGATATTAAAGTGTTCTTCTCCAGGGAACGCTATATGTTATTAGATAACGTATATATAGTTCCCAGAATAAAAAGAAATTTGATTTCTATTTCTTGTTTGCTAGAACAAGGGTATTCAGTGTCCTTTTCTGTGAATGAAGCTTTCATTACTAAAAGGGGTGCTGATATATGTTCTGCAAAAATGGAGAACAATTTGTATGTCTTAAGACCAATAGAGTCTAGGGCTATTTTGAACAATGAAATGTTTAAAACAGCTGAGACTCAACCAAAAAGGCAAAAAGTTTCTCAAAGTACCTATCTTTGGCACTTGAGACTTGGCCACATAAATCTCAATAGGATTGGGAGATTGGTTAAGAACGGACTTCTAAGCCAGTTAGAAGATGATACTTTACCTCCATGTGAGTCATGTCTCGAAGGTAAGATGACCAAACGACCTTTTACTGGAAAAGGTTATCGTGCCAAGGAGCCCTTAGAACTCGTACATACGGATCTCTGTGGTCCAATGAATGTAAGAGCTCGAGGAGGGTATGAATATTTCATCTCTTTCATAGATGATTATTCAAGGTATGGTTATTTATACCTAATGAGTCATAAGTCTGAAGCCCTTGAAAAGTTCAAGGAGTACAGGACTGAAGTTGAGAACTTGTTAGGTAAGACCATTAAAACACTTCGATCTGATCGAGGTGGAGAGTATTTGGACTTAAAATTCCAAAACTATTTGATAGAACATGGAATATCGTCCCAACTCTCAGCACCAGGTACACCTCAACAGAATGGTGTATCTGAAAGGAGAAACAGAACCTTGTTAGACATGGTTCGATCTATTATGAGTTATGCTCAATTGCCTAGTTCTTTTTGGGGTTATGCAGTAGAGACTGCAGTTTATATTTTGAATGTTGTTCCCTCAAAGAGTGTTTCTGAAACACCATTTGAGCTTTGGAAAGGGCGTAAAGCTAGTTTACTTCATTTCAGAATTTGGGGCTGCCCTGCACATGTGTTAGTAGCAAATCCAAAGAAATTGGATTCACGTTCAAAATTATGCCTATTCGTAGGCTACCCAAAAGAAACAAGAGGTGGATACTTCTTTGATCCAAAAGAAAATAAAGTGTTTGTATCGACAAATGCTACTTTCTTGGAAGAAGACCACGTTAAAGAACACATACCACGTAGTAAAATTGTGTTAAGTGAACTTTCTGGTAAAGCTAGAAATAAATCAACAAGAGTTGTTGATGAGGCTGGACCTTCAACAAGAGTTGTTGATGAGCCCAGTTCAGAGGCTGGACCTTCAACAAGAGTTATTGATGAGCCCAGTACATCTGGTCAAGCCCATCCTTCTCAAGAGTTGAGAATGCCTCGACGTAGTGGGAGGGTTGTTATTCAACCTGAACGCTATCTGGGTTTAGCAGAAACTCCAACTGTCATACCTGATGATGGGGTTGAGGATCCATTGACCTTTAGACAGGCAATGAATGATGTGGACCATGACCAGTGGGTCAAAGTTATGGACCTAGAGATGGAGTCTATGTACTTCAATCAAGTCTGGGATCTTGTAGACCTACCTGAAGGGGTTAAACCCATAGGGTGCAAATGGATCTACAAGAGAAAACGAGACGCAGCTGGGAAAGTACAGACTTTCAAAGCTCGACTTGTGGCAAAGGGTTATACCCAAAAGGAGGGGGTGGACTATGAGGAAACCTTCTCCCCAGTTGCCATGTTAAAGTCGATAAGAATTCTCTTGTCCATTGCCACCTTTTATGATTATGAGATTTGGCAAATGGACGTCAAGACTGCCTTTCTGAATGGCAATCTTGATGAGAACATCTTTATGTCTCAACCAGAGGGGTTCGTTGCTCAAGGTCAAGAGCAAAAAGTTTGCAAGCTTAGACGATCCATTTATGGGTTGAAGCAAGCTTCCAGATCTTGGAATATAAAGTTTGACACTGTTGTCAAATCTTATGGCTTTGACCAGAACGTTGATGAGCCTTGTGTTTACAAAAGGATTATCAACAGTTCAGTAGCTTTTCTGGTGTTGTATGTAGATGATATTCTTCTCATTGGAAATGATGTAGAATATCTAGCTGACATTAAAAAATGGCTATCGACTGAGTTCCAAATGAAAGATTTGGGTGAAGCTCAGTATGTTCTAGGGATTCAAATTATCAGGAATCGTAAGAACAGAACGTTAGCCCTGTCTCAAGCATCATATATAGACAAGATGTTGTCTAGATATAAGATGCACAATTCCAAGAGGGGTTTACTACCCTTTAGGCATGGAGTTCATTTGTCTAAGGAATGGTGTCTTAAGACACCTCAAGAAATTGAGGATATGAGACACATCCCTTATGCTTCAGCTGTGGGCAGTCTTATGTACGCCATGTTGTGTACTAGGCCTGACATTTGCTATGCAGTTGGGATAGTCAGCAGGTACCAGTCCAATCCAGGGTTAGACCACTGGACTGCAGTTAAAAACATCCTCAAGTATCTTCGGAGAATGAGGGGCTATCAGCTTGTGTATGGCTCTAAGGATTTGATCCTTACAGGATACACAGACTCTGACTTTCAGACTGATAAGGATTCTAGGAAATCCACATCAGGGTCAGTATTTACCCTCAACGGGGGAGCTGTAGTCTGGCGTAGCATCAAGCAAGGATGCATTGCAGACTCCACCATGGAGGCCGAATATGTCGCTGCTTGTGAAGCAGCTAAGGAGGCTGTATGGCTACGGAAGTTCTTGATGGATTTGGAAGTTGTTCCAAATATGAACTTGTCAATCACCCTTTACTGTGATAATAGTGGTGCAGTGGCAAATTCTAAAGAACCTCGCAATCATAAAAGAGGCAAGCACATAGAGCGCAAATATCATCTCATCAGAGAGATCGTGCAACGAGGGGACGTGATCGTCACGAAGGTAGCCTCTGAGCACAATATTGCTGATCCATTTACGAAGGCTCTCACAGCTAAAGTGTTCGAGGGTCATCTAGAGGGTCTAGGTCTGCGAGATATGTACATAGAATAATCTAGGGCAAGTGGGAGAAGTGTAATGGGTATTGTGAATGCCCTAGTTTATTGTATTTATCTGTATTTGTACTTTTCATGTATTATACAGTATTAATACAAACTACTATTCCTACTTCAATGATTATTCATTCAATTTTGATTGTTGATGTACATTGCCCACTAGAGTTTTAGTTCAAGTGGGAGTTGTTGGGTTTTATGCCCTAAAACTCGTAGATAGTAAATGAAACAAATTAATCGATCTCAATAAAGTGTTATTTGAGTAATTCAGTAATTTGGTTATTGAATAATCGAGTTTGCATTAATAAACCCTAAATCCAATAAACTAAAATCCAAGGTTGTTTAAATGAAACTTGGACTAGTATGTGGGGACATACGGGGATCAGTGTCCAAGTAACAACCTAAATGGTCTATAGTATAGGGATAAGGCTGGGTACCTTATCTTGGTGACACTATGTGATACGGCCCACCTTGTATTCGATACAGATGCAATGATCCAAAGCATCCATGTAGGAGACATGCGGGTGGGGGTATCCTATGCAATGAGTTTGCATAAGACCGGACCACGAAATAGTAACCACTAGATGTAACGTCGTTAACTAGTTTAGGTTTCTATTTCAATAGGATGACCTAGGTAACTCAATCTCAATCCTGAGTCTGTTATGAACCCCTTTCAGGAGGTACTGTCCTTAGATTTGTATGGGTGAGAGTGGCCAGTTCGCCGACTCAATAAGCCTACCATTTCAGGGGCAAGACCGAATGGGGGCTGGGAACATAACAGTACAAGATGGAATTCACTCCTTCCCCTATTGGGGTAAGTAGATGTGTGTTCCCTTAAGGGCTAATTCTAGGGCTTGAACAAAGGCGCGCTGTCCTCTCCTAGCCTGAGAGGAACTCCTGTTTAGTGGTTGGACCCTAAACAACTTGTCCATTAGAGGAATCAGTGGTACTTAAGGAACCAGAGGTAACCCAGGGGTAAAACGGTAATTTGACCCAGCTGGTGTTACAAACACACGTGAAGGATTGACTTACTGCTTGGTCGATATCCGTGGACACAGAAATATTCTATAGCGAGAAGAGTGCAGCTGTGGGTCTTTAGTGGAGTGACCCACAGTTAACGAATGTTGACTAAACTTGGTCAATGAGTTTGGCCCATTAGTCTCGTATCGTTGGAGCTTCTGATCTGTAGGTCCATTAGGTCCCACTGGTAGCTCGTAAAGAGACTTGAGGCAATTAAGTATAAATTGTAAATTGAAAGTGTTCAATTTAATTGGGGAATCGTATAATGTATATTGATGCATTATAATATAAAGTTTATGAAACTTTATAATATAATTTTTTAATTAATTTAAAAAAAAATTAATTATTGAGAGAAAGTATTTGAAAGAGTTCAAATAAATTTAATATGAATTGGATTCATATTAATTTTAATTTTAATAAAATCCCTAAGATTAAATGTATGATATTTAATTGGGTAAATTAATTAATTATGGAATTAATTAATTATTTATTAAAATTAGAGACCTTTTCCTATTAGGAAAGAAAATATTTGAAAGAGTTGAAATAAATTTAATATGAATTGGATTCATATTAATTTTAATTTTAATAAAATCCCTAAGATTAAATATATGATATTTAATTGGGAAATTAATTAATTATGGAATTAATTAATTATTTATTAAAATTAGAGACTTTTTCCTATTAGGAAAAGGTCTCCCTTTTCCTATTAGGAAAAAGGTCTTGGCCTTTACTATATATAGGACCCCTGGGGTGGGGTGAAAGGCATCCCATTCATTCTCCTACTCTCAGAGAATTCTCCCAAAGGCTCCCACAAGTCTCCTGCCTCTAGAAGTCTCAGAGTCATACCGGTGTAGCCATAGTGGTGGTGTTCACACTAGTTCGTTATTAATTCACAAGCAGTTGGTGAATTTAATCTGAGTCGTCAACGAGAGTAAGTAATTTGTTACTTTATAAATTAGATTTAGATCTAATATTTTTGTATGCTTAGCCTTAATATATATTTAGAATAGTTCTAATATTATTGCCAATGTATTGGTATTTTAGATTAAACAAAATTAATTACGAATCGGTCCCAATCACGCTTCTGCTTTACGGAATTATGGAATTCCAATCCTTCAAATAAGAAATCCATCCCCATGATAGCATCAAAATCATGAATCTCCAAGGGTATTAGATCAACGTTCAACTCCCTATCACCAACTATGACCGTACAATTTCGATAAACACTATTTGCCAACAAGGATTTTCCAATTGGAGTAGCTACTATTAAATCATCAAGTAAGGACTCTGAGACCTTATTAATTCCAACAGAAAATATAGGAGAAATAAAAGAATGCTTAGCACCAGGATCTATTAAAGTACGAGCATTTTTACCAACAATAGATAACATACCCATAACAACATCAGGCGATCCATGAGCTTCTTGTTGAGTCATGGCGAATATTTTCCCTTGGTTGCGAGGTCTCCCAGCTTGACCCTTCAACTTTGACCCACTAGAGTTCGCAATATTGGATTGGCCTTCACTACTTGTTGCAACGACTCTTGCTTGCAAATTAGGTTGTCCTTGACTAGCCTGTGTCCTGGCTTGATCGTGTTGTGAAAATGACCCTTGTGCACCACTAGCCCTCTGAAACAATGATGGACAATCTCTTCTCATGTGGCCCATCTGACCACAGTTATAGCAAGTGTTTGTACCTCGGAAACACTGTCCTTGATGAAATTTCCCACATTGCGGGCATTGTGGGTTTCTAGTGTGGTAATCAGACTCACCTTGTTGCCAAGTGCGTTGACCACTTGAGGATCTAGAAGAATGGGTCGAACTATTCGACGCTTGGACAGATGCACTCAATGACTTTGATCTAAAGCCTGATGACCCTCGATGTCTGGGTTTAAAATTTCCTCGATCTGCCACTCCTGGGGTAAACCTTCTGTTACCACTTTGAAATTGTCTACCACCAGAGGCATTAGTAGCGCCTCCTGGAAAGCCACGTACATTATCTGAGGGCTCTCTTTGACTCTTACCTTCAGATTTGCTTTTCTCCACCCTCAAAGCCGCTTCTACCAACTTTCCGAATTCCTTCCATTCCACTGTGGTGGTGGAACTTCGAATCTCTTCCCTTACGCCATCTTCAAATCTCTTGCACTTATCAATCTCATCTTCGATGATAGTCGTAGCATACTTCAAAAGCTCAACATACTTCTTTTGATACTCTGCCACAGTCATTGGTCCTTGCACTAATTTCAAGAACTCGCTTCGTTTTGCATCCCTATAGGAACGAAGATAGTATTCATCATAAAAGGCTTTCTTGAACTCTTTCCATTCAATTACTTCTAATTCTTCTCGTCTACTTCTCAACGATTTCCACCAGTCATCTGCCCCCCCTTGGAGTAAGAAGGTGGCTAGTCGTACTTTTCTATCTTCAGGACATCCCATGACATTGAAACATTTCTCTAACATTTTCATCCACAATTCAGCGTCAGATGGGTCTGTTGTCCCAGAAAACGTAGTTGCACCCAAAGCTTTTAGCTGTTCAATTCTAAAATTTTTCTCTAGGTCATTTCTGAGCATTCGCATCCCTACTGCTATGCCTTGCGCAATTCTCGCCGTCAATTGTTCATCTTCTTCATTTACATTTTCAGTTTGATTCACATGTTGGTGACTAGATTCACCAACGGTTTCTTCTTCAACTGAATTTTGTCCATCAGAAGTTTGTTGAGTTTCAAGGTCCTGGAGCCTACGCGTTCTGCCACCTCGAGGCATGATTCCTATAATGTAATGCATGTCACACAATCATTATGTTAGAAAATGCAACAACTACTGAACTAATGCAGGATCTTAATGCTCTGATACCAAACTGACACGCCCCGCCCCAGATTATCCTAATCAACCTCGGACGTGACGTGTTGACAATGAAATCCCAACTAACTGCAAACTTCATTGTCAACTATGCATGAACTGGATTGACTATGAAAAAGAATTTTCAAAATGTGGCTAGCAATGGTTTATTAAATAAAAAGACATCATAAAAATTTCGACAGAGTTTCCCCTCAAATTTGGATATCTAACCCACCTGAAAACAAGATTTAACACTCCCAAATAATCATAATATAAAATCCAACACCAGCACCCAAGTCGGTTCAGCATTTACAACCATGGTATAGTCAAACTACACAAAACAACATATAGTTTTCAATCACAAAACCACCCTAACAACCATGATCATACATCACCATGAACATGCTAGCCATTCTAGTTACAAAAAAAAGATACATCTATAAATAATGCAAAATGACATGCAACCTATTGAGTCTGGTGGCAGATATCAACTCTGGTAGGCTCGTCAGGAACTCAACTACTACCTGGTGGAAAAAGTTTAGAAAGAAAAAGGGTGAGCTAATAAGCCCAGTGAGTGGTGGAAATTTATATATAAAAAGAGATAAGATATGACTTTTTAGGAACTCATGACCAACATAGTTGCAATCATAATTTAACAAACAATATAGATTATTTATGAATAAAACCTTGAGATACTTGATAAAGTCTCTTGCAAGTTAAAACGTGAAATGTCTAAAATCGAAAATACGGTAACATAAGCATATGGAGAGGTAAACCATCATGGGCTATGAGAAACTTTTCCATCACTAATAGTTGTACCCAAAACTGGTCATACTATATACAAAGAAACTCAACGTATAAAGTAGAGCAACTGGTCATACTACATATCGAGTAGTCTCAAGGTATGTAGCAGAGCAATCTGGTCATACCACACATCGAGTAATCTCAAGATGTATGGCAGAGCTATCCTGGTCATACGCGCGCAGAGCAACCCCCAAAGGGCAAAACACCTCGACACACGGCCCAAAGCCTATGTGTGTGCCGAAATGGGTCCCAAAGACCTCATACATATCATACATACACCACAGGAACACATTCCCGCAAGTGCATTGGGATCTCACCATGGGTACAATCTCTAGTGGTTGGAAAACAATGTCAACATTATAGTTACAAGCTCTCAAACCACACTAGCACTATAATCGTTTTAAAAGAATGCATTGTAAACCAAAGATCATACTTGAGAAATTTCCATGGCATAGTTAAATTCATGAGATCAATAAAACATTGGAATTAATTAAGTTTCTCATCTCAAGTAATTCATAGTTCAATCACCTCATTCGTTTTAAGACTTCAAAATACTTGAATGTATAATTATACGGTTGTAAGAATTTCAAAAGAACTTGGGGTTTGGCCAATAGGCTAAAATCTTAAGGCTTCAAAGCTTGATAATTCATAGGATCAAAATATAGTACGGTAAGAAATTAGAACTAAAATCATGCTTGTATAAAACCTTGAAATTTCCTTGTACTAAATTATAATTTCATTTTAGCAAACATAAATCAATACTTTTCTACAATAGTATAAGTTCTTAGAAATTGTCATGATCCTCCACAACAAACTCATTTGTACAAATATTTCTATCTCAATCAATTTCAAACTCAAATTTCATTAGTTGTTAAATAAGAAAAGTATTTTGAAGAATAACCACTCACTATACTATTGATGAGAGAAGTTTGGGTCGTAGGCGGTCTCGATCTCTGTTTGGCCTGAAATAATAATTACCCAAGTATTAACGGCTTTTAAATCTCCATATTAAAACACATCACTAGACTATACCAAGTTTTAGTTTCCCTTTAACACTTGGAATAACTAAAATTTTCATGGGCTTGGCCTCCAACTACCATGTAATTAATATCATGTTTCTAAAATAAAGTTTCCAATACCTCCATTTTGCCCATCTCACAATAAGCTTAATTCTTTTCATTTCTTCTCTTCTTCTCCATGAACATTACCCCTTAAAAGCTTGCAAACCAACAACCTATGAATAACCATCATCAATTTCTCCCCCCCCCCCCCTTTTTTTTTTGCTTAAACTATGGGTTTTTATCAAGTTTTTCTCTCTTTGAACTCAACCCATTATGAATCTCCTAGTTTTCAAGCTAATCTATGGAGTATTCAAGTCAAAGAAGAAAACCAACAAATGAAACCCATTTTTTTTAGCATCTTAACTTGTGCAAAAGCTCAAACCAAGAACAAGAAACTTACCCAATACTTGAATCCGAGGTTGTGTGCTTCTTGATTTGTTTTTCCCTTCCAAAATCATTCAAGAATGCCCAAATTTGACTCCTTTTTGCCTTCCGTCTCCCTCCCCTTTCTCTGTTTTCTCCCCCTTTTCTTTTTCTTCTTTTTTTTTCTCCCCGATTCTGTCTTCCCCTCTTCTAATTTCTTTTTTTTTTTTTTTAAGTAAAGCTTCCAGCTGAAGCTTTACATTTCCTTTCTTTCTTTCTTTTTTTTTTTATTTCTAAAGCTTCTATTGGAAGCTTTCTTTTTTTTTTAATCTATTATTATTATAACCACGTAGAAATAGGTATTACACATTCTCCTCCGCATAATTGGATTGCCCTTGATGGGCTTTGGATGTGTCGGCGATTGACTTGTCTAGATGCTTATGATCAATCGACTCTGATTGAGAGGAGTAACACTCATTCGCATAATGTCCATATTTATTACAATTATAGCATTTTACCTGAGATTTATCTCTCCCAGACCTTCCACCACGTCTTCTATGACCTCGACCTCCTTTTCCTCTTGAGGAATCACACGAATTTTGAGAAACACGATGTTGGTTTCACCTCTTCCACCACGGTCTCAACCACCGCGACCTCTTCCACATCCACGACTATTCTCCTCCTCGAGTTTGAGTTTGAGAAGTTGTTCAACGGTCTTTGTTTTCTCCATTCTTCTTTTCTTTTTCTCCTCATAGGCTTGCAACGAGCCTATAAATTGTTCAATCATCATAATCTCGAGATCCTGTGTCTCCTCCATTGTTGTGGTGATAATCTCGAACTTTGTATTTAGGTTCCGTAGGACCTTCTCCATGACACGAACATTGGTGAACTATTTCGTCTCAATTTGTTGACGACGATCATTACTCTTGTGTGATATTACACTATCAACTCCGTCTCCTTCATTTGTAAAGATTCAAACTCACCATGTAAAGCTTACAATCATACCTTTTTCACACGATTGACTCCTCTATGAGTTGATTGGAGCTTGTCCCATGTCGCCTTTGATGTCTCGACATTGGTGATGGTCTCAAATGTGTATCCACCGATTGATACAAGATGTTGGGTTTTATGCCATAAAACTCGTAGATAGTAAATGTAACATTTGACTTGCTTCAATGAAGTATTATTTCTATATATTTGTTTTGCCTAAATATAACCACAAATCCAATAAACTAAGAACCCATGGCTATATTATGTATACTTGAAGTTTATGTGTGACATAAGTATGGATCAAGTTCAAGTAAATAGTCTAAACGATCTATAGTATATGGATAAGGTTGGGTACCTTAATCCTGGGGACACTATTGGCACGGCTCGATTTGTTCCTTAAAGACAGACGATGTGATCCTAATCGTTCATGTATAAGACATGTGAGTGAGGGAGTCCTATGCAAAGAGTTTGCATAGAGATCGGACCAGGAGATAAGTCACTTTCACTTTACAACACCGTTTACTGTTGAAACTGAACATCTCATACATATAACCTAAGTAACTCGATCTTAATCCTGAGCTAACTATGAACTCCTGTTTATTTAGGATTGTCCTTTGATTTGCATGGGTGAGAGTGGCCAAACATCGCCGACTCAATAAGCCTACCATTTTGGGGATAAGACTAAATGGACAGTTGGGGACATAACTTTGCAAGATGGAATTCACTGCTACCCCTTTTAGGGTTAGTAAAGGTTGTTCTCATAAGTGCTGACTCCGAGTCTTGAACAAAGGGGTCCCGCCCTCTCATAACCTTGAGAGGGACTTGGTTTAGTGATTGTATCGTGAACTAGTTGTTCATTAGAGGATCAGTGGAACTTAAGGAACAAGATGTAACTATAGGGGTAAAACGGACTTTTGACCTAGCTCTAGTTACGAACAACCGGTGAAGGGTCGACTTCCTAATCATGGTTATCTAAAGTGGACAAGAAATATATCTACAGTGAGGGGAGTTCAGCTACGGGCTATAGTGGAGTGTCCCGAAAGCTAACAAACGATGAATGACTAGATTAATGAGATTAACCGGTTATCATCATTTCGTTGGAGCCAATGATATGTAGGTCCATTAGGTCCCTCTACTAGCTCAATAGGAATAAAACGTGGAACAATATGATAGGTTAATATTTGAAACGTTCAAATTCGGAAAAGGATACAAAAGTCGCTTATATACGATGTTTAACGACATATTAGTTTAATTATGAATTAAATTTAAAATGAGAGTTGGATGTATTTAAATATGATTTAAATATTAAACACGTGAATAAAGATTCATGTTTGAGAAATTTCGTTGGGAGAAAAACCAAGATTGCACAAGTGATATTAATTTAATATAAGATATTAAATTAAATGATTTTATTTTAAATTAAATAAGTTTTATTTAAATTAAAATAAAATTATAATTGAGTGGGATTATTCATATTTTATATTTAAAATTACAAATTTTGAATTTAAAAGAAATTCAAAAAGTTGGTAATTTTTTGAGGTGGTGCTTAATGACTAATCACCTTAGATTAGCCTTCTTGCACCACATAATCCATGACTCAAATCACTCCCAAATTGCTGTCAATTTTTTGTACAATTCTTGTGCATGATTTTCCTCTATATATAGAGGATAAGCTGATGAGAATGAGTGGACTTCTTCAACCTAAAATGCTGCCAAAATTCTCCCAAGAACTTCCATGTTCATACTCTCAAGCTTGCTTATACCCATAAGCTTTCATTTCCAATTCCTATCAATTGAGGATCCCACAATCCGTTCCAAGGCCTGAGAATAGTAGAGAAGATCCAAGTGGTTGTCCAGAAGTCGTTCGTGTGAACTATAAAGCATCGGATTATACGAATTGGGAGCTACAAGAGGTAGGTACCTTATTACTCTATTTTTTGTACTTATGGACAGCATGTCTTCTAGGATTAAATTGATCAAATTGTGTGCCTAAGATCCAAAATTGCTTCTGCATGTGTGTTATTAACACCTACAGTAAAGGGCCTTCTTGTCCTTTCTTCTTGCTCCTTCAACGCATCTCTTTGCGCTTGATTGGCTCCAGCTTCCACCTCTTGGAAACCCTTCTCCATGATCTCCCACACGTGTCACACCCCGCCCCATATTACCCTACCGGACCTAGGACATGGCGTGCTGACAATTGATCCCAACTAAAATATGAAATCCATTGCCAATTTAGCAAAACAAAACTCATTTTACTTTAAAACCATGGGTGGTTAGCAAAACTTTACTAAAAAAAATTCGACAGAGTTTACCCTAAAAATTGAATAAACACACCTGCAATTGAAAATACACTCCCAAATGATTTCTTTAAAATCCAGTACTACCACTAGTACGTCACAATCAACAACCAGTCCAGAAACCAACAACCACAGCACAACCACAAACCTAAACCACTAATGGAAAACTTAAGTCCCAATTTAAAACTCAATATAAATTCAAATGATACAACTTACAGAATGATGCTAGCCACTTAAGTTATAAAAGCAAAAACATCAATATTATATTTACATGCAAAATGATGTATAATCTAAATAAGACTAGTGGCAGATCTCGATCTCGATAGACTCGTCGGAAACTCAAATGCTACATGGTAAAAAAAATTAGGAAAAGAGTGAACTAAAAAGCCTAGTGAGTGGTAGAAGTTTATAAGAAAATAAATTTAAGGAGACTAATAACTTAAACAATCATAAAAAGGTAATTAACAAGAATTTAAAATAAGCTTTTGAAAGAAACCTTGAAACACTTGTAACTTCTATTGAAAGTACACAAAGTTAAAGTATTTTATACCATGAGAATCTTTTAAACGTAAACTTTAACACATATTTGCATGGCTAGGAAATCCATCACTAAACATGTACCCAAAAACTGATCATACTAGCGCAGAGTAGTCTCAATACGCATAGCAGATCAAAACTAGTCATACTATGCATAGGCCGAATCCGAGTAATCTCAAGATACATAGCAGAACAAATCTTGGTCATATTATGTACTAAGTAATCTCAAGGTACATAGCAGAGCAACTAGTCATACGCGCGCAGAGCAGCCCCCAAAGGACAAAGCACCCCGACACACGGCCCTTAGCCTATGTGTGTGCCGAAGTGGGTCCCAAAGACCTCATATATCATAACTACACTACGGAAACACATTCACGTAAGTGTATCGGGAAATCACTGTGGGTACATCATCTAGCGGTTTGAAAAACAGTTGTATCTCGTAAACTAAGTTCACAAATCGTGCAAAAGCCATAACATTTCAAATCGAGTTTTCATACCTGAAAATCATAACCCAATGATCATTTTTCATAATTGAATTTACCACATGCAAGGTTTGGCTTACATAAATTTTAAAATCCATGTACTCAGCTAACATCGTGATTCGAACATCGTGAAGTCACTTTTAGAACTCCTAATATTTGAATTTATCTCAAACAATTTGAACTTTTTTCATTTGGCTAAAATCGAGAGATTTCTAGAAATTTTCTCTTGATAACTCAAATAATAACGAAGTGAGTCAATATAGCTAAAATTGTGTGTAAGTACAAATCCTTTGTAATTCCATGGTACTAAATTACATTTTCAATTGAAAAACATAACCATTTCTCACAATTTCAATTCATTGCTCTAAATATTAAATGAACTCATGGAATAAACATAAATCCTTTGAAACCTCCATAATTGTCAAATATCCAAATTTTTCATAGGAACACAAATCACTATTCATTTCAAATTTCACTAGTGAGTAAAATAGTAGAAAATTCGGTAAAGTAACCACTCACAAATAGTATTGGTGAGGCTTCCATCTCGTAATTAGTCAACCCGATCTCTACTTGTCCTGGAATTAATTTGGACATAATATGAGTAGTTTCTTAATTACATCTTGAAAACATCATACTCATTAATTCCATGATCCAAGCCAAATTCAATACCCAATAGGATTTTCTCTCCCCTCCTTAACTCTTATGTACCCCCATTGTACTTTTCAACAATAAAATATTCCAACTTTTCCAATTCTTTACTATTCATCTTCTTCTTCATTTCCTTTTCCCAATTATTGCTCTTTTTCCCCCCTTTCATCCTTTCCATTCTAACACTTCCATTCTTTATAGTTTTCCCCACATCAACATAAATAAATCACAATTGTTAAGGTAAACTACTTCATTCACGTAATTGAAAGAAGATGTAAAAATCCACAAAGACCCATTCTCTTTATTTCCACAAAGACATATTTTCCCTATTATTAATTGAAATTTAAAGGAACAAGAACAACCAATTTGTGTCACCAATTCCAATTCCTTAGTTTGCCCTATTTTTCCATTTCTTTATTTTTCATTCTCACCAACAAATTTGGGTTTTCTAGTTCCTTTTCTTTCTTTTCCATGAATCAACCCCAAACAAAGAATACCCATAAAGATCTATGTAATTGCTTGAACCATAGAAAGAACCCATAAGATTTTTGGGCATAAGGAGAAGAACCCATGATCCATAACTTAGGTTTTCTATTTTTCCAAGCTATTCTCAAGAGAAAGATGATTTACCAAGTTGAATCCTTGCTTAAGAGCTTCTTTAAACCGCTTCCGGCATTAACCCAAGCTTTTCCAGCGAGATTCCAACAATGTTCCGGCGACTTCCACTTCTCTCCTTTCTCCTTCCCTCTTTCTTTCTTCCTTTCTTTTCTTTTCATTTCTCTCTCTTTCTCCCTTTTCTTTTTGCTTGGCCGATTCCCCCTTTCTTTTCTCTTTTTTTTCTTTTTTTTGTGTGTGGCTACTATGATGCCACATCTTTTCTCTATTTTTTTTTCTTTATTTTACTCAAAGCTTCCAAGATAAGTTTTCCATTTCTTTTTCTTTTATTTTATTTCCTTAATAACCCACCTTTCCAAAATTGTAAGAATAGCACAATTTTCTTTATTTCTTTCCTTTTTTTTTTTTTTTTTTTTTTTGACAATTGGTACTTCTTCCAATTTTTAATTCTCCAACTTTTCAATTTTCTTTTATTTCTTTTTCACTTCAAGCCTTGTCCCATGCCGCCTTTGATGTCTCGACATTGGCGATGGTCTCAAATGTGTCTTCATCCACCAATTGGTACAAGATGTAGAGGGCCTTCTTGTCCTTTCTTCTTGTGTCCTTCAACGCATCTCTTTGCGCTTGATTGGCTCCAGCTTCCACCTCTTGGAAACCCTTCTCCACGATCTCTCACACGTCTTGTTCTCCTAGTAACATTTTTCTCTTGATGCTCCAATTGTCATAGTTGAGCTTGGTAAGCATCGATAGTTGAAGCGAACCCATCCCACCGTTCAGCGGTGGAGCTATAGTAGGGCCAGGGGGGCTCGAGCCCCTCCTGAACTATTTAGTATATACTATTAATATTTAATAAGCTCATTCAAATTATCAAATGTTGCCTTTGTCTTATTGGTAACAATACCTCAAGCTCTCTTTGATCCTTCACTCGTGCTAAAGTTTGAGCCCAGAGCCTTATATTTTTCGTTTTTGCTTTTTTTTTTTTTCGTTTTTGCTTCTCCGTTTTTTTGTAAATAAAATGTTAATCTCATATTTCCGTTTTTGCTGCTCCGTTTTTTTTTATAAATAAATTGTTAATTTCATATTTTCATTTTTTTTACAACCTCATATTTTCGTTTTTGCTGCTCCGTTTTTTTAAATAAAATGTTTATACACTGGATTCTATTCATTACAATTTTTTATTTGCTCCTCCGTTTCTATATTTGGCAAAGGTTGTTCTGTTTTTTCGTTAAAAAAATCATGCAATGTATTCATAAAAAAATATATTAGAAAAGACTATTTTCTTTTTCTTTCTTAATATTTTTTTTGTATTTTTATAAAAATATGTTTATAAAAGCTATTATTTTTATTGATTTAACGATATATGAAAACTATACTTTTTCAAGGAAATAATTTAGATCTATAATATCTTTAAAGGTTAGTAAATTAGTTTTTAATAATCAAGTCTATAAGAAACTATAATTATCATGAAACATAAAATTATAATTATTATTTCCAATTTCATTTTCATTTTTATATATTTATATAAAAAATAGGTTTAAAAAATCATTTTTATCCTTTATTTTGGAATTTATTTTATTTTAATATTTGTGTTTACAAATGTTCAAATTTAATCATTGTACTTTCAATAAATCTTAAAATTAGTACATATTGTTAGTATATGGTTAACTTTTTGTTTAAATCTTTATTAACCTTTCGTCTATAAATTTTGGAAATATAATCACATCGTGTATTTTCTTAAATGGAAATTATTATCATTATTTTACCAAGTTTGATAAAAATTTACTTCAAATTACCAATAAGTACTAACTTTAAAATTTCTTTAAAAAAAAGTACTAACTTTAAAATTTATTGAAAGTACATATATTAAACTTGGACATTTGAAAGTAGATGGACTAAAATGGGATGAGATTAAAGTATATGGACCAAAATTGACATTTTAACAAAAAAATATCAGTAATATTTTCTATTAAAAAAATTAATATAAAAATATATTAAGCCCCTCTTGACATAAAATCCTGGATCCGTCACTGCCACTATTGCCCATTTTTCTCTCAATATGTATGCTACTCGCTCTGATACCACTATGTTAGAAAAAAACATGGAGGACAAATATGAATGGAGATGATTATCATTCAACTAAGCATGCCTTTATATAGGCTTACAAAAATATAACCATAGAATACCAATGGTTCAAAACTATAAATGTCATAAAATGCTCATAACTCACATAACTCCCATAACTCAAAAGTCACTATTTGTAACGACCCGACTAAAAGGGTAGTTAAAACATATTGAGGGTCGCTACTACATACATGAGAACGTAAAACCTTTGAAATTTTAAAGCGGAAGAGACTATAAGTAAGAACCTTTTATTTAATAAACTGGGCCCAAAAGCAAAAGTCATTTACATTAACAGATCAGTCAAAAAACGATGATAGACAATTTTCATAAAATTGAACATTTAAAAACATTTGAAAACATGAAATTAGGAAACTCGGTCCTAGACTTCTATGGACATGACTTGCAACTGCATCCCATAGCCTAGCCAAGTCATTGCCCTCGCCGCTCGTCTAATGTCATCAAGTACCACCTGAAAAGGAAAGTCATGTAACATGAGTGAGTATATAAGAATATACTCAGTAAGTAGCCCACTTAAGGGCTGAAAACTGAAAACATGAGATCTGATAACATGGAATCTAATAGCATGAAACTTGATTTTGGATCTTAACATCATAGGGACCTTACTGGAACAGTCATTCAGGCTTCTAACACTAGGTCCATAACTAGGTTCATGAAATGTTCTGTCTAGGATGATTACCAATCCCCAACCTGTGCCAACTAGAGTGTTGTGTGGGTCAGTCAGGTAAGGCAAGTAAACTAGAGGCTAGCTGGCAACCTCTAGCAGAACTACACATATCCCAACACAACACCCCTGAATCATGAAAATACAGTGGAACAATCTGGTGCATGAAAACATGTCTGAGTGCCATTTGGCGCACAATCCCGTGCATGGGCTCAACACCGTTCTGAGACTGACATAGCGCACGATCCTGTGCTTGAAAACTGGGTTCTAACAGTCGACTGATGGAATGCACGATCTCGTGCCTAAAAACTAGAATCTACCAATCAATGATAGAATGCACAATCTCGTGCCTGAAAACTGGGTTCCATCAGTCTTGAGATGGGGAAAGAAATAACCCTAGCTAACATAGGACTTAAAAATCCTTTAAGTCTACCTGAGGCCCTGAAACATGATTAAGGTCCCTATTCTAAGTATATTCTCATTCATACATGGTTCTCTAAAAGGATTAATAAAACGTGCTTGGAGAACCTGTGGTCTATACTAATCAGCCAACATATTAAGCACATCATGGCCCAAGGAATAATTCTAAACTTAGTCTCTTTATCCATCGCAATGCTACCGAAATTTCAGCAGCATAACGGCATACATACAGACAACCCCAAACTTTCTTATCTCCTGGAAACAAGATAAAACACTTCTATATTCAAAACTGCCCAACTGCAAACGTCCATAACACTCCCGGTACTTTGAACTTCTGTAACCAAAGTGAGTCAGATCTTGCGTCCACAACACAACCATAACTTAACCAGACATTCAACCCAACTCCAATAATTTAAACATACATCCAGAACAAACCATACGCTATCCAAACAAAACATGCTTCCAAATAAATCGAAAGCCAACATGCTATAATTAACTATAAAATTCTCATACTGTCATCATGTCTTACAATGAAACTCATCATGCTTATTTTAATCCAAAAGCAAAACTCAAGGCTTAAATCTTATTCATGCTAGCATAGTAAATTCTCAAAGAAAATTAGTCTAAATCATAGAACTTAACCCAACAGTCATGCAATGGGTCTAAAGCATAGAAATTGCGTCTAAATAGCTACTTGCCTTAGCCAAACAAACACTTGATAAACCCTTAACAAATTCTGTAACTCCAAAGCTTTAAGCAACTACACATACGGGGAAAATTTTCTAAAAATCAATAGGAGTTTAAATCGAGCATTCTACTAAGAGCCGATCAACTTAGAGATGTTTTTGCACCCAAAAACTTACCTAAAACTGAATCGATGCTTGCTGCCCGGGGTTTCAACTTCGCTCTAGCTCGATAGTTCGACCTCCAAATATTGTGGGTACCTTGAAATAGAGAGCTAACATCAATGGGTATTTGATTACACATTAAAATCAACCCAATTCACTTTTAAAACTCTTACCCACTACCGGAAACGCTCAAATCCACTAGGAAAACAAAGACCCACTATCCAAGAGGCTGGAAAAATCACAGATTGTTGTTGTCTGATCATCCACTTGCAACAAATGCCAAAAATGCTAGCTAAGGCTGCTGGAATTGGTTGATGTCTGCCCAAAAACGAACCTCCTAATGCTAAACCGCGTCGTTGCTTGTTGGAACACCCAATCCAACCAACAACCATCGCTGACATGCCAGAGCCGCGAGGAAAAGGTTTCGTCGCTCCTCGTCGTGTGTTGTTGTCGCCGCCTGAGATGATTGAAGCCACTGGAAACGAGCCCTTGATGTTGCAGCTCGCCGAAAACGTGAAGGAGAAGACGAATTAATTGTTGCATTTCGATGGAGAAGACAATCGAAGGAAGGATCCTTACTAAACTGTGATGAGAAGAAGATGGGAGATGGCAAAGAAAATCGGGTAAGAGAAGGGGAGAGATGAATGAGGAAATATATGTGAAGGAGTTAGGGTTTGCTTGACTTGGCTACAAGACAGTTATTTACCGCAGTGCCATCCTGATAGCGAGCATAGCTAGCTATTTTTCTCTGATTAATTAAGCTAGTCTTTTACAATTATTTGCCCAAATTTATGCATTTTTATGTTTTATTTGTAGGAAGTATGTGTTTGAAGCTTAATTCAGCAATTGGAGTCAAATGGAGTCTTCAATCTAAAAAAAAAAAAAAAAAAATCATAGCGTCGCGACGCTATGACCAGCGTCCCGACGCTATAGGCAAATTTTCCAAAAATGCGGTATCGCGATAGCGTCGCGACGCTGTCGCCAGATTTTCTATAAATTCATCTTTTCATGCTACGGCCAAGGGGAGTCCATTGGTGAGATTTTAGCCCTAATTTCGACTAGAGACCTTTTGTGGGAGCTAAAGGCAAGGCCAAGGAGCGGGAATCAAGCGAGAAGACGTCGAGATCGTGACGGGGACGTGCGGTGTCGGCGGATTCGAGTTTTCCTTTCTCTTTCCCTTTAACTCTTGTAGTTTTTATGGCTTTTCTTTCAATTAGTGTTTGTAGTTTAAAGACTATGAATTGCTAGTTGTTTGTCTTAGGGATTGATGTAGTTGTTTTAGGTTGTTGGATTGATTTGTGGTATGAATATGCATATATTTTACCTATGCAATTATGGTTAAATGCTTTCAATTACTTGATCACTAGTTGAATGATTTGAGTGTTGAATCTTGCTCGGGAGAGGGGATTTGGCCTAAGACTTACTTTATTTAATTGCATGACTAAAGTAGAAATTCTAAGTTTGTGACGGGATTTGGAATAACTTTAGAAGTTGCTTGAAGAACTAAACCCAAAGCCTTGCATGTTAATGAACTTAGATAGGGATATCAAGTTGGTTGCATGCATGAGAATCAATTATGCTCGGGAGAGATAGTTGTGATAAAAGGTTCCTAGACTTGGTAGAATAATTGCATGCTAAATTCATCCCATTAATTTATCCTCAATCTCAACAATGAAATCAATTCCCTAAGAGTCTTTCCATTTGAGTCTCCACCTTTATTTTATTCTTTTTGTCTTTACTTTTATCTTTATCTTTGAGTTTTGCTCCCTAAATAAAATTGAGCAAAAGTATCCACAGTACTTAATTTGTTAGAAATCCAATCCAGAGGACGACACTCGTTTTACACGAAAACACTATATTATTACTTGACCCGTATACTTGCGGTTAGCAAATTGCGCATCACATCCAACACAATTAATCCCAAAACCCATCCAATTAACTCTTTAATTGAACTCTTAATTCAAATCATTAATACAAATTTGCTAAATCCAACTTATAACTTGAGAAATTGACGTTTAGCTTAAATTACTGGCGTTACACTATTGGTTACAAAAAAACCAAAAGTCACACTAAATACCACAAATAAAGTTTAATAATAAAAACCTTTCATTTTCTCAACACTTGCCTCGAGGTGCATGCAGTAAAAAGAATGAATTAGGGTTTCAGCTTAGCTAACTCTTCTTCTAATTAGAATAATACCAACAGCCAATTAATTCCATTTCAAGCCAACTACAACTTCAATTAACCCTTTAATCCAATCTAATTACAAGAAAATTAGATTAATTAAACTTAAAATTGGGGAAATTGACGATTACCCGAAGATGTAGACGTTACAGAAGAAGATAGGGATAAGAACTTATGTGCCACCAAGTGTTTGTCCCATACAGACAAGTAACGCCTTGGAGTAATTTCTTGGCCACAGACCATGAATGGTAAACATCTTCAGAGGTGGAGCATGGGGTTTGACACCATCGTTGTTGCATGTGCCCGACGACCATTGTTGGATCATCTGAAAGTAATTGTATCGAGCATTTACAGACAACATCAAACTGAATATGGAGAGAGCACTAACAAAGCTTTAGCCATCAAACTTAATATGGAGAGAGCAATAATAATAAAATTTTCAATATGAAAAAACAAAGTGCAGATGATCTAAAAAACTACATGCCTTTATATAGGTTATTTGTAAATACAATGTCAAACAAGCTAAGGTTACAACTGAAAATAAAGGAAAAGTAAATAAGATGTACAAACATCACACCTTATTAACTTTTTTTCAAAAGGTAGGATGGGAAAATTCATCATAGAAAAGGATGAGATTTAAAGTTGGAAATATCTTTTTAAAGCAAAACAATCCATTATGAATACATAAAGTGGAGTAATTAGGACCAAAATTTTCTTGTTTACATTGTTTGATTTTGATGTTGATTCTCCTATTACCTAAAATGTTGTTAGATCCCATTGTTAAAAAAATTAATAATAATAAACTTCTTCAATGTCATCTCTCTATGAGAATTACCAAAGTTTAATGAACAAAGGGAATCAAAAAGCTTTTATGTAATGTAATGGAAAAGGAAGGAATTAAGGGTGGATTATTAGTAAATAATTGTACGTTATTAGCATAAATTCAGAGTAGCCAACATGAGCATAACTCAACTGGCATAAATCGTGTACTAATGACCAAGAGGTCTATGGTTCAAATCCCCCACCCCCACATGTTGAAAATTAATGAATATTTCTCATGAAAAGTTAACTATTTGAAAATTTATCAAAAGAATTATTTGATTCAATGAAGATTAAAAAAAGAAGAAAAAAAACTAAATAGATAATAATTTCCCGGGAATCCCCACCCCATTCCCAGCAAAAATTTAACAGGGAATTTCGTGGGGGTGGGGATTGAAATGGGAGGCGAGGACGAGGATGACCATAACTTAAAAAAAATGCTAAAAAGACGGTTGAGTCTTCTTTACAATTAATGCATCCATTAAAATCCCTTATTTTCTTTAAATTTCACGATTTTCTAACAAAATGAATAAATAAGTATATGAAAAATAGCTAGGAAATTCCAACGGGTACCTACATAGTAAGTTAATTTCCTGGCTATATCGTAAGTTATATGAAAAATAGCCAGGAAATTAAATCATAGAATCTAACAATAATTAAGCTATAAAAATAGCATACAAGGCAACATGAGCATAGCTCAACTAGCATTAAGCTTGTATTAATGACCAAAAGGTCTATGGTTCCTGTGGCAGAGCTAGAAATTTATGTCAGAGGAGGCTTAAATTCATACGTCGGTATATATTGATATTAATTTATATATTTTACTTTTTAAATATTTTATTAATTTTTATTTATATAGGATATAAAAATTTAAATTAAAAAAAAAGTTGGAATAGAAATTATAACATTATATATCAACAGTAGCTCAACTAATTAAAGCATTCTCCACCCCCACATGCTGTCAAACTACCAAAAAAAAAAAAAGGAAAGGACAGAAATTATAGCAATTTTTTTTTTTAGAAAAATATAATTTACAGTATTAAAACATTATATATTTGTCATTATTAATTTTTAAAAATAATTGTATAATTTTTTAAAAGAAAATATGATTTAAAATAGAAAATTCTAATTTTTTACTTTAAAAAAAAATTATAATATTAAAACATTTTATATTTTTATTATATATTTTTTTAGAATATTTATATAATTTGTTTAAAGAAAAATATGTTTTAAACTTATTTCTCAAAACTCAGGGACTAAAAGGGTCCATTTTGAAAACTTAGGGACCTTTTAAACCTATTTCTTACAACTTAGGGACTAAAAAGATCCATTTTGAAAACTCAGGAGCAAACGCACCTATTCCTCAAAACTTAGGGACCAAAAAGGTAATTTTCCCTTCTAATTTTTTACTCTAAATAATAGTTTTAATTAATAAGAACTGTTTATATATAATATGATATATGTATATAAACTACAGTAGCAAGGATCAAACTTAGGTCATCCAGCAAATGTGCAAGGGGGGGCTTGAGCGTGTAACCAACAGGCCAACACCCATTTTTATTATATATGACGACATATTCTATATATAATATTTATTGTAAAAAAATTTAGGGGGGCCTCAAGCCCCTTGGGCCCATGGCAAATTTGTCACTGATGGTTTGAATCCCCCATCCCCACATGTTGTCAAAAAAATAAAATAAAAATAGCATATAAGGTGTACTATCAATAATTCTCTCACCTCAAGCATATTAGAAAATAAAACTTTTGAATTTTTTTTAATCTTCATCGTTGTATCTTTATAAGAAACCTCATGTATTTACCGATTAGAGCTTAAGAGATAGATAGACAATTAAGAATTAATATATATCAAACTGTTATAATTAGAGGTAATCACATTGAAGCCCTTTGTTGAACAATTTTTTTAACCTTTTTCGTTCCATGAATGTGGGGATGGGATTGGAGATCAAATTTTCATCTTTATGAAAGGTGGTAAGATGGAGTACTAGGTTGAGAAGAGCGAATAAAAGAAAAAACACACTTATATATAAGGAAAATAAGAATAAATTAAATGAGACAAAAAGTAGAGGGTGGTATTCATAAAGGAGATGTTTGGGGCATGGGATTGGAATGGAATGGATTGGATTGAAATGAGATTCCAATGTTTGTTGGGCCGGATTTGGGTTGGAATGAGATCACTTTTTGGATTCCAATGTGAATTCTTGGAATGGAAGGGTTTCAATACACAATTTCAATCCATTCCAACACTCTTTTATAAAGTTGGTGGGACCCTTTTTAAAAAAAAAAGAAGTTGGTGGGACCCACCATTTCTCTTTCTATTTTCCTTATAATTTTGGTGGGTCCCACTATTTCTCTTTACATTTTTCTTCATAATTTTGATAGGTCCCACCATTATTCTCGCCTTTCCCACCATTTTTCTTCATTAATCTAAAAAAAAAAAAAATTAACAATAGTAGAAGATATATAAAATTTTATAATTTTAAGATAAGGAAAGTATATTTTAGATGATGGTTAAAATATCATCTTGATCCCTATATTTTTGGTTTTGTTTCCTTTTAGTCCCTATATTTTCAAATGCATCATTTTAGTTGTTGTACTCTCAATAAAGCTTAAAATTTCGCCCTATAATGGGTTTATTGTTAAATTTTCTAAAAAAAATAGTTTTTATGACTGACGAGCAAGGATGAGACCTAATATATAGACATTTATCACTAATACATTGTCTCATCGATAAATGTTTCTTAAGCTATTAGTAATTGTAACGCCCCACATTTTCAGGTACGAATAACTCTGTTAAATTATAATTTAATTCGGAGCTTTAGTTCCTGTTTGGCTGCTTTAAGTTAATTATTATTTTTGGTGGTTGCTTGGAGTGGGTTGATTTTATTTAAGCCAAGAGTACCTTTTTCCTTCGAAATTTAGAATTTAAAATTTGGCCTAATCCTTATAGACGTTCTAAGAGTCGATTTGGGCTTGAAGGGCCTTAATTGAGTCTTTAAATGTGAGGGTAGGTTGTATTTTTTTTTAATTCAAGCATTTAAGAAAAGAAAAAGAAGGAAGCCCTAAGGAAATAATCTCTTTTTCCCTCTTCTTCTCATGAAAGCCAGCCGCTAGCCCCCTCTCCTTCAGCTTTTTCTTCTTGCGCCGCCAGCCACTCGTGGGTTTCATCTCCGGCGTCTCTCTCCCTCTCTCATTCTTCCTCTCGTTGAAGCCGCCAGCAGCAGATCTCTTCCTCTCTCGTGTGTCCAGCCGCAGCTCCCTCTCTCTCGGTGTCTCTTCCCCGCGGCATACGTCTTCTCTTTCTCCCTCTCGCATGTTCGTTGCCGGCAGCATGGCGCACGAAGCTTTTGGTTTCTCCCTCTCGCGTGGACGGTGTCGTTTCCCCTACTCGCAGCGCCGCCGTTTCTGTCGCGCCGTCGTACTATCTTCCTCTTTCGCGAACAGTTGAGAGTAAGTCGTCGTTCCTTCTAATTTTCTTTATTTGAGTTCAGCGGGCAACTTGTTAATCGATCTTTCTCCTCTTGTTTTCGGCTAGACTCGTGGGTAGAAGGCAGAGTGTTCGTTGTTCTGTCATTTTAGGCGAGCTCGGGTTATTTTAAGGATCGTTTCGGCGTGTTTAGGTTCTTTCGGTAAGCTCTCAACGTTACCCATGGCTTATTAATCTCGAATAAAGTTTACCCATGTTTGTTCGGCCTTAGAATTGAGCGTTTGGTTTGATTTCTTAATTTTCCAGTGTTGTTCAGAGCCGTCTTAGGTTCAAAATCATCCTTGCCTTGTGACCCATCGTCCGTTGAGCCTTAAACTCGAACACCCAGTGCCTAGGGTCTCTAAATAGGTGGTTTTAAGTCTCTTTGGTTGCCGGACAGCACGTGTTCGAGGTTATTTGGATGCTGAACGGTAAATTCCAGCACCTCAAGTTCCTTTTCTCTAGTCTATTAGGTGCTTTAGATTATTTCCTAACCCTTAGAAGTTGTTGGTTGTAGTTCGTGCTCCTTAGGCACTTCTAGTTCGTCCTGTTGGTTTTTAGGTTCGCTTAGGAGCGTTTTTAGATAAGTAGTTCTTATCTGATGTAGTCTGTTTGACTGTGTGATGCATGCTGATTGATTTCCCTCTTTATAACTCTTCTCTTGTTCCTTGTTTCTCTGAATAAATATGTATATATATGTGAAATCTTTGAAAAGCATGAACTGTTGTTGCGTGTTGATTGGTTGTAAAGCATGTTGGTTCTGTTTTGTATTCGTGAGATAAGCATGAGTTGAGAGCATGTGATTATATGTATATGCTTGGTGGGCATAGTACGTGAGTCTAGAAGCGTTGCAGGGCATATGCATTCTAGATAGAGGTCAGGGACCTAAAATGTGAAAAAGGGCAAGATGGGTGAATGTCAGTGCACCTCGGGTACAAATGGTCGAGGGGTGACATGTCACCATGGGTTTAAAGAGGACTAGCATTATGATTGAGATATCAGGGCCTCGGGTATAAATGGTTGAGGACTGATATTGTTTTGAGGAAAGTTAAGTGATTATCAGGGCCTCGGGTATAAATGGTCGAGGACTGATATATCACTATTGGATGTCAATGCCTCGGGTATAAATGGTCGAGGGTCGATATGCCAATGTTAGATAAAGAGGAGCATCGAGACCTTGGGTATAAATGGTCAAGGGTCGGTGTGATGAGTCTTGAGGCAAGTATTGAGGCCTTGGGTATAAATGGTCAAGGGTCAATACGTTGCTTAGTCATCGAGGCCTTGGGTGTAAATGGTCAAGGGTCGATGCACAGTTCGAGGACTTGGGTATAAATGGTCAAGGGTCGAATGTCGAGCTCTGTAGAGAAGTGTCGAGGCCCTGGGTATAAATGGTCAGGGGTCGGTGCAACTCGAAGGGTCAGTCTTGGAGAGTTTTGCGGAGCGTGATGCGGAAATCATGTGTGGAGAGCCATGTGAGGGCTAAATATGAGCGTTGAGTGAGCTCGTGGAGCTTGAGTGGTTAGCGAGTTTGCATAGAGAGATGCATGAGTTATGGCTTAGGAGAGTCATTTGCTTTACTAGCTTTTGAGCATGTCGTTGTGTTTATCGCTTTAAGAAGCATGTTGTTTGCGCATGAAAAGCATGTTGTTTGCTTGTTTGCTATTTGATGGCTTCTCAGGTAGGGGCTGCTTACCAGTACCTTAGTGTACTGACCCCCTCCCCTCTCTCTCTCCCCAACTACCAGATTTTGTAGGTTACGAGGACTGCATGGACCATGGTGGTGCAGAGGAGGCATATGAGGAACGACCTTAGCTAGTCTGCGTTGTTTTTCATTTTACTTTCATGTCAGATAGCTTGTTGTTTAACTTGGATAGGATAGTGATGATTTCATTGGTTGGGCAGTTGTTTGTCCTAAATGTTTAGTTTCGAATTCATTCTTGTGAGAGTCTAGGACTAGTTGTCCTTGTTTAAAAGAACTTCATCTATTCTTTTAGTTGTTAATCATTAAGTTTGTTTTGATTGAATTAATGTTATAAGCTCTGTTAAGTTGTGTTTCTGGTTAGTTAGTAGTTGTTGATGCGAGGCCTGGCTGGCTGTTAGTTCTGTGGAGTTTTGCTGTGTTGTAGTATGGTGGAGTCGTTGAATAATGTTAATTAGAAGTGTTTTATGCTTAGTAGGTTAAAGAAAAATTTTGGGTTAGTCCTATGTATTGTCGTTATGCTGCCGAAATTTTTGGTGTACATGGTTAGTTTTGGGTTAAGAGTTAGTAACAATGTCGCTAGGATAGCTATTAAAATCCTGGGGCGTTACAGTAAGAGACCTAATATGTTAACACATAAGTGAAAGAAATTACATAAAATATTCACGTAAAGTTATAAACATGCAAGAACCAATTTTGTTATCCATTATAGGTTTTTTTTTTTTTGTTTTTTCATTTATTACATTTGGTACACAATGTACATATAAGTGAAAGAACCATTGGGTATTTAACAAAAACAAAAACAAAAAAAAAAAAAACAAAAAGAAACTCTTATACATTAAATGAATTATAAGCACGTGTGACATTAGTTTGATAAAATATTTCAGATAAAGAAGACATTAGAGCTAAATTATTTGTTGAAATTTTTGAATTTTGACAAAGTTATTCAATGGTTAATTTGTTCATTAGTGAAACTTATTTTTGTGTCTGATTTTATTGTAATTAATGAGTTTATGAAGATTTTTACATTACTTTTTGTTTAAACTAATAGATGAATGGATGAAAATTAAACCAAAACATTTATATAAGTTTACAGTCCAATTTAAGGATTAATAAGAAAAGTTAAAAGAATTTAAAAAAATTAGAGAAAAGAAAAATCGAACGAAAATAATTTGAATAGAGTAATACGTCTCTTGAAGATACACAACTATGTCCTTTTGTTGCGTTTCTTTTTAGTGAGTTGCGGAAAAATAGACTCATTAAAATAGACGGAAAAATGATTGAGTATATTTACAAAAAAAAAAAAAACTTAAAAAACAGGATAAAAAAAACAACTAATACGATTCCAGCTCAAATCCGACCCTACACTCCAAACACAGGCATCAGATTAAATCCATACCAAATACAACTTACCAAACACAGGCATCGACATTCCCAAGAATCCAGATTCCAGAAAATGATTCCCATGGAAATCAGATTTCCAAGAATCAAGATTCCATTCTGGAGCCCCAAACGACCCCAAAACGAAGTGGAGGATTAAACACAATTATAATAGTTTTTTTTAAGTTAAAAAACAACTAGGGGTGGGGGATTCGAACCTCTGACCTCTTGGTTGAGGATACATGTCAATTACAGTTGAACTATGCTTACTTTGGACAATGGCCACAATTATAACAGTTGATGGGTTGTAATTTGGACGAAAAGAAGAGATGGAGAACTACAATAGTTAGTTTTCACAAACCACACCACAATGGGTAAACGTATAAACATATTAACTTTGCACATAATTATACAAGAAACTTTTCTTTTGTTTTGTTCTGTTAAACAATGGGTGCAGCTAGACAAATGACTATTTAATTAGTCGTTTTGGAAAAAAAACCAAACCTATTTTTGTTTGGAAAAATGGTCAATTCTTAATTATAAATTGAATTGAGAAATAAATAATAGACTAAATTACCCTTCATCCCAAATTAGGAAACTACCACCTAGAATCCTAGAAACTACCACCTAAAGACAAGCTTTGTTAAATCTATTGGGTTTTATGCCCTAAAACTCGTAGATAGTAAATGTAACGATTGACCGAATATTAATAAAATGATATTGATGTATTATTCAGTAAAGTATTATTATTTGTATAATGTTTGTCTTGCCTAAATAACCCTAATCCAATAAACTAGACATCCTAGGCTATGGTATGAGTCTTGAATTGTATGTGGAGACATACAGGGATCACTGTTCAAGATACAACCTAAAGGGTCTATAGTATAGGGATAAGACTGAGTGCCTTATCCTGGTGACACTATAGATACGACCCACTTTGTATTTGATACAAACGCCATGATCCAACGCGTTCGTGTAGGGGACATGTGAGTGGGGGTATCCTATGCAATGAGTTTGCATAAGACCGAACCGCAAAATAGTAACCACTGGTCATAACACCGTTAACTAGTTAGGTTTCTATTTCACTAGGACGACCTAGACAACTTAGTCTCAATCTTGAGTTGGTTATGGACTCCAGTTCATGAGGGGTTGTCCTTTGATTTGTATGGGTGAGAGTGGCCAAATACGAAGACTAAATAAGCCTATCATTTGGGGACAAGACCGAGTGGGGAGCTGAAAACATAATCACGCAAGATGGAATTCACTCCTTCCCGACTTTAGGAAAGCAGATGAGTGTTATCTTAACTGGTGTCTCTGAGTCTTGAACAAAGGGCCCCACCCTCTCATTAGCACGAGATGGTTTTCTGTTTGGTGTTGGAGCACAAACAGGTTGTTCATTAGAGGAACACTGGTACTTAAGGACATAAAGGTAACATAGGGGTAAAATGGTAATTTGACCCAGCTGGTGTTATGGACACTCGTGAAGGACTAACTTGTTGTTATTGGTCTATATCCGTGGACACAGAAATATGTCTGCAGTGAGAAGAGTGCAACTGTGAGTCTATAGTAGAATGTACCCACAGTTAACAAATAATGATTAATTTGGTTAATGAGTTTAACCAATTAATCTCATATCGTTGGAGCTTCTTGTTGGGTTTTATGCCATAAAACTCGTAGATAGTGAATGTAAACAAATTGTATACTTGTTTCAATAAAGTGTTATTGAGTTACTACAATAAAGTGTTATTGTTAAGTATTGCACAATATGACCCAAATCCAATTAACTAAGATCCAAGGTTGTTGATATGTAACTTGGACTAGTATGTGGGGACATACGGGGATCAATCGATGTTCAAGTAACAACCTAAGAGGTCTATAGTACAGGGATAAGATTGGGTACCTTATCGTGGTAACACTATGTCATACGGACCGCTTTGAATTCGATATTGATGTATTGATCTAATGCGTCCATGTAGTAGACATGCGAGCGGGAGTATCCTATGCAATGAGTTTGCATAAGAATGAACCACGAAATAGTCAACTACTAGTTGTAACACCGTTAACAATAGGATGACTTAGGTAACTCAGTCTTAATCTTGAGCGTGTCATGAACTCCTTCTCACGAGGGATTGTCCTTTGATTAACATAGGTGAGAGTGACCTATACGCCGACTCAATAAGCCTTCCTTTTTGGGGACAAGACCGAGTGGGAGGCTGGGGGCATGACAACACAAGAAGGAATTCACTCCTTCCCACTTCTAGGAGAAGTAGATGAGTGTTCCCTTAAGTGGTGACTCCAGGACTTGAACAAAGGGATCCCGCCCTCTCACTGGCCCGAGAGAAACTTTCTGTTTGATGGTTGGACCATAAACAGGTTGTTCCTTAGAAGAGCATTGGTACTTAAGGAGACAGATGTAACACAGGGGTAAAACGGTAATTTGACCCAGTTGTGGTGTAGGATCGAAAGGCAACACTAGAGGGGGGTGAATAGGGTTGACTACCAATTTTTAAAATTAATTTTATCTTTAAAATATGCTCAATAAAGTTAACTCAGATCAATTATTGGCAAGCTAAGATAAAGTCTAAAACATGCAAGCTATGATAATTTCAAATTTGAATAGATATAATCAAAGAGAAATTTAAATAACCTAATAAAATTAAATCCTACAATCAAGAGAAATTAAAAATTTAACAAGACAATAAAGCAAAGGAAATAATAAAGAGCAGAAAATAAAAGAGAGAGAGGAAGAGAAAACACCGGGAATTATAGTGGTTCAGCAAATTGCCTACTCCACTCTCGAAGACTCCTTCTTGGGTATTTAACTAGGTGATCCTCTTGCAGGTGAGAACCAAACCGACACACGACCCTCTTTTTCCTAGGCTAAAGAGAAACCCAAGATCCTTTTAACTGGTTCATGATCAAACCAATTTCTTTTTCTCACAACCCAAGGTGTACCCACACCTTAATACAATTCCCAAAAAAGAAAGAAAAAACCTCACAACAATTACTTCTTGAAGGCTAAATACACAAGTTGAGCACTCTAAAAAAGAAAACCTCACAAAAATAAAACTGGGTCAATTTTGGAGGAAGGAGGACAAGAATTTAAGAGTAGAGAGAATTGAGAGCTTAAGACTTGATAGCTTTTGGTGGGTGTATGAAAGGTGAAAATCAAGTCGAATTTATAGGCGAGGAGGATGAATATTGGTCGTTAGATCAAATTGAAAATGAAGGGTGGAGATTGAATTTATAATAGAAATGGAAAGGATTTGAAATTAAGAGAGGAATTTTGAAAGATTGGAATTTTGGGATTTGAGAATAAAATCAAGGATTTTAAGGATATAATTTTAGGAAAGAATTCAAATTTAAAAAGGCTGAAATTTGGAGATTTTTGGTGAAGATTTAGGAGAAAATTGGAGAAAATGTGGATCAGGAAATTAAAGGAAAATAAGAAAATAAAATTGAAAATTGAAAATTAAAAAAATGGCCGGATGAAACATAACCACGCGCACAAAGAGGGAACTGGACAGCACGCGCGCAACTCTATGAAGAACCTGTAGGTGTGTGCACTGCACGCGCGCGTCAGCGCATGACGAAGACCAGCCGTCGAATTTTCGATTTTCTTTTTCTTTTTTTTTTAAATTAAACAAATAAAGGCTGGAAAATCTTAACCGCGCCACGTGTCGTCATATGATTGGCCCACGCGTCAATCAACGATTTCTCCTTTTTTTTATATCAGCTGCCACGTGTCATGATCTCATTCGTCCATGGTCTCCACGCCACTTGCCACGTCATCGCCACGTTGGAGTGCCACGTCATCCGCCACGACAGCTGCCACGTCATCAATTTTGACCTTTTTGAGCGCCACGTCAACAACTTGCCACGTGTCATTGCCATCTTGGATTTTCTCCATCAATTTTGTTTTGGCCATAACTTCTTCGTTTGAGCTTCGATTTGAGTGATTCAAAAGGCGTTGGAATCGTTGTTTCGAGCTCTACAAGATAGTGACTTTGAAACACTGAAAATGTTAGTACAAAAATTCTGAGTTTGTTATCATCAAAATACTTGGTTTGATTGAAGCCCAAAAGCTAACAACGGACACTCGTGAAGGATTGATTTACCGATATAGGTCTATATCCATGGACACAGAAACGCTCTACAGTGAGAAGAGTTCAGTTGTGGGTCTTTAGTGGAATGACCCACAGTTAATGAATATTGGTTAACCTGATTAATGTGTTTAGTCAGTTAACTTCATATCATTGGAGCTTCTGATTTGTAGGTCCATTAGGTCCCCCTGCTAGCTAGTAAAGAGTAATTAGGAACAAATTTATCTTGAAAAAAAAAATTGAATTCTTCAAATTCGTTATGGGAATCAAATTAATCGTATGAGATATAATTAATATAATGTATGGTGATACATTATAATATAAAGTTTAATTTGTGATTAAACTTTATTAATTGAGAGAATTATATATTTGAAGGAGTTCAAATGTATGACAATTAAGTATATGATATTTAATTAGTAAATTAATTAAATAATTATGAATTAATTAATTATTCAATTTAGTCTAATTAAATGTGATTTAATTAAACTATAGTATATGAGAGAAATAAATATTTGAAGAAGTTCAAATATTAATATGAATTTGATTCATATTAAATTTATAGGATATAAGAGAATTTGGAGGAGTTCAAATTTTAATATGAATTTGATTCATATATATAGAATTAATTAATTGAACGCCTAAAATTAAATATATGATATTTAATTGGGTAATTAATTAATTAATAGAAGGCATAAAATTAAATATATGATATTTAATTAGGTAATTAATTAATTGAATAATTAATTATTCATGGAAATGATTAATCACTTATGGAAGTAATTAGTCATTTATGGAAATAATTAACCAATTATGGAATTGATCAATTATGGAGATGATTAATTATGGATGATTAATTATAGAAATAATTAATCAATTATGGAAATGATTAATCAATTATGGAAATGATTAATCATTTATGGAAATAATTAATCAATTATGGAATTGATCAATTATGGAAATGATTAATTATAGAAATGATTAATCAATTATGGAAATAATTGATTATTTATGAATATTTTATCCATGGCTTTTTGCCTATAAATAGAACACTAAACCAAGGGTTTAGGTGATACACATTACACAACCCTAAGGCCACAAGAATGCACTCTTGCATTCTCTCTAGCCTCCCTAGCCACTCTCTCATATTCTCTCAACTCAAGAACACAAAGGGAGAATTTTCTCTCTAGAGTTTTTCCCATTTAAGATTAGGTAGTCCCACAACTACGTTCCTAATCTCATAGTCATAGCGAGGAAGATCAATTGGCGATGTCCCAATTGTTGACGTGTGGTCCCTATGAAATCAAGAAAGGTATTCTTGATATTTCAGAGATGACAACGACGGTATGTATGCTTCTCCCCTTTAGATTAGTTCTAAGGTTGTATGCCTAGCCTTAATAAATTGATTTAGAATAGTTTTCTAAATTTTTGCTAATGTATTGGTATTTTGGTGGAAACAAAATTAAGTCATGAATGTGAATTGAAAGGAACGTAGTTGTGGGAATTCCTAAGGGAAACAATATAATGAAAGTGAATTGAAAGTGCTCAATTTACTGAGGGAAACAATATAATGAAATGCATTTATTTTTAATGCATTTATTTTTAATTATTGACATTCAAATTTCTCTATAATATTCGTTATAGATTTAATTCTAATTTTAACAGCTATCTTCCAAACTTTTCTTATTTAGTATATAAATAGATTACCATAACCTGAAACTTAGACTACCCTATAGCAATTTAAAAATTTGAGTGTATCCAAATTGTGTTCTACTTTTCATAGACAATCAGAAACGTGACCATTGAAGGTAGGTAGAAGGTATTATTGTTTGATTTTGTAGTATTTTGTTATGTGTAATTACTTAAAATAAAGTATTTGTTTGATTGCTATTAGATGACAGAGATGATAATCGCTGAGCTAAAGCCATTTCAAAGATGGTCAACAACAGTTACAGTTGTTAGAAAATTTTTAAGGCAACAATTCAAAAATCGACATGGAGAACCAATCAACATACAAAAGTTCATTGTTATTGATAAGGAGGTAAAAATAGTTTCTAATTCATCAACATTTTTTTTAATATTCAATTGGTTATAACAATTCTGTTTTACATGTTTCTATAGGGAGAAAGCATTTAGGTAACCTTATTTAACGAGTTGATTGAGAAATTTACTGAGAAATTAGAAAGGGGAAAAACCTATCGAATACTTGATGGAAGTATAAAACCAATCGATACAAGATATCCAAATGTTAATGACAGAACTGAAATATCACCATCATAAACAAGTGAAGTAGAAGAAATTGAAAGGGAAGGATATAATTTGAAGAATCTAAAATTCATCAACTTTGAATTGCTAGCAAATGACAAAGACACGGATTCTCCAATGGGTAAGTTTAATATTATATATTTCTTTTTATTTAGCTTAATATCTTTCTAATAATAATTTATTACTTTATTTTCAAATGTTATAGCTGGTGTGATACAAGTAAATTCAATGATTATTAGAAAGTGTCAAACCAACTATACCAAAAAGCGTGAAATTAAGATTATGGACAACAAGTATATGTACTATTTAGTTATATTTGCAATTTTATGTTTTACTCTACTAATTCATAAAACTGAGCTAATCACTTAATATGTGTACAGATTTAATATTATCAAGTTGAGTCTTTGGGATGATTTGGCTGAAGTTGAAGGACGATTCTTACAAGACAATAATTGCAATCAAAATAATATAATTCTCATCACAAATATCAAAAGAAGTAACTATGAAGGTAAATTGTTTTTTTCTTTGTGCATACTTAGAATTTGAACCAATACAAATCTTAGCCTAACACTAATTATTTCAGGTGAAGTTTTGATACCATTCACTAATTTAAGTGTGGTTGCAATAAATCCACTCATAGATAGGACAGAGACACTAAAAACCGGACACGTATATATTGAAATAACTTATATTTTCTTTAAAAAAAATAATCTATACTACATATAAAAGGGGCTAAGAGGGGAGAATTTTTTGTTTCCTCTTTTGCCCTTACTTTTTAAATAAATTCCTATTTTACCCTTTGCTAATGGGACACAACTCGAGTGTAAGTGTCCGTTGAGTCCAAGACTCTTCGAGTGTAAGTATCCTTTGAGTCTAATAAGTGCAATTGATTTCGACGAGATGCGACTATTCATGTAAAGATGGTTACACATTGAATTGGTGCATCCGTTCGTGTATAGGTGTGACCCATGTATAAAAAGAAAATATATAATTGTCAAAATATCAAACTATATGAAAATTTGTCCAATAGGTACAATTGATGTTGACGAGATGCGACTGTTCATATGGAGATGGTTACATATTGAATTGATGCATTCATTCGTGTAGATTGTGAAATTTACTTCAATTATAAGGGACAAATTGAAACTAAGTCCAAACCTAGGAACAAAATTAAAGTTATGCTCAAACTATTGAGACTAAATTGAAACTTTTAAAACCACAGTGACCAAAATAAAATTGTCTAAATCTATGACCAAATTTGTAAACTTAGAAGTCCGAAAATGATAATAATAAAATAAAAATAAAATTCAGTAGCCTAAAAATTATTAAGTTATTCCTTAAAAAACTTTTTAATTAAAAAATGCATGCATAATTTTAAATGAAATTAAAATTTTCAAACACCAAAATAATTGAACACACTTTCAATTTTCTAATTAAATAGATCATTTTTTTTGTTCATTAATCACAAATACAATAACCTTTAATATTTATATTTAAATTTATGTAATTGCTTTTAGTAGAAAGTTTTTTAATACTATTAATTATCTATGTAATAACATTAGCTACGTAGATTTGTAATCCTTATTGTTTTGCTTAAAACTTATATTATAGTTTTTTTTTTATCTTAAAAAAGGCAATTTAACATGTAACTTACTTGATTTTTAAAACTACTTGACTTTTTAAAAGTTAATTGTTAGTAGAATTTCATATTGAATCTTTTCAATATTGAATCTTTTCAAAATGCCCGGGCGTGTCCTGACTCTGCTCCTCAGGTTGGGGGGATCATTCTTTGGTATCTCAGTGGTCTCGACCTCCTGAGGGTTGGAGCAAGTTAAATGTTGATGCTTCTTGCTCCTCTAGTTGTCATCGAATGGGGATTGGATCAGTTATTCGGGATTGCGGTGGTGCAGTCTTGGCGCCTTTGACTAACTCTTTTGCTGTGTCTTACTCTCCTTTTAATGCAGAAGCATTGGCTATTTTGGAGTGTATGAAGCTTGCTCGCCGCTTGAATATTAATTTTCTTCTGGTTGAGTCGAACTGCAAGGTTTTGATTGATATACTTAATTGTGGTGTTTCTCCTTTCTTTGAGGAAGGGGTTTGGGTCCATGATATTAAGGATTTGACCTTGTCTTTTTCTAATGTGATTTTCTGTCATGTGAGTCGTAATTGTAATATGTCTGCTCACTGTCTTACGCAAAAGGGTTTATCTCTAGGATCTTTTCTGTGACTTTCTGATCTCCCAGATTGGTTGTTACCTTCTTTGAGGATGGATTCTTTAGTTTGTTAGGCCTATGTGGCCATTCCTAAATCAATGAATGAATTATGTTTCAAAAAAAAATGTTAGTAGAATTTCATATTGTTTTATTTTTCTTTTTAATTTTTATAAGGTAATTATTAAACTTATTGTCAACGTTTAAATTTTTTTAAAAAAATGTGCAAGGTACGTGTGTGCTACTATTATGTCTATATACATGTTATATAGTAAAAAAAAAAAAAATCCTTTATTTTTATCACCAACTTTTAAAAGTTTATGGTAATTAAAACAAAATTTATATGGTATTTATTTATTACGTTACATATGCTAAAAAAACTACTATTTTCTCATATTTTAATTTAAGACCATAAAATTCCACGTGCATTACACGTGTTACTTGACTAGTAGTTACAAATGAAATCAGCATTATTGTTAGGGGTGTACATCGAATGGGTTGGGTTGGGTTGGGTTGGGGGATTTTTTGGACCAACTCGAAAATTTGGGTTGGTCTGTTGTCGATCCGAATGAACCGAACGTATATGGCAACCCAACCCAATCCAGCCTTAACCCAACCCAACCCGAAAATAAGGGTTGGATTGGGTTGGGTTGTTGGGTTGTCTTTTTTTTTTTCTTTTTGATTTTTTAATTATTTAAAATTCTTTTTTAAAACATTTATGCTTATCCACAATTCTATAATATAAATCTCAAGACATAAAAGTCTAAATTATTTAGATCAAATAAAAAAAAGTTAAAAAAAATAATATATAAATAAAACATTAAAAAATAATATATAAATAAAACACCAAAAAATAATATATGAAAAAAGCAAATTTGGTACTTTACAGACTCGAACACAGGTTAGCTACAACCATAGGGGAGGGTCAAGACCACTTTGCCATACATTGAACATGAAAAAAGTTGGCATATATATATATATATATATATATATATGTGTGTGTGTGTGTGTGTGTGTGTGTGTTTTCGGTTCGGTTTGGGTTGAACCAAGACAAAATTTCTTCAACCCGCGAGCCAAACCGAATTTTTCGATTTTATAAAAATTCAACTCAACCCAAACCGAAAAAAATCCTAACCAAACCAAAATTACGATTTGGGTTGGGTAGTCCGAGTTGTTCGGGTTGTCGGATTCTTTGTACACCCCTACCCGAAAGAACTGAATAAAGTCGGGTCACTGGGTTGTTCGATTTTTAAAAAAATTTAAATTATACTCAAATCCCAATTTCCAATTTGAAAATATACCAAATTCAATCTTTACCTCTAATCATAACACAAAATACATAAATCTATCTAAATCCCAACACAAAATTCAAATAAGAGAAACCTTATTCCAAAACTAGAATATTGATTTTAAAAAAAAAATTAAAACAAACAACAATATCTAAATATTTTGTAAAAAAAAAAAACAAATCTAAATAAATCTGTGGAAAAAAAAATAAAATTAGAATAATTTTTCTTTTAAGGAAAACAAGTTCCAAAAAAGCTACACACACACAATTTTTTTTAAATAAGGAATTCGGTTTGGTTTGGGTTGAACCCAACCCAAGAATCGAATCGAATTTTCGGTTTTGAAAGAAAACAACCCAACCCAAACCGAAAAAATTTCTGACTCAACCCAGGGTTGGGTTGGGTTGTCTAGGTAGTTTAGGCCACCGAGTTACTTGTACACCCTTAATTATTGTTGGTTTAAAATAGTTTATTTGTGTTAATTTTTCAAATGCATTTTTTTAGGATGCAAAGTCTATCAAAAGATCAAAAACTTAGAGATCTTTTACATCCATAAAAAAGATTGGTATAAGTAAAAGAAACAACATTGGAACACATAATTAAAGGAAATGTTGATGATCTTTATTGTTCTTTTATTGGAATAATTGTGAAAATATAGAATAAGGACAATCCATGGTTTGAAAAATATATTGCATGTAATGAAAGACTCTATCCTATGGAATATGATTCAACAGTATCCTGTCTAATTTGTGAGAATGAGAAGTCAAAATTTGTGAGAAAAATATTTATTGAGGTTAATCGTATCAGATGGTGAAGAAGAAGCTTATTTGACAATGTCTGATGCTGCTGAATACTTGATTGAATGTATTGTAACAAAATATTTTAATGATTTAAAGGTAAATATTAAAAAAAAAAACTTATTCATTCTTTTTTTTTAATAAAAAAGGGAAAAATACACTTTTGGTCCCTGAGGTTTGGTTTAGGTTTTGTTTTGGTCCCTGAGTTTTCAAACTCAACATTTTAGTCCCAGAGGTTTGCATTTAGTAGCATTTTGGTCCCTCCATCCATTTTTCCGTTAAAATTTAACAGATCGCTGACGTGGCACTTATTTTTTTATTAAACAAATTATTTTTTAATTTTTAGAAATAAAATATATATATTTTTTTTATTTTTTTTGTATTTTCCCTGTTCTTCTCCAAGAAGACCAGCCGACTCTTCTTCTTCAACAAGTGCAGTCGTCGGCCGGCCGCTGGTCGCCGTCGCACTGTATTTTTTTTTTAATCTTTTTCTTCCTTTCTTCTTCCTCTTCCTTGCTTCTTCTCATTTTCCTTATTTTCTTTTTTTTTCTCCCCATTTCAGATCTGTCCTCGCGTCGTCGTCACCCTCAGCCGTCGTGCCTCTGCCGCTACTTCGTCCTCGCGTCGCCGCCTCCTGCACTATCTCTCTCTCTCGGAATCGAAGGGGCCTTTGATTCGGTCTAAAACGAAGGGGCTCCCTTCGTTTCAGACCGAATCGAAGGCCCTTCGATTCCAGCGGCGAGGTCACGAGGATAACAGCTCGACAGAGAAGAAAATAATCGAGAGGGAGGACGGCTGGACGGCTGGACGAACGAACAAGCGACCGTGGGTTTCCTTCGATTCCGAGAGAGAGAGAGTGCAGGAGGCGGCGGCGCGAGGACAAAGTAGCGGCGGAGGCACGACGGCGGAGTGAGGGTGATGGCGACGCGAGGACAGATCTGAAGAAAAAGAAAAAAAAAATTACAGTGCAACGGCCGCCCGGCGACTGCACTTGTTGAAGAAGAAGGGCTGGTCTTCTTGGAGAAGAAGAGGGAAAATACAAAAAAAATAAAAAATATATATTTTAATTATTTTATTTCTAAAAATTAAAAAAAAAATTAATAAAAAATAAGTGCCACGTCAGCGATCTGTTAAATTTTAACGGAAAAATGGATGGAGGGACCAAAATGCTACTAAATGCAAACCTCAGGGACTAAAATGTTGAGTTTGAAAACTCAGGGACCAAAACGAAACCTAAACCAAAGCTCAGGGACCAAAAGTGTATTTTTCCCAATAAAAAATTAATAGAATTGTATGATGTAGGATACCAAAAAGGAGAAAAACAAGTATTATAAAAATTTGGTGGTGGCGGAAGATAAGAAATATTACTTTTTGGTGACGATGGATAAAATAGGGAAGCATGATCGAGCAAGAAAGCTAATTGTTGTTCAAGAAGTTTGTACTATTGATTCAATGGCAAGCAAAAAACATGGGAAAAAGTTGGAAGAAAGAAATTCCAGAGCATGAAACAGAAACATCAAACGTGCAAAATTGGCAGATTCAATGGATAGTTAAAGATATGTTATATGTTTTGAACTATTCATCACATCTTTCTATGTTTTTTTTTTTTTTTGATGTTATGATGTTTGTACGTTTCCTTTTATGTTATGATGTTCTATTTTTAATGAATTATGATTTTGACATCTTATATTTATTTATGTGATGCCCAAGGTTACAACTAAAACAAAAGTCTAAAATCCTAACCAATTATGTTATCAATTAAATTATAAAATACTGAGAATGTGTCAATTACAAATGTATATTAAATTTCAAATAAACTTAGGATGTTACAACTAAAACAAAATATAATAACCAATTAATTGAGTTGATTGTTTTAAATATATACATGGTATATATTATAGATATCCATTATTCTATTAGCTCATTCAACCCATAATTATAGCTATTCTTCTCCATGACTTTCCCTCTCCATTAGGAATAGCCATGAGACTCTCCCTCCATTCTATTTTAAGTATTTTGAAGTTGTAATCTACCCTATTGCATTAGTATAAATAGGGGGTTGTATGAAGTATAGAAAACACAATTGAATGAGAATCAATTTGCTCTATTTTCTCCCTACTTTGTTGTAACATCCCAAGATTTATTAAAACTATCCTAGCGACATTACTATCTCCTAAACCAAACTAACCAAATGCACCAAAAATTTCAGCAGCATAACAACGTATATAGGACTAAACCAACATTTTTCCTTAACCTGTTAAGCATAAAACACACTTCTATAAGCCAAACAACCCACAACTACACACCACATGTAACAACCAGTGTAATAAAAAAAAAAAAAAAAAAGAAATGGGGGGAAAAACGGGCTATGCCCGGTCAAAAAGGAAAGACAGAAAAGGGGGGGAAACTTCCCCCCAAAATCGGTCAATTGACCATTTTAAAAAAAAAAAAAAGAAAAAAAGGGAATATCAGAATCCCTCTCTCCCTCACGCAACCCTCTCTCTCCCTTTCGGTCCTCTCTCTGTCTCAGCCCTCTCTCTTTCTCCCTCTCTCACTCCCTCTCGGCGTCGCCTTCCTCCGCCGCACGCAAGCCGCCGCCGCCGGTAAGTGTCCCTCTCCCTCTCTCTCTCGTCTCCTTCTCCCTCGATCTCACTCTCTCTCACGCCCATCCCCTCCCTTCTCTGTCTCATGTTGTAGCAGCGTGGGTGCGCGCGTTTAACATTGTTTTCCGGCAGCAACACTGTAGGCGCGGACAGCAGCGAGGAGGGACCATTTTTCCGCGTTTTTCGGGTGTTTTAGGTGAGTTCTCGCAGTGGGTAAGTTGGTTGAGGCTTATGTGGGTTAGTTCTTGCATTTAAACAATTACCCACTCACTTCCCTTTCCATTCAGCAGGCGTTTCTCTTCATAACCGACGTTCTAGAAGCGGATCTTCAAGTTTCAGCCTCTTTGAGCGAGTTCGTCATTGGGTAAGTGAATTAAGTCAAGTTTTGGAATGATTTATGTGTGTTAGATGAATACCCATTGATTTTGGCCATTGAATTTAAGATGCCCATTGCGTTTGTTGATTAAATTGTTGGATTTAGGTGGATTTGAGAGCCCGGACAGCAAGCTAAGTTTCCTCTTTGGTTGCTTGAAGTCTTGGAATTTAAAGGAAAATTGGTTAGAAGTCGATCAAGGATTTGTTGGGCTAAGGTAAGTAGTTTTTTTTTTGTTTATGTCGTATGCCTTGGACCCATATATTCATTATGTCACTATGCTAGCATGGGATAAGTATGAATAGTTAGCCTTAGAATTGGGGAACATGATTGTTTTACTCTTTTGGAAGCATGAGTTGGATTTAAAATCTAAGTCTTACCCTTGGGTTCCAATAAGCATGATTGATTCACTTGAAGCAAGGGGATAATATGAAAATGTTAAGGTTAGTTGTAGCATCACTACTACAAAAATGGCTTTTAATGACGGACAGAAAAAAATTCACGGGCCTTTTAATGACAGACAAAAAACGCGCGGCCTTTTAATGTCGAACGCGTGTTTTTAAAAATTTAGAACTTTTAATGACGGGCAATGCCCATCATTAAAGGTTTTTAAATTTTTTTTTTAATTTCTAAAGACGGTACATTTTTTAAATGAAATTTCTCTCTCCCGACCTGGACCTTCTCTCTCCCCGAAAAAAACCCTCAACACTTTTCTCCCTCGCGTGCTTCTTTCCCCTTCTCCATAGATCCTTTCGTCGCAGTCTACATCCATCGCCATCGCTTTTTCTTTCTTCTCTTCTGAACCACCATTGTTCTACAACAGCTCACGCTCAGTCAATTTTCAGAAGAAGAGATTAGGGTTTCTTCGACGCCCAAGTTCTTCAAGAACAGGTACATTTTCCCTTTTCTTCTTCTTCTAATACACCATATTTATTTCCAATCAAAACCCTATCAGTATACTAATGTGTTCTTTTGGTTATGCTAATGCTAATGCTAGGCCTTAATCGTTTCTGCAAATGAAATGGGACTTTGGTTGTCATGTATACATCTCTGCTTGGAAGTTCTTCTTGGACCGCAAACTTGTTTAATGTTATGAATATGGCCTTAATCGTTTTCGCCGCTCCCTTTTCGCATCTCCTCCGCCCGCTGCCCGAAAAATCTCCTACAAAGCGTCCGAGATCTTCGTGGCCGAAAAATCGTCGGCATCTGGTAACTGGGTGCCAGTGGTTCCGTTGTCGGCGCTGTCGAGAGGGGAACGACGCGTGATTATTAGGTGAGAAGATTTTGCTTCTTTGGTATAAGGATAAGATTTTTGCTATTGAGAATAGGTCTCCTGCTGAAGGTGCTTACACTGAAGGCCTCCTCAATGGCAAGCTAACGAAGGTTGAGTTATTCCCTTACCCTTTTTTTTATCTAATTTCTTTTGGTTTGCAGATTTTTTTTTCAATCGTTGTACTTGCCAATGCATTGGGCACCTGATTTTGAGAGAACTGTAGAATTATCAGAATTTCATTGAAAACAAAGAATTCCTATTTCACTATTTCGTTGCCCCTTCTTTATTTTGGTTCCTGGAGAATGATGCAGACAAATTGCCCAATTGGAGAGAAGTATTTTCGTAATTTAGAGAATATAGGATTCCTGCATACTTTGAAGTTTCAGAAGTCACAACTACTCATTTTCACTAATATACTTAGGATCATGACATTGTTTGCATTCTCAATAAGTTGAATTTCAGATACTTTAAAAGGAGTTTGTATGGTATCCATAGTTGAGAATGATTTTAGGGCGTGATCATGACATATTAATATAGCAATTCTCAACATCTCAAAATATTATATATTGTACCTAACTAACTTGGATTCATATCCATGAAATGTAGTTAATACATCATTTCTTATATGGTGAGTATTCAAACCACTGTTCTGAAGTCAGATCAGTAGTGTCAGACCCATTCGAGCACAAACAAGCAAAGACCAGGCAGCAGTAAAATCTCTTCAATCCATTGCTTCAAAATTTATGTTAGGTTGATTTAGTTTAGAATTTGGCTTAATTACTTTCTGAAATCCTTATTTTTTATTATTCTAAGACGTGTAGGATTCGGTAAGAATTTTTATGGCTAATTCACTTTTTCTTACCTAGGAATCTGGAAAAACAAATTTTTATGGTTCTGTTTTAAACTTGCTAATATTTTGATGCAGGGGTTTCAAATGGGAATTGCAATCCCTCAATTCTTACTACATATTGATGGGGCATCTGGTGGGATACTTTTACTGTGGATTGTTGGAGTATGTATTATCTTGCCCTTGGTAATAGCCGTTATATATCTTTCAAGGCCGTCAAAATACACTGGAAACTATGTCATACATCAGATACTTTCCACATTATTACTTCATGAAGCCTTCTTTGGCACCAAGGTATCTTTAGTCAAAAGCATTGGCTATCTTCAGTTTTAGAATAACAAAGACTAGACAATTCAATTTAGATCAATTTTAGAGACAGCCTAATAGCCAGGTAAAGGATATCTATGAGCATTATTCTTATTTGCTCTCAAGTTTTTTTGGTTACACATTCATGTCATTTTAGATTAAATTGAGATATCGTTGTGTATTACCATATCAAAAGTAAACAAAGTCTTCCATGGTCATTAATGAAGCTTTTTTTTTGGGTTTCTTTATTAACATTATTAATAAATTTTTGCTATACACAGCAAAGTAATGGATGTCTTCATAAAGGCAACTGAATATGTGGAAATGCCAGTTCGAAGGACTGATAATGATCCCCTTCAGAAGATATTTGGACTAGTTAGGAATGAGTTAAATCTTGACCTTAAGAACATTAAGCAGGAGCAGGCAAAGTTTTGGAAGCAACATCCGGCCCTTGTTAAAGTAATTTCTGCTCACATTGACTTTGTTCAGTGACTTAAAATTATTATTACTTTTTGACATTTTGAATATGTGCATACACTACGATTTGCAATTTTGCCATTTTACATTCAGACACAATTATTGATCCAAGCTCAATTAACTCGGGAATTTGCCAACTTGCCTCCACCTTTGCATGGCGACTTTAAACATGTGCTGGAACTTGCTCCTCGCCTTCTTGAAGAATTAATGAAGGTGAGATGAAGAATTCTTGTCCAAAGTTAACTGTATCTTACCATGTTTTCAATTTTTTCCGGTTGCATTTAGTGTTGAGTCTTGTGTTATATCATAATATCATGTGTTTTGTCCATTCAAAAGTACTTCCAGCTTGTGATGAAAAGTTTTCGAAGGCAACGTTAGGATTGATGAGGAATAATTCTTTCCAAGAAGAATGTGCTCATCTCAATCGTAATGGTTGGAAAATATTGTTAAAAGATCATTGACAACCTAGAGGTTACAATGTGGCTAAGATATAAACTATTTCGGTTGCTTCTGACTAGCAAAAGTTTTAGAGTTAGATGATAGTTTTTTTTGTTTCAAACCAGTAATCATAGCAATTTTGGGAATTTCTCGGCATAAGAAAAAAAATGGGACAGTTGTGAATTGAGTTTGTTTTTCCCCTTCTCACTCTCACTCTCACTCTCTCTGAAATAAAAACAAGTGATAACATGTTTGCTCAATTAACTGTTTGGAAATGATCATGGAAGATTAAGGGCCCGTTTGGTAACGTTCTCGTTTCTTGTTTCTTGTTTCTAATTTTATTAAGAAATCTAAGCATTTAATAACTATGTATGTTTTTTGTTTCTCATTTTTTAGAAACACTCCCAAAATTTGTATAGAACTTTTGGGAACAACTAAAACTAGTTTCTCCTTTTTTGTTCTTGTTTCCAATTTTTCCAAACATAAATAAGAATATCGGTTTATTATTATTGAATGTATAGGTGTTAGGGTCATGAAATTCTATTTTTCTTTATTAAAAATGAAGAAACGGAAACAAGAAACGAGAACGTTACCAAACGGGACCTAAATGTGTGGCTCTGTCTTTGATGGTTCTCTTATTCTCAAACTTATACTCGTTTTTTCTGAAGGTGTTCATATAACACATGCGGAAGCAATTGAAGATCGGAAGCACTTAAGACATTCAATTTTGCTCCTAAAGCATGCATGTTCTATAAAAGACAGAATATAGAGTTGAGAGAACACCAACCTTTGTAGCTCACTTATGTGGAACTCCTTGTGGTGTTTGCCTCTCCTATGCTCCTTGGACAACCTCTAGAGTCTTCCCTACTATTCTCTTGGGCCTAGAAAGACTTGTGGGAGTCTATAGAAGAAAGATAGAAGGGAATGCTTGATGGTACAAGCTTTTGGAAGGAGATGAAATGAGAGAGAATTTGAGGGAGAAAATTTGCAGCATAACACTAAATGAAAGCTTTCTCTTCTTGAATCTAATTCAAGCCCCTTTTATAGACATCTCCCATGCAAAGACAAGCTTCATGACACTTAGCCACATGGCCAAGATGCAACTCAAAGTGGATTCTAGGTGTCTACTTCACAACACATGCATCTAGTGCATGGTTGTGTTGTTTTCCACTATGCATCATCATGCAAGAGTGGAAATGCCACTAAATCCATAATGAATTGTATCCTAATTGTAAATTTTCAGCTTGCAATTCATTTCAATTTCAATTCAAAATTGAAATTGATTTCTAGGCAATTAATTGGGACATTTCCAAGTAATTTTGATATGATTGATCCAATCAATCTTTATCACCTAATGTCATGAATTATATATGATTCCTAATACATATATATGGTATTTAAAACACTTTCAAATACCTCATCTCTCAATTCCTAATTTAATTCATAATTAAATCATTGTGTCGAACACGTCTTACGATAAAAACCCTATTTCCCGTTTTTGAACGATTCAAAAATTCCTATCAATATGTTCTAGGCTTTAATCCGATATGAGCTAGTAGAGGGACCTAATGGACCTATAGATCATGGGCTCCAACGATTCAAGGTTAACCGACTAATCTCATTATCTAAGCTAGCCAACATTCGTTAACTATCGGGACACTCCACTATAGCCCGATAGTTGCACTCCCCTCACTATAGATATATTTCCGTCCACTTGATTTAACCATGTTCAGTAAGTCGTTCCTTCACAGGTTGTTCGTAGCTATAGCTAGGTCAAATAACCGTTACACCCCTATAGTACTTCTTGTTCCTTAAGTTCCACTAATCCTCTAATGAACAATCGGTTTGCGGTCCAACCATCAAACCTAAGTTCCTCTCGATCCAACGAGAGGGTGGGGCCCCTTGTTCAAGTCCTGGAGTTAGTACTTAAGAGAACAACCTCTCTGCTATCCCTAAAATGGGTAGGAGTGAATTCCGTCTTGCGAAACTATGTCCCCAGCTATCTATTCGATCTTATCCCCAAAATGGTAGGCTTGTCGAGTCGGCGATGCTGGCCACTCTCACCCATGCAGATCAAAGGATAATCTCTCATAAACAGGAGTTCATAGATAGCTCAGGATTAAGAACGAGTTACCTAGGTCATCTATGAGAAATAGTCAGTTTCTTCAGTAAACGGCGTTATAAAGAGAAAGTGACTTATTTCGTGGTCCAGTCTTATGCAAACTCATTGCATAGGACGCCCCCACTCGCATGTCACCACATGAACGATTTAGGATCTCATCGTTTGTACTTAATACAAAGTGGGCCGCGTCCATAGTGTCACCAGGATAAGGCACCCAACCGTATCCTTATACTATAGACTATTTTGACTATAAACTTGAACTTGATCCTACGATATGTCCCTACATATAGTTCGAGTATTCATTTTATAGTCAAGGATCTTAGTTTATTGGATTTAGGTTAATCATTCGCAATTTACATATTCAATAACATCTTTTACTGAATAACCTCAATAACGTCTTTATTGGAAATAGAATATGTTTAATGATTTACAAACTACGAGTTTATAGGACATTAAACCCAACATTTTATGCATGTTTTCATCTCTGCCATAGTTTTGTTCCAGCCTAATGAAGTTGGTGTGCATTATACGTCATTTTTATTCTTAGAGATAGACTTGTAGCTCTTAATTTTCTAATTTCTCATTTTAAAAAAAGTGTGCTGGAGTTTAACATGCTTGGTCGCTTCTTACTTGTATGTAGATGGCACTGATCCCATGGAATGTCCAAGGACAAGGATGGCTACATCCTGCAACTCGAGTCATTGAACTCTCACAATGTATCATTCAGGTAATGTAATTTGAATGCTATTGTCATTTTAAATTTCTTAAAAATGCATTGGAAGTCACTTGGGTATTATCTTTATGATTTTAGAACCTAAGATGCACTCTGCATGATTTTAGAATAGTTGTATTAATATTTGTGTGGGCCTTTTTTGAAGCATATAAGAATCAGATAAGTATGTTTTCTACTACGCTTACTGTAGTATATATTGAATTATGAACTATTTGGCTTAATATAGACAGCAACGTAATTAACTTTATCCTGGTTCAACTTGATCATTCCTTTGGAGAAATAATCATGAGACAAAGGCTGACTTGTGGTCTTGTGGTGTATTTCTTTTTGTTTGTTTATATACCACCTAATATAACTCTCTTAGTCATAGACACAAATATAACTCTTTCTCTTTAGTTTTGTGTGAAGCAGCAAACCATGGTATCATTTAATTTCCTTGAGAAAATGATAATATAGTTCCATTCATGACTTGACAACATAACATAGTTCTTCCTATTCTAATGTTTTCTAGTTATTTGCTTTTGGTATTCAAATATGTATATATTTTTTTTTGCCAGAGTTTATAGTATATTATCTTTATGTTTGATGTAGTGTTGTAATTAGAATACATTGGCGTGTTTGCAACAAAAGAACGCAAACAGTAGGGTTATGTTAACTGTAATGGAAAATTCAAACAAGTATCTAAACAAAACTAGTAAATATTCCAAATAATCTTTATGAAAAGCCTCTCTTTGGTATGTTCCACGTTTATTAAGTCAATTATTCTTTGTAAAAATGTTTGTTACCATTTGTATAATACATGGATGTCCTGTCTTTATTTTCTTTGTTCAATAGGTGTGATATCTGATGTGATCTACAAAAGTTTGTTTCTTGTTCAAAAATAATAAAATGGTTGTGTAACCTTTGGTTTGTACTTCTATGTCACTAGGTTAAGTATAGAAACCTAGAGCATTGCAGGTTCTCTGAAGGGGTTAAACTTCATATCTTGAAGTTTGTAAGCTTTTAGAGTTTATTGGGTTTTCGAACAATTTTTTTCGATACTCATCGAGATTGGTTTTTTTTTTTTTTTTGTGTATTTTATTGTTAACTAAATTTGTTTTTCTTAGGTTCTTCGAGTTGTTGGACATATGTTTGTTATGTGAGTTCTTGTTTTGGCGTTGTATCGAACCTAATCACAATTTGTTTTTCTTAGGTTCTTCAAGTTTGATGTACAAGCAAGATTATGGTGACAAAAATGAAAGTGACATGTACGAGAATTTTTGTTTTTTGGTGTAGGTGTAGACTTTTAATCATAGTTGTTTAGTAATTTTGAGGCTTTTAAGTGTAAGTGTTTGTAATTTTATTCATATATCAAACTTATATGAATAAAAATTGTATGAACAAATTTGGTTCATTGGTTTATTGGAATGAAATTTGACAAATATTTGATATCTATACAATTTTGCACATTTAAGATTAAGATTACTTTCTTTATAGGTTGACAAATGAAGAAAATATTGTTGGTATGCCACCGGGCAACCAAGAATTTTTTTTATTAAATTATGAAAAAAATGATGACGGGCAATGCCTGTCATTAAAAAAGATATTTAATGACGGACTTTTAATGACAGACACTTTTAATGACGGACATTTGGTTGGAAAATACCCTTTTGATGACAGACGCCTTTTAATGACGGGCATTGCCAGTCATTAAAACTGTTCGTCGTTGTACCTTTTAATGACGGGCATTGCCCGTCATTAAAACATGCCCGTCATGAAAAGTTACCACGACACTCGTATAGACGACGTACATCGCCCGTCATCAAAGGTCTTTAATGACGGGCATTGCCCGTCATTAAAAGCGATTTTTGTAGTAGTGCATGTTGAGTTAGCCTTAATGTAAGTAGCTTGCTGCATTGGAATGGAATGTATATGTTCTGAAATGTTTGCTTACTTCTGGCATGAGAATGGGTATAAGTTATTCGGATTGTGACTGAGGTGATATGTTGCGTTAATCTTAAAGATCATGGTTACGACATATATATATATATATATCTGTGTTGTGTGATAGAAGCGAGTGTATGGCTGTTGCATATTTTTAAAGCTGACTGACATTGTTTGTGGGCAACGAGAAGTTGTGGTTTTCTCTGTTGGGAGTATCAGTTGTCGCCTCCATTTCTTTGTCTTGAGATATGACTGAGTTGGGATGGTACCTATTAGTTAGCCTGTCAGTAATCTGAGAAAAGAAACCGATGTATTAAACAGGGTTGCAGTTAAAAATAGCAAGAGTTAAGGGGTCCTAAAAGGGAAAGGAATAGGCTAGTGCCTTAGACGAGGGCCGTGTCAATTAAACACCTAGGACTGAGATGTGATAGACTGAAATGAGGGGCTTAATGGGCGGGACTTGGCTTCGCAGTCTAGGTGCCATTTACTAACTGTGGAAGTTAATTCCCGACTTAAACCCATGAACGCCCCACCAGTGAAATGGTAGTTTAGAGCGCTGCGCGCCCATTAGTGCCTTGAGGGACGAGACTTAGCTCCACTGACTGGGTGCCATCTACCATCAGTAGGAGTAGAGACCTCCCAAAACTCCCACTTGTGCACTGTCAGTGAGTTGGCAAACTTATATGTATATAGGTGTACTAATTGAACACGAGACCCGAACTACAGATAAATGAAATGAAATGAAATGAAATGAATGAGAATGAGATGACCTAACCCTTAGGCCCTTAACTCGAATAAAATGTTTAAACCTTGATTGCTACTTACTGAGTATTTTCTTAAATACTCATTCTTTTCCCTTTCATATAATTGTAGGTAGAGGTAAATGTGTACTGAATGCGTGACGGAGTGCTGCTGAGCCATGGGTTTTCTTTAGAATAGTCTTCCGCATTTTTTTTATGTTTCAAAATTCTTCTTTTGAACTTGTACTGCGTTGTTTTAAGGTCATTTCCGCGTTAAGTTTTGTTTTGAATAACTAGAGGTTTCGTTTGTTCTGTTTTAACTGGGATCCCAGGTTGAAAAGTTTCGCAAAATTTCTATGTATGCTTTCTTGAAATGTTATTTCCTCGCTGTTCTTAGAAGTAGGACGAAATGCATGTAGTAGCGGCCTTAGGATCTAGGCATGAAAAGTAGGGTCGTTACACCACAACACCACATATACACAACAGAACTCCAACTTTCACATAACAAGCGAGTCAGACCTCACAATCTCATGTAGCCGCAACCAAACAATAGAAACGTAACATACTATGTAAAGAATAACTCTAGTAAATAAAAGGAATCTAAACTTTAGGGCAAAACTAACCATAGCTACATCTAAACTTTCGACAAGAACAGCTAGACAAGTCTCTGAATGCGATAACCATAAAGCACTATCCTATTCAACCAGCTAAGCAAATTGAAAACTACAAAAACCAAGAGCTAGATAACCAAAAACTTAATAACATGGACGACTAGACCAGTGGAGTCACTCCTCATGTGCCTCCTCTGCATCACCATGGTTAAGGCAGTCCTCAAAACCTGCACAATCTTTAGGGGGAGAAAGGGGAGGGGGTCAGTACAATCACGATATTGGTAAGTAGCTCACACCCGGTGAACCATCAAACAACAAAAAACATAATCAACATGCTAGGCACACACATCCAACATACTTTTAAGCATTAAACGAATAACATACTTCTTAAAGCGATAAACCAACAACGAGACTCATGCTGACTCAACAAGATGACTTCATGCATACACATAACATGCTATGCATCCCCACATGGTTTCTACGCCATGCTCACTTTCTTAGCACATGATTCACACATCATGGCACACACCAAAACAAATGAATTATGTGTAATGCAACGTAACTTAACACGTGATTTACACGTCACGCTCCGCACCAAAACACGATTTTTGCGTCATGTAACTCACTCACACCCAACACATGAATTACGTGTCATGCGCAACACACACTCACACGTGATTTATGCGTCACGCTCCGCACCCACAACCCACACATGATTTACGCGTCACGCTCCGCACCAATAACATGATTTCCGTGTCATGTAGCGCAATCTTAACACGTGATTTTCGCATCATGCTCTGCACACACACCCAGCGCACCTCTCAATGAGCACACAGACTATGCAACCATGACTCACATGCAACATAGCCCAAAAACGATATACAACGTGCTCAAGATAACCAATAGTTCATCATGCTTTAAGATCAATCAAATAACATACTTAATGCATATCACGAGTTATATAACAACCAACAATGCATACTAGGCAAACGAGTAACAACCAACATGCTCATGTAGTCAAACAAACTCAGCGGGTAGAAACTACTTACCAAAAGCGCTTCTAAAGCTACTTCAACAATCCAAGGTAGTCCAAGAAAGCTCCTAAATAACAAGGACAACCTCTACTAAATTAGAACCAACCTACATATACTTTAAACATGCTTGAAATGCCAAATTCAATCGAGAAAGGTTATTTCCTTGCTGGACAGCAACTCCAAATTCCCCAAATTCAAAACCCAAAACCTTTAGACCATGGGCAACCACGTCTAAGGCACAACGGGCAATGGGTACTCGATGAATGGCCATAATTAAGGCTTTTTAGTCACTAGACAGCAAGTAAATAACACATATTTTCACATTCTAAGAACCTATAGGAGTTGGACAATGCTTTTAAGGCCTAAATAACTAATGGATATAGATTAAAACATGTTTTTAAGGCTTTAACCTCTAATGGGTATCAATCCCTTAAGCTATTTAACTAAAAACAACAATGAATCTTACCCAAACAGACTCGAAACCACGCTCAAACGGGCTTTGCGAACCATAGACAGCACCCCAAAAGGTTCTTGGGCAGTGGGTCTCCAAGCTAAAGAAAACTTGAACCCAAACGATTCCTAAGCGGCGTTGCAGATCATAAACTTAGACTCCATAGAACCAACCCAAGGCTAAATGAAATCAAAAGGGAAGAAACTTACGCTCAAGAAATCGTCGACAACGAGAATGGAGAGGGGTGGTGATGGCACACAAGAACACAAGGAGAGAGAGAGAGAGAGCCGCATATTTAAAACCCACGAACAGAGAATAACGCATTGAAAGAGAGAGGGATTGTGCAAGGGCTGGATGGCGGTGCTCGAGCTACGACACACGGTGGCGACGGCTCAGCGGCTTCACGGCCACGACACGACAAGAGGAAGAGAGAGAACCCGCAGAGAGAGGGAGAAGAAAACCCATGAAAAAAAGGGAGGGAAACCGTGCGAACAAGGTTGCGATCCCACGACTGGCCGACGTCACTCATGACAACGACACGATGGCGCTGCTCGACGACGGAGACAAAGCTTTGATCTCCGACAACTGCTGGGCTGGTTCACTCGAGAAAGAGATGAAGAGAGGGGGGCTGCACGATGGAGATGGAGAAGAGAGGAAGATGATTTAGGGCTTGAAAATATTTTCTTTTCTTTTCCTTTAAATAAACCTTAAGAAAGGAAAAATCATTTAAAATAGGAATTCGATCTTATCTAGGATTCAATTTTAAATCCCCAATTTGAATTTTAATCCAATCTTTGCTCCTAAAGAATTTGGGATTAAAACTGATTAAGAGAAGTTTTGGTCTTTTGAAATTTAAGATAAATATCAAATATTAAACCTCCGAACTTTAGGAAATTAAATATTTAATTTAAAATCTCTTTTTCCTAAATTATGGAAATTTAATTTAAGGACCCAAGGCTAAGCTTGAATTCTAATTTTTAAAATTAAAATAAGAATGTCCAATTAATTCCAAAATGACTTGCTTTTGAAACGCGGGGCGTTACATTTACTCTCTTCATTTCTCTCTTAGTGTTCTTATTGTTCACATTTTATAACATGTTAGCAGCACAAGTCTTTGCCATTTTTGTTCAGTTAAAGGTAGGGTTCATTTTACTTTTCATTATTAGTTGCACTTGTCTTCGGTACGTTTCACATATAGTGTATATGTATTATATATACCTCGTATTTACATTGTATATTGAACGTTGACAACATATGTTTTATGCAATATTAGTTTTTTTTTTATTGTTTATGATTTTATATTTCACAATGATATTTATGATGATATTAACATATTTATATATGATGATATTAACATTTGAATCATTTTTATTGTTTATGATTTTATATATTTTTTTTTAGAATAAAAAATTTGGACCATTTCTCGATTTTCATTGTTTATGATTTTATATTGTTTATGATTTTATATTTCACAATGATATTTATGTTCATTACATTATCCAAATAATTGAGATGCTGATAGTATGTTCATATCCTTGTTATTTCTGTAATAATCTAAAATGTTTAATGCATATTCAATGAACATGATGCATATATATACCCTGTATATATCTCAATTTTAAATCATATGCATCCTCTAAACTTCTCACTTTGCTACTATAGATTGATCTCGATAGTTTATGTATTCTTTGTTCGGTATAATTTTCACATGATCATTTGTATACTTTATATCATGTGTATTTAATATATATATACATAATACATATTTGAGATACATTGTCATAGATTCTTGATGTACAAAACACTTTGTATATATTTTTTATATATCTTATATAAATATTGCAATATGTTGTTTACCAACAATTTTTTTTGGAATGCATATATGAGATTAGTGTTTTATCACGTGCCTTGCACGTGTAAATTTTTTACTTTAAAAATATTTAGAATTATATGTAATTTGGATAAAATATTATTCAATATCATAATTTTTTTTTAATTACTTAAGATTAATTTTATATTCTTATTAATATAGTCTTATTCAGTCGGTTGGATATCTTTATACTTTAGTATATATCTAGGCGTTTTTTCAATTTAGTCTCTATTGTACAAAAGATTTTAATTCAATTATTTATGTTTTAGTATTTTTTTTAATTTATCTTTAACAAAATTTAAACATTTATTTTAGTTTGGATGAATCAACACGATGAAGTGATCGTACTTACTCGATTGGTTCTATTGGATTTATCAGTTTGACTCAATTTTTTATACCCTTCATGGCAATTATAGAGTTGAATTTTTTAAACATGTGTTGAAAACCAATCCTTAGTTAATAAAAAAAAATAACTACACTTAAGAAAAATTTATATAGTTGAAGCTAGGAGTTGAAGAATGTTACAAAACTCTTGAAATTCCAAAACCTTTGAAATCCCACAGTTTGAAGGTTCTCCGCTGCTCCACTGTTGTTCTTCTATAAGTTTCAAAGATTCTCACGTTTTACACTGCTTCAATGTTCCTTCTTCAAGTTTTAAGGTCCTCCGTCTCCGTTATTTCTTCTTCAAGTTGTGAGTTTCTATCATTCCTTTGTCAAGCTCAAAGGTTCTATCGCTCCATCTAAAAGCTGGGAGGCTTCATCATTGTTTCGTCTTTAAGAGGTGCAGCTCTGACTTCGCTTTCTCTTCATCTTCAAAAGTTTGTGGTTGACGCCTTCGGCCTCGCTTCATCTTCGAAGCTTGGCGATTGACGAATTCGCTTCATCTTCAAAGGTTGGCGATTGATGAATTCGTTTCATCTTCAAAGGTTGGTTGTTGACGGCTTTGGCTTCGCTTCATCTTCAAAGGTTGGAGGTTGATGACTTCGGCCTCGCTTCATCTTCAAAAGTTGGTAGTTGAAGGCTTCAGCCTCGTTTCATCTTCAAAGGTTGGCGGTTGACGGTTTTGCTTCAACTTCAGAGGTTGGCAGTTGACAGCTTTGCTTCAACTTCAGAGGTTGGCAGTTGACGGCTTCGCTTCAACTTCAAAGATTGGCAGTTGACACCTTCGCTTCATGTTCATAGGTTGGTGGTTGTCGGCTTCGCTTTCGCTTCAACTTCAGAAGTTGGCGATTGGCGGTTGACAGCTTGCTTCGCTTCAACTTCTGAGGTTGGTGGTTGGCAACTTTGCTTCATCTTCAGAGGTTGGCAATTGACAGCTTCGCTTCATCTTCAAAGGTTGGCGGTTGAAGGTTTCGCTTTCGCTTCATCTTCAAAAATTGGCGGTTGGCGGCTCTGCTTTCCCTTCATCCTTAAAAGTTGGCAATTGAAGGCTTCACTTTTTCTTCATCTTCAAAAGTGGATGATTGGCAACCTCACTTCATCTTCAATGGTTGACAGTTGGCGGCTTTGCTCCATCCTTAAAAGTTGGTAGTTGGCGGCTTTGCTCCATGCTTAAAAGTTGACAAATGGCGGTTTTCCTTGATCACCATCAAAGTGATTGGTCTAGTCTGGTGATGATCACAGAATACTTACACATTCAAACAAGAAAGGAACAAATTCAAAGCAATAATATATGTGCAAAAAAAAGTTGTTTTTTTTCTAAGCTAAAAAAAAAAAGTTATTTTGGATATGTACTTACCTCCTAGATGGCGATCAATCGTGCAATGGAATTGATCGTAAAATAAAATTGTTCCCTAAAATTAAAAATGAAAGTGTAATTAAAAAGAAAGGAAGTCGACAGAAAGAAAAAAAAAAATCATGCATGGAACTTCTTATATTCAACATTCCATAAAGAAAATAAGAAAAAAAAAAGGTTAGCTGGCTACAGAAGCACACATATATGTTTTAAATTTTGTTTTGCAAAGAATGAGGTGGAAAATTTGAAATTAAAGTTCTTTGAAAAAAAATGGATAAAAGAAATAAAAGAAATTTGGAAGGTTGTGCATTTCCTCTTCTTGCTTCACAAATTCAGGCCATCTCCTTCTCTAGCATCTGGTTCATCTTCTTCCTACAAGAAACAAAGTGAGGTTTGATAAGTTAGGTTCTTCTTTTAGTGCACCCCACGATACCATCACTTATGGCCAACTCTGGATGATGTTGCTCCTATCTCCAACACCCATAGCAGTAGAACTCCAGTGACCTATTCAACACGAGCACGAGACACTGAGTCAAGCGACATCATCTTCCTTTCTCAGTTGGTAGTAGGGAAGGTTGTGCATTTCTTAAGCATTTCTTCCCTATTTATAGAGAAAAATATCAAATCTCAGTTGGAATTCAAATCCAAATAAAATCTTTATGATTTAAACTTGGCCAAAAACTCTGCCAAAGATGTGGGTGTGGTTAACAAATACTTTCCAAATTTTAACCAAGTCCAGATTTGGATATGGAGGCCAAATTCTATCAAGATTCAAGTGCAATTCAAAATTCCATATGACTTTCACACTATTCAGCCTACATTTTGGTAACTCCAATTGTTACCTCAAATCAAAGTTTGGTTAGAATTCTAAATTATTTTTTTTTTTACTCCAAACCAAATGAAGGTAAATTTATTTTAACATTGGATTATTCAACCATATTCGAAGCATCCGAAATTCCATTCCAAATTAAAGTTTGAAGGATATTCGAGTCTAATTCTAGTTCAAAGTTCAATTGGAATCAAATTTTATTCGAAGTTAAATTCGTAATAGAATTTCAATTGTGTCTCAAATCCAAATTTGGGTACATTCCAAAGTCCATAGCAGATCAAAATTGGACTAAAATTCAAGTTCAAAACCCACCCAAATTCAAGTCAAGATTGGGATAGAGTACAAAATCTTGGTTGAATTTAAGTTCCTTCCAAATAAAAAAATTTGGGTATAATTGATAACTCTCATTTATGTGCGTTATTTAGCCTTAAAAACCTAGGTTATTGTTTGGAAAGCAAGGACTTTTGTTTAAAATCTTATCATTTCAAGTCAATTTAGCAAAAGTTGTAGACTCATAAGGAAAATCTTAGAAATATAGAATTTAAGCTTAAAGTGTACAAAAAGAGATTATTTTTGTAAGAATTTATCCAAGTTATCCAAGTTAATGTTTTTGTGCAGAGGACTTTGCGAGGAAGGTGCACCCACAAGAGGAGATTAAAGGTTAGCGGAGCAAAAGAAGTGAAGTTGAAGATTTGCACCTGCATCTAGACCTGAGGATGTGGGATATGCAATCAAAATGCGCCTGCAAACCATATAAGGAAAGTAGCCCCACTGAGGACAAAATTGTCAAAGCAGAGCATAGAAGAAAATGAGCTCGATATGCGGCCGCAACTGGGCTTTCTGATAGAATACCGAGATTCGCGGGATCTTCACAAAATCTTCTTAAAATCTCCAATCTGGTATCAAATCTCCAAAGATTGTCGATTCTTACCTTCCAAGGCCTTCTCGCACAGATCTCGATAGCCAACCTCACCTTCCAAGGTCTATAAAAGGGGACCAAGATGCAAAAAGCAAAAAGAGCTCAGAATTTCGTCCTTAGGATAGATTTTTATGTTATTCTCTCTTCTCATCTTTAACCACTCCGAGTTCCGGGTCTTTCAGCCTCTGTCGACTCTTCCATTCGAAAGAAGAAGAGAAAGACTTGTCTCTCCTTGAAAAAGGGCAAGAGCAAGCTAGATAGAGAGGGAGAGATCCTTAATAGAGTCTTGTCTTTTATTTTCTGCTTTAGTTTTCTATTTCCAGCATTCTTTAGTTTCTGTTTTCCTTTATTTCAGTTGTACTTTATAAGTTTTGTACTCCATTCATTCAATTAATATGAAGTCTTTTCATTTTCCCATTTATTGTTCTTTTTATTTATTGTTTTGCACTTTATCTTTAATTATGAGCTAAGTTTTTACTTGGGGGGTTCAAATATGTGGATTCCTTGAGTAGAAGAAAGCCCCACCTATGCAAAAGCAACGTGTTTCCTCTTAGCATTGTTTGTTTTTGTTGAAATTAAAGTTTATTGTTAGCTGAAACTAATCATTTAGGTTAGCATAGTTTGCATTTAGCTGATGGCCGAAAGGTTGGAGTTAAAGGCGCGGGTTCGCAAAACAATAGTGGAAAAGATCCTAGAAATTGGACTTTGTCTTCTTGCATCCTAGAAATAGGACTGGAACCACTAGGGTTTTAAGAGTCGTGAGTGATATTTATCTAAGTTTCAACTAGCCCTAGAAATAGATGCCTAGTTGGCTTAGTCTTCTAAAGGCACCTACAGCAGAGCTGAATAGAAGTTGGACTTAACTCACAATCTAGTTGTCAGGGTAATTGCAGGCACAACTGAAAGAGGCTATCTACACCATGTCTACGTGGGCAACATAGATAGTGTTTCTCAGACGACTGCAATGCCTGAGTAAATTGCAGGCGCATGGGTGGGCGCATTCTAATGCTTAAGGTTGATGCTATTTGAATTCCCTAGTTTATCTCATAAGGTTTTTACTTTTTTCATTTATTTGCTTATTTTTACTTTTGACTTCAATCTAAACATCATCCAAACTATATTTTTCTTGTAACCATCTCTGTTGTTGCAAATTTAGAGGAGGTTCCCGTTTTTACAGAATCTTAAAGTTTATCGCAAATCAAGGTTGGACTTAAATCCTAGTTCAAATTATATTCCAAATTCAAGCTCATAATTTAAAATTTTATATCAAATCAAAATTTGGGCATAATCTAAATTTTGTCCCAAAACTCAAATTCTACCATCTTAAAATTGAGTAGAATTTTTAGCTCAAAATTTGGGCATAATCCAAATTTTGTCCCAAATCAAATTTGACCAAAGTCCAAACTCAAACTCTATTAAGCTAAAATTGATTTTTACCTCAAATCAAATTTGGGTATGATCCAAAATTTTATCCCAAACAAGGTTGAACTTAAATCTCAATTCAAATTATATTTCAAATTCAAGCTCATAATTTGAAATTTTATATCAAATCAAAATTTGGGCATACTCCAAATCAAAATTTGACCAAAATTCAAACTTCGAATTCTATTTCAAATTAAAAAAAAAAATGGTACAATTCAAGTTTCTTTCGAAACCAATTCCTGGTAAATTAAAAAAATTTACCTCGAACCCAAATTTTGCCCAAAACGGGAGTGAACTAGAATTTAAATTTTATTCTAAGTTCAAACAAAACCTGAAAATAGCCTTAAATTCTACCCCCGGTTCAAATAAAAAATTTTGGGTAGTCAAAATTATGAAGGAGAGATTCTCATACTTTCAATTCCATGTCATCTATTTCGAGATTCACCCACACCTATTTGTGCACAAATCTCGAAAATGGGACATTTATTGGCATAACAGTTTTTCAAGTAATTTTCTAAGTTCATGAAATTAAAATGTGCGAAGTTCATGAAATTAAATTAAATTGGGTTCAGTTTAAACCCAAATTCATTAAGGTAATTGGACCCGAAGCCCAGAATTTCACCCAAGCCCATGAATGGGCCCAAATGCAATCAAGCCTAAGCCCATGGATGGGCCCAAATGTAATCAAGCCCAAGCCCACGAAGGCCTTTTGAAAACTCTATAAATAGGAAGTCTTGGCTCTCATTACAGGCACGACAAAGAGAAAGAAAGAAGAGGAAGATTAGAAAAGCTCTCAGAAGACTCTAAAGATTGAAGCTCCTCCTGCAAAACCGAAGATTGAAGCCCAGATCCTCTTGCAAAGCTGAACATCGAAGCTCAGATCCCTTTCAAATCCTGCTACAAAACCGAAAGTTGAAGTTTAGAGCCTCCTACACACCTCAAGACTGAAGTCTACCTCAATCAAAAAGAACTTCAAATCCTTCTGAAGAACAAACAAACCTTCAAGACTCTGAAGACTAAAGTTTCTTGAAAACTTCCAGAAAATCAAAAGACTCCTTCAAACTCATGAAGCCCTTGAGACAACTTCAATCTCAAAAACAAGTTGCAATTGAAGGAATGAAAATCCTTTGTAGCGGAAGCGTATATCAGATCGATCGTTGTTAATTGGGTTAAAATGAAAACACTGATACATTGGCCAATAATTTCATAACAATTCTCAAATTAAACCTAGATTAAGAATGCTTGATCTAAACAATTTAGAGTTTTGGGAAAAATACACTTTTGGTCCCTGAGGTTTGGGTTAAATTACACTTTGGTCCCTGAGTTTTCAAACTCAACAAAATTACCCTTGAATGATTCGACAACGGTCACTCCATTGAACACCACCATCAAAGAGCACCCACTATGCTCTGGGTCTTGAAGTTGTGATTGTGGGATCACATTCTTGAAATAGGGAATAGATTTTTCAGCAACAAAGTTGCTGTCATTTTCTTTTCTGTAGAGAGGATCTTGAGAGAAAACTTTTCAAGAGAGACTAAATCCTACAAATTATAGAACTACCTCGTTGGTTGAAGGAGGGTGGGGAGTTACAATCGTGTAACTCCCCAATGAGGTGTCAAAACCTCATTCCTCAATACATATTAATTTAACCATTATATTAATATATATTAAAACTATATATTATGCACATTAAATTAATTTTAACCAAATCAACATTTGATTAAATTAAATTTAACATATAGTTTTTAAATTCAATTAAATCATATTTAACTGAATTAATTCAACCAACTAATTAAATATCATATATTTAATTAATACTATATTTGAATTAAACTCAAATATGTCTCTCTCATTTAACCTATAGTTTTAACGTGCATCTAATGTACATTAAATATGAACTATAAAATTAATTTAATTAAATCACATTAAATTAAATTAAATTAATTAATTCATTAATTAAATATCATATATTTAATTAATTTACTATTTGAATCATATTCAAATAATTCTCACATTAAATTTAACCTATAGTTTCAATATGATTCTAATTCATATTTAATATTTGAACTCTTTCAAATATTTAATTCTCTCATTAATTAATTTTGAATCACATCCAAAATTAATTTTATATTATAAAGTTTAATTCATCAATTAAACTTATATTATAATGTATCTTTATAAATTATCTTAATTGTATCAAATACAATTTAATTCTCTTAACAAATTTGAACATACTTCAAATTCTATTCAAGACTATTTAACCTCAGAACCCTTTACGAGCTAGCAGGTGGACCTAATGGACCTACAGATCAGAAGCTCCAACGATATGAGACTAATTGGCTAAACTCATTAACCAAGTTAGTCAACATTCGTTAACTGTGGGTCACTCCACTAAAGACCCACAGCTGCACTCTTCTCACTGTCGCAACGTCATTGCGACGCGGAGCGGCCGACGTCCTTTCCTAAGGATCTCGTTCGAGGTTAAAGGTTTTGAGTCGCCACCAATCATCTTGGGGTGTGATTGATCACCCATTTTAAAGAAAAACCAGTCTTAGAAACCAAAATTAGGTTCGGGGGTCAGTTGTGTGTAGGGAAGGTGTTAGCACCCTACAACACCCGTTTGAAAACATTTTATTTATTACTCAAATTCATTAATCAAAGGTCCACATCTTAATAAAAATGAACAACTAAAAAATAAAATAAAATTAAATGAAAATTGAAAATTAAATGTCTCACTAATTTCACCTTATCTTTAAATAAAGTAAGAATTTAATCTTGTGAGTGGGGGTAACCCATGACTTTATTATCATGTAGAAATTTCCTAATTAAGGAAAAAAATTTACCTCAAGAATTTGAAAATTATTTCAACTCCGTCATAGGCTTTACATGAATTATTTTGTCTCTTATTAATTCACATTTTAACGACAAAAATGTAAATTAACAACTTATGAGTGATAAAATCATTCAAAATCATGATTTAATACTTTGAAGCATTTTGAAATTTTAATTTAAAATTAAGACAAAATTGACATCCAATTCAAATTTTCAAGTTAAACTCAATTAAGCATTACAAATCAAAATTCACTTTTGAAAGACAATTGAAATTCAAACTAAAATTCTAAACCAAAGTAAATTGAAATTGATCTCAAAATAAAACCTTAGGCTATTTTCCTTAAATACCTTCTTAAACAAAATTAGCTAAAACTTTTCATAATCAATCCTTTTTTTAATTTAAGATATTAAGCAGCCAAAATAAATAATGATAAAAAAAGAAGATGGGTTGAACCTCATTTAAAAAAAACATTTTGATTTTTGGCTTTTGAAATTTGACTTAATCTTTTAGGAATTGAAAATGATTTGCAATTTAATTTAAAAGGGGGAAAAAATCCATAGCCATTGATTAACGGACAATTTTTATTAATATTATAATTTTTAAAACTTATTATTAAAATATAGTAGTTTTGAAACTTATTATTTAAATATTGTTATTTTAATTTTTCAGGTGTAGGTCGTCTCTTGAAGAGACGACCATGACCCGCGTGTCTGCATGTAGAGACGACATGCAGATGTGGCAATAATTAAAAAAAAAAAAAAATCGTGAAGGTCGTCTCTTCAAGAGACGACCTCCACGTGTTTATAACACTAAATAGAAGGTTGGTAGGGTGGTGCGGGATGCAGTCTTTTTCCCTTCGTTCCAGGGTTCAATCCCCAACAGTTGCAATTTTGTAACTTCTTTTTTCTTTTTTGCATTTTGAAAAATGCTAGCAGTTTTTTTTTTTCTTTTTTCACTAATATCGAAATTTATATACTAGAAAATTAATTTAATGTAGAAATTGCACATTTTTTTATATATATATTTTTTTGAAATGTTATTTCATGTAGAAATTGCACATTATTTTTTTTTTGTATATTTTTATTTTTGAAATTTTATTTAATGTAGAAATTGATCATTTTTTTTTGTACATTTTTATTTTGGAAATTTAAATTAATGTAGAAATTGCACATTTTTTTTTATATTTTTATTTTTGAAATGTTATTTCACGTAGAAATTGCACATTGTTTTTTTTTTTTTGTAAATTTTTATTTTTGAAATTTTATTTAAATGTAGAAATTGCACTTTTTTTTTTTGTATATTTTTATTTTTGAAATGTTATTTCATGTAGAAATTGCATATTGTTTTTTTGTATATTTTTTTTTTAAATTTTATTTAATGTAGAAATTGCACATTTTTTTTTTTGTACATTTTTATTTTTGAAATTTAATTTAATGTACAAATTGCACATTCTTTTTTGTATATTAAATTTCTGGTATATAAATTTTGATATTAGTGAAAAAAGAAAAAAAAACTGCTAGCATTTTTCAAAATGCAAAAAAGAAAAAAGAAATTACAAAATTGCAGCTGCTAGGGATCGAACCCTGGAACGCAGGGAAAAAAGCTGCATCTCGCACCACTCTACCAACCTTCTATTTTGCATTATATACACGTGGAAGAGACGACCTTCACGATTTTTTTTTTTTTAATTATTGCCACATCTGCATGTCGTCTCTTCAAGAGACGACATGCAGACACGTGGGTCATGGTCGTCTCTTCAAGAGACGACCTACACCTGAAAAATTAAAAGAACAATATTTAAATAATAAGTTTCAAAACTACTATATTTTAATAATAAGTTTTAAAAATTATAATATTAATAAAAATTGTCCTTGATTAACTTCCAATTAAATTAAAATTGAAATTACTTTTTAATCCAAAACCATAAGACATTGGTTTGGAATCTCACTTTAGCACGAAATTGACATTGATTTTTAAATTCTAAAACAAAACTCGTTTTGAATTTTGCTTCAAAAATCCAAACTAAATAGATACAACTTGAAATTCATTCGAAAGAAAAAATCCAAAATCACCTTGAAATTCATTTGAACTTGAAATTAAAACCATTTGAGGGGAAATTGACATCTGATTTGAGATTTCAAATTAAATCCGGTAAACAATTATTAAATTGGCCTTCAAATTAGAATTTAATTGAAATAGATAAGAAGTTCAATTTTAAAGCAAATTTGAACATGATTTAAGAATTTCAAAGTAAAAGCCAATTTGAGATAAAACTTCAATTAGAAATCCCAACTACAAGTCAATTGAAATGACAAATAAGGATTTGAAAACTAATAAAAGAGAATAAAGAAAAGGAGAAAAAAATGAAAGCAAAATATATACCAAAAATAAAATTAAAAGAGAAAATAAAATTTAAAAAATGTGAAGACAATTAAATGGGGAGGGACCCACTTACCTTTTTTCTCTCACCCACTCTCCCCTTCTTCTTCTTCACGAAAATGTCCAGCCCTCCTCCTTCTTTTTTGTTTTTTTTCTTTTATTTGTAGAGGAGCAGTCGACTAGGATGCGTGGGTGGTCGTCGTCGGTGTTCGGAATGGGGCGGCGTGGGTCTTCGACTGCGACGGCAAGATGGCGGCGGCGTGGCGACACGGTGGCGGTGGCGGTGGCGGCGGAAGCTTGGGTTTTTGAAAATCCTTCTCCAAACTCTACTTTTTCCTTTCAAATACTCTCTCTCTCTACAATTTCCTTTCTCTCTCTAAGCTCTTTCACTCTTCTTCTCCCTTTTGCGTGTGTTCCCCTTTCTCACTCTACAATTTCTTCCCTTTCTCTCTCTAAGCTCTTTCACTCTTCTTCTCTTGTTTCTTTGTGTGTCCCCCTCATCCTCCATAAGCTCTCATTATATAGTAGAGCTTGGAGGAAGGGGTTGAGAAAAAGGGGAGGAAGTTGGAGAAAGTGGGGGAGTGAGTTGAGAAAGAGGGGAAAGAATGGGAAGTTGGGAGGAGGGGGAAGGGAGAAGAAGGGGGAAAGAATGGGAAGTTGGGAGAAGGAGGGGGAATAGAGAACGTGGGAAGAAGAAAGAAAAAAAATAATAATAAAAAATAATAAATAAAAAAATAAAAAAATAATAAAATAATAAAATAATAATAATAATAAAATAAATAAATAAAATAAAAATAAAATAAAAAAAATAACAAAATAAAGAAATAAATTAAATAAAAACAAAAAAAATAAAATAAAATGAAAATGAAAATAAATCATGAAAACAAAACAAAAAAAACAAAAAACAAACTTTTTTGATAATATGCGGTAATAGGGATTTGAACCAAAGACCTTGTGATCATTGATACAACTTTATACCGATTGAGTTATGCTCTTATTGGCATACCAAATACAAATTGACTACCAAATATTGAAAAACTTCAAACATTATTACTAAAAAATCAAGCCGGACCAAATACGGTGTCTACACTCATTGTAGAATATTTTTGTGTCCACGGATATCGACAATTAACGGTAAGTCAATCCTTCACGAGTGTTCGTAACGCCAGCTGGATCAAATTACTGTTTTACCCTTGGGTTACCTCTGGATCCTTAAGTACCACTAATTCCTCTAATGAACAATCTGTTTATGATCCAATCAATAAACAACAGTTTCTCTCGGGCCAGGAGAGGATGGGCGCCCTTGTTCAAGACCCGAAATCAGCCCTTAAAGGAACACACATCTGCTTACCCCAATAGGGGAGGGAGTGAATTCCATCTTGTAATGTTATGTTTCCAGCCCCCACTCGGTCTTGCCCCTGAAATGGTAGGCTTATTGAGTCGGCAAACTAGCCACTCTCACCCATACAAATCTAAGGACAATCCCTCCTGAAAGGGGTTCATAACATACTTATGATTGAGATTGAGTTACCTAGGTCATCCTATTGAAATAGAAACCTAAACTAGTTAACGGTGTTACATCTAGTGGTTACTATTTCACGGTCCGGTCTTATGCAAACTCATTGCATAGGATACCCCCACTCGCATGTCTCCTACATGGATGCTTTGGATCGTTGCATTTGTATCGAATACAAAGTGGGTCGTATCTCACAGTGTCACCAGGATAAGGTACCCAACCTTATCCCTATACTATAGACCATTTAGGTTGTTACTTGAACACTGATCCCCGTATGTCCCCACATACTAGTCCAAGTTTCATCTAAACAACCTAGGATCTTAGTTTATTGGATTTGGGTCAAATTGTGCAATTTTAGTAACAATAACTCTTTATTGTATAAATCTCAATAACAACGAATTGAGAGAATTGAACAATTTGTCACCATTCATTATCTACAAGTTTTAGGGCATAAAACCCAACAACAAAGTCCTTGAGACAACTTCAATCTCAAGAACAAGCTGCAAAGCCCTTGAGATGACTTCAAATTGGAGAACAAGTGTTCCAGCCCTCGAGTGAAACACACACACACAAGAGAGACAATTAGAGGATTATGTATTAGATATTATACGACACCCAGAACATCAATACAAATATAAGTTTATCCCACGTGTTCCATTCATTTGAAATTACGTGTGAACAGTTAAGTTTGGGTAATATTGTTTTAGCTTTAAATTAAAATGAAGCCTCTATTGATAGCTCACATAATGAGCTATTTTTCTCGGTATTAATTTTTTAGTCTTAGAGATTTAATTGGCAAACATTACACCTTTGTATGTTACTTTATAGGAATTGAAGTCTTGGAATGATTTTAAGCAATTGGAAGTTGATCGAGTGGTTGAGACACAAAAAGAAGCAAATGAATTGAAGAAAGGAGATAAAAAGTCTGCAGCAGCCAATTTTCCCAAGAGCTCAGCATCAAGACACTATCCTTAGGGCGTCTCGACGCTGCTGGACCCTCTCCCAGCCGAAGACCCGAAGGCAAAACTTCGAGACGTTAGCCAATTTTCCATTTTTATTTCACGCGGCAACAGGACAGCAGCGAGATGTTGTCCCTAACATTTCGATGCTACCTTGCTTTTACTATAAATACAATGCGATTTCATCCAAGAAAGGGGAGTTCAATTTGGAGTTTTTCAACCCTAATTTTGCCTAAAGATCTCTTGTGGGAGCTTGTAACGCACCAGGTTTTTTATAAACTACTAACCTAGACCTAGAGACATTACTAAAACTAGCCGAGTGCTCCGAAAATTTCGGCAGCATAACGACATACATCGGACTAATCCAAAAATTTTCTAAACCTGCTGAATAAGAATAACACTTCTATAAATCGAACTTCTCACAACTACACACCACAACGCCTTACTACAACACAACAGAACTTCCACAATGAAGCGAGTTAGGTCTCGCGATATCATAACCAAATAGACAGAGAATTAACAACTAAAAATTCAACCAAGCACAACTAACAACTTTAGTTATTCAAAACAACTTAACTATTTTTAAGTAAATAAAGACCAAACGTGTTAAGCAATAACTATATCGATTTACAAACGAGTTAAACAATAACTATATCGGTTTAACTAACTCCAATAAGAATCTAAACACAATAGTAAAAAGAAACAGCTACTATCTAATGGTCTCCTCTCCGAAGCCTCCTCCTCATCACCAAGTTCGGATATGGTCTCATAACCTGCAAAACTTGGTGGTGGGTCAGTACAAAACCACGATACTGAGTAAGTGGCTCACACTTGTGGAGCCATCAAGCACATACTCATACAAGGCAATTATCATGCTTTCCACACACAAGCTCAATAGTCATGAAAAACAACTACCACATATTATTCATCAACTTATACATCAAACCATATAAACATGTGACATGCATTCAACCACTAACTCAAGCACTAACAAGCTTTATCTGACTCCTCTGAGTCCTCTCAACTCAACTCCTCTGAGTCCTCAAAAAGCTCTCCAAGACTGACCCTTTGAGTCACACTGACCCCTGACCATTTGTACCCAGGGCGTCAGGCTTCTCTACAGAGCTCGGTGTTCGACCTTTGACCATTTGTACCCAAGGCCTCGAACTGTTGCATCGCCCCTTGGCCATATTACCCAAGGCACCCGATGACTTCAAATTCTCGTAGCCCTCACAAAACTATCCAAGACTGACCCTTCGAGCCGCACTGTCCCCTGACCATTTGTACCCAGGACCACAATGTTCTCTACGGAGCTCGGCATTCGACCCTTGACCATTTGTACCCAAGGCCTCGAACTGTGCATCGCCCCTTGGCCATATTACCCTAGGCACCCGATGACTTTCATAATATATAGACTCATCACATCGTCCCTTAGCCATATTACCCAAGGCACCCGATGCTCCTCTTAATCCATTGGTGACATACCACCCCTCGACCATTTTTACCCGAGGCACTTGGTATTCACCTAACCTTCCTTTTCAACACACACAAGGTCCTCTGACCTCAACATCTCACTATCACACAAGGTCCTCTGACCATTCTTTCACTAGACATGTTCACAACCCACAATGCACAACCTAAATATGCTTTTCTAGCTCATGTCATACTTTTAGTCCATGCAGCAACCAAAGGTACATGCTCTATAACCAATCACAACAAAATAACCACATGTTTATCACAGTCAGATCGCATCACAACAACTCATCATACATCAGTACAATAGTTTGATATATCGGATCAACATGCTCAAACTCGTCATTAACATAACATATATGTGTACCCACATATCGAAACTAAACAAATAAAACACACAACATGCTAGCACACAAGCAAACAGACTCAACAGGTAGAATTCCACTTACAATTGCTATAACGCTCCCAAGAAAACCTAACGAGCTCCTGCAATACGAAAGGAACAATTTCAAAGCTAACTTAACCCCAAACCTTAATCAATGCCAAAGAGGTGTTTAAGAGGAGCGTTCTTACCCAAACACAACCTTATATGGCTAGCTTGGACACCTCAGATTAGCCTGAAACTACAACAAGAGCTACTGAGAGTACGAGAATGATATAAAGCACTAACAAGGAGATCGAAAAGGTCTTAGATGAAGTTTACCACTTGAAACTCACCCAAAATGGCTCAACACTTGCTGTAACGTGTTCGAGTGAGATCAAGTTGATTTGAAACTGCACGAAAGGAGACTTTCCAGGGTCAAAAGCTTGTCTAAAACACTTCAACTGAGGTCGAAAGCATTTAAGCTATATTAAAACACCTTGAACAAGTTTGAAGGGAACTAAAGAGTGGCGTTACTTACTAAACTTCACCAAAGGACTCGAATCCTTGCTTAGAAGTGTACGTAGGTTTCTGAATTGATTCCAAACTACACCCAAAGTATACCCACGGGTTAACAACAACTCTAAATTACTCCAATCGAATTTGAAAGAATCAAAAAGGAACCTTACCGCCTCAAACTCACTGAAAGAGACTTGGACCTTCGCTGAAAAGTATTTGATGGAGCTCAAATCTACAAACGGAGAGTTTCTAAGCTTTAGAGATCAATCTATCAAACTACAAGACGCTATGAATGAGTTTCAAAAGGGTCTAAAGTATGCCGAAACTTACTGAACTACCCAAAGCGAGCTCGAAGAAATGTTGGTCGATGCTTGACGAAGTCCAAGATCGCCAAACAAGAGCTATTGGACTATGGGCAATATGAATCAATGTCATTCAGCTTGTGGGTAATTGTCGAACACTACATTTGAGGACAAAAGCTCGTTGATTGATATCCGAAGAAGCTTAAACCTACAAGTTGGAAGCTACAAAGGGGTGGGTAATCAAAATTTCAAGTCGATAGAATATGGGTCACGATCAAAAGGGATTTCGAGGTCCAAAACAAATTGAATATATGTTGAAACTTGCAAAAGTCACTTGGGTCTAAGTTGAACCTTACCAAAGGCTGGAATAGCGTTGAACACACGTAGCCTCTGTTACCGACGCGTGGGTATTGAGGTTGGAGGTTTTCGAAACACAGTGCTTTCAAGCAAGAATCTCCAGAGAAGAAAACCACGAGGGAAATGTATGTTCGTGCCTGGGTCGTGCAGCTTGCTGGAGGAGAAAAGCACAGGAGAGAGAAGGCCGACGCGAGATGAAGAAGAAAATGCCTGCGAAAAGGAGGAGAAAAACAAAGGGAGACGCTCGCGAATGGAGAAGACGGCGCCGACGAGAACAAGGGATGAGAGGGTTGGGTGCAGCCATGGCGGTTGCTGGCCAACGAAGAAGAAGAAGATTACAACGAGGCTGATATGCGCGAGAAGAAGAAGACGATGAGGGGGCGGCATGGAGAGGAATGAGAGAAAGAGATGAAGGGGCTAGGGTTCTTTTCTCTTTTCCTTTATTTTCCTTTTCTTTTAAAGTACAATCTAAGGTAAGAAAACCCAATTTAATTTAAGAAAGGGAAATTATAGGGCTTTATTGAAATCTAAATAAGAACCTAAAAGAGTGGGATAAAATCAATTAAAAGAAATTTGGTTTCCTTTTGAATTAGGGAATATATATCAATAATTAACTCCCAAAATTAGAGAATTAAAGATTGAATAAAATCTCTCTTCCCTAAATTCAAGAATTTAATTTATCGACTTAACGGTTAGGTTTAACTTCTAGATTAGAACTTTAGGAAATAGACCCAAATGATCTAGAATTAGTCTAATTTTTATAAAGCATGGCGTTACAGAGCTAGAGGAAGACCAGAGAGCAGGATTGAAGACGATAGCTCATGGAGATTGTGATGGGAACGTGCAACATCTACGGGATTAGAGTTTTTACCTTTTTTTTTTTCCTATTCTTTAGTTGTTTTTATGGCTTTCTTTTCAAGTTTAGATTGTAACGAGAAGACTATGAGTAGCTAGGCTTTTAATCTTAGGGATTGATGTAGCCCTTTGGGTTTTGTTGGATTAATTCTTGGATGTTATATTATTTTGAATTCATTTATGAAAATTACATTCTTAATGCCTTTAATTTACTGGCCATGATTTAATTGATGTTATTTCTGAGTCTTGCTCGAGAGAGGGGATTTAGTGTGGATCTTAATTTGCATAACTAGAGTAGTCCTAAGATTGAGAGATTTAGGATAGCTTTAGAAATCGTAAGAGGATTAGACTTAAGGTCTTGCATGTTAATGAATTTAGATAGGAATATTGGGTTCATTGTATGCATGAGAATTAGTTATGCTCGGGAGGGATGATTATGATATTAGTTTATCATTGATTTATGAATTTTTGCATGTATCACATTCAAGTAATTAATTCACAAACCCAATAGGTGAAATCAATTCAGAGTTTTTGATAAGACCAATTTGTTATACACTTAGAATCTCCCAATTTGCTTATCTTAGTTGAATTCCTTGTGAAAAATGCTTTAAAATGGGTATAATATGTCTATAGGTCCTCACCGGAGCTTTGGAAGCAATTCGGGGCTTAAACGAGCGAAACCGGAGCGTAAAATGACAATTCCGCCCCTAGAGCCTCATCAGCGTCGAGACGCTTGTCATACAGAGTCGAGAAGCTTGCTCAACAGCGTCGCGACGCTAAAGCAATCCGAGAAATATTTTCCAAAATTGAAGGCACAGCGTCGAGACGCTATAGCCACAGCGTCGCGACGCTAGGCAGTTTCCAGAATTGAAATTTTCCAAATTTGGCTAGAATTTTTCCCATATTTGAAGACCCAATTCAGCATCAATTTACCACGAATTGAAGGCCAAGAATCCCTATAAATAGAGGCCTTTGGTGTAGGTTTAGAATCATCCCTCAACACACAATTCACTACAACTTTGTAGTCCATCTCTCTCCCCATTTTCCACCATTCTTCTTAGTTTTAGTTTTTATTGCTTTCTTTGATGTATTCCATGAAGAAGCAAGCTTGCTCTTATTCCATGAGAGGCTAAGCTCTTCATTCATGTGACCGGGAAGTCAAAAGTAAGTTCATATTCTTTTAATGAAATTTCTTGTTTGAATCATCAAAGCATGTTTATGTGATTTTAGTTCTTTTTCTATAAGTTTAGATCGTGGTAGGAAAGATTGACAACCTTGACCGCACCCTTTCTAAATTCACTTGCTAAATCTTAGTAGCATATAGGCCAACGTTATGTTTTTACGCATGCGTCCCTTGAACTAAATGATTTAATTAATTGTAATTGTGGTTTGTTGCCCGTTGCATGTAAATTAACTCGGCTAGATCCCATTGCGGTTTAGGTTAATTAATCGGCCAATTAATTAGTTTAAACTAGAATCAAACTTAGCGTTTGCATGTTTGTGATAGTGGATCATGATTCTCGGTTTGTTGCCGGAATACGCGGGGCTTAAATTTGTTTTGACTTATTAGTGAAATTGATGATTTAATTGAATTGAACTTACCGAGACTAACCCGGTTGCATGATTTTTGAGGTATTGATATCTTTCCTTAATTTGATTTTCTACTTTCCTTTTACAACATTTTCCTTAATTGGTTTTCTTTCCATGTTTGCTTTCCTTCCATATATAAAATTCCCCCCTTTTGGTTACTTAAAACAAATAAGGAAATTAAGATTTGTTTGCATAGACTCCCTGTGATCGACCCCGGGCGCTACTGCTACAAGTTAGCTTTAGAGGTTGAGGATTAGAAATTTATTTGATAAGAGACCTCGACAATCTCTTCCATCAGTTTTCTCCATTTGAATTTCCAATTTCAGCCTTTGTTAATTTGGTTCATCATTCTCATTCCGGTTTAATCTCTAAATAAAATCGAACAAGAGTAATCATGGTAATTAATTGACTAGACAACCAATCTAGAGGACGACACTCGAAATTCACAAAACACTATATTAAAATTTGACTCGTACACTTGCGGCGAGCAATTTGTGCAGCATCTATAAATCTTCTATATAGTACATTAACCACCTGCACATATAAAGACTCAACATTTATTATTTTACTATTTAATATAAGTTGTATATGTTGAACAAACATGTGTTATCTATATATCTATATCTATCTATATCTATATATATATAAAAGTACGAATGTGGAAGAAACTTATTTTGGACAATATTAACCTTAATTTTTTTTATATAATGCCTATTTTACCCTTTATTTGATTTTTTTCCCATGATTTCTCATCCTCACCTTCCCATTATCTCTCTATATTCCACGTCTCCCTCTCATTCTCTCTCTCAATTATTTATCTCTCCTATTAATTCTCAATTCTCTCTCTCCATCCATCCAAATTCCTCCATCTCACCTCTATCTCTCCCTTCGATCCTTTATATTTCCTTTTTTATATATAACCTATTTTTTTTCTTTTTTTTGAAACATATAACCTATATAGCTTCAATCTTTCATCTTCCTCTCTTTAATTATATGATCACATTAATTTTGTTAAATCTCATTTAAAATATTGAAATATGAAGAAAAAAAATCTCTTTACCATTTTATTATCTTTAATTATTGAATATCAAAAGTCTTAGAATCTTGAAGGTTTTTGAACCTCTTCATATTCTACCCCTATAAAAAGACTATCTTATTCTCATTCTCAACAATAATCTCTCTCACTTTTTTATTTCCTAAAACTATAAAAACTATCTTCTACTCATTTTCAATAAAGTTCTTATATTCTTCTTCTTTCTTATATTTTTCTCTCTAAGAGAAATGACATCATCTCCCCTAAAATCTCTCTCTCACCCTCCTATGGTTCTCCATTGTTGCCATATACGTATTACCGCTCCTTCCATTTTCTTTTTTGTTTTCATATTTCTATATATATGGAACGTAAGCATAGCACAAAAACCATTATTTATAAATGCATTTCTTAATTCATTCTCTATGTTTTTTTTTTACTCTCTATTATTATGCTTAATTTTTCTTTTTTGGATATGCATGTAAGTATTTTTTTTCTAATTATTTTTTCCTTTCTTTTTTCAGACAAATGCAAGATTCGTACAATCTTAATAGAACAATGTGATACTTTCCTTCCAACCACAATGACAAGAAGTCTACAACTAGAACGCATACCAAGCACTCCATAATCGTCCGTGCTTAGATGACCACCAATCATGATAACATTGTTTAAATGTTTTCATTCTATACGCTATTATTCTTTGATTTTCTCTTATTATAATCATAATAACCAAATAAAACTCTACTATATTTAATCTTAATATTTTTAAGGTAATTTTTTATGTGTTTTTGACAGGAAAATTTTTATTAATATTATAATTTTTAAAACTTATTATTAAAATATAGTAGTTTTGAAACTTATTATTTAAATATAGTTGTTTTAATTTTTCAGGTGTAGGTCGTAAGAGACGACCATGACCCGCGTGTCTGCATGTCATCTCTTGGCAATAATTTAAAAAAAAAAAAACGAGAAGGTCGTCTCTTCAAGAGACGACCACCACGTGTGTATAACACAAAATGGAAGGTTGGTAGGGTCATGACTGACGCAATCTTCCTCCTTGTGTTCCAGAGTTCCATCCCCATCAATTGCTTCTTTAATAATTTTTTTTTCTTTTTTGCATTTTGAAAAATGCTAGCATTTTTTTTCTCTTTTTTCACTAAAATCGGAATTTATATACCAGAAATTTAATATACAAAAAAAATGTGCAATTTCTACATTAAATTAAATTTCAAAAATAAAAATATACAAAAAAGTGCAATTTCTACATTAAATTAAATTTCAAAAATAAAAATATACAAAAAAAGTGTAATTTCTACATTAAATCAAATTTCAAAAATAAAAATATACAAAAAAAAAAGTGCAAATTCTACATTAAATTAAATTTCAAAATAAAAAAATACAAAAAAAAAGTACAATTTCTACATTAAATTAAATTTCAAAAATAAAAATATACAAAAAAAAATGTGCAATTTCTACATTAAATTAAATTTCAAAAATAAAAATATACAAAAAAAAGTGCAATTTCTACATTAAATCAAATTTCAAAAATAAAAATATACAAAAAAAAAAGTGCAAATTCTACATTAAATTAAATTTCAAAATAAAAAAATACAAAAAAAAGTTCAATTTCTACATTAAATTAAATTTCAAAAATAAAAATATACAAAAAAAAATGTGCAATTTCTACATTAAATTAAATTTCTAAATAAAAATATACAAAAAAAAAAGTGCAACTTCTACATTAAATTAAATTTCAAGTATATAAGTTTCGATTTTAGTAAAAAAAAATGCTAACAGTTTTCAAAATGCAAAGAAGAAAAAACAATTATCAAAGATGCAGCCACTGGGGATCAAACACAGCAACGCACGGAGGAAGATTACAACCCTCACCACCCTACCAACCTGCCATTTTGCATTATACATACGTGGAGGTCGTCTCTTCAAGAGATGACCTTCACGAATTTATTTATTTTTTTAATTATTGCCACATATGTGGGTCATGCGGGTCATGGTCGTCTCTTCAAGAGATGACCTACACTTGAAAAATAAAACAACAATATTTAAATAATAAGTTTCAAAACTACTATATTTTAATAATAAGTCTTAAAATTATAATATTAATAAAAATTGTCCGTTTTTAACACACCCCGTCCCATCTTACTCTTAACTGACTAATGACGTGGTATGCTGACAATGAACCCTATAGACTAAAGGACCCCACTGTCAACTTACATGCTCTTACTAAGTTCTAAAATCATATTAAATCTAGCGAGAACCTAAATGACCAGAAATTTCAATAGAGTTTCTCCTGAAACTTGGTTAAAAGCACACCTAGAAAAGGACCATATATACGCATATTTAAAAACTCTCTGGAAACAACAGATATTATAAAGCATTCTGGAACCAGGCTAGAGACACAGGCGTCTCAAGCTACATTACTCAGCCCAACACTTCGATACAAAATATTTTACAACCAACTAGACCATGCAACATATTCCTATTACAAAACTTTCACTCACAAGATACACATACAAAAAAGGTTACTCTAAACTCGGACTCTAGTGGCAAAGTAAGCTCCAGTAAGCTTGTCGAAACTTAGTCGCTACTTGGTAGAAAAATTTTAAGGAAAAGAATGAGCTAACGAGCCCAATGAGTGGTATTTACTTACCACTAAGAAAATAGTTCTTGAAAATGATTAACCCAACTAAACAGAAGCTCAATGTAAAACATTTTCTGCTCAAAAACTCAAAATCAATTAACCTGCAATAGGTAATGTAGTAATGGCTCTTTTAAAGTACAACTAAAGAATCGAAAAATTCATCACTAACCATGTATCCTAATCTCTAGTCATACTGGCATAAAGCCTTCTCAATATGAACAACAGAGCAAACTCGTTCATACTAAGCATAGAATACACTCCACACTTAGCAGAGCAAATCTCTAGTCATATGTGCACGCAGAACATCCCTTTTCAGGCTAAACACCCCATCACATGGCCCAAAGCCTATATGTAAACTGGAGTGGTCCCGAGGACCTCTTGCTCTTTATATACTGTGGAAACACATTCACATAGCACATGGATAATCACCAAAGGGTACATGGATCTAGTGTTTTGAAAACTACTTCCTAGCATAAAACTTTCTTTCTTTTTTTTTTTTTTTTGAAAATAAGCATAAAACTCTTTATTCACAAACTTATCTAAAAGGGAAAAATACACTTTTAGTCCCCGAGGTTTGGGTTAGGTTTCATTTTGGTCCCTGAGGTTTCAAACTCAACAATTTAGTCCCTGAGGTTTGGGTTTAGTTTCAATTTAGTCCCCCCATCCATTTTTCCGTTAATAGTTAACGGGATGCTGACATGACACTAATTTTTTATTAAAAACATTACTTTTTATTTTTTATTTTAATTAAAAATATATTAAAATAATAAAAATATAATTATTTTTAATTATTTTTATTTGTTTTTATTCCTACCCTCTTCTTTCTTCTTCTTCCTCCTCCCTCTTCTTCTACATCTTCTCCAAACCTGCTGTCATGGCCGGCGACCACCGCTCGTCGGCGGCCGCCACCGCCGGAGACTTTTTTTTTTCTCTTTTCTCCTCCTCTTTTCCCTTCTTCTCTAACTTTGGAAGAGGCATTTCCTCAAACAGTTGATAAGCAATTACTTGTTCCATTTGCATAGACTTCCAGGCGACTACGGCTTCGACCCATTGGGGTTGGGGAAGGACCCAACATTTCTAAAGTGGTACAGAGAGGCAGAGCTAATCCATGGGTGGTGGGCAATGGCAGTAGTGGTCAGAATCTTCGTAGGGCAAGCCTGGAGTGGAATCCCATGGTTCGAAGCCAGAGCCGATCCGGGCGCAGTCGCCCCATTCTCCTTCGGAACACTGCTTGGAACCCAGCTTCTGCTAATGGGATGGGTGGAGAGCAAGCAGTGGGTGGATTTCTTCAACCCAGAGTCGCAGTTCGTCGAATGGGCGATGCCATGGTCGAGGACGGCAGAGAACTTCGCAAACGCGACAGGAGAACAGGGGTATCCCAGAGGAAAATTCTTCGATCCGTTGGGATTTGCAGGAAGTATTAAGGATAGGCTTTACATTGCGAACTCGGAGAAGTTGGAGAGATTGAAGTTGGCGAAGATCAAGCATGCAAGGATCTTCATGTTAGCGATGCTCATCTTCTACTTCGAAGCTGGACAGGGGAAGACGCCGTTGGGTGCCCTTGGATTGTAAAAAAATGCGTGGATGATTTTGAGATTGATTTTGAAGGGGTTTTGTTGAGCCCTAAATCAAAATTCGAAATTGAGTGTGTGCCATTCCAAGTTTTAAGTTTGATGATCTTTTTTAGTTTGAAAAAAAAAGTTAGAGAAGAAAAAAAATCGCCGGCTGCCGGCGAGCGGTGGTCGCCGGTCGCCGCCCATGACAGCAGGTTTGGAGAAGAAGTAGAAGAAGAGGGAGGAGGAAGAAGAAGAAAGAAGAGGGTAGGAATAAAAACAAATAAAAATAATTAAAAATAATAATATTTTTATTATTTTAATATATTTTTAATTAAAAAATAAAAAATAATATTTTTAATAAAAAAATTAGTGCCACGTCAGCATCCCGTTAACTATTAACTGAAAAATGGATGGAGGGACTAAATTGAAACTAAAACCAAACCTCATGGACTAAATTGTTGAGTTTCAAACCTCAGGGACCAAAATGAAACCAAACCCAAACCTCAAGGACTAAAAGTGTATTTTTTCCTATCTAAAACTAATGTCTCTCTACAAAATAACATTTCGTAAGCTCGAGCAATTTTTACAAGAATCATAGAACATTCCAGAGTTCTCAAATAAATGCACGATATCTCAAAAGTATCAGAAACACATATTCCAGCTAAAACCATAAAATCAATGAAACTCAAATCATTTTCTCTATAATCATGCTTAACTATGATTTTCTTGAATTCATAAGTATAGTACTTTTAATAGCGTAACATAATCAATAAAACAAACCACTCACCGTACTATTGATGAGAGAAATTCGGGTTGTAGGTCGTTCCAATCTTTGTTTGACCTAAAATAGTAATTAGCTGACATATGAGTTCCCACTTAATTTAATTACCAACCCTAGCATCATCATACATAACCTCATTCCATAATTCAAAATTTTTCATTTTCCATCCTAAAGTACTCTTTTGTCTCATTCTCCATTTAAATAGCATTTTTCTTCAAATGAGCCAATTTCCTCGTGACATTTTTCCCTCCATTCTCTCTCTTTATTATCACCAAAGTACAACTCTCCCATTTTCCTATTAACTTTACTCTCACCTTTCTCATTCTCGGGGTTAATTAGAAAAAAAGAATACATTTTAAAAAAAAAAGGCCAAATCAAGTTCTTTTCAAAACAAAAATTGGGAAAACCGAGTTCTTTTTTTGTCTTTATTGCTTTCGGTCCCCGAATCCGTGGCTTCAAGTCACGGATTCAACGCACAACTAGCTGGTCAAGTTGACTAGTCAACCAAAATAGTTTGAATCCATGGGTTGAACCCACGAATTCATGTTTTTTATATATTTTTTAAAAAAATTATGTCACATCCGAGGCAATTAATTTTTTTTTTTTTTTGTTAATTTTCTATTTTTCCAAATGATAACCAAATGATGATGTTTTATTTAAATTATTTAATTTTAATTTTTTGGATTTTATGATTAGCAAATAATGTTGTTTTTTAATTTTATAGTTTTTCATGATTAGTAAATGATAATGGTTTTATTTTATTTTTCTAATTTTCTTATTTTCCAAGATTAGTAAATGATAATGTTTTTTTTATTTTTTATTTTTTACTTTTTGATTTTCCATGATTCACAAATGATATACATTTTTTTATTAATGTATAAATTTAGTTCTTTTCACCTCAATAATAATTTTGTATTTATAATGAAAAAATAATTCTAATTTTTTAAATTTAGTTTTAATGGATAATTTTTTATTTTTTCCATTAATTTTTTTTTATTGAAAAATTATTACCATAATTATTGATTTATTATAATTTAAAAAATTTTATTTTTTTTCCATTTTAATGTAAAGTTTTATTTTAATATTTTGTTTTATTTTTTTTTAAACTAAAATACATAAATTAAGGAACAGAGTTAGGTACATCTTCCTCAATTAAAGAGGCCAACCAACTAGGGATATGTGAATCCCTCTCCAAAAAATAGCCTTCCAGAGTGGAAGACGAACAAAAAGACGATGACAAAAACCCTCCTTCGTCGACATCGGACGGCAGCTGACCCAACGACGAGAAACCAGTCGCGGTGCGCGCAAGGAGATGCGCAATTTGGTTGCCCTTCCTCGGGCATTTAGCGAACGAAACCAGCCCTGCTAGATTCGCCAGGGAGATCACCTCATTCACGATCAGCTCGGTGTCTGAGATGTCGATGGCTTCGAAATTGAGCAGTTTAATGACCTTCGCTGCATCTGTCTCTACGATCAAAGGTAAGTTGCTTCTCTGATTTCTGGAATGGTAAGCTTTGAGAAATTCTTTGATGGCAAAGGCTTCGATGGATTTAATATTCCATTTTCTGCCAATTTGCTTGCAGCCCGCTTCAATAAGAAATCCTGAGGAATCACGAACTATCCAACCCCAACTCCAATTCTTCGATCATCGTTCCACGAGGCATCAGTATTCATCTTCAAGCAATTGGCTGGGGGATCCATTTTTCGTGATTACTGAGGCTCTCTGCTCTGAAAACAGCAGGTTTGACGCTCTTCTCTTGTGCTTCTCCAGATTTTTTTTTTATCCACCAATCTAGCCTGTTGTTGTTGAGATTCTCCTTTTTTATTGTGACTTGGATTCTGAAATTCCAGATTGTCCATAGTGTTATAGCGATCCGTTCAACTTCTTCTTTGTCTAATCCTTTGGAAAGCTCATCCCAACAGTCAACCATGTCTGCTTGCCCTCTGCAAATACCCACAATATATATAAGATTAGGGAATATATTAGGCCAAATACTCCTAACCTTTTTGCAATTCCAGAATAAGTGGGTTGAGTCCTCCCTCGAGCACCTGCAAAGATCACACAACGGGTCAATATCAATTCCCTTGTTAATAAGATTAATTTTAGTAGGGATAAGATTTTTAATGATTCTCCAAACACCAATCTTAGCCTTGGGAATAATATTGAGATTCCAAATGCCTCTCCATCTCGCAGCTTGGGCCTGGGATTTAGATCCTGAACAATCTTTTGCATTCTGAATGTTAGTAGCCAAATGGTATGCGCTTTTAACGCTGAAAACACCTTTAGGCTCTTCATTCCAAATAATTTCATCCGCTTCATTGTTGAGACCTAGGGGAATAGCTAGAATATCCTCTGCATCCAATAGAATAAAAAGGTTTTTGATGAGCTGCTCATTCCATTCCCCTGATGATTGGATTAGGTCCTCCACTTTTCTTCCCTTCAAGACCGCGATAACTATAAGAGGGGATTTCCTCCCTTCTCTAGCTATCCAGGGGTCATGATCAATGTACACATATGTTCCATTTCCTATCCGCCATCTGAAGCCGACCTGGAACAGCTCCCTGCCCCAGACTATACTCTTCCAAACATAGGATGAGTTTTTGCCCTCTGGGGCATTTAGGAAGTCATTATTCCTAAAGTACCGGCTGTTGGGATTGGTGCCCTAAAACTCGTAGATAGTGAATGTTAAACAAAAATTAAATACTTGTTCGATAAAGTCGTTATCGAGATTAATTCAGTAAAGTCATAACTGAATAAGTAAATTGCACTTTTAATAACCCAAATCAAATAAACTAAGATCCATGGCTATAGGATGAACACTTGAGCTTTATGTAGAGACATAAAAGTGGATCAAGCTCGAGTAATAGCCAAAACGGTCTATAGTATAGGGATAGGGCTGGGTACCTTATTCTGGGGACACTATGAGACGCGACCCACTTTATAAATAGTATAGACGATGTGATCCTAAATCGTCCATGTAGAGACATGCGAGTGGGGGCGTCCTATGCAATGAGTTTGCATAAGACCAGGACCGAGAAATAAGTCGCTCTCGCTTTATAACACCGTTTACTGACGAGACTGACTATTTCATGTGATGACCTAGGTAACTCAATCTTAATCCTGAGCTAACTATGAACTCCTGTTTATTCGGACTTATCCTTAGATCTGTATAGGTGAGAGTGGCTCAGTATCGCTGACTCAATAAGCCTCCCATTTCAGGGATAGGAACGAGTAGATAGCTGGGGACATAGTCGTGCGAGAAGGAATTCACTCCTACCCAAATTAGGGATAGTAGAGAGGTTGTTCCCTTAAGTGCTGACTCCGGGGCTTGAACAAAGGGATCACGCCCTCTCATTGGCCCGAGAGGGACTCGGTTTATTGGTTGGACCATAAACCAATTGTTCATTAGAGGATCAGTGGGACTTAAGGAACAAAAAGTACTATAGGGGTAAAACGGACTTTTGACCTAGCTATAGCTACGAACAACCTGTGAAGGATCGACTTACTGAGCATGGTTAAATCAAGTGGACGGAAATATATCTATAGTGAGGGGAGTGCAACTATCGGGCTATAGTGGAGTGTCCCGGTAGTTAACGAATCTTGGGTAGCTTAGATAATGAGATTAGTCGGTTAGCCTCGAACCGTTGGAGCCCATGATCTATAGGTCCATTAGGTCCCCCTACTAGCTCATATCGGAATAAAGCCAAGAACAATAAGATAGGATTCTTTGAATTGTTCAAAATCGGGAAAAAGGGTATTTTCGTAAATTGTGTTTGACACAATATTTAATTATGAATTAAATTAGAAAACGAGAGATTATGTATTTAAAAGTGTTTTAAATACTATATATGAATTAGGAATCATATATAATTAGATTGCACAAGGTGACAATGATTAATTGGATTAATCATATCAAATTAGTTGGAAATGTTTCAATTAATTACCAAGGAATTCAATTTCAATTTAGAATTGAAATTTGAATTAATTTGCAAGCATGAAATATGATTTCAATCCTAACTTAGTGGATTTAGTTGAATTCCCACTTCTTGCATGTTGATACAAAGTGGAAAGACAACTCACCCATGCATAGTTGCATGTCTTGTGATATGAACACCTAGAATCCACTTTGACTTGCAAATTTACCATGTGTCTTGCTTCATGAGGCTTCTCCTTGCATGAGAACTCTCTATAAATAAAGTATGAATCAGATTTAAAGCAAGAGAGTGATTTTCCATACTGTTATGCTGCTGGAATTTACACTCAAACACTCTCATCTCCTCATATCTCTCAAGTGCTTGAACCTTCAAGCATTCCCTTCCCATTCCCTATCTTTATAGACTCCCACAAGTCGTTCTTGGCCCGGAGAATAGTAGGGAAGACTCTAAGGGTTGTCCTAAGTAGATTGGAGAAGAAAAGAATCCACGGAGGTCCACCTATTGAGCTCCAAAAGGTTGGTTGTTCTAAACTCTCTGTTCTGGTTTCTTTAGGACATGCATGCTTTAGATGTAAAATTGATGTAGTTAGGTGCTCCCGATCTTCAATTGCTTCCGCATATGTTATATGAACACCTTCACCAGCCTCTAAGAACCTTGCTCATGAGGCTATTAGGATCTCTCAATATTCGCCAGCTCTGCTTAGCCAGGAGCGCTTGGTTAAAAAGGCTTAAATCCCTAAAGCCAAGGCCTCCCATATCTTTGCTGATACAAAGTTTTTTCCAGCTGGCCCAATGCATCTTCTTCTTATCTCCCACTGCTCCCCACCAAAATCTAGCACACATTCTGTTAATGTCATCGCAAATTCCTTTAGGGAGCTTAAAGCAACTCATGTTGTATGTGGGAATCGCTTGGATGACTACTTTAATGAGAACCTCTTTCCCTCTCGCCGAAAAAAGCCTTTCGTTCCAACCCTGGAGCATGTTTGCGACTTTCTGCCTTATTTTGTCGAACATTTTGGATTTGTTCCTACCGCCTTGGGATGGCATTCCTAAATAGGGACCTAGGGAATTAGATTTCTTAATCCCAAGGATCTCCTCAATCATCACCGCATCCTCTTTCTTAACATTTTTACTCAGAATGAAGGCAGATTTCTCCAAGTTGATTTTTTGCCCAGAGGCTTCTTCATACATCAACGAAAAATAAATGGGAAATATTAGGGCAATAGTTATTAATACGAAAGCCATTTAGATTTCTGGAATCAATTTCCCTAGTTAGGAGACTCGAGAACCCTTCGGCACATATAAGGAAGATGTATGGTGATAGCGGATCTCCCTGTCTTATGCCTCGTTGTGGAGAGAACTCCTCTTGTGGCCATCCATTAATCATGACCGAAAAGCTAACCGATTCCACGCACTTCATGATATTGCTAACCCATTTGGTGCCAAATCCCATCTTAGATAGCATTTCTCTAATGAACTTCCATTCAACCCGATCATAAGCCTTGCTCATGTCGAGTTTAATGGCCACTTGACCTTCCTTCCACTTTTTCCTACTTCTAATAGCATGGATGCATTCGAAGCCCACAATCACATTGTCAGAGATTAATCTTCCCGAGACAAAGGCCACTTGAGAAGGAGATATAATTAAGTCCAGGACTTTCTTGAAATGGTTCGCAATAGTTTTGGCAACAATCTTATAACTTACATTGCACAGACTGATTGGTCTGAATTCGTGCATATGCTTTGGATCTTTCACCTTTGGGATAAGGGCTATGACTGTTTTGTTAATGGGAGAAATGTCAACGTTGTCGTTCAAAATTTGGAGACATACTCCAATGGTATCATCCCCTACTATATCCCAAAAGGATTGGTAAAAAGCAGCATGAGTTCCATCCAAACCAGGGGCCTTTGTGGGGTTAAGGTTGTTTAAAGCAACCTCGACTTCTTTTCTTGAGTACGGTTGTTCACACGAGATTTCGACAAAGGAAATTTAATTCGTGGAAATGAACTTGATTTTATTGATTTTGTATGTAGAAGTGTTACAGTCTCTAATATTTATCCTCTGATGCTTTCTCTCAAAATGTAGAGTCTGATCTGAGGGCTGGCGAGCTTGATCTCAGACGGAGGAAGGTTGAATCTTCAACTTGTATCTTGATGAAGAAACGGTTGATTCTTTGGAGTCTTCCAGTCGTTGGATCTTCTGAGTCTTGAGATAGTCGAATTCTGAATCTTGGATCTTCTGAATTCTCTGGACTCTCTGACTTCTGAAGACTCTGGACCTTGGGAGAATGCTCTGGGCTCTGGCTTCTCTAACTCTGTCTGAATGCCCAAAATGAATGGTGGCCTCCTCTATTTATAGAGTTTGATGGACCTCATATGGGCTTGGGCTTGGGCCCAACATTTGGGCTTCGGCTATATTTGGGCTTTAATCCAACTCATTTTTAATAAAATTGGATTATTTTAATTTAGCCCAATTTCTTCAATGATCTCGGGTCACATTAGTCTCGGGTCCAATTGCCACGTGGCATAATTTGATTGGACTCGGCTTATGTCATCTGATAGATCAATAATAGACAAGTGGCATTGTTTGATTTGCCGAATTTTAATGTCTATTAATTTAATTTAGGGACACATGTAAATTTGTAATTGGTCCCAAAATTTATTTCATCATTAATTCAAATTAATGACGTGGCAATTTATGATTGGCCGAAATTTCTCACTCAACAACGGTCTCTCAAGGTCCTCTTTAACTTGTTCGGGGATCATATTGAGAATGCAATCAGATATTCGTTCCATAGCGTCCTAGTCCGGATTGGAGGATTGGAATAACTTCACAAAATAGTCAGTAGCAATGCTCCCAATATCATTTTCATCCTCCACCCAATCCCCATTCTCCGCAAACAAACCTTCGATTCTATTCCTCTTTCTTCTTTTAGATGCTTTGGCATGGAACCATTTGGTGTTACGGTCCCCACTTTTTAACCAATCCTCTCTAGCTCTATTGCGCCAATACTCTTCCTCCTCAGCCAATAATTCATCTAGTTCCATCTCAGCCTTGACTATCTCTTCCCATATGTCTTCATTGTTCTCTTCATACAAGTTGTTTAGAGCGTCTTCTTTAGTAGAAATAGCCTTTTGTATGCTGCCATTTAACCTCTGTTTATTCCAAATGTGAAGATTGTGTATGCATCTATACACCTTCTTGCTGAGCTTTTGGGCTCCTCCAACAGTACAATCCGCATGGTCTTCCCAACTATTGGAGATCACATCTTTGGCCTCTTTCTTCTTACCCCAACTTTCTTCATATCTCAGGATTTTGCCACGGCTTTGATGATTTTTGGGTATGTAAGTGAATCTGTCCTCCCAGCTAGCGACAATCACCCTGTGATCAAAACCATAAAAACTTAGGTGGTTAACTTTAATGCAAGGGGCCTTACTCATCATAGCGTGATTAAGGCAAAACCGGTCAAGCCTCTCTTTGATCTAATTCTTTTTAGATTTGCCCCTCCTCCAGATGAATTTGTCCCCCGAATACCCAGCATCTACAAGCAAACATCTATTGAGCGTATTTAGAAAGCTGTCCATCTGTTTCTGGTTCCTAATCGCCCCCTTTTTTTCTCTGCCGAGGACGCAATTTCGTTAAAATCTCCACCTACCAGCCAAGGCCCACTAACAATGCCACTTAACCTCTCCAAAAGCTCCCAGGAAAGATGCCTTTTATCGGTTTTTGGGTTCCCATAAAACCCGGTGAATCTCCACGCACCATCTCTTTCATTAATGACAACGTCTATGTGCCCATCAGAATACGAGATTATCCTAACATCAGTGGTTGCATTCCAAAATAAGCCAAGCCCCCCGCTTCTACCTTTACAAGGGACACTCAAACAATGATCAAGGTTCAACCTGGTTTTAATCCTACTGCAGCTGAAAACATCACATTTGGTTTCCATCAAGGTTCAAACAATAATATTTTATTTTATTTTTTTAAGTTATTCTATTAATCAATTTTTTGGAATATTATTATGGATAACATACTTATAATTGGAAAGTTAGCCTTCTAAATTTGCAACGTTATTGCAATTAAACTTTCAAATGTTAAAAAAAAAAAAAAGATAAGTGAACCATGAAGTAAAGTATAACCACTACCTTAATGTATAAATATTTCAATTTTGGAAGTATAATTAAAACAATTTCTACCCATTGTTATAGTTTTTTCAAAATTTTTGTTGGTATCAATATTTCCATCAACATTTCAATACAACTATTATATGTAATTTAATTATGTGGTTGTTAAAAATAATTAAACCACAACTATTTTTTTTTTTTTTTTTTTGAACTCCATTAGACCACAACTATAACACAATTAATAACTAAAACAATTTTCATCCATTTCTATTTTTTTTCCAACATTCCTACACTCATTGACATTTGAATCGACATTTCTATTTAAATATTGTCTTACCTTTTAGATATGATTATAAAAAGTGGTTAATTATGGTCTATCTTCACTTGTTAAGTTTAAAGGTTACCATGTTTCTTTACATTATTAGTTAATTTTTGTTTTATTAATTTTATAGTTATCAATTATCATCAGTTAATTACATAGCTCCTATATACTTCTTATTTGTAGCTAAAATCTCATTTTATAATTCAAATATTTTATATCAATTAACATAATTTTAATTAACAACAATGTCCTATCACATGTTAATATAAATATTATAAATAATTTTTATCAACTTTCATATTGCATTTAATATAATTAAGTCACAATTAAATTGCATTTAATAATTCAAACAATTGTCATCAATTTTCATATTTTTTTTCAAAATTTTTACACATCAACATTTGAATTGACAATTCCATCTAAATATTATCTTACTTTTTAGATATGATGATAGAAAATGGTCCATTATAGTCTAATTAATTAAGCCACAATTAAAGTTTCATTGACTAATTCAAACAATTTCCATCAATTTCCACGATTTCTGTAAATTTTCCCGAAATGTCTCTCGACATTTCCATCAACATCGAACGTGTAGTTACAGAAAACTTGACGTAGTTCCAAGTTTGTGGCGAACTAGTATATCTTTCAGTGTTGTTTCTTTTTCCCTATCTCTTTATTATTTTTGTGACAACTAATGGGTCATTTGGGGCACTGGGTTGAGTTGAGTTAGCCCACTCCTGTTTTGCTATTATAACCCACTCACGTTCTTTCAGTCCCATTGCCACGCAGTGACCACCTTCGACGAACATTCCGGTGATCACCGCGATCCCAGCAACAATTCTAGCAAAAATTTAGCGATCACCGTCAGTGACAATTTTTTTCTTTCTTTTCTTCTGCCTCTTTTCTTCTATTTCTTTCTTTATTTTCATTTTTTATTTTTCGAAATGAAAATAAGAAGAAAAAAGAAAAAATGGAAAGAAAAAAAAAATCCAGTCACTGGTGGTGGTAGCGGTTCCATGTTCCTCTTACCCATATGTATCTAAGAAGAGTTTTGTTTTGTATAGGTTGTGCAGTTATATTATTTTGACATTTTGATTGGAAATGTATCATTTGTTTGCTAAACAATACACATTTGGTTGTAAATAACACGTTACATGGGGGATTTGAAATGTACTCTTTTTTTCAAGGTCGAAGGTTCAAATTTCCATACTCCATATTTTTTGTATTAAAAAAATGTTAATGAATGTTGCATTTCTTGCTTTTTGATTGGATTTTTTTTAGAGGATAAACATTGAAAAAGTTTGAAAGAATTATTTAGGCCCCGTTTGATAACCATTTGGTTTTTGGTTTTTGAAAATTAAACTTATAAACACCTATTTCTACCTATGAGTTTCTTTGTTTTAGTATCTACCTTCTTCTTTGTTTTCAAAAACCAAGTCAAATTTTGAAAACCAAAAAAAGTAGGGCCCGTTTGCTAACGTTTCGTTTCTTGTTCCCGTTTCTTCATTTTTAATAAAGAAAAATAGAATTTCATAACCCTAACACCTATACATTCAATAATAATAAACCTATATTCTTATTTATGTTTGGAAAAAATTGGAAACAAGAACAAAAAAGGAGAAACTAGTTTTAGTTGTTCCCAAAAGTTCTATACAAATTTTGGGAGTGTTTCTAAAAAATAAGAAACAAGAAACATACATAGTTATTAAATGCTTAGATTTCTTAATAAAATTAGAAACAAGAAACAAGAAACGAGAACGTTACCAAACGGGCCCGTAGTTTCCAACAACTTGTTTTTGTTTTTGAAATTTGGCAAGGAATTCAAATGGTTCCTTAACAAAAATGAAAACCATTGTAGGGAATTTGGAAGAAAACAAGCATAATTTTCAAAAACCAAAAACCAAAAACCAAGGCCCTGTTTGATAACCATTTGATTTTTGGTTTTTGATTTTTGAAAATCAAGCCTACAAACACCACTTTTACTCACAAGTTTCTTTGTTTTGTTATCTACATCTTTCCCTTGTTTTCAAAATTTGACTTGGTTTTTGAAAACTAAAAAAAGTAGTTTTCAAAAACTTGTTTTTGTTTTTAGAATTTGGCTAGGAATTCAAATGTGTCCTTGAGAAAGATGAAAACCATTGTAAGGAAACTGGGAAGAAACAAGCATAATTTTCAAAAACCAAAAACTAAAAACCAAATGGTTATCAAACGAGGCCCAAATTATTATCAAACGGGACCTTAACGTTTTATTTTTTTTAATTGGGGTTAAAATAAGATGTCTCACTTAATGTGTTGGCATTTAATGATTTTTTTTAAAAAAAAATAGTGCATTTTAGGAGTTTTTTTTTTTCTTCTGAAAACTAGAATAGATAGAAAAATTGATTGTCATATTTACCATTCTCATCACAATAATAATAATAATAATAATAATAATAATAAAAGAAATAAAATAGTTATAACCCCGACTATTATAACCAACTCTGCACCTCAAACATAGACTATTCACCTCCACAAACTATTATAACCCCAGACTATTATAACCTACTCTGCGTCCCAAACAACCTCTAAATTATTTGGCTTAACCTATAGAATGGGAGATTATTGTAGTATTGTGATTTCAGCCATAATACTATATTTTGTATTCTGCATTTTTCTCCTAACAACAATATAAGATTCATCAAGATGAGACAAAGGAAATATTCATCAAATGTGGGCAAATTCATCAAGCTCTCGCAAGAAAAAAGATTCATCAAACTTGGGACAAATACCAACATCCCAAGTTTTATTCACATAATTCTTTTAGATCTTAGAGCATTGTGTTTTTGTGTTACATTTTGCCAACTCATTCCAAATGTGAATTAAAAGTTGGAAGATATATCGCTATGTTGAAAGGGTCGACATGTGTTAATAATGTGATTTCATGTTTCTAGGTGGTCGATGATATATATGTTGTTTGTTGTGTCTAATTTGAGGTTGGTATCTCAATTAGAAAAGCTCACTAGAGAAAATACAAGTGATGGAGTTTGAGGAAGGTTATTCATAGAGGTTCTTCCTTCTCTCACATTAATCCATTAGTTTTCTCCCTCTCGTATATCTCCGTTTCGTTTTTGCCTCTCACGTTTTTTTCTCTCCCAATTTCCGATCTTTGAAATTTCAAGTCCTTTAACTTGATGTCATCTTTTGTATCTAAAAGATACTTTTTAAAGTTTTAGAGATTTCTATCATACACGGATCTAAGAGACTAAACTTTTAATTAGACAACTCTCGCTTCGAAACTTCATTCCATTAAAATTATTTGTCATTTACTAATAATTAATTAAAATTATATTTTTGGTACATTAGTTGAGTTATATTTATATATTAGATTATTAATTCATTAATTCATGACAGGTATATGAAATCGATTTATTGATTTCATCAAGCAAATTCAAACATTTGTTTCTATTCTAAAAAAGCACCCTTCGTTTATATAAAAATCTAGTACCATTTCCATGTAAAACCAAATACCGTTATCTATGATTCCACGAGGAGGAGGAAAGAAAATAAAAACCACTGTTGATATTGATCATACTACATTTCTTTTTCGAACCACAGATCTCATGGTCATCAGTACAACTTTATGTCAGTTGAGCTCTGCTCTTGTTGTTGGGCATTTATTTAACCCATATCAATTTTTTTTTTTTTTTTGAATGACCATATCAATTGTTTAATCCCCTGAATGTTTGTAATTGTAAAACCACTTTTGGCATGGAGTAAAAAATCAGAAACTTAATTCAAAAAAATTAAATTAAAAAAAAAAGTTTATGTGGACCACAAACTTATTTCCATGAGTAGCATTTGCCATCCAAAAGCAAAGATAAAATAAGAATGGTTTGAAAGGTTTTCCCCCTTGAAACATCATCACATCACAATCCAAGATCTCCATTGATCAATAAAAATATATACACTTCACCAAAAAGCCAATTAAAATTGACTTGTGAGTTTCTATAACTACAAAAACTGACCCAAATAAGCTTGTTAAAGGCCATTGAAACTCACACCACACCATAGGAAAACCAACCATTTGCATTTATCATCATCAATCAAACTTGTATTGATTTTATATGCGTTTTCGGGAGCACGAACCCGGCTCTTCTTTCCTCGAATGAATATTCAACATTGTCTTCAGGAATCTCCTCAGCTTTGTAAGCAGAAGTAGGCGGGGGAGCTGCCGGGGTTACAGCAGTCTGCATTGCAACTGATAGAGTTGAAGGGGTTGATGGCACTGGAATTGGTTTTGCCTTTGGAGTCATGTTTTGATCTTCATCTGTAGTCTTCTTCAAAGGTGTGGAAAATGGCACATTGCTGGTTGGGTTTGTTTTCTGAAATGATTCACTAGATGCTGTGTTTGCATCATTGATTGAGTTTGTCGTGTTTGACTTTGGTTGCACTGTGGTAGCAATCGGTGCGAAAGGTTTACGAATGAGTGGCAACTCGGTTTCACGCACATTGACCAGTGAGTTATTGTGGCTTGCAGGGTGACCAGAAAAATCAAGTTCTCTTCGACCTGTGAGAGATATAATAAATGTTTTGTACTGAACAAGAAAGAGGCACAATCGGTGCGAAAGGTTTAAATTATGAAAACTAAAAAAGATTTTCCAAGAACCTTTTTCTGAAATAAAAAAAATTAAACAAAGAAAACTTAAGTATATAAGAGTTTCCATAAGTTTTTTAAAAAACAAAAAAACCATAAACAATCAAATGAGGCCTAAACAATAAGTTGAGTATTGACTTCAATGAATACACACACATAAAGCTCTGTGGTAGGGGAATGGGTGGAGGTTAATTAATCATAACTAGCCAGAAAAACTTACCAGCAGCTGGAAGAGCTCCAACGCCTTCATCATATTGAAAGTTTTGATCATTCAGGTCACCTTTCCTAGACGGACGTGATGATTGAGGTGTTGCCTTGTGAATTGGATCGAGCTTGGGCGTTTGGTGCAACGACCCTCCAACAGAAAGCCTTTTACCATTTGCACCTACACCTGAAGCTCTGGAAGCCTTTTTAACACTCTGGGGTTTTGAGGGGCTTGGCTTTGATCCATAAAGAGCCTCCTGTTCTGCTATTAACTGTCCCTGGAGTTTCTTCTGGTCCTAATCAAACAAAAGCATGGAGAAAAAATAAGGACTTGACAGATAAAAGTTAGTTTTTCAATATGGAAAAATGGCCACTTTAATAAAGTCACCAAGCATAGTTAAAAATAGTAGGAAACTAGAAGGATGGCAAGTATCAACCCGCAGCCTGCGACGCTCCTGCTCTTTCTCTTGCCGCAATACAGAATACTCTTCAAGCATAGTGAGGAGACGGACCTGGACAGAAGAAGAAGATTAAATAAAAAATGTTGAACAACAGCAAGACTATAAGTCAAACAAACAATACAATTAAAAAATATCCTATGAAGTACTTACACCATCGTATGTAAACTCAACGCCCCTGTCCTTCTCCCATGCCGTTGTTTTTGAAGTTAATGCATCCACCATTCCTGCATATGATGATTATGATATATTAAATGACTCAGATGACATGCAAAAAGCAAATCAAAAAAACTAATGATCTAACTACTGGTTTAAATATAAAAAACAAAGTTTTTGGGAAAAAATACGTTCAACACTTCATATCAATTTTTATACTAAAGCATATAAAAGACACGAATTGAATGTATTGAAAAGCCAACTTAATCAATCTCTCCAAAAGTCTACTAAACTGATTTGAACACAAACCTGGAAGCTTATTAACCAAAGCTCGGGCCTTCTCTGCGCGTTTGAGAATGAGATGAGCCCCTCTACCAGCATTATATCTATTTTCATCCTGTGAAACATACAAACAGTGTAATGAAAGCATGCAGCTAGGTTTAAGCAATACAGACCTACTAGTTGACGTAATGGAACATGTAAAACCACTTTACCCTATTATACTCCTCGAGCCAACACTCCTCATCACATGCAGTCAACCATTTCTCAACTTTTTCAAGAATTTCTTTCCTGACAAATGCTTCCTCTTTAATCCTGGCAACCTGAAGCTCAATTTGCTCAAGAATAATGGCAGGGTCAACATCACCTGCATCAGATGGAAATGCATTCAAGTTCTTCAAAACAACCAAAGGCGTGAGCAGCAATGTTTCATTTTATATTACACAATGAATGATACCAGAGTCTATAGTTTCAATTGCATATTCCACTATTGTATCTTCTTCCAGGACCAAATGAGTTTTTCTACAAATCTCATCCAGCTCTGACCTCTTCTTCAAAACAAGTTCTTTCATCTTGCTTGATTTTAACTCTTCTAATCGAGATACTTCTGCTTCAACCTGCAAAATATTAATCATTATTAATCTATATTCAATTCTTTAATTTTCTATGGCATGCAAGTTTCGTTATTTGCAGAAGATCAAGATGATACAAACTTGCAATTACTCACAGAATTAATTGAGTCCACAGAGAGACTGTTGGGTTCGTTTACTTCATCTTCTGAAGCAGCTATGTTACATGTCACATTCTGGAACAACTGTTGTTCTTCCATTGGTGTATCCATTAGATTCCAAAGCTCCAACAAAGTTGTAGCAAGATCTTGGAGCTGCCCAAAAAATGTGTTACTGCAGCTAATACAAGGCAGATGGGTTTTAAATTATTGTCTACTGATATATAGGTTTGAGGTCATACCCGCTGCATTCTTCGTAATTTGACCTCCCGCAAATTAGTTATTGCGGCAGCCAGGGTTTCAATTGATTCACTAGTTATGTTAAAAGGTCCTTCTTCTGGGTCACCACCCAAATTGGGATGAAATCCGTTTACTGTCTGCTTGAAATCCATCCCAAGCACTGAACAGAACATGTTTAGAGTCTGAAGGTGCTCTTGAACAACCATCTGCCGGTCACTCTGAACAAGTGGAGATCAAGTACTTAGTGACTGAAAAAACGGAAGGCAAATCAATTTAAAAATATATCATGGATTTATTAAAATATTAAAAAAATGACCTTCTCCTTCTGTAGTGTCTGTAACTGTGCTTTTAGTTCTTCTAGCTTTCTCAATGATAAATCATTTTCATCTAGAGCGATACTGGAATGTGAAAAATTTGATCCATAAATCTCATATGAAACCTTCTGTATATGTTCGAGGACTTCTAAAAATTGGTTTCTTCTGTCTACTTTTCTTTTCCGCATTTCATCCACTTGAGGAAGAACACGGGCCATCTCTTCTTTCAATGTTCCAACCTTTTGATCAACCTGGGAAGAATACTATATCAATAATCACACCATCCAACAACCAAATCATTCAAAGATATCAATGTATAGTTATATCCGTAGAAGTTGCCATATTAACGGAGCAAACTGTGAAATTTGTTCTTTACAAAATATTGCATATAAGATGAGTTATGCACAATTATTTCATAAGCCAGAGTGAAGAGACCAATTATCTCACTATCTGAGCCACAAAAATTTCATGCAGAGATTAACACCAAAACTTAGTAGTCTCATTTGTTGACTTGTTTAGAAATCATTTAAAACCTGCCCCTTTTTTTATTCCAAGAACTATGTTATGGACATGCATATTTTGACCTTTATCTTTATGATGGTCAAACATAATTTAAGAAAATCAAAATCTCTCCAAGGTTAACCATGCGAGTAAAGTATTTATTAACTGCAACATGTTCCAACCTGCCTCGTATGTACTGGTCTCTCTCCCATTGCAGAGCAGATGGCAGCCAATTCTGCTTCAGCATCAGCAATCGCCTGCCTTAGCTGAGCTCTAAACCGGTTTGCTTGATCTACCTTTCTTCTGTAAACTTCTAAGCACTCTTGTTCAACCTCAAGCAACATTTTGTCCCTTGTGGCCTCAGATTCCCCTACTTCGTCCCAAATGATCTGATATTGAGACGTAACGGTAAAGATATAAATATTTCAGCCAAGTGAAATTACCAAAAGTGGTAGCATTGTTCAAAGAGTTGGAGGAAAAAGGAACGAAATAGACATCAGAAAAATCCATATAAATGAGAGTAAGGCAAAAACCTGAAGTTCGTGTAGAAGTGTTCCACACGTTGTTTCCATTTGTAAAACTGGATCATTTCGAACATTAGTCATGCTGACGCAATTCTGTCAGCTACGAAACATGACTGAATCAGTGTATCAAATAGTATAAACAAACTTCGCACCACAAAAAATGAAAACGATCTATAAAATAATGAAGAATCTTACAAGCAAACGATTATTCCAATCAAAATCTGAAACTCAACCCTACTCATAATAGCCGCCTCAAAAACAAAGCATCAAATAATGGGAATACAAAATGCTCAAATTATTGTACACGAATCCAACCACATTCGCATTAAAAATTCGGTTCAATTGATTCATAGCATGGCATTTCAAAAAAGATTCCGTCATTTGGCTCAAAAGATGACCGTAAGAAAGAAAAGCGATTCATCATTTCCAAATTCAAATCAAGAGAAAACAAACACCATCCTCGCAATGACGCTGAATTACACACAGGTATCGCATTTGACATTTCATTTCCGCAAATCCGAAACAAGAAGAAGAAAAACAAGAAAATTCCTCACCACATACACTGCTCGTCCCCTCAATCAACGAAGGAGTGAGAAGAGAAATCAGAGAGCGTAAACACAAACCTAATCAATCGGTGCTCCGAAAATATTCCGTGGCCAATAGGAATTGTGAGTTTCTCCTGAGATCTGTTTGTTTGTTTATTTGTTTTCTTTTCGAGGAAAAGAAAATGTTCGATCTGTTTGGCGTGTTGAATTTGTAAGAGAGATGTTGAAAAGGGCAAAAGGGAGAAGGGACAGAGAGACGTTGAGGGGAAATTGGACCGTTGGTGGAAGAAAATATAGTTTATTTTTATTTTGATTATATTTATTAGAAAAACGGGTTTGAATTTCAAATGGAGAGATTGGGATCTGCTGTGCCGCGCCCACACAGTAAGAATACGTTCAAAAACAGGGCCTGAGGCCCAGCAAGAGCGGGCTGGCAGATCTAGCAATCGGAAATTTCAAGGCCCAATATTAAGGAAACGTAGCCTCAACTACTAGTGTTTTTTTTTTTTTTTGGAAAATTGTGGCAAACGACTAGAAAAAAAAAATCCTATCTTGATTTTTGTCTACGGGAGTTTACTATTTGCAAGGCTGGCTACCGCCTTTCTAGGAACTGTTTTCTGGATTTTTTTTGTCATTTATACCCCTGGTATATACGTCTATAGACAAATGTCGTTAACGGTTGAAATCAGTTTTTTTTCCTATTTTTCGGGGTGGATGAATCCCGATTTGCAAGGAGTTCAGTTTGTGGTATATTTCCAACCGTCTTAAAAGATCTACCTATTTTTTAGGCTTAGTTTTCACCCTTTCCAACGGTTAAAAAAGATTTAATCCTGCAATTTATGCCCCTCTTTTTATTTGTTGCATATCACGATCAAAATTCTGGTTGTAAGTTTGTAATTAGAAGTTGGTTTCAATTTAATAGGCATTCCAGATATATACAGTACAGAGTCATATATATATATATACATCTCAATTTTAGATTCCAGTACACACAAGCAGGTCATAAACGGTGCAAATAATATATGTATATATCAGTACATACCGTTCTTTTACTTTGCCCACAACTGATATACTGGCATGTGTAATACACATGTATATAATAGTACAGACGGGAAACAGAGTGTCATTCAACAGGCATTTCAGCACACTTTCACCCTTTGATACACAGTACAGATTCATATCTAGATTCATACATCTCAATTTTAGACTCCAGTACACACAAGCAATTCATAAATGATGTAAATAATATATGTATATATCAGTACATACCGCTTTGACGAGGTCTACTTCATCAATTATATCCTTCTTCGTCCGTTTGTCTTTTTTCTTGTTTTTCCTTGTATCTTGGGGGATTTGCACAATAATAAACAATCTGTTTATCTTTTGTCATGACTTGCGGTTTTGGGAAAAAAAAATGTTGTTACAATCAAGCAGGATAATCGCGTATTGTAAAAAAAAAAAAAAGAATCCCTAAAATCAAAGGATTGTCTATAAAGTAGTTGCAAATAAAAGGAAAATCCAACCATTATTTAAATATCTTCAGTCCCTCAGCTTCAAAAATTTGGTGACAGTCGTCGTCGAGAAGAAGCTTCAATGAGGGTGCGATTTTCACAGCGGGGAGAGGAGGAGATTTTTTCGGCCGATTGTCGGGGGGGAGAGGCTCGTCGTCATGAGAGGAGGTAGGAAAAAATGAAATCCCTAAAATCGGAGGATTATGTATATGGTTGTTGCAAATATAAGGGAAATGAAGCTGTTATCTACATACCTTAGTTTAAATTTTTTGGTGACAGTCGTCGTGGAGAAGAAGACTCAATGGAGCTTGCGGGTTGCTTAGAAGGCTTGTCGGCGTGGCGGGAAAAGCTCGTCGGCACGACGGAAGTGGTTCGTCGGCGCGGTGTGGGAGGTAGGTAGCACAATACACTGGGATGGGAAGAAGGTTCCTAACGGGATTGTAGCAGACGAGGTGGGAAATGGAGATTTCCTTAGGTTTTGGCTCTCAAGTTTGCGAGGTGTGGAAGACGAAGAGTAACGGGCGTGGGGAGGAAATGCATGGAGGCGGGTTTGGTGGGAGAGTTTGTGTTGATTTGATTTGTCATAATTGCAGCATTTAAGTTCATTTTTTCTTAGTTGTTCCCAATTTTGGGGGTATTTTCTCTCTCATAAACTCTGATTTTAATTTTAAGAATACCTTAGACAGTTTGTTGGGGGGCATTTTTGTCTTCTACAAATAGGAATTTATTAATCATAAAATCGTTTAGCCATCTATTTAATTTATAAACTTGTGTAGCCATTTTTCAAGCCAACTATTTATTTTTAGGCACTTTTCTTGTTGCCCTTTTTTTTCAGAAATTATGGTGGATGGGCTTCTGTAACCCATTAATTTCAAATTTGTCTAAATCGTCTAAATTTATCAATGGTAAGATTTCATGCATTAATTCAATTTTTATTCTTCCCTAAATGTCCTTATTTAATTTGTTAACTCTTATTTTATTAATTTATTTTAGTATTATATTTTTTTTCTGTCAACTAGTAAGGGCAAATACGTAAATGGACTTCTTAAACTCCTTTAATATTTGGGTGTGAGCTGACAAAAATGTAAAATTATAACAAAATAGACACTTTTGGAATAAATGGACTACTATTGGCCCATTTGTGTAGTTACCCCTTTTTTTTTTTGGATAAGTACATGGTCAGCCTACAAATGGACCCTATATTTCATTTTTGTACAAACCCACCATTTTTTACACAAATAGCCTAAGAGCCTAGATTTTTTTACATATAAGTTGTTATTCAATTACTTTTATACCCTCTTCCATAATTTTTATATTTAAAATACAACAAAAATCATATTTTATTCTTTCATATTCAAAAATTCACAATCCATCAATTCACTTTCTAATTTTGAAAAGATCCTAAAATCACTCCTCATCTTTCAACAAAATCCCTAAAACCACTGTGATTTCTTTCTCTCTCCCTTCCTCCCTACAATCTCTCTCCCTCTCTCTCGGCCTTATTCTCCCTCTTTTCATCTCACACTGGAAGTGCCATTGTCGTCGCAAACCCAAACCAGCAGCACCTGCACGTCGTTAGTGATAGCGAGCATAGCTAGCTATTTTTCTCTGATTAATTAAGCTAGTCTTTTACAATTATTTGCCCAAATTTATGCATTTTTATGTTTTATTTGTAGGAAGTATGTGTTTGAAGCTTAATTCAGCAATTGGAGTCAATGGAGTCTTCAATCTAAAAAATAAAAAAAAAATAAAAATAAAAAATCATAGCGTCGCGACGCTATAGGCAAATTTTCCAAAAATGCGGTATCGCGACAGAGTCGCGACGCTGTCCATAGCATCTCGACGCTGTCGCCAGATTTTCTATAAATTCATCTTTTCATGCTATGGCCAAGGGGAGTCCAATTGGTTAGATTTTAGCCATAATTTCGACTAGAGACCTTTGGTGGGAGCTAAAGCAAGGCCAAGGAGCGGGAATCAAGCGAGAAGACGTGGAGATCGTGACGGAGACGTGTCGGTTTCGACGGATTCGAGTTTTCCTTTCTCTTTCCCTTACCTCTTGTAGTTTTTATGGCTTTTCTTTCAATTAGTGTTTATGGTTTAAAGACTATGAATTGCTAGTTGTTTGTCTTAGGGATTGATGTAATTGTTTTAGTTTTTGGATTGATTTTAGGTATGAATGTGTTTTTATTTTATGCATGCAATTTTGTTTAATGCTTTCAATTACTTGATCACTAATTGAATGATTTAAGTGTTGAATCTAACTCGGGAGGGAGGATTTGGCCTAAGACTTACTTTGTTTAATTGCATGACTAGAGTAGAAATTCTAAGTTTGTGACGGGATTTGGAATATCTTTAGAAGCGTAACAAGGACCGAACCGAATAATGTCTTGCATGTTAATGAACTTAGATAGGGATATAAAGTTAGTTTATATGCATGAGAATCAATTATACTCGGGAGAGGTAATCGTGATAAAAGTTTCCTTGGCTTGTAGAATAATTGCACGGTCAATTCATTCCTATTAATCAATCCTCAATCTTAATCAATGAAATCAATTCCCTAAGAGTCTTTCCATTTGAGTCTCCACCTTTATTTTATGCTTTTTGTCTTTAGATTTATCTTTTTCATGAAGTTTTGCTCCCTAAATAAAATTGAACAAAAGTATCCACGGTACTTAATTTCCTAGAAATCCAATCCAGAGGACGACACTCGTTTTACACGAAAACACTATATTATTACTTGACCCGTACACTTGCGGTTAGCAAATTGCGCATCAGTTAGACGCTGTCATTCCAAGCTAGCAGCGTCCCTAACAATTGATTGTCGGTTTCGAAGGAGCTCAATGAGAGAAGTCACACGTTTTTCCTTGACAATGGGGGTAGGGGCAGAGGAAGGGGGTGTAGTTTCGGGCTCTACAACAATCGATGCAGGCTCCTCTTCTTCGCTCACAATTTTAAGACTTTTCAAAGACACTAGACTTTTTTAACGTGCGATGCACGTGGTTTCTCTTTTTAGTATTATATTATTTAATTTAACAATAAATTTTTTGTATATTAGACATTAGATGTGTATACATTTCATTTAAATATGGGAAAACATAATTGAATTAATAATGAAATATATACCATTTAAGTATATAAATAAATAAATATATTAATATATATACGCATACAATTTTTACAAAAATACTTTAATATTTGATTTAACTTTTCCATATTCAAACCTCAAATAATGTTGTAATAGCATTATTTATAATAAAAAAAAAGAATATCTACATTTTTATACTTACTTTTGTGTAATAATGAAAAAAGTGAAAAATTATGTATTTATTTTTTTGTTTACAAGAAAGGTGCATTTCGTTGAAGTATCTTGACAAATTGACAAATTGAAGTATATTAAGATCTAAATATGTTTAATTTGAGAAGTATCTTGACAAATTGACAAATTGAAGTATATTAAGATCTAAATATGTTTAATTTGAGAAAGATATTGATAAAATCTTAAATTGCATCGTGAAAAGTTGTGTTTATGATTCTTAATGAAAAGTAGTAATTATTATTTATTGTTTCATAAATCAACGTAAGAAAATGTTTTTATGTACATTGGATCATATATATTTATCAACTCAACATTGTGTACTGAACTATCTTCACTAAATTTTCTATTTATATATTAAAATTAATTAACAAATCAAATGAATTTTGGATTGGATCATCCAATATTTTGATGGAAGATGATAATTTTTTTTTTAAAAAAAAATAACTCCAAAATATTCACATCTTTTGTGTCCTCCTCCACCAAAGGATGGAGACCCTAGATGCTTTGTTTGATTAGAGAGGAAGATGAACAAATCCAACCAAAAATTTGATTAGATTGAAAGAGTATCCCTCAATGTTGTTGGTTCATTCATGACCTTGAAGGGAGTAGAGTTTGTGACTTCTACAACAAATAGGTGATTCAAAAACATTCCAATCGATCATCTCTAAAGGATTCTTCTTGAAGCATTTTATGAGAGGATGAGGACAAATCCAACAAAAAATTTGATTCAAGATTGAAAGGGCACTCCTTATGTTGATGAACATTCATAGCCTTCAAAGGGAGTAGAGTTTGTGACTTCTACAACAAATAAGTGATTCAAAAGCATTCGAACTGTTCATCTCTAAAGGATTCTTCTTGAAGCATTTTTTGAGAACCCTTTCCTTCCTTATCTAAAAAATTCAAGTAATACATCTTAGATCTCTAGTTCCAAGCAATAGAGAATAGATGTTGGATTCAAACGATTTCCATATGTCATAAGCTCAACGTCTTTTCTCGTTTGCTATAGTGTTCATCTTCATCCTTCTCATCACAATTATGAAGGGGGAGAGAGAAGAAATTAGGAGTGAAATGGATCACTCTTTAGTCTTTATCTTTACATTACAAGGGGAAGAGGAGAGTTATAGACAAAGGATGGAGGAAGAAGAGAGATTATTTATGCTTGTGGAAGGAAATTGAATAGTTGAGGGAAGGAACTTGAACAATTTGGCCGTTATTGTTTAGGAATTAAATGTTTGTGAAATGAACTAGAGAGATTTAAGGCATTAAAAATACTTATTACTAAATTAATTATTAAATTTAATCAAGGAATGGAGAGATTTAAGTATGATTTGTTTTGTGTGAAATGAACCGAGATTTAAGGTATTAAAAGATACTTATTACTAAATTATTTATTAAGTTTACGTGGGATGGAGGGAGAGATTTAAGGAGGATTTGTTTTATACACTTTTTTATATAAACATTAAATGAAGGATAATTTAGGTATTTAGTAAAAATTAAAGGATATAATTGTCCAAAAAAAGTTTCTTCCTCATTCGTACTTTTATATATACTAGTGTTTTACCACGTGCAATGCACGTGTATTTTTTTAATTTTAAAATTTTAAAATTTTGAACGATTTGAAATTTTAATCTTTTCATATGTAGTAAGAAGTTTAAAACTTTATAAAAGTTATAAAAGCACAAAAATAACATAATCAAAACTCAACTGAGATTCAAATATAATATTAAATACATTAGGAAATGTCAAATTTAGGTTATATTTTGAAGAAAAAAAATTGTAACATTTAACAAACATATTAAATTTAAATCAGGAAGTGAAATTCTTTTGTTTTTTAATTACTAATTTTATACTCACAGAAATATCAAATAATTTATTTGTCGATTTTCAAATAATAAACCAATCTTTCTAAAACTAATTTTTTATTAATTTATTTTTTTAGAGTGTCTTTTCTTGAAAAATAAAGTATTTAAGATTATTCTATAAATAGTTTGGTTAAATAAACTTTGAAATTTAAAAAATTCATGCTTTTAGTAGGGTTGATTAATTAATCATGTTGGTCTTTTTAATTAAAAAATTATTTCATGATGATTTTAAAACCTAATATTTGTAATTATTTGTTGATTGATTAAATTGATTGAGATTTGAATTCTAATACAAACGTTTATAATTTATTCAGTTACAGATTAATTTATATTTCTTTTATTTGTTTAAATGAATTAAATAAACAAAATATAAAATTAATTATGTTATTTAAATTTTATAATCTTCTCAAATGCTTAAAAAATTTGAATATATAATGAAATTGTGATCTTTGTAATAATTTTAGATATATAAAAACTAAATAAATAACATTAGTAATTCAAACGTAAGAAATAAAATTAAATTGAATTGATAATTTCATATTTATGAAAATGATATGAAATTTATGTAATATTTTAATAAGATTATAAATGATATTTTGTTAAAAATTATTAATATTTTTTTAATCCATTCTTAATTTTAGATCTAGACTTTATATTGAATAATTAATTCTAATGAAATTTCATAATTTATGATCAATTATTCTGAAAAATATAATTTATACTTTATACTATAATTTTTTTTATCAAAGATATATAAAAAATACAATAGTAATGAAAAGAAAAAAAAATATGATAAATTTTAGATTATAAGCGAAAGATATTTCTCTATAACTTTTAATATGTTCTTTTTTAATTGTTATAAGAATGATATAAAATAATTTAATAAACATATTAAATTATAAAATAACTTGAAACTATATCGGAAAAAGAAATTTAAAAATATCTTGAAAATAACAAATAAAATTGAATAGAAGAATTAAAAAATAAAAATATTAATACTTATAAAAAAATTGATACCTAGGAAAACTTGAAAATAAATAACAAATATCAAATTTTTTTAGAAGAAACGTATAAAGAATAAATTAACAAAGAAACATAAAGCATACCATTGAGGAAATCACTCACCCACAAATGAGTAAGAATCGCAATCCAAAGTCAATCGAGCGTGATCTCATCCATCACTAAGTTTTGTCCCTAAAGAACAAATAAAAAAATAACAAATTGAATTAAAATGATTTAAAAGTTTAATTAAATGAATTGTAACATGCAAAATGTTTAGAAAAAAAATAACAAATATTAATTATAAAATAACTTGAAAATATCTATAGAAGAATACCTATGTTTGAGAGCATTTTGGTGATGCATTAAGTGTCTTATTGGTGTTTAACACTACTTTGCATTCACACAAAAACTTAGAAACTTTAAAGAGAAAAACAAACTAAGAAGAGGTTGGAGTTTTTGTAGAAAAATGATAGGAAATAGCTCTTTATATAGTTGTAGTTAGAAGATGTAAAGATTGGAGAACTTTTGAAATTCCATAAAATGATAGGAAATAGCTCTTTATATAGTTTTTTATTAATTTTATAATTAATTTACATAAATTAAATACAAAAAACTTTTTATATTCTAGCTTTTCATATTCTAAATAAATTTTTCTATATTATAATACATTCATTTTATAAATTATTTTTTTTTTGGTTAAAATTGATTATATATATATATATAATTTACGTTTTTTTAAATATTTTTATTTATTTTATTTTTTCTAAATATCACATTTATATTTATATAAAACTCCATTAAATAATCCAAAATAAATCGTTACTAAAATTTCAATAACTTTCATTAAAGTTACATTTTCCAATTACTACATTTATTTTTTTTTATTAAGCTCCACTACATTTTTTTTTTAGGAAATTAAAACTCCACAACATTTAAGTTATTAATTGTTTTGAAAAATATTTAAACATTTAGAGAAATTGCTCTTGTTATAATTTATTTATAATTAATAATTAATGCTATTTCTGGTAAATTTAGAAATTAGAGTATGGTGAAATGGTTTGATTATATGAGAAAAAAATGTTGGTTTTATTTGTATGTGAGTGAATGAGGTTTTTTTTTTTAAAAAAAAAATCTAAAAACATATTTATAATATTTGTATCTATTTTTAGTTGGGAGAGTGAGCATTTGGATGGATTGGATGGATGGAAGATAGGAGAGAGGAAAGATAAATTGGGAGAGACGTGGGAAGATGAGTGGGTGGGAGATAAAACTCAATATAATTAAATGAAATTAAATATAATGAAAGTTATTTATTATTATTATTATTTTTGACAATATGTAATGAAGATTAGTAATTAAGTTAATAAAGAGAGATCCCTTTTTTTTTTTATGTTAAAAAAAAAAAGAGATCTTTTTATATTCCAACCATTTAAATGTCATTATGTGAATTAAATTAAATATATTACTCAATAATTGTTAGTAATTAATTGTGAGTGTCATGATTCGTAATTATAAAATTTGACTAAGGGTAATATAGTCGAAAAAAGTTTTTTAAAGATTGTGGCTTTTTAATATATTATAGATTACCTCTTTATTAAGGTAAGAGATTGAACCAATTGTCTCGCCTGAGTTCAATGTAACAATTCTGAGAATTAGTTGCATCACAGTTCAAAACAATCTCAAGGGTCAAAAGAAGAATAGAGTCGTATTAGGAAACAACTAAAAGATTTTATAACCAAAAATGCACATTTTACTTCATTATGAATTATGATATCATTTTCGTTGATACTATCCAAAACGGAGAATAAGAAAACACTAGTCTGAAATCATATACATCAACAAAATAAATGCACGATATGGATATCAACATCAGATCTGAGCCTCTAAAAAAAAAACTTCGGTATATGTGGCTACAAAATAAATGTACGATATGGAAAATAGTAAAGTTTTTTAGTTTTATATCTGTTTCATACCATGTATATATTTCCTAAAATATAAGACTATATTAAATAATATAAGGGATATATTTTGTATACAACTTTCTTTTTTTTTTTTTGGAAAAAATATATATACTGTGAATATATTTATGCAAATGACATGATGGTAGTGACCAATAAATATACAGAATATGTATTTGCAAATAACTAAATATACGAGTATATTTGATGAAATCCATAATAGGGGAACAATAGCTGGAGGAGAGATTTTTTTATTATTATTTAATACAATAGAGTTTTATTTTTTTTTTCCAATACCTATAGCTCTCTTAAATGTAGGGTTATATTTAATAATATGATATATATATATATATATATTTATTTATTTATTTATTTATTGAGTATATATTAGCAAATAACTAAATATATCAAACATATATTTAATACTATAGTTATGAAAAAAAAAAAAAAACCCAGTATAAGTGGCTGCAATAATGATTAAAAAAAATTAAAAACTCATGTACATAGTATATATAAACTGGTATATATGAAATTATTTATGAATATACATGTTTTTCTGTAAAATGAAAAATCTGTTAAAAAGAAAAAAGAAAAAAAGTATATGATATAAAATCAATGTTAAGATTGTGTGGGACATTTAAGGATATATATATATATAGTATGTATAAGTTATATATGAAATTATATATGAATATCAACATTTATTTTAAATGCAAAAATCTTGAAAAAAATCATGTTATACAAAAGTAATGGCAAAATCGTGAGATTATTAAGAGAAAAAAAAAAACAGATTAAAATTTTCAAATAATATTTAAAATATTTAATTTTTAGGCATAATATAAGAAAGAGAATAAACAAAATCAATGACTTTATTATGAAGAGATGAGAATGAAATGAAGAAAATCAAGAAATCATATCAAATTCCTAAAATTGTGGAAGTGGGAGAGAAAATTAAGAAGATTGATATTTGTTGTTTGAATTTTAATTAGGAAAGATAATTGACAAAATATTTTGATGCTTGAATTTAATTGTGGGAAGAGAATCAAAACAAAGATATAATGGTAAGGAAATTCACACGAAAATCTAATCCTGTAAATTTCCAAATCTGTTGACAAATCTGAAAATATGATTCTAATAAGTCCCTCCACCAAAAATTCTTTTTTTTTTTTTTTTTTTTTTTTTTTTTTTTTTTTTTTTTTGGGATTACTGTCATGGGTAGCAATTTATGTTTTCCTATTTGCAAATATAGCAAAATTGAAAAAAAAAATTGCAAATATGACAAATCTGTTAAGTGAATTTTTGTTATTCCTGTTATGCCCTTTATTCTATCAGTGATAGTCATTGATAGAAGTCTATTAGTTACTATCATTGAAAGAATTCTATATGTGATAGTCACTGATAAACTGGTATCATTTATTAGAATTTTATCTTTTTTTTTTTTTTTTTTTTTTATGGTCACTGGTTAAAAACACAAATGAAAGAGGAACCCAAATGAAAAGAAATTGAAATTGTAACGCCTCAGGTTCTCCAACCTACAACCTAGCAACGTTACTACTCACTCTAAACTCTTAAGCAACTAGGACAACTCTCTTTAAACCGAATGTACCGAAAATTTCGGTAGCATAACGACATAAAACTGGTTATCCCAAAATTTTACAACACCTGCTAAAGACTTTTAACACTTCTAAACATGCAAAAAGCCAAACTCCACCAGTTTCAGCCAGATTTCACAAACCTATCTCCTCTAGACGAGACAAACCTTATAGCAACTTACAACAAACTGATACCATGCAGCGGAACTTAAAATATTAACAGGAATAGCTAATCCACTAGCTAAAACATATTATTAAACTTAATCAAAATTAACAAGTCTAGTTTATAAATTCGAAAACAAAACCTTTCTCAGGTGAATCCCTCACCATCACAGAACTACAAAATGAAGGCAACTCAAAAGCAACTAAAATCCACATAACAACGAAAGAAAACCCAACACTCTAGGGATCCTCGTAGTTCTCCTCCTCGCCACCAAGGTCCGGATCATCCTCGATACCTGCAACATCTAAAATGTTGGGGGAAAGGTGGAGAATGGGGTATCAGTACAACCGCGGTACTGGTAAGTAGCTCACACGAGCCAGATCACAAACAACAAACAATGGCAAACAACATGCTTCTCACACACATACAACATGCTTCCAAAAGCAATAAAGTCACATCATGCTCACAAGCAATAAAGCCACATCATGCTCATAAAGCAATAAAGCTACACCATGCTCACAAAGCAATAAAACCACATCATGCATATGCTTCCCACACTATGCACTCCGACTCTACTAGACCACACATGATTTACGCGTCATGCTCCACAACTAATGCATGAATTCTGCGCCATGCTGCGCAAACCAACACGTGAATTATGCACCACATTGCGCAAACCAATCGCATGCATTACGCGCCATGCTGCGCAAAACCACTCGCATGCATTACGCGCCATGCTACGCAAAACTAAACACGTGAATTAAGCGCCACGCTGCACACCTACACATGAATTACGCGTCATGCAACGCTACCGCTAGACTCATGCTACACTTCTCGTGACACATGCTAGCCTAACCAATCATGCTTGAACCCAATCACAACATGCTTAAACAACAACCACAACTCACAGTCACATTTCATGCTTATCACAAACAATCATCAACACCTGCTCATCTCAAGAATTTCAGTGCATTCATAAACAACAGAACATGCTTTACACAAATACAGAGATAAAACATATAAAAAACAGACATCATGCTCCACACAGTCAACCAAAATCTAGCAAGTAGAAACTACTTACAAATCACTTTTAAATACCAGCTGGAACTACACAAACACGCTCCAAAACGAGTTTCCAGCTACAAATAAACTACCAACCATTAAAGAAAGTCTAAACTAGAGAATAGCACCCTAAAACATGATGCTAAGGGCGAAACTGAACCAACAACTGTTTATTTCCTTGCTGGACAGCATCTAAACATAACCCAAATTGAAAACTCAACGCCATTAAACCATGGGCAACCACGTCTAAGGCGTTACGGGCGGTGGGTATTTGTTAGTTGACGATATTAAGGCTATACAACCACTAGACAGCAAGCAACAACCACCTAAAACGCATGAACGACATTCTAAGAACTCCTAAAGCTTAGGCAATGCAAATAAGGCCTAGATAAATATTGGAAACCTATTTAGCAAGCTTCTTAAACTATGGACAGCAACCAAATGCTCATAAATTCATGCTTTAAGAACCTACAAAGGCCGGGAAACATTATAAGGCAACGAGACTTAATGGGCATTGAAGAACTACTTGATTTTAACCAAAATAGCCATGGTAACTCATTTTAAAACATAAACTAGGACCTATAAAGATTGGGAACCTCCTACGAGCCTAGATATGCAATGGGTATCGACTAACACATGCTTCTAAGGCTAGAATAACTATTGGGCAGCAACTTAAATGCTATAAACGAAGGGACAGCAAGCATTCGACCCCTTTTTATTGCATTCTAAGGACCTTTAAGAGGTTGGAAACCTTCTAAGACCTAAACAACTAATGGGCAAAGATAATTTCATGCTTCTAAAGCTAAAACACTTAGCAACCCAAAAATCTCAATACTAATAAACTAAGGACAGCAGCGAATCTTACCCAAACAGTCCTGTTTCAATGCTAGACGGGCTATACAAACCACAACCAGCAATCCAAAACGCTCCTTGGGCAGTGGGTGTTCAAGTTGAAGTGATTCGAACCCCAAACGATCACCTAGACGGCGTTGCAGATCAGAATATCAACACAAGCTTAAATTTCCAGCACCTAAAACGAATATACTGTCGCAACGTCATCGCGACGCAGAGCGGCCGACGTCCTTTCCTAAGGGTCTCTTTCGAGAGGAAAGGTTTGGAGTCGCCACCAATCATCTTGGGGTGTGATTGGTCACCCATTTTAAAGAAAAACCGGTCTTTGAAAACCAAAAATTAGGCTCGGGAGTCGATTGAGTGTAGGGAAGGTGTTAGCACCCCTACAACACCCGTTTAAAAACGGTTACCACATTTTATTTTAAAATTATCCTTTTATAACATGAAACAGTCCTTTATTTTAAAGAAAGAAAAATCAAATAACAAATGTCCCACTTGATCTTACCTTAGCTTTAAAAAAATAAAGTAAGGATTTGATGTAGTGGTGGGGTTATACCCAATAATTGCTTGTCATGTGGGAATTTTCTTTTAACTAAAGAAAATTTGTCACCTCAAGAATTTGAAAAATTATCTCAACTCCGTCATAGGTTGTACATGATTTTATTTGTCTCATGTCTATTATTTCACATTTTAGAAATAAAATGTGAATTAATAATTATGAGTGGTATGACACCATTCAACAAAAAGAAATCATTTTTTATTTTTAAACCAAATTCAATTAGAAATTCATTTGGAATTAAAGTAAAACTACTTTGAAATTCATTTGGAAAATCTAATTTAGAATCAAATTGAAGTTTGATTTGAAAAATTCTAAACTAAGATCAAATTGAAATTTTGATTGCCAAAATAATTGACTAGTTAGACTTTAGACTAATTTCTAGGCAGGGTGTTCCCTTTCGGTCAGCTTAAGTACCCGTTCTTAGACAAAATTAGCCTAAAGTTTCCATAATCAACTTAAAAAAAACAAAAAAGAAAATAAAATAAAATGAAAATAAACAATTCAAACCAAAAAACAAATTTTTTTGATATGTGGGGAAGGGGATTCGAACCACAGATCTTGTGGTTACCAATACAGTTTCATGCCAATTGAGCTACGTTCTTGGTTGCATACCAAAAAACAAATTGACCACCACATATTGAAAAAATTCAAATATTATTACCTAAAATCAAGCCGGACCAAATACGGTGTCTACATATACAACCTACTAAAAGCTCCAAACAAGAGTGGGTAAGGGCTGGATTTACCGGAAACGCTAATTGATGCCGAAACACTCACGAACTGAGCAAAGACGGCACTGGACAGCAACTAAACAGACTTAAATCCTGAAATACGGAATCCATAACATTTGGGCATTTGCTTAAACTTAGCTAAAGGCCTAAAGAAAGCATGAGTAAAAGATTAGGCTTACCAAAAATGTCAAACGACCTCGAAAACGCCCGAAATAGCTGCTGAACAGAGGCAAAAACGCGAGGAACGATACTTCGAGCTGCTAGGACGCGAGATCTGACCAAAACAGATGCAAAGGGACTTAGATCGATCTTAAACCTCAAGGAATGAGAAGGGAAAAGACTTACCCACGAGATTTAGGCTGAAAAACGCGGAGACATAGATCTGAACCACGAAACCCACCCAAACGAACACAGAACCGCGACTCGGATTGGGCAACGGCGCAGCTCGACGAATGGCGGCGAGGGCACACGCTCGGGCTGCGACTCACGGAGGTCGGGTTGGAGAGGGAAAGAGATCCGCGGAGAAAGGGAGAGATCGCGGAAGGAGGGAAACAGCGACTCACGCTCAGGCGCGACGAGCACGGTGACGACGGCGCTTCCTCGACGACGGTGGCGACGGCTCAGATTCGTCTAGGGGGGCTTCCACGCGAGAAGAGAAAGAAAGGAGAGGGGGAAAGGGAGCTTTAGGGCTTCTCTTTTTTTTTTTTTCTTTTACCAATTAACCAAAAGCCCAAAAATAGGAACCCACACAACCAACACCCGATATTCAGCGTGAACTTCGAATTAAAATGCTGAATTTCCTCAACCAATACTGACCAAGTCCAACGAGTTTTAGGGAGAGATTTAAACACGCTAATTTCCCTAAACACCTTAGTTTATAATTAAAATTCCCACAATACAAGCCAAATAATAATGTTATAAAATTCGACTATATCTATGGAATTTAATTAACACCAAAAGTGTATGGGGCGTTACAGAAATGCTCAAATTAAACTAAATTTTCTGTATTAAAATCTATCAATGACTATCACACATAGAATTCTATATGTATTGAAGTCTATCGGTGATTATCAATGATATTATTAAAAGTCAATCAGTTGAGTTATCACTATCAGTGATAAACTTTAATCATTGATAATTGAAATTGTGATTAAAGTCTATCAGCGATAGGTTTCTATCACTAATAGATTTCACTCACAATAATAGTCTATCAACTAAAAATTGGTAATGTTTAAACTAAACTAAATTTTATTTATTAAAGTCTATCAATAACTATCACAAATAGAACTCTAGCTATATTGAGTCTATCGTTGATAATCACTAAAAGAATTATAATTATATAAGTGATTGTCATTGTTAGACTTCAATACATATAAAATTCTATCAATGATAATAATAGATTTCAATACCTAAATACAGATAGTGTTAGCTTTAGGGCTTTAATCAAACGAAATATTTTGATGATAACAAACTCAAATTTTTGCACTAACATTTTCAGTGTTTCAAAGTATCTATCTTGTAGAGCTCGGAAAGAAGATTCCAACGCAACTTGAATTGCTCAATTCGAAGATCAAATGAGAAAGTTACAGGCAAAAGAAGATTGGAGGGAAAATCCTACATGGCAGTGACACGTGGCACCTTGATGATGTGGCGACTGACGTGGACTCCAATGGTCAGATTTTGATGACGTGGAGCTTATGTGGTGGATGACGTGTCATCCAACGGTCAAATTTTGGTGATGTGGCAAGTGACGTGGTAGATGATGTGGCGATCGTGAACGAACAACAGTGTGACACGTGGCAAAATGATAGAATTATCTTATCTTATCTTACTATTTTAAAAGTGGCTTACCAAAAGAATCATTTTTGGACAATTTTGTCCAAACACTTTGTAATTCTCAATTTTGTCCCTCTCATCCCACCCATTTCCTTCAAATTCCTCCAAGTTTCTTCACCCCTCCAAATTCCTCTTCTCTCTCCCACTAAGTTTCTTATTTATGTTTATTAAACTAAATAGTGTACATACATAAGATCCCTTCAAATTCCTTTTCACTCTCCCACTAAGTTTCTTATTCACGTTTTTCTTTCTTTTTGACAGAATTATATTTATGTTTATTAAACTAAAAATAAATTATAAATAGTCATACAAATAACATAATTATAATAACAAAATTATATTTATATGTTTACCCCTTCACTAGAATGTGAAGGGTTAACACATTTAAATTATAAATAGTTAATTATAATTATAAATGTTTATTAAACTTTTCAAATTTCATAACCAAAAAGTAAATTATCCATTGTAACATACCTATTTCATTCCCTATAAATAGTTGCATCATTTGGGATGCAATTGATAACACAAAGATTATTGGTTTCTAATTGTGACAAATTTAGAATTGATTTATTTTAGAGGTATGTGTCTTTGAAGTTTTTAAATTGTTGCAATTTTTTTTTTTTTTTTGTCATTCTATTATATTTGTAAGATTATAACTTTAATCTTAAATATTTAATAATTGCAAGTGTCATGGAGAATATGTTAGTACGAGTGTTGAAGGAGAAATTTTGGTCAATCACATATTGCCACTTCATTATTTAAAATTAATGACGAAATTACAAATAATTAAATTTGGGACCAATTATAAATGGACACGTGTCCCAATTTTAATTTGAAGACAAAGTTGGCTAATTATAAATTTTTAGAGCCAAATGTCTATTTGATCAATTAATGAAAAGTAAATTATTTTGATCAAATTAATTAATTTGACCAATTAATTAATGAAAAGAATTAATTGGATCAAATTTGGTCTTTTAAATATTTGAGTCATGTGGTTTTGGGGTCAAATATAAATCAAACCCAAAACCAAATAGTTGGGTCCAAGCCCAATTTGAGCCCAAGCCTGCAAAGACCTTTGGAAAACTCTATAAATAGGAGGCCTTGGCTCATTTGAGAGGGGCAGCAGAAAGAAAGGAGGGTCGGAATTTTGGAAGCTCTCAGCCAGAGTTAGAGAATCTAGAGAAAGACTCTTCAAGATTTCAAGACTCCAAGGCTTCAAGACTTCAAGACCCCAAGACTTCTTGAAGACTGAAGACCCCTCAAGACTAGAAGACTTCAACAATTCTTGAAGACCAAAGACTCTTCTCTTGAAGACCAAAGACTCTTCAAGACTTCAAGACCCCAAGACTTCTTGAAGACTGAAGACCTTTCAAGACCAGAAGACTTCAACAATTCTTGAAGACCAAAGACTCTTCAAGATTTCAAGACTCCAAGGCTTTAAGACTTCAAGACCCCAAGACTTCTTGAAGACTGAAGACCCTTCAAGACTAGAAGACTTCGACAATCCTTGAAGACCAAAAACTCTTCAAGACTCCAAGACTCTAAGACTTCAAGACCCGAAGATTCCAAAAGCTCCAAGAATCAATTGAAGCTTCAGACTCGAGAACAAGCGCTCCAGTCCTCGAGTGAAACACAATTACACACACAAGAGAGAGAATCAGATGACTAAAATTAGAGATTGTACACCCACACACATATTACATCAATACAAATATATATATCTATTCCACATGTCTCCATCTTTGAAGTTACGTGTGAACAACGAGATTTGGAATCTTTCCAGACTAATTGGAGTTTGAAAGCAAGTGTTCTTCGTAAAAGTATTATTGAGAAATATCAAACTAAAAAGGGAGAGCTTTTAAAGGTATTGAAACTCATTGTCATGAATGAAGAGGTAACTTTAACTTTCTTATTTTAAATTTAATTTAATGTAAATATTCATAATTTTGTTACAGTACTTTTTAATGTTTATCATATCACAATAATATTATTATAATTTATAGTATATGTTTTATGAATTTATAAAAATATTTATTTTAGCTTTCATTCTATATACAAATATTTTTTTCATATAAATTATTATATATTTTAGCTTCCATTGAAATATTCATTTAAATATTATAGAAATGGTAATATTTTTAATTTAAATGGTAATATTTTTTTCATGGAGCACTTTATGGTAATATATCTTATCTTAATCTTAATATATATAAATGGGGCTTAGAGGGGAGAATCTTTGCATTCCTCTTTTACCCTTACATTTTTATTAAATTCCTATTTTGCCCTTTGTTGACGGGACACGACTCTTCCAGTGTATCACTTTGAATGGGTGTAACTGGTGCCGACGAGGTGCGACTCTTAGGTGGTTACATATGAATTGATGCATCCTATGGGTATGATCCATGTATAAAAAGAAACAAACATGATTGTCAATACATACATTTTTTTATTTCTTTCTATCAAAATATCATGTCATTATAGCAAACATTCTCCTTTTATCAAAGAATTCAAAGTTTTCCAAAAAGAATGGAAATTAAAAGTTTATGTTCTTCATAAGGAAACATTGAATTGTGTCAAAATGAAGTTTGAGAATTCAAAAACTCATTTTTTTCGACGAAGAGGTTTTATTGTATATCATTTTTTATTTTTCTTATGCCAATAAATGTATTATATATATCCATCAAATGTTATTTACAGTTTACATTAATTGCTTGCAGTAAGTATATTTTTTGATAAATCGTAAATTCCTTCTGGAAAATATAATTTTAGAAGGATTACTCTGTGTTTCCAAATCTCAAAAATTTTACATTTTGTATCCATTTGGGTTCAGTTATATTTTCAACAAAATTAATTATTTAAAATTACACTAAATAATTTCAATACATTATAAGTTTTCTTTCTCCCTATTATAAATTATATATTTGTTTAACTATTTTTAATTATTAAAAAAAACCTTAGAATTGAAATTAAAATGTATTTTTTTTCCTTTCATCTGATGTACATCTAAATATAGGAACAAAGAAAACGTAAAAATCATGTGGTCCAACAAAAAAAGTTAAGAAATTGTTCAAAGTCATCAAAATTTTATTTAAAATATCATATCTTAAAATGGATGTAAATATCAGATTTTTTCCCTCCTTTGTTCGTAGAATTCTAATAAATTTTTATTTTATCCTTCAATCTTTACTGACAGGATGCAACTCTTCAAGTTGAGGTATCTATTGAGAAAATAGTTGAATATTTATGCTTAAGGGACATGATTATTTGGGTGGGGTGGTTACACATTGAATCAACATGTCCATTCACCTACAGCCTACAGGTATGATTCAAACCATAGAGTTGTGCATGAAATGTTGTTTATAATTATAAAGAGATTCTTCTATATAATCAAAGTTCGGTTTGTTAAATAATTTTTATTTATTTATTTTTTTCTAGAAATCAACTTATTCGAAGAACACCAAAGAATTACCTGTGAAGTAAATAAACTATCTTATTATTGTCATTTCTTTTTATCGATTTCAATTTACAATTTTTACTCCACTTATGTTATCTATTTTAATTTTAATCATCTATGTGTTCTTTATCATTTTTATATATTTAAATTCTTTTTAATTTCATGAGACATAGAGGAAAAAGTTTAATTTACTTCCCTCTTTTACCTTTACAATTTTAACAAATTCCTATTTTGTCCTTCAATCTTTGCTGACAATACGCTACTCTTTAAGTTGAGCCGTCCATTGAGAGAATAATATAATAGTTGCAATTTATGCTAAATGGACACAGTTGTTCAAGTGGAGGTTGGTAAACATCAAATTGACGCATACATTCACATAGGTGTGAACCAAATTGTAGATGTAAAACATCATGATCAAATGGTGGAGATGTGTCTAAGATGTTGTTTATCAAAGCGATTCTTCTTTTACCAATATCAATTTCAATTACATTATATATTTTTTTAATTTTAATCATTATTTTTTTCTTTATCATTTTTATCTTTTTCATTACTTTTTGATTGCATGTCAAATATTTACTATTTAAATTCTACAAAAGATATTTTTCATTCAAAATTTAAATTTCACCACATGTAATGTATTTCATATTCATTCTAAGTTAACTTACAATCAGATATATATAGTTTTTTTTTTCACTTTCTTTTTTAACTTTCAATTAAGACAATAACCTTTCACGTGCATTGCACGTATTGTTTAACTAGTTTTTTTAAATGTGGGCTCAAGTTCAACAGAATACTGCATTTCATTTTTTTTTCTTTTTTCTTTTTTTTTTCTTTTTCGTTTTAATCTATTTTAGTTCAAGTGCATTTTGGGTGTGGCCCAATGTTATCAGTGTCCGAATTTATCCGTCTACTCTTCACACATTCTCAAATTTAAAGGGTCTTTAATTTTATAAATAAATGTCATGGACGGACAGAAGTTGGAAGAGTTATTTATTTATTTATTTTTAATTATAAAATTTTTTATATTATTTTAATATGTTTATTAATCTTCTCAAATTCCATAACCATAAAATGAATGGTCCATTATAATATACATTTTGCCTTCCCTATAAATATGTTCATGCATTTATGAGGAAGCTCATTGCTAAGCAAGAGGATAATTGTTTTCTTTCTGTGTCAAATTGATTGATTAAGTCTCAATCTTTTAATTTTAATTTTTTTCCTTTATTTTATTTTAAAATTTAAATTGTTGTATTGTGTTGCATTTTTTCAAATTGTTTTTTTTTTTAATTTATGTTATTGTTCCACCATTTAGATTTATAATAGTTTATTTAAATTTTATTTTAAACTATTTTTTTTATAACATTTTAAACTATTCTTGATAATGCATTGTTGTAAAATTGCAGGTATAATGGAAAATATGCTAATACATGATATGTTACATTTCTAAAATAATTGGAGTTTCAATCAAGTGTTATTCATAAAATTTTTGTTCAAAAGTATCAAATTAAGAAAGCATAACTTGTGAAGTATCAGAACTCATTATCATGATAAAAAGTTCTAGATTTCTTTTTTTTTTTTTAATGGTTATAATGCTGCAACATTTTTTTCCTTAAATAAACATATAATTTAATAACAACAATATTAATAATATTGTAATAACTTAGAGATGTGTATGTATTTGATTTTTTTTTTTTTTTTTGCAAACCCATTAAAACTAATACTATATTATTAAAAAAATATTAACGTTACTTTATATATTTAGTTAATATAAATGCAAAAAATAGCAAAACAAAAATAAATGTTGGCTTATTCTAAATTTGTATATTACATATTTTATCTTAATATGTTGAGATATTATTATATTTAAAAATAGAATAAATACAAACAATTGCACTCTCTTCAAATTCTACAATAAGTGGAGGAATCCAAAAAGTATGAAGTGAGAGAAAGCAAAGAGTTTGATCTCAATTCACACTCCACCACGTATAATTAAATCTATTAAACAAAGTAATGTGTGATTAAATAAAAAATACAAAAAGTTCCAAAAAAAAAAAAAAGAAAACAAAATCAAGGAATTAAATTTGATTGAAACCACACCCCATTGGAATATAACTAAACAAAAGATATACATTTACCCTAACATACTTATCAAATATCATTTTAGTGAAAAGAGAAAATATATCTTTGTATTAGTCCATCATTTTGAAACATGTTTTTTACTAAAAAAATATTTACATTCAAATATATATGTATTCATGAAACTACCATTAAAAGACAAAAACTATATCAACTCCAAATATATATATATATATATATATATATATATATATATATATATATATATAAGCAAGCAATGGAAAAAAATTAAGAAAAAATAATAAAAAATAATAAATCCTTAAAACTAACCAAATCGGAGAGTGAGGTGAGAGGAGATTCAAAGAGAATAAGACCACTTGGTGAGAGAGTGAGACGAGTGATACACTAAGAACAATACAACAACTAAGGAGGAACAACGACTAAAAGTGAAATAAGAAAATGTTAGCGTTTTTTTTAATAGTTTTTTTAAATAAAAGCTTAAAACAAAGATTTACTAAACATTTCTAAAATTGTGTTGGGCTACTATCCTATCTAATTAAATTTTATTTTTTAAAAATAGAAAGTTAAGTGAGAGAAGGTATGGAAACAGAGATAAATCTCTACTATATATAAAAGGGGCTTAGAGGGGAGAATTTTTACATTCCCTTATTGCCCCTAACATTTTTTATAATGACTACTTTGCCCTTTTACCCTAATTAATGATATTTATGTTGGGTTTTATGCCCTAAAACTCATAGATAGTGAATGTAAACAAATTGTATATTTGTTTCAATAAAGTGTTATTGAGTTTCTACAATAAAGTGTTATTGTTAAATATTGCACAATTTGACCCAAATCCAATAAACTAAGATCCAAGGTTGTTTGTATGTAACTTGAACAAGTATGTGGGGACATACGGGGATCGGTGTTCAAGTAACAACCTAAAAGGTCTATAGTACAGGGATAAGGCTGGGTACCTTATCCTGGTAACACTATGTGATACGGCCCGCTTTGTATTCGATACAGACGTATTGATCCAAGGCGTCCATGTAGGAGACATGCGAGCAGGGGTATCCTATGCAATGAGTTTGCATAAGACCGGACCACGAAATAGTAAACCACTAGATGTAACACCGTTAACTAGTTAGGTTACTATTTCAATAGGATGACCTAGGTAACTTAGTCTTAATCCTGAGTGTGTCATGAACTCCTTCTCACGAGGGATTGTCCTTTGATTAGTATGGGTGAGAGTGGCCTGCACGCCGACTCATAAGCCTACCTTCTTGGGGACGAGACTGAGTGAGGGGCTGGGGACATGACAACACAAGATGGAATTCACTCATTCCCACTTCTAGGAGAAGTAGATGAGTGTTCCCTTAAGTGGTGACTCCGGGGCTTGAACAAAGGGATTCTGCCCTCTCACTGGCCCGAGAAGGACTTTCTGTTTAATGGTTGGACCATAAACAGGTTGTTCATTAGAGGAGCGCTGGTACTTAAGGAGACAGATGTAACACAGGGGTAAAACGGTAATTTGACCCAGCCGTGATTACGAACACTCGTGAAGGATTTGTTGGATCGGTATGACAACCCTAGAGGGGGGGGGGGTGAATAGGGTTTAATGCAATTTTATAAACTTACGGTGGGCCCAATTTAAACAAATAAGCAAACTTTTTACAAAGAATTAATTTTAACACAAATTGGTCAATAAATTAGAATTAGATTTTAAACACCCAAATTAATTCCAATGTAAATGTTTTCCATAAACATTAAAAATAAATTATAGGAATTAATTTCATGAAAATAACGATAAAGAAAATTAATTGCAAAAATTAAATAGTAGAGGATTAGAGAAAATAACACCGGAAATTTATAGTGGTTCGGCAAACGGCCTACTCCACTCCCCAAGCTCCTCTTGGGTATTCGATTGAAGAACACGACTCTTTCCACGGCTTAGAGTCTAACCGGTACAATGTTCTTTTTCCGGGAGCAAGAACAAACCCGATCCTTTCCACGGTTTAGGATCAAACCGTTACAACCGCTCCTTTTCGGGCTCAAGAGCAACCCTTACAAGATTTGGAAATTTGAATACAATCTCACAAACTCTCTCAAAAGAGTAGATATACAAATTTACGCTCACAAATTTGTAAGAAAAATCTTACAAAATAAAAGCCCTCAATGGCTACAGAAAGATAAAATTGAAAGCTCAAGAATTTCTCAAAATAAAACTCTCACAATAAATTTAAAGTAACATTGAAGAATTGGAGAGAAGAAACATGTAGAAATTGGAGAGAATTTTGAGAGATTGGGAATTATTGTTGTGGTTTTTGTGAGAGATTGGGGGTATAAATAGGAAGGAGATGAAGTTGAAAAAAAATTTGAAATTTGAACTTAATTTGGACCATTGGGTTGGAGCTAAAGAAAAATAAAGGGTGGAGATTAAAATGAATTTAAAAGAAAAAAGAAATTAATAATAATAATATTAATAATAAAATTAAAATAAAACAATTTTAACATCCAAAACATTCCAACGGTAACTTATTATTAATAATAATAATAAAAAAAATATAATATATATATATATATATTTGTAAAAAGAACCAACGGTTATAAAGATTTAAAAAAAAATTATTAAAAAAATATAAATCCTGCCACAGCATTAAATGCATGATTGAATTTGATTTTTTTTTTTTTTAATTTATAACCGTTTGACACATGAAATTATATAATATATATATATATATATATATATATTTAAATAACCAAAAGCTCCACATGACACTCTCCCATTGCTCCAAGTGTCGTCGTCGGATTGGTCTATGATGCTGACTCAGCTGTCACGTCATCGACACAGGTATTTTCCGTTAAAACTTGTTTCGGCTATAACTTCTTCGTTTTAGCTCCGATTTGAGTGATTCAAGAGGCGTTGGAATCGTTGTTCCGAGCTCTACGCTATGGGCACATTAAAACACTAAAATTTTCAGTAATTAAAGATTGGGTTTGTTATCATCAAAACATTGATTAATTAATTAATTAAAATTAATTAATTTGAGATTAAGGGCCAAAAAGCCAACAGGATTGACTTACCGATATAGGTCTATATCCGTGGACACAGAAATGTTCTACAGTGAGAAGAGTTCAGCTGTGGGTCTTTAGTGGAATGACCCACAGTTAATGAATATTGTTTAACCTGATTAATGAGTTTAATCGGTTAACCTCATATCATTGGAGCTTCTGATCTGTAGGTCCATTAGGTCCCCCTGCTAGCTCGTAAAGAGTAATTAGGAACAATTATATCTTGAGAGAATTTGAATAGTTCAAATTCATATTGGGAATTAAGTTAATTGTATGAGATACAAATTAATATAATGTATAATGATACATTAAAATGTAAAGTCTAATTTGAAATTAAACTTTATTATTATGAGAGAAATAAATATTTGAAGAAGTTCAAATATTAATATGAATTTGATTCATATTAAATTTATAGGATATAAGAGAATTGGAAGGAGTTCCAATTTTAATATAAATTTGATTCATATTATAGAATTAATTAATTGAAGGCCTGAAATTAAATATATGATATTTAATTGGGTAATTAATTAATTAACTAATAGAATGTCTGAAATTAAATATATGATATTTAATTGGTGATTAATTAATTTAAAGAATTAATTAATTGAAAATTAATCAATTATGGAAATGATTAATCACTTATGGAAGTAATTAATCATTTATGGAAATGATTTAATCACTTATGGAAGTGATCAATCATTTATGGAAAAGATTAATCAATTATGGAATTGATTGGTTATGGAATTGATTAATTATGGAAAAGATTAAATCAGTTATGGAAATAATTGATTTTAAATGAATATTTTATTCATGGCTTTTCTCCTATAAATAGAACACTAATCCTAGGGTTTAGGGACTGAAACAAATGGCCACCATAAGGCCCTCTCATATTCTCTCAACTCAAGAACTCTAGGGAGAATTTTCTCTCTAGAGTTTTTCCCATTCAAGATCAGGTAGTTCCACAACTACGTTCCTAATCTCAGAGTTATAGCGGGGAAGATCAAATGGTGGTGTCCGTTGAAGTATTCAGAGTCGTCAACGGAGGTATGTTTTTCACCGCTTAACCTTTTGCCAATGTATTGGTATTTTGTAGAACAAAATTAATTTACGAACGGTCTAATTGCTTCCGCTGTAACGGAATTGGGAATTCCAATCCTTCAATTTATATTTAATTAGAGTGGAGGCCACCCCGCTTCTGTGAAATCGTGAGGGCTCGCTAGCGTGAAGACGATGACGAGGAGGAAAAAATATACATTTTAGCTTGTGGTTTGCTAGGCAAAATGGTGTCTCTGTTTCACATACAGGCCGATACGGTTATCAAGCGTACCCAGCCAAAAAAGTATATTGATTTTATTGAAATTTTAATTGCACATTTTCTATTATGGCACGTCTCTTTTTCATCATCCTCTTCTACAATTTTTTTCTCATTGAGCCAGGAAAGGAAATTTCAAAAACTATTTAGCTACAAGTTGCCCAACATCGTGATCAGTTTTCATCAATATTAGATAACTACCCACTCAGCAATGAGATCTAACCAGACAAAGAAATAGAGTTTTTCCACCGACAAGGAAACCCCTAATTTTCATTTTTCAAAGACGAGGAGGAAAAATGGCAGTGCGAAGTGCTTTGATTCTTCAGTGGATGAGTTTGACTCTGACGATGCATCTATTGGCTGTCTCCGGCGAGTTTTTCAAGCCTTTCAATGTGAGCTACGACCATAGTGCTTTGATGGAAATTTCCGCAAGGAAGGTGGGGCGGATGTCATTCAAAGTGTGTTTTGGAATGGTCATGAACCAACGAAGGGACAGGTTCAGTAAATTTTGCTTGATAACTTGAATATATTTACATTTTTTTCCATTTCAGTAAATTTTGTTTTCTTTCTTTTTGTGTGTTTGAATTTGGTGTCTTGGGGGCAGAAAGTTTGATGCTTTTATTTTAAAGAGGTGCAATCCAGTGAGGATTTATGTTAAAGTTTGGTTTGTGTTGTAGGTTTTCGATCTTTTGGATGTGAAGCCTCATGAATTTGTGCAGTATGGACTGCGTTGCCTGGAAATCTTGGTTGATCGTGGTGACGCTTGTGCCAAGGCTGGTAGGATCTAGTGGCCTCTACCTTCATTTACGCATTAGACCATACATGTGTGCAGAGTGGAATTTCGGGTATATCCTCCTGTCATCCATTATTTTTTTTTTTTTGAAAGATCCGCATGATTGAATCTGGTGAAGAGGAACTCGAACAAATCTTGGAGAACTTCCATGGTGGATGAGATTTTGGATTATTTAAAGGGTTTTTTTTTTTTTTTAGCTCAAACTGCACCTTGCAAGTTGACTTGAGTTGGGTGAATTAGCCTAGATCTGAAGAATAATAAAATTTCATGGTCTTTGATCATCATTCTTGCTTCTCTTTTTCAATTTTTATGAATCTATTTTTGGTGTTTGATTTCGATTCATTTTTCTATTTCATTTGGATTTCTTTTTCTTTTTAGAAAATCATAGATACATACTTTCAGACATAACTTTTCAAAAATACATCCTTTCGAATTATACAAACACATCTTTTCATAAGATAAATACAACTAATTCTATTTTAAAATGGCTGGTAAATTAAATTTAAAATTCATATAGACACATCATTTCCAGCATAGAGACACATCATTTCACCAATTAAATACAAATCATTAGACACATCCTTTCACCCATTAAATAAAAATCATTTTGTTTTCACTTGGCCAAAACTTTCTTTTCAAAATGTCAAATGAGAGAAGAAGATGGTTTCTTTTATAAGAGAGCTTAAAGCCTTTCAAAGAGAATGAAAGTTAAAAGTTTTCGTTCTTCATAAAGGAAATGTTAAATCATGTCAGAATGACGCTTTGAGAATACAAAAGTTTATTTTCGCCAATGAAGAGGTAGCATTTTTATCTTCAAATGTTAGTATTTAACCATTGTTATTCAATTTTAGCAATACAAATCATGGATGATGGTATTTTCTTCCTTGATTTAAATCATGTTCCACACTTTCTACGGTTGCACAGTTTACTGGATTATATCTTACGAGTTTAGTGTGAGAGAAAGAGAAAATGTGGGTTTTTTGGTTAAATTTTTATGGTATGGAGACTAATTTGATTGACAATCTTAACTAATATTCTATGAGTGAAATACACAGTGGAAATCAAAATTCAAATACTTTATTTTAAAATTTCTTCAATTTGTTATGTGTTTACAAGGATAAAAAATTCAAGCAGTGATGTTCAACGAAGTTATAGAAACCATTGGAAATGGTATTCTAAGGAATAAATATTATCTTATTGAAAATGGAAATGTGAAAACTGTGAATTCCAAATATGCAAATGTAAATGAAGAAATTGAAATGACTTTGTCTTCATCGACGATGATTGAAGAAATTGAAGAACCATTTCCTCTTTATAATTGAGATGAAATCCTTTGTTATGACAGGAAAAACGATAGGTAACATTTTTTTTAAGAAAAAAGTTATAGTAAATTTAGATATTATACATTTTTTTTCATGTTAATTCTCTACCTATTTGTGCAGATTTTGTTGGAACTGCGTTCTCTGTGAAATCCATGATTGAAATAAAAAAAAAAATTCAAACAATAAAACAATGATGAAGAGAAATATTTTTGATTGAGCAAAGGTTAGCAACTATTTCAATGTATGTTTTCTTTACAAAAATTAATTATTTCATGGTTGTTTTATGTTAACATGTGGTAATTTATTTTGTAGTTGCAAGCCAATTAAACTGACGCTATGGAATGATTTGGCTACCAAAGAAGGTTCAGAATTAGAAGAACAAATTATTGGAAACCCAATAATTTTAGCATTTAATAAGTTGTCTTATTGTGTCACTTTCTTTGTAGCTTTTACTTTACAATTTTTATTTCAATCATATGATTTTTTTTTTTTATTCACCTATCTATTTTAAATATTTTTTCTCTTTCATAACTTTTTCCATGAATGTGTTTTGGATGATAAAGTTCATTTTAAACCTTTTCCAACTAAATGAATATTTAACCATGTGCATCGCACAGATATTTCTACTAGTCTGTCTAAAATGTTGGAGGGTATTGAATATAATGAGTGTGAGAGTGAAGGTGGAAATAATATGAACCGGGAGGGAGAAAAACAATAACTTTAAAAAAGACTTTAATAAAAGAGAAGAAGAAATAAAAGTAATGAAATCCTCTTTTATTTTGCATGAAAACACAATTTCATCTCCCTAATTAATACAACAACATTTGCAAAATAACTTTATAAAAGAAAGATGTTGTCACGACCCTACATTTCATGTCTAGATCCTACGGCCATTACCACATACATTTCATTTTACTTCTAAGAACAGCGATGAAATGACATTTAAAGTAAAACATGCTTAGAAAATACGTTAAACTTTTCAGCCTGGGATCCCAGTTAAAACAGAACAAGAAGAAATTTTAGTCATTCTAGCAAAAGACTTTAAGCGGAATAAATCCTAAAACATCATTCAACAAGTTCAAAAGAAGAAATTTGAAAACATAAAATGCGGAAGTCTATCCTAGGGAAATCCATGGCTAGTTCAGCAGCACTTCGTCACGCGTTCTGTACACCTTTGCCTTTACCTGCAGTTACACGTTAGGGAAAAGAATGAGTATTTAAGAAAATACTCAGTAAGTAACAATACTGCTAGACATGCAACAACCAAGGTTTCAAAAGATCATTCGAGCTAAGGGCCTAAAGGTTTTGTCATCTCATTCCCATTCATTTCATTTCATTCATCTTGTAGTATGGGTCTAATGATCAGTTAACTCGCCTATAAAAAATTTTGCCAACTCACTGAAGGTGCACAGGTGGGTGTTTTGGGAGATCTCTACTCCTACTGATGGTAGAAGGCACCCAGTCAGTGGAGCCAAGTCTCACACATCAAGGCACTATTGTGCGCATAACGCACTAGCTACCATTTCACTGGTGGGGAATCCATGGGTTTTAAGTCGGAAATTAACTTCCACAGTTAGTAAATGGCACCTAGTCTGCGAAGCCAAGTCCTGCCCATTTAGCTCCTCATTTCAGTCTAATACATCTCAGTCCTAGGTGATTAATTGACATGACCCCCTACTAGAGCAACTAGCTTATTCTTTTCCCTTTCTCACTTCTTTTCCCTTTAAGACCTCTTAGCACTCGCTAATTTAGATTGCAACCCAGTTAACCAAATTCTTTTCTTTTTCGGAGATTACTGACAGGCCAAACCGATATGCACCATCCCAACTCAGCCAATTCCAAGAACAAGAAACAAAAACGACAACCTACACTCCTAAACAGAGAAACCACAAACTTCCCGCTGTCTACATACATTGCCAGCCAACTTATAATATATAACAGTCAAGCACTCTCACCTATCTCATAGCACAAGTACACGGCTTGAAATCAATGGCATACATATCATTTTAGTCTTAACTCAAACATATAACACAATCTCATGCCAGAAGCACAACCATCACATCTAAGCACAATTACAGTTTAATTTCAGCAAGTTAACTTACCTTGAGGTAACTAAGCTTGATTGAAAACACCCAAACAACTTGATATAACGCCAACCACGTTATGCGAAACAATAGTCTATTAACACATAAAAAGACAATATTCTCACATCAGAGGCATACGAATCTCAATAAATTTCCCAAAATACAAGACTTGAGAGGGTCGAAAACTCACCCAAATGAAACTACTGCTCGCTGTCCAATTTCCAAGTTCGCTTCGCCTTTACCAATTCGACCACCACTCACTATGGACACCTTGGATTAAGACTCAACATTATTGGGTATTCCATTAAAGGACAAAAGGCTAATTAGATCTGAAACTTACACCCTCTTTACCAACTGTTTGATTAATCGAATCGTCGAACGCTCAAGATCTAAAGCGACTCGAGGCGGCGTACAACTGTTTGGCTGAAGACGGCAGCGGCGTGCGACAGTTTGGTTGCAAAGGAACTCACGGCGGCGACGGCGTGAGGTGAGCGGCGACGGCCGCGTGGAGATCTGCAACAGAGGACAGCGGTGCGCGGACGGCGGGGGCGGCGCAACTTGTTACAGCAAGGAGAGGGAGAGCTGAGAGAAAGTGAGGGCACGAGAGAGAGAGAGAGAGAGAGAGCTGAGCGCTCACCGGCGGCGTAGGAACAATGGAGGATGGCGGAGTAGCGAAAATCGACGAAGGGAGGCGGCGGCGGCGTCGACGTCGGCGGGCGGTGGGCGGCAGAGAGAGAGCTGAAAGGGAGATGAGAGGGAGAGAGTTATCGGGGAGAGAGAGAGGGAGCGGCGTGAGGGGAAAAAAATCTGGTTTTTTTTTTTTTTACAGTCAGTTTGACCGAAATTTGGGGGGAAAATTTCCCCCCTTTTTTTCCACTCTTTGACCGGGCAAAATACCCACTTTCCCCCATTTTCTTTTTTTTTCTTTTTTTTAAAACAAAACTGGTTGTTACATCATACTAACCTTAAAATAACTTTCGTCCTCGAAAATTGCTAGTACTGGAACAACTCTGGATACTTGGTCATCATTTCGTCTTCTCTCTCCCATGTTGCCTCTTCAGACAAATGGTTTCGCCACAGGACCTTTACGAGAGCTATCTCGCGATTACGAAGGACCTTCACCTCTGTATCAAGAATTAGCATCGGTCTCTCCTCATAAGTCAAGTTCTCGCTCAGTTGCAACGGTTCGAAGTCCACTCGGTGGGCCGGATTTGCCAAATACTTTCGCAGCATGGAGACATGGAAAACGTTGTGAACCGCTGAAAGAGAAGGCGGTAAGGCTAAATGGTAGGCTACCGGACCAATCCGTTCTAAAATCTCAAACGACCCAATGAAGCATGGACTGAGCTTGCCTTTCCTTCCAAACCTCAAAACTCCTTTCATTGGAGCTACCTTCAAGAAAACATGATCACCCACGTCAAACTCTAAATCCTTTCTCCTTGTATATGCATAACTCTTATGTCGGCTTTGAGCCATTAACATTCTCGATCTGATTGTGCGAATAACCTCACTGGAGGCTTGGATCAACTCAGGCCCCAACAACTGACGTTCTCCGACCTCGTCCCAATAAACAGGGGACCTGCATCTTTTCCCATAGAGGGCCTCAAACGGTGACATACCGATGGTTGCTTGATAACTATTGTTATAAGCAAATTCCATTAAGTGCAGGTGTGCATCCCAGCTACCTGAGAAATCCAGAACACATGCTCGCAACATATCCTCTAGGGTTTGGTTCAATCGTTCAGTTTGACCATATGTCTGAGGGTGAAATGCGGTACTGAGATGCAACTAAGTACCTAAAGCTCTTTGCAAGCTCCTCCAAAAATTTGACGTGAACCGAGGATCTCTATCTGACACGATTGATACCGGTACCCCATGAAGCTTGACTATCTCTGTCATATATGATTGTGCCCACTTTTCAACAGTGTAAGTAGGCTTCCCAGGGAGAAAATGTTGGGTTTTATGTCCTAAAACTCGTAGATAGTGAATTATTAACGAATTATACACTTGTAACAATAAAGTGTTATTGAGGTTTATGCAATAAAGTGTTATTGTCATATTAAGTCTAGAATTGCACAATATGACCCAAATCCAATAAACAAAGATCCAAGGTTGTTTACATGAGACTTGAACTAGTATGTGGGGACATACGGGGATCAGTGTTCAAGTGACAACCTAAAAGGTCTATAGTACATGGATAAGGCTGGGTACCTTATCCTGGTAACACTATGTGATACGGCCCGCTTTGTATTCGATACAGACGTATTGATCCAAGGCGTCCATGTAGGAGACATGCGAGCGGGGGTATCCTATGCAATGAGTTTGCATAAGACCGGACCACGAAATAGTAAACCACTAGATGTAACACCGTTAACTAGTTAGGTTACTGTTTCAATAGGATGACCTAGGTAACTCGATCTTAATCCTGAGTGTGTCATGAACTCCTTCTCACGAGGGATTGTCCTTTGATTAGTACGGGTGAGAGTGGCCAGTACGCCGACTCAATAAGCCTACCTTCTTGGGGACAAGACCGAGTGGGGGGCTGGGGACATGACAATACAAGATGGAATTCACTCCTTCCCCTATTGGGGCAAGTAGATGTGTGTTCCCTTAAGGGCTGATTCCGGGGCTTGAACAAAGGCGCGTCGTCCTCTCCTGGCCCGGGAGGAACTCTTGTTTAGAGGTTGGACCCTAAACAAATTGTTCATTTGAGGGATCAGTGGTACTTAAGGATCCAGAGGTAACCCAGGGGTAAAACGGTAATTTGACCCAGCTGATGTTACGAACACACGTGAAGGATTGACTTACTGCATTGGTAGATATCCGTGGACACAGAAATATTCTACAGTGAGAAGAGTGCAGCTGTGGGTCTTTAGTGGAGTGACCCACAGTTAACGAATGTTGATTGACTCGGTTAATGAGTTTAGCTGATCTATCTCGTATCGTTGGATCTTCTGATCTGTAGGTCCATTAGGTCCACCTGCTAGCTCATAACGGGTTCTGAGATTATATAGTCTTGATTATTAAAGGGAATATAAGTTAATTGTATTTTGATGCAATTAATATAATGTATGGAGATACATTATAGTATAAGTTTAATTAATGAATTAAAATTTATAATAAAATTAATTTTGGATATGATTCAAAATTAATTAATGAGAGAATTATGAATTTAATTAAATATGTGATATTTGATTAATTCATGAATTAATTAATTGGGGAATTAATTAATTTAATTTTAATTTGGTTAAATGTGATTTAATCAAATTAAAACTATAGTTTACATTGATGTACATTTTGATGCAAAATAAAACTATAGGTTAAATGAGAGATAAAATTGAATATGATTCAATTATAAAATTAATTAAATATTTGATATTTAATTAATGTGGATTCAATTGATGAGATTAATTGAATGGCCAATTTAATTCAATTGAATATGATTCAAATTGAATTAAATACCTTAGGTTATAATTGATTTAATTAATATTGATTTAATTAAATTAATTATAATTATTTAATTAATTAAATGATAAATGATAATTATTATTTAATTAATAGATGGCCAAGATCGTTTGGATTTGATCCAACGATCTAGAATGAGTAGGGTTTTAACTCCCTCCCCACTTATCGTTAAGTGGAGAAGGGGTTACTCAGATAAGCTCTCACTCTCTCATGCTTCACGATTACAGAAAAGAGAATTCTCTCTCAATTTTCTCTCTGGCTCTTTCCAAAAATTACAGCAACTTGTTTTTGCTGGAATTTTTCCCTTTCCAAGACTAGTTTTGGGTTCCCACAAGCCAATCTCAAGTAATCCAAGAGATATAGCTGGTGATCCATAATGGTGGTGTCGATTGGGAGATCAAGAACGAGAATCTTGGAGCATCGTGCTGTATTCTTCGAAAATCCAAGTAAGTGTTCTTGATCTTGAATATATTTACAGCATGCTTAATCTTAGTAATTTAGAAATTGTTTCTAATTTTGTTGCCAACATATTGGTTTTTCTGAAATTGAAATTTAATTCGAGATTGGTCTTGTTTGCTTCCGCTGCCAAAGGGATTTCAACCCTTCAATTGGTATCAGAGCCATCTCGTTAATTAAATTCGATTTATGAAAATTGCGTTGGTTTTTGGTGGGATTGCATTGTGAATGTGGTTTGCTGAAAAATTGTTTTTTTGGTTATATTTGGCCTTAGTAAATTGATTTGATCAAAATTGTAAAGGCCCTGCGTTTTTGGGCAATTAAATCAGTAAATCGAGTCTTGTAAAGTCCGTGTCTAGATTAGGATTCATTTTGATGAAGATCGGGATGAATTTGGGTGAAAAATCGATTGAAATCGGTGCTGGAATCGAAGAACAGTGGCTGTCCAGAGGCGTAGCGTCGCGACCCTGCTCAACGGAGTCGCGACGCTGAAGAACGAAGGCTGGAAAAAATTGGGACAGCGTCGAGTCTCTATGTCTACAGCGTCTCGACGCTGACGGAAGTTTTCGGATTTGCGGATCGTTGAGCGAATCGTGCAGCGTTACGGTTTGAAGCAGTTACAAAGATATATTAATTGTTTACATACACTTACATTCGAACTTGGGTGGCTGGAGGAGTTGGCACGCGCGCAACCGTGAGGTCGTGGGTTCGAGGCTTATTGTGGCAGTTATTTTTTCCAGCGTGCAGAATTAGTCTGGTTCAATTCAATTCGGTCCGGTTCACTGAATGGGGCAGCTGATTTGGTCTGGTTCGATTCAATCTGGTTCGGTTCGAGTGATTTGTGTCCGGTTTGAAGCGGTTCAAGCTGGTTCGGGCCGGTTCTGGAGCGGTTCAAGACTCAGAAGGATAATTAAATTGAAATTATTGTAATTTTTGTTTATTTTAATTATCCTAGGGGCCAATATACCGGTTTTTCAGCTATTTATTGCTTTATGAATGTCATTTAGCTAGATCCCACCATAGGTTAAGCATGTTTTCATGCATTTTTATGTTATAAATGTTATAATATATGATAATTATGCATGAATTTAAATTTCATGAGTTATTTAGTATAATTGTTATATTAAATATATGAAATTGGAAAAGCATGATGCATGACATTAATTAGATAAATATAAGATGTTATATTTTATTAATGTAGCATGCATGCTTAGATTTATTTTCATGAGTATTAATATAATAGTTATATTATGAATGGAAATAAATTTCAATGCTTGATTTTCATGTATAATTTTAATATAAAAAGTTATATTAATTTAATGAAAATGGAATAGCATTGAGCATGACATTAATTAGATTAATATAAGAGTTATATTATATTAATGTCTAATTTCATGTGATTTAATTTCGTTGATGATTAATTAATATGATCGATATTAATTAAATGAAATTGAAATTGCATGAAGCATGACACCACCTTAGATATATATAATCGTTATATTATCGATATTGGCGTCATAATTATATGGTGTTTAATAACTGGAATTTGATTGTTATTTTTCCAACACCATAGAAGCATGTTATAGGGCTAATTATTAAAATTTTATAATAGTTATAAAATTGATTAGAAACCGTCAACCTATAACAAAGAGTTGCATGCAAACATAGGACCTTAGGTTTAAATTGAATTAATTTTAAAATGTTTAAAATTAATTAGACCTAAGCTCTTTTTAATTCTAATAATAGGATTAGAATTATTTTCTTACTTAGGATTAAAATAGTTTTAATGAACTAAGTAGGAAAAACATTACTATGGTTATAAGGGAACTCTCCCGGTGAAGTTCTGTCTAGGCTGGGGGTACTTAAGTTGACGGTTACGGAACACCTCCTACCTGGGAACTGACCCGGAACCTGAGTTGAATTAATCATAGTCTAATGTTAGCATGCAATGTCACTAGGTAATTAAAAGGGTTTAATTCACCTAGACATTAGAGTAAAGCCCTATTTATAAGAGTTATAATAGGCATAGACTTAGATAGATTGACTTAGCTGGGTTTATCTAAGTTTAATAACCCTAAAATACAGTAGGACATTTCAGTGGGAGGAAAAATATAAAAACAAGATTTTTCATATCGAGTTTTTACTCTCACGTCCCCCTGTGTTCACACCGTGAGATCCATGCTCGGCTTCGTGTTGTCGTAGAGCGGCCTCCCTTCGGAAAGTGTTTGCATGGGTCAATACCAAGGTGAATGGGGAGAATGTCTATAGTAAGTGGGAGCAGGACACGTGTCAACGTATCCTTCGGTCTCCACCCCTAGGTCACAACGTGAGATTCCTATGATCCGCCTGCGTGTCGTCCTGGAGCGACCATCCCTTCGGAGGGCCTGATCATAGGATTCGGAACACCGTGAACTCCTGAATAGGATAGGATTGTTTAGGCTAATTACCAACAGTTGTCTTTCCTAACGGTAGCCTGTTGGTCCGTGCCTCTGAGATCTGAAAGTGGGAGGGTTACACTTACGGGGATGAGTTAAATGTGTTAACTAATCCTTGACCGAACAACGGTAACTAAATGCTAACGGAATATGAGTTATTCTGGTGTTAGAATTTGGTTGAGATTGTCTCAATTCAGAGGAGGAGTAGCTGACCACCCTTCGGTGGCTGTTGTTCTAAACCTCTGAAGTATCGTTGCAAAAACTAAATCAATAGTTTTATAGGGTTTCTTTGATTGCTTGTTTGTTTTTGCAGAATTTGATTGGATTATTTGTAATGGGTTAGTGCGATTAATAATACAAGTAATTTGTTACTTTAGCAATTATATAAAACTTTATGTGCATTGTCTTGCGCCATTTTATTAATAACGGTTTAAGATACAACTAGTTTAAACGAAACTTGTGGTAAGTGATTTAAGTTTAGTCTTTTGTGAGGAATGTCCTCAGGCCCAAATGTCTAGTTCATCTTAAATCGTTCATGATGATTATGACATTAACTGCCTAGCCAATATCAATGACAATAATATGATTTATTGATCATTGAAACGTGCATTGTGGAAAATGAGGATATAGCCTGAAAATTTAATTCAGGTGCCACTTGTCACGTTTGCTTTTCCTTTTAAGGAATAAGCTCATGGCAACTGTTGCAAATAGATGAGATGATTCTCAAATTTTGATCTGGAGAATATATCTCGGCTTTGGCAGAGGGAACATTAAGTTATTTTATTCAGTGGAAGATAATACACATTATTAAATAATTTGTATGAATTTCCTAAAGATTAACAGAAATTTGATTTCTATAACGTATATGTTGGAACAATGTTACTATACCTTTCTCTGCTAACGCAGTTTTATTTTAAGAAAGGGAGTTGACAGTTGTTCAGCATTACTGGTAAATAACTTATGTGTTTTAAGACTAATCGAGAGTAAAGCAAGTCATGAGCACTGAGTTGTTTAAGATTGCTTATACTCGTAGAAATAAAAGCCAAGGATATCTCCTAAAGGAAATACCTTTCTTTGGTTCTTAAGGTTAGGCTAATTTTGATCTCAATATGATTGGGAGCTTAGTCTATGAGTATACTTCTAAGCTAGTTAGAAGAAAACTCTTTAATACCAATTAAGTCATGCCTTATGGGCGATATGACTGATAGATCTTTTACTGGAAAAGAGCTAAAAGAGCCAAAGAACCCTTGAAGCTTATACATTTGGATCCTTGTGGTCTAGTATGTTAAAGCAGTGGGAGGGTATGAATAATTAATCTTTATTAACGATAATTATTCATAGGTATGAACATCTCAACCTAATGCAACTTAAGTCTGAAACTCTTGAGATATTTGAAAGGGCTTAAGACTGAAGTTGAAAACTTGTTAGGTGAGATAATAAAAACACTTTGATCTGATCAATGTGTTGAGTATAGGGACTTGAGATTCTAGGACTATTTGATAGTTCATGGAATCGCATCCTAAATCTCAGTTAGGAGTAATAAAACCCTATTGGATATGGTTCAATCCCGGTTGAGCTATGCTCAATTGCCTGACTCGTTTTGGGGTCATGCAGTGTGACTGCAGTGTGTATTTTGAACAACGTTCCATCAAAAGTGTTTCTGAAACACCTTCTATGTTGTGGATTGGACGTAAAGATTGTTTACGCTCCTTTAATGTTTTGGGGTGTCCAGCACTCGTGCTTGTGACTAACCCAAAATAAATTGGAATACCGTTCAAAATTATGCCTAATTGTAGGCAATCCCAAAGGAAACGAGGATAAGATACTTCTTCAATCCATAAGAGAATAAAGAATTTGTATTGACAAATGCTTCATTCTTAGAAGAAGAACATATGAGAAATCATAAGCCATAAAGTAAGGTCGGTTTAAGTGAATTAACTAATAGAGCTACGGAAACATTAACAAGAGTTGTTGATGAATCAACAAAAGTTGTTGATAAGACTGGTTATTCAACAAGAGTTGTTGATAAGGCCAGTGCTTTTGGTCAGTCACATCCATCTCAAGAGTTGAGAATGCCTTGATGTAGTGGGAGGGTTGTTTTATAACCTGACCGTTACATGGGCTTATTTGAAGCTCAAGTCGTCATTCTTAATGATGACATAGAGGATTCATTGTCTTTTACAAAAGAAATGAATGATGTTGATAACGATCAGAGGATTAAAGCCATTCACTTGGAAATGAAATCTTTGCATTTCAATTCCATCTGGGATCTTGTACGTCTGCTTGATGGGTAACACCTATAGGTTACAAGTGGATTTACAAGAGGAAATGAGACATTTAAGGTCTCAACCAGAAGGGTCCATTGAACAAGATCAAAAGCAAAAGGGTTTGCAAGCTTAAGTGGTCCATTCATGGATTGACCTAAGCATTTCGGTCTTAGCATGGAAGATTTGATACGGTGATCAAATTTTTTGGCTTTAATCAGAACATTGATGAGTCTTGTGTTTACAAGTAATCATCCATAGTTCAGTAGCTTTATTCATGTTGTATGTGATTGATATCCTAATCATTGGGAATGATGTAGGTTATCTTACTGACATTAAAAGAGGCTTGCAGCTCATTTCCAAATGAAAATCTGGGAGAAGCTGAGCTAGTCTTGTCTCAAGTTTCTTATGTCTACAAGATGTTAGTTAGATATAAGATGCAGAATTCCAATAAGGGTTTACTACCTTTTCAGGAATGAAATTCTTTTGTCTAAGGAACTGTGTCCTCAGACACCTCAAGAAGTTGAGGACATGAGACATATGCCCTATGCAGTAGGGATGTCAGTAAGTATCAATCAATTCCAGGATTTGATCTCTGGAGTGTCGTTACGTACATCCTCTAGTATCTTAGGAGAACGAGGTTTTATATGCTCGTGTATGGCGCTAAGGATTTGATCCTTACAGGATACACTGATACAGATATTTTAACTGATAAGGATTTGATGAAATCTACATCAGTGTCTGTCTTCACTCTTAATGGAGGAGCTATAGTACGACTTATCTGCAGTCTCGACCATAGAGGCCAATAAGTAGTTGCTTATGAAGCACAGATAGAGACTGTATGACTTAGGAAGTTCAAGCCTAATTTGGAAGGTGTTCCAAATATGGACTATCCTATTGCAAGACAAACAAGCACATTGAATCTAAATGATATATTGCTGATTCATTCACGAAGGCTCTCTCGGCTAAAGTGTATGAGGGTCATCTAGATGGTCTAGGTCTACGAGTTATGTACAAAGATGTAATCTAGGGCAAGTGGGAGAAGTGTAATGGGTATAGTGATACCATTATGTAATGGGTATAGTGATGCCCTAGTTTATTGTATTTGTACATTGTAAATACGTTTTATGTATTATACATGTATTTATACACCCACTGCTGAGATAGATTATTGTACATTCCCACTAAACTAGATTTTTAGTCCAAGTGGGAGTTTGTTGGGTTTTATGTCCTAAAACTCGTAGATAGTGAATTATTAACGAATTATACACTTGTAACAATAAAGTGTTATTGAGGTTTATGCAATAAAATGTTATTGTCATATTAAGTCTAGAATTGCACAATATGACCCAAATCCAATAAACAAAGATCCAAGGTTGTTTACATGAGACTTGAACTAGTATGTGGGGACATACGGGGATCAGTGTTCAAGTGACAACCTAAAAGGTCTATAGTACATGGATAAGGCTGGGTACCTTATCCTGGTAACACTATGTGATACGGCCCGCTTTGTATTCGATACAGACGTATTGATCCAAGGCGTCCATGTAGGAGACATGCGAGCGGGGGTATCCTATGCAATGAGTTTGCATAAGACCGGACCACGAAATAGTAAACCACTAGATGTAACACCGTTAACTAGTTAGGTTACTGTTTCAATAGGATGACCTAGGTAACTCGATCTTAATCCTGAGTGTGTCATGAACTCCTTCTCACGAGGGATTGTCCTTTGATTAGTACGGGTGAGAGTGGCCAGTACGCCGACTCAATAAGCCTACCTTCTTGGGGACAAGACCGAGTGGGGGGCTGGGGGCATGACAATACAAGATGGAATTCACTTCTTCCCCTATTGGGGCAAGTAGATGTGTGTTCCCTTAAGGGCTGATTCCGGGGCTTGAACAAAGGCGCGTCGTCCTCTCCTGGCCCGGGAGGAACTCTTGTTTAGAGGTTGGAATCTAAACAAATTGTTCATTAGAGGGATCAGTGGTACTTAAGGATCCAGAGGTAACCCAGGGGTAAAACGGTAATTTGACCCAGCTGATGTTACGAACACACGTGAAGGATTGACTTACTGCATTGGTAGATATCCGTGGACACATAAATATTCTACAGTGAGAAGAGTGCAGCTGTGGGTCTTTAGTGGAGTGACCCACAGTTAACGAATGTTGATTGACTCGGTTAATGAGTTTAGCTGATCTATCTCGTATCGTTGGAGCTTCTGATCTGTAGGTCCATTAGGTCCACCTGCTAGCTCATAACGGGTTCTGAGATTATATAGTCTTGATTATTAAAGGGAATATAAGTTAATTGTATTTTGATGCAATTAATATAATGTATGGAGATACATTATAGTATAAGTTTAATTAATGAATTAAAATTTATAATAAAATTAATTTTGGATATGATTCAAAATTAATTAATGAGAAAATTATGAATTTAATTAAATATGTGATATTTGATTAATTCATGAATTAATTAATTGGGGAATTAATTAATTTAATTTTAATTTGGTTAAATGTGATTTAATCAAATTAAAACTATAGTTTACATTGATGTACATTTTGATGCAAAATAAAACTATAGGTTAAATGAGAGATAAAATTGAATATGATTCAATTATAAAATTAATTAAATATTTGATATTTAATTAATGTGGATTCAATTGATGAGATTAATTGAATGGCCAATTTAATTCAATTGAATATGATTCAAATTGAATTAAATACCTTAGGTTATAATTGATTTAATTAATATTGATTTAATTAAATTAATTATAATTATTTAATTAATTAAATGATAAATGATAATTATTATTTAATTAATAGATGGCCAAGATCGTTTGGATTTGATCCAACGATCTAGAATGAGTAGGGTTTTAACTCCCTCCCCACTTATCGTTAAGTGGAGAAGGGGTTACTCAGATAAGCTCTCACTCTCTCATGCTTCACGATTACAGAAAAGAGAATTCTCTCTCAATTTTCTCTCTGGCTCTTTCCAAAAATTACAGCAACTTGTTTTTGCTGGAATTTTTCCCTTTCCAAGACTAGTTTTGGGTTCCCACAAGCCAATCTCAAGTAATCCAAGAGATATAGCTGGTGATCCATAATGGTGGTGTCGATTGGGAGATCAAGAACGAGAATCTTGGAGCATCGTGCTGTATTCTTCGAAAATCCAAGTAAGTGTTCTTGATCTTGAATATATTTACAGCATGCTTAATCTTAGTAATTTAGAAATTGTTTCTAATTTTGTTGCCAACGTATTGGTTTTTCTGAAATTGAAATTTAATTCGAGATTGGTCTTGTTTGCTTCCGCTGCCAAAGGGATTGGTGAGTCTGTCGATAATGACCCAAATCACGGTGTAACCCTTGGCCATCCTAGGCAATCCTGTGATGAAGTCCATGGCTATATGCTCCCACTTCCATTCTGGGACACTCAACGGCTGCAACAAGCCTGCTGGTTTCTGTCTCGGGGCTTTCACTTGCTGGCAAACAAGGCATTTACTGACAAAATCTGCTATCTCCCTTTTCATGCCCTGCCACCAGTAATACTGCTTTAAGTCATGATACATCTTCGTACTTCCTGGATGGATTGAAAACGGTGAACTATGTGCCTCCGCTAATAACTCCTGTTTAAGATCGGCATTCCTAGGCACGCATAAGAGACCCTAGTAACACAAGCCGAGGTCCGTAGATAGGGAGAACTCGTTCACCTACCCCGCCTCTACTTGTCTGCGTTTAATAACAAGGTCAGGGTCGCTTGGTTGGGCATCGATGATCCTCTGTCTCAAGCTCGACTTAATTGTCAACTGAGCTAGACGTGTTGTAACTTCGCCCACTGCAACCATAATCTCTGCACGTTCCAAGTCATCCAATATGTGAGCCTGAGTACTAATCAAAGCAGACGCATGAGCAGTCTTCCTACTGAGGGCATCTGCAACCACATTTGCCTTGCCTGGGTGGTACTGGATATCACAATCATAATCTTTCACCAACTCTAACCATCTCTGCTGCCTCATATTCAACTCTTTCTGGGTGAAGAGGTATTTCAGACTTTTGTGGTCCGTGAAGATTTGGATTTTCTCTCCGTATAAATAGTGCCTCCAAATCTTCAAGGCAAAGACCACAGCTGCCAACTCCAAATCATGGGTTGGGTAGTTCTTCTCATAATCTTTTAGCTGACGAGACGCATAAGCAATGACCTTACCATGCTGCATTAACACGCAACCCAAACCCTTCTTTGAAGCATCACTGTATATAACAAATTCTCCTGAACCATCGGGTACTGTGAGTACTGGTGCTGAAACTAGCCTTCGCTTAAGCTCTTGGAAGCTTGCCTCACAAGCTTCGTTCCACACAAATCGAGTACCTTTCCGAGTCAACTGAGTTAGGGGTGCGGCTATACTGGAAAAGCCTTGCACAAAACGACGATAATAGCCTGCTAACCCCAAGAAACTCCGAATCTCGCTGACTAAAGTGGGTCGAGACCAATTGGTCACTGCTTCTATCTTGGTTGGGTCTACTGTGACACCTTCCTTCGACACCACGTGCCCTAAGAAGGAAACTCATTGTAGCCAAAACTCACATTTAGAGAATTTGGGGTACAACTTGTTCGTTCTTAAGGTGGTCAAAACTCTTCTAAGATGATCCTCATGTTCCTCTTCTGTCTTGGAGTAGATAAGAATGTCATCGATAAAAACAATCACGAACGAATCGAGGAACTCCTTAAATACCCTGTTCATCAAGTCCATGAACACTGCAGGAGCATTAGTAAGCCCAAAGGACATCACGGTAAATTCGTAATGCCCATTCCTGGTCCGGAAAGTTGTCTTAGGTATATCTTCCCCTCTAATCCTCAACTGATGATAACCTGACCGTAGATCTATTTTAGAAAACACTGCTGCACCTTGAAGCTGATCAAAGAGGTCATCAATCCTAGGCAGAGGGTATCTGTTCTTTATTGTCACTTTGTTCAGCTCCCGATAATCGATGCACAGACGCATGGACCCATCCTTCTTTTTCACAAATAACATCGGAGCACCCCACGGCGAAACGCTGGGGCGTATATAACCCTTATCTAGCAACTCTTGAATTTGCAGCTTAAGCTCCTTCCACTTTGTTGGAGCCATTCTATATGGGGCTTTAGAAATCGGATTAGTCCCTGGCTCAAGCTCAATGCAGAAGTCAACCTCTCGTGCTGGCGGTAGTCCTGTCAGATCCTCCGGAAATACATCTGTTAATTCCCTCACTACCGGTATTGAGGTCATTGATACCTCGGTGTTCCTTGTGTCAACCACGCTAGCCAGTAAGCCCCAAGCTCCTTTGCTAATCAGTTTTCTCGCCTTCATTGCAGAGACTACTTTAGGAGCACCTGTGATCATCGATCCTTTAAACTTGAAGCTCGCCTCTGATGGGAGGTTGAAGACAACCTCCTTACGATAACAATCTATGTTGGCATAATTAGACGCCAACCATTCCATTCCCAAGATAACATCAAAATCACTCATATCAAGGGTGATCAATGTCACATCCATCGATCGATCAGACACTAACATTTGGCAGGCTTTCATTGCTTCGCTAGCTAATAACGTTACCCCCGCAGGGGTTGAGACTGACAAAATATAGCCCAGCGGCTCTAGTTCTAGGTTGGCTTGGCTTACAAATGATGCAGAAATGAAAGAATGTGTTGAACCCGAATCAAACAACACAAAAGCATAATGGCCGAGAATAGGGATGGTACCTGTCACTACTGCGTTAAGGTTCTCTGCCTCCTGTCGGGTGATGGCAAATATCTTGCCCTGTTGTTGTGCTGGTCTTACCCCAGATGCCTGATTTGAACTGGACGACTGATCGGCATAATTGGTTTTCTTCTGATTACAATTCGGAGCAATATGCCCTTCCCGGCCACACTTGAAACAAACACGTGTCCCTGCCAAGCAACGACCCCAGTGGTACTTCCCACACGTCTAACATAACGGCTTATCCTGATTAGGCCTGGCTGATTCTGTGCTTTCTGTCGACGGTCCTGAGGCGGACCTCGTCTAGGGTAGCGGTGACCCCGCTGTGTGTTCGAGCTCATCTGATCGTATCTTCGTTCTGACCCGAGGAAGGTTCTGAAGAGACAGCTAACGGTCGTTGATCAATCAGCTCTGCCACCCTGACTGCTGTGGCATAGTCTTGTGGTTGATGGGCTGCCATACTGCCTTGAATCTCTTCCTTTAAGCCTGTGATAAATCGTTCTACCTTATCAGCCTCTACAGCTACCAGGGCAGGTGCAAATCGAGACAGTCTGGCGAACTCTGTCTCGTATTCCTCTACGGTTCGGTTTCCCTGTGTAAGAGCCACAAACTCTGCTTGCTTCTTGAAACGGGAGGCTGCAGGGTAATACTTTCTAAAGAATTCCTCCCTAAACTGAGTCCATGTAACTGGTCCGTTGCTGACATCTATAGTCCTCTCGATCGATTGACACCAAATTAAGGCATAGTCCTGCAACAGGAACACGACACAGTAAACTTTCTGGTCGTCCGGACAGTCCATGTGGCGGAAGACAGTCTAGATGGAGGACAACCACAGCTCTGCCACGGTGGGGTCCCTTGAGGCTCCATCAAACGGTCGAGGGTCCCACTTTCTAAAATCTCTTAAGCACCTTGCCTCCCACGATAGGGCTTCGTTGTTCTGAGGCGCTTGGGCCTGCTGTCCCGCAATCACGCCTGCAACTGCCGCCTGAACCGCGGTCGGAACTGCAGACTGTACTGTCCCGGCAACTGCCGACTGAACTATTGCCTGGATATCCACTGTGACAGGTTCTGCCGCAGGCCCCGGCTGCTCACCTGGCTGTTCCACTTGTGGATTTTCTGGTAGATTTTCTCCTTGCCCCATAGGTTGCGCAACTAGTTCAGGGGTTGTACGACCCCTACCACGACCTCTTCCTCGACCTCTTCCACGACCTCGTGCACGGGGAGGCATGATCTATTACACAAAACTTTTGATCATCTTACTAAACAAGCTCGATTCCTATAAGCAATTCATAGTTACAAGAACATCATTCATACTTTTCCTCAACATGAACCTTTTCGAATATATATATATAACATTTACAGGCTACAAAGTAAACAAACGTGTACCTGGCGTGACCGGATGCTTGCTGATAAGCCATGGACATACCTAAGGTTTACGATGTAAACCAGTCTACAGAACCTATAACCTAGAGCTCTGATACCAACTGTAACGACCCTACATTTCATGTCTAGATCCTAGGGCCATTACCACATACATTTCATTTTACTTCTAAGAACAGCGATGAAATGACATTTAAAGTAAAACATGCTTAGAAAATACGTGAAACTTTTCAGCCTGGGATCCCAGTTAAAACAGAACAAGAAGAAATTTTAGTCATTCTAGCAAAAGACTTTAAGCGGAATAAATCCTAAAACATCATTCAACAAGTTCAAAAGAAGAAATTTGAAAACATAAATTGCGGAAGTCTATCCTAAGGAAATCCATGGCTCGTTCAGCAGCACTCCGTCACGCGTTCTGTACACCTTTATCTTTACCTGCAGTTACATGTTAGGGAAAAGATTGAGTATTTAAGAAAATACTCAGTAAGTAACAATACTGTTAGACATGCAACAACCAAGGTTTCAAAAGATTATTCGAGCTAAGGGCCTAAAGGTTTTGTCATCTCATTCCCATTCATTTCGTTTCATTCATCTTGTAGTATGGGTCTAGTGATCAGTTAACTCGCCTATAAAAAATTTTGCCAACTCACTAAAGGTGCACAGGTGGGTGTTTTGGGAGATCTCTACTCCTACTGATGGTAGAAGGCACCCAGTCAGTGGAGCCAAGTCTCACCCATCAAGGCACTATTGTGCGCATAACGCACTAGCTACCATTTCACTGGTGGGGCATCCATGGGTTTTAAGTCGGAAATTAACTTCCACAGTTAGTAAATGGCACCTAGTCTGCGAAGCCAAGTCCCGCCCATTTAGCTCCTCATTTCAGTCTAAAACATCTCAGTCCTAGGTGATTAATTGACACGACCCCCTACTAGAACAACTAGCTTATTCTTTTCCCTTTCTCACTTCTTTTCCCTTTAAGACCTCTTAGCACTCACTAATTTAGATTGCAACCCAGTTAACCAAATTCTTTTCTTTTTCGGAGATTACTGACAGGCCAAACCGATATGCACCATCCCAACTCAGCCAATTCCAAGAACAAGAAACAAAAACGACAACCTACACTCCTAAACAGAGAAACCACAAACTTCCCGCTGTCTACATACATTGCCAGCCAACTTATAATATATAACAGTCAAGCACTCTCACCTATCTCATAGCACAAGTACACGGCATCCATATTCTTGAAATCAATGGCATACATATCATTTCAGTCTCAACTCAAACATATAACACAATCTCATGCCAGAAGCACAACCATCACATCTAAGCACAATTACAGTTTAATTTCAGCAAGTTAACTTACCTTGAGGTAACTAAGCTTGATTGAAAACACCCAAACAACTTGATATAACGCCAACCACGTTATGCGAAACAATAGTCTATTAACACATAAAAAGACAATATTCTCACATCAGAGGCATACCAATCTCAATAAATTTCCCAAAACACAAGACTTGAGAGGGTCGAAAACTCACCCAAATGAAACTACTGCTCGCTGTCCAATTTCCAAATTCTCTCCACCTTTATGAATTCGACCACCACTCACTACGGACACCTTGGATTAAGACTCAACATTATTGGGTATTCCATTAAAGGACAAAAGGCTAATTAGATCTGAAACTTACACCCTCCTTACCAACTGTTTGATTAATCGAATCGTCGAACGCTCAAGATCTAAAGCGACTCGAGGCAGCGTACAACTGTTTGGCTGAAGACGGCAGCGGCGTGCGGCTGTTTGGTTGCAAAGGAACTCACGGCGGCGACGGCGTGAGGTGAGCGGCGACGACCGCGTGGAGATCTGCAACAGAGGACAGCGGTGCGCAGAGGCTGCGACGAGCGCGGACGGCGGGGGCGGCGCAACCTGTTACAGCAAGGAGAGGGAGAGCTGAGAGAGAATGAGGGCACGAGAGAGAGAGAGAGAGAGAGACAGCTGAGCGCTCACCAGTGGCGTAGGAACAATGGAGGATGGCGTCGTAGCGGAAATCGACGAAGGGAGGCGGCGACGGCGTCGACGTCGTCGGGCGGTGGGCGGCAGAGAGAGAGCTGAAAGGGAGATGAGAGGGAGAGAGTTATCGGGGAGAGAGAGAGAGGGAGCGGTATGAGGGGAAAAAATCTGGTATTTTTTTTTAACGGTTAGTTTGACCGAAATTTGGGGGGAAAATTTCCCCCCTTTTTTCCCACTCTTTGATCGGGCAAAATGCCCACTTTCCCCCATTTTTTTTCTTTTTTTTAAACAAAACTGGTTGTTACAAATGTTATATATGAGAGTTGAGATTTAAACCTCTGACCTTTTGATTGAGATTATAATGTTCTGACCAGTTGAGCTATACTGAAGTTTTCTTATTAAAAAATATATTTCTAAAAATAGTTTTTAAAAATAAAACTACAATATAATTTGTAGACACCGTATTTGGTCCGACTTGATTTTCAGTAATAATGTTTGAAGTTTTCCAATATTTGGTGGTCAATTTGTTTTTTTGGTATGCCAACAAGAGCATAGCTCAACTGGCATAAAGTCGTATTGATAACCACGAGGTCTTTGGTTCAAACCCCCCTTCTCACATATTTTTATCAAAAATTCGTTTTTTTTATTTTATTATTATATATTTTTTTTTGTTATTTTGTTATTTTGTTGTTTTTTTATTTTTTATTATTTTTTTATTTTTTATTTTTATTATTATTATTTTTTTTTTTTGGTCTTCCCCAATCCTATTCAAGGGGAAGCTTTCCTATTTTGAAGCATTTTCCATGGATATTATTTTTTTTATTTTTTTATTTTTTTTCTTTTTCCCACCATTTTCTCATACATCTTCCCCCAAATTAGTAACCCTTCAAGTATAAAAAGGGGGAGATGGAGGATGAAGGGGACAAGAAGAAGGTGAAGAGTTTTGGAAAAAGAAGCGAGCTTGAGAGACAACAAGGCATTGGGCATGAGCTTAGTTTAGGGAATTTCTTAGCTAGAAGAATTTTTGAGGGAGAAGAGAAGAAAAAGCATTGAGCATAGACTTTAGTTGGAAAAAAAAACAAGTGAGTTTAGAGAGCTTGCAAGAGTGATTTAGAGAGTCTTGAGAAGAAATTTTTAGAGAGAGAGAAAGGGAGGAAAGAAAGTGGAAGACAAAAAGAGAAAAATAGAGGGGAAGGAGGCAGCTTACGTAAGGAAAGAATTGGGGAAGGAGGAAGGAAAGAAGGGTAAAGAAGAAAGTAAAAAAGGTGGGCTCCACATTTTTTTAAAATTAAATCTTTATATTTTTTTTTCTCTATTAGTATCATTATTATTACTCCTTCCCCATTTTGATTTCATTTCACTTTACTAACCTTTTTTTTTTTCTTTCTTTCTTATTTGTTAAATTAAATCTTTATTTTTTTCTATTAGTATTAATATTATTAGTCCTTCCCCATTTTGATTTCATTTCACTTTACTAACCTTTTTTTTTCTTTCTTATTTGTTAAATTAAATCTTTATTTTTTCTATTAGTATTATTATTAGTCCTTCCCCATTTTGATTTCATTTCACTTTACTAACCTTTTTTTTTTCTTTCTTATTTGTTAAATTAAATCTTTATTTTTTTTTCTATTAGTATTATTATTATTAGTCCTTCCCCATTTTGATTTCATTTCACTTTACTAACCTTTTTCTTTTCTTTCTTATTTGTTAAATTAAATCTTTATTTTTTCTATTAGTATTAATATTATTAGTCCTTCCCCCATTTTATTTCATTTGCACTTTACTAACCTCATTTTTTTTTTCCTTTCTTATTTTTAACTAAATCTTTATTTTACTATTATCATTACTAATTTCTCTCTCATTTTTTTTTCACATTTACACTTTGCCAATTACATTTCCTTTTGTTCATTTTTTGTCAACTTTCAAGTTTATTTGTTCTTTTTTTCTTTCATTCCCCAATTTGCTTTAATCCAATCTTTAATTCTTCTTGGTCAATTTCAATTATTGTTATTATAATCGTTTTGAAATTAATTTTCTTTTAAAAGGGATTATGGGAACTGAGTAATGTGCCTTCGTGGAGTTCAACTCCCGTGCAGGTGTATGAAAATTCTCATTTTCCCTAAAAATGAATTTGCTCTTTGAATGATTTTCTTCTTTTACATCTATTTGTTTTTTTTTTATTTTTATTTTTATTTTTAATAAACATAATCATGTATCACCCATATTTCCTTTAATTTAAAGAGAAATTAGTCATGATTTATATTAAATTGGATATCCAACTCATAATGTTTAATCCTTACTTTATTTCTAAAGTTAAGGTAAAAACAAATGAGACATCTTATGTTTATTATTGCATTTTGGGTTTATATTTTCATATCTATCATTCTTTTTTAAGAAAAATAAAAATAAAGGACTGTTTTTATTCATTTAATTGGACAATTTAAGATATTGTGGTAATCGTTTTCTTAAACGGGTGTTGTACCTGAAAAAAATAATTCTCAAGTCCTACTTCTATTCAGCTCCGCTATAGGTGTCTTTAGAAGTCTAAGCCAACTAGACATCTATTTCTAGGGCTAGCTGAAACTTAGGTAAATAATGCTCATAACTCTTAAAACCCTAGTGGTTCCAGTTCTATTTCTAGGATGCAAGAAGACAAAGTCCTATTTCTAGGATCTTTTCCACTATTGTTTTGCAAACCCGCGCATTTAACTCCAACCTTTCGGTCATCAACTAAATACAAACTATGCTAACCTAAGTGATCAGTTTAAGCTAACAATAAAATTTAAACTCAACAAAAACAAACAATGCTAAGAGGGAGCAAGGTTGCTTTTGCATAGGTGGGACTTTCTTTTACTCAAAGTATCCACATATTTGAACCCTCGAGAAGAAGCTTAGCTCATGGATGAAAGTAAAGTGCAAGACAAAAAGTAAAGAAAACAAAAAATAAAAGAACAACTTGATTTCATATTAGATAAAAGAATTGAGTACAAGAATTATAACTTACAGCTGAAATTGAAAAGAAAACAGAAACTTAAGAATGCTGAAACTAAAAGACTTAACCAGAAAATAAAGACATGACTCGATTAAAGATCTTCCCCTCTCTATCTAGCTTGCTCTTGCCCTTTTTCAAGGAGAGACAAGCCTTTCTCTTCTTCTTCTTTCGAATGGAAGAGTCGACAGAGGCTGAAAGACCCGAAACACAGAGTGGTTACAAGATGAGAAGAGAGAAAAACTTAAAAATCTATCCTAAGGACGAAATTCTGAGCTCTCCTTGCCTCTTGCACCTTAGTCCCCTTGTATAGACCTTGGAAGGTGAGGTTGGCTGCTGAGATCAGTGTGAGAGGGCCTTGGAAGGTAAGAATCCACGATCCTTGGAGATTTGATACGAGATTTGGGATTTTCGGATGATTTTGTGCAAATCCCGCGAATCTCGGTATTCTGTTGGAAAGTACAGTTGCGGCCGCATATCGGGCGCATTTTCTTTTGTGTGTTGCCTTGACAATTTTGTCTTCAGCTGGGGCTACTTTCCTTATAAGGTTGCGGGTGCATACTGGTCGCATATTTTACATCCTCAGGTCTAGATGTAGGAGCAAATTTTCACTTCTACTCTTTTGCTCCACTGACTTTAATCTTCTCTTGCGGGCGCATCTCCCTCGCAAAGTCTTCTGCACAAAAACATTAACTTGGATAAATTCTTACAAAAATAATCTCTTTTTATACATTTTAAACATAAATTCTATATTTCTAAGATTTTCCACAAGATTCTAAGACTTTTGCTAATTTGACTTGAAATGATAAGATTTTAAGCATAAAGCCTTTGCTTTTCAAGTAAAATCTAAGCTTTTAAAGCTAAATAACGCACATAAATGAGCGTTATCAGTCGTATCCATAGTATCACCAGGATAATTAAGGTGCCTAGCCTTATGCTTATATTATAGACCCTTTAGGTTGTTTGTTGAACATTGATCCCCGTAGGACATACAGATCAAGACACATAATACAACCTTAGGATGTTAGTTTTATTGGATTTATGTTTATTAAAACAAAACTAATACAAGATAATTCAACAACCTTTATTGAATAACCTCAACAATACTTTATTGATAATAATAATCAATTGTTTACATTTACTATCTACGATTTTTAGGGGCATAAAACCCAACAATACTGTTAACTAATTAGGTTATTATTTCAATAGGACAACCTAGGCAACATAGTCTCAATTATTATGGACTCCTGTTTATAAGAGATTGTCCTTTGATTTGTATGGGTGAGAGTGGCTAGGTCGCCGATTTAATAAGCCTACCATTTTGGGGACAAGAACGAGTGGAGATTTGGGAACATAACAACAGGAGAAGGAATTCACTCATTTTCGAATTTAGGGTAAGTAGATTAGTGTTCCCTTAAGTGGTGTCTTCGGGACTTGAACAAAGAGCTTGACCCTCTTATTGGCCCGAGAGGGACTTCGTTTATTAATTGGACTATAAACAGGTTGTTTATTAGAGGATCAGTGGTACTTAAGGAGATAGAGGTAACTCAGGGGTAAAATGGTAATTTGACCCAATTGAAGTTACTAACACTCGTGAAGGATTGACTTACTGTTAATGGTCTATATTCGTGGACACAAAATGTTCTACAGTTAGAAGAGTGCAACTGTGGATCTTTAGTGGAGTGACTCACAATTAACGATTGTCTAATTTGGTTAATGAGTTTAATCAATTAATTTTGTATCGTCGGTGCTTCTAATCTGTAAGTCCATTAGGTCCCCTTGCTAGCTCGTAAAGGGTAATTAGGAACATTTGTTCTTGAAAGGAATTTGAATTGTTCAAATTAGAGTTATGAGAATTAGATTAATTCTATAGGATACAATTAATATCATGTATGGTGATACGTTATAAAATTAATTTTGGATATTATTCAAAATTAATTCACGAGAGAATAATATATTTGAATGAGTTCAAATATAAATCTGATATGAATAGGATTCATATTAAACTATAGGTTAAACTTAATGTGAATTAGATCCATATTAAAACTATAGATTATGTGAGAGATGTATTTGAATATTATATGATTAATTAAATATATGATATTTAATTAATTATAGAATTGATTAATTATTGAATTAATTAATTGATTAAATTAATTTAGTTAAATATGATTTAATTAAATTAAAACTATAGGTTAAATTTAATATGAATTAGATTCATATTAAAACTATAGGTTATAAGAGAGATGCATTTGAATATGATTCAAATAAAGGGTTAATTAAATATATTTAATTAATCATTGAATTAATTGATTGGTTAATTTAGTTAATTTAATTAAATGTGATTTAATTAAATTATTTAAATAAAAACTACAGAATATGTGAGGGATGTGCATTTAAATATGATTCAAATGCACATATAATTAAATATGAGATATTGAATTGGATTAATTAATTAATTTGTTAATTAATTAATATTTAATTAAATAAAATAAATTAGTTATTTATTTATTTAAGGTTAACTCCCCAACATGGGGAGTGGTGAGCTGGGAAGTTGGATAACTTCCCCACCCTCTCTCACCTGTTAGGTAGAGATTTGGAAAAGTTCCAGAAGATTAGGGGTGTAAAAAATTCGAACTGATCGGGTCGGGTCGGGTTGGTCACCTTTATTTGATCAAATAAAGAAAGGAGAGGGGGGAGACTCGCGATTACCTTTCATTTTTTTTTTGAAAATATGATTACCTTTCTTTTGATCATATAAAGAAAGAGAGAGGAGGAGGAGGCGACTGAGAGAGAGGGGGAGGCGGCGACTGAGACAGAGGGGGAGACGACGACGAACGGTGGAGGAGACGACGACGGCGACGGAGACTGAGAGAGAGGAGGAGGCAGCGATTGAGAGAGAGGAGGAGGCAACGATTGAGAGAGAGGGGCAAGCCCGACTGAGAGGGGGAGGCGTTCGTTAACAGAGAGAAGGGGGAGGAAAAGAGGCAGAAAAGTGAACCCTAAAAGCGGAAAACGTAAAAGACTGAAAGTAAAACCCAAACTGAACCGAACCGAACCAACTCGGTTCGGTTCGGTTTGAATATATGTCAAAACCGAACCAAACCGACTCGGTTCGGTTCGGTTTTCTTCACCCCTACAGAAGATGTTCTTCCTGACCTCACACAATTATCTGCGACAATAATCTCTCTTTCTCAATGAATTTCTCTCTCTCAAAAGAAACACAGAGAACATTCCCTCTGTAGATTTTGTTCCCCGTATATTCAAGAAGGAAGTCCCACAACTTCATTCCTAAACCCAGAGAATAGTTGGAATAATTCATCTCTTTTATAGATGATTATTCAAGGTATGAGTATCTCTACCTAATGCAACTTAAGTCTGAAGCTCTTGAGAAATTCGAAGGGGCTTAGGACTGAAGTTGAAAACTTGTTAGGTGAGACGATAAAAACACTTCGATCTGATCAAAGTGTTGAATATAGGGATTTGAGATTCCAAGACTATTTGATAGTACATGGGATCACACCCTAAATCTCATTTAGGAGAAATAGAACCCTATTGGATATGGTTCGATCCATGTTGAGCTATGCTCAATTGCCTAGCTCGTTTTGAGGTCATGCAGTATTGACTGCAGTAGGCAACCCCAAAGGAAGCGAGAAGTGGATACTTCTTCAATCCACAAGAGAATAAAGAACTTGTATCGACAAATACTATATTCTCAGAAGAAGACCACATGTGTAATCATAAGCCACAAAGGAAGGTCGATTTAAGTTGAAAACTAATGAAGCTACAAGAACATCAACAAAAGTTGTTGATGAGGCTGGCTGTTCATCAAGAGTTATTGATGGGCCAGTGCATTTGATCAGTCACATCCATCTCAAGAGTTGAGAGTGCCTTCATGTAGTGGGAGGGTTGTTTTATAACCTGAACGTTACATGGGCTTGGTTCAAGCCTAAGTCGTCATACTTGATGATGACATAGAGGGTTCATTATCTTTTAGAAAGAAAATGAATGATGTTGACAAGGACCAATGGATTAAAGCCATGGACTTGGAAATGAAGTTTTTTGAATTTCACTTCCATCTGGGATCTTGTAGATCTGCTTGATGGGTAACACCTATAAGTTACAAGTGGATTTACAAGAGGAAACGAGACATTTATGTCTTAAACAGAAGGGTTCATACAACAAGATCAAAAGCAAAAGGGTTTGCAAGCTTAAGTGTTCTATTCTTGGATAGACCTAAGCATTTCGATCTTGGTATATAAGATTTGATATAGTGATCAAATCTTTTGGCTTTAATCAGGACATTGATGAGTCTTGTGTTTACAAGTAATCATCAATAGTTCAGTAGCTCACTTAGTGTTGTATATGATTGATATCCTAATCATAGGGAATGATGTAGGTTATCTTACTGACATTAAAAGAGGCTAACAGCTCATTTCCAAATGAAAATTTGGGAGAAGCTGAGCTAGCCTTGTCTCAAGTGTCTTATGTCTACAAGATGTTAGTTAGATATAAGATGCAAAATTCCATGAAAGGTTCATTACCTTTCAGGCATGGAATTCTTTTGTCTAAGGAACTGTGTCCTGAGACACCTCAAGATGTTGAGGACTTGAGACATATGCCCTATGCAATAGGGTTGTCAGTAAGTCAATCAAAATCCAGGATTTGATCTCTGGAGAGCCGTTACGTTCATCCTCCAGTATCTTAGGAGAACGAGGATCTATATGCTCGTGTATGACACTAAGGATTGGATCCTTACCGGATACACTAACACACAGATGTTCACATTGTCTGTGTTCACTCTTAATGGAGGAGCTATAGTATGACATATCTGCAGTCTCGACCATATAGGCCGACAAGCAGTTGCTTATGAAGCAGCGATAGAGACTGTATGACTTAGGAAGTTCAAGACTAATTTGGAACGTGTTCCAAATATGAACTTGCCTATTGCAAGACAAGCAAACACATTGAACCTAAAGGATATATTGCTGATTCATTCACGAAAGCTCTCTCGGCTAAAGTGTATGAGGGTCATCTAGAATGTCTAGGTCTATGAGTTATGTACAAAGATGTAATCTAGGGCAAGTGGGAGAAGTATAATGAGTATAGTGATACCATTATGTAATGGGTATAGTGATGCCCTAGTTTATTGTATTTGTACATTGTAAATACGTTTTATGTATTATACATGTATATATACACCCACTGCTGAGATAGATTATTGTACATCCCACTAAACTAGATTTTTAGTCCAAGTGGGAGTTTGTTGGATTTTATGTCCTAAAACTCGTAGATAGTGAATGTTAACGAATTATACACTTGTATCAATAAGTGTTATTGAGTTTTCTACAATAAAGTGTTATTGTTAATTTAAGTCTAAAATTGCACAATATGACCCAAATCCAATAAACTAAGATCCAAGGTTGTTGATATGTAACTTGAACTAGTATGTGGGGACATACGGGGATCGGTGTTCAAGTAACAACCTAAAAGGTCTATAGTACAGGGATAAGGTTGGGTACCTTATCCTGGTAACACTATGTGATACGGCCCGCTTTGTATTCGATACAGACGTATTGATCCAAGGCGTCCATGTAGGAGACATGCGAGCGGGGGTATCCTATGCAATGAGTTTGCATAAGACCGGACCACGAAATAGTAAACCACTAGATGTAACACCGTTAACTAGTTAGGTTACTGTTTCAATAGGATAACCTAGGTAACTCAGTCTTAATCCTGAGTGTGTTATGAACTCCTTCTCACGAGGGATTGTCCTTTGATTAGTACGGGTGAGAGTGGCCTGCATGCCGACTCAATAAGCCTACCTTCTTGGGGACAAGACCGAGTGGGGGGCTGGGGACATGACAACACAAGATGGAATTCACTCCTTCTCGCTTCTAGGAGAAGTAGATGAGTGTTCCCTTAAGTGGTGACTCCAGGTCTTGAACAAAGGGATCCCGCCCTCTCACTGGCCCGAGAGGGACTTTCTGTTTATTGGTTGGACTATAAACAGGTTGTTCATTAGAGGAGCATTGGTACTTAAAGAGCCAGAGGTAACACAGGGGTAAAACGGTAATTTGACCCAGCTGTAGTTACGAACACTCGTGAAGGATTGACTTACTGTTATTGGTGAATATCCGTGGACACAGAAATATTCTACAGTGAGAAGAGTGCAACTGTGGGTCTTTAGTGGAGTGACCCACAGTTAATGAATATTGGTTAACTCGATTAATGAGTTTAGTCAGTTAACCTCATATCATTGGAGTTTCTGATCTGTAGGTCCATTAGGTCCCCCTGCTAGCTCGTAAAGAGTAATTGGGAACAATTTATCTTGAAAGAATTTGAATAGTTCAAATTCGATATGGGAATCAAGTTAATTGTATGAGATACAATTAATAATGTATGGTGATGCATTATAATATAAAGTTTAATGTGTGATTAAACTTTATTATATGAGAGAATTATATATTTGAAAGAGTTCAAATATATAGCTAATTAAGTATGTGATATTTAATTAGTAAATTAATTAATTAACTGTGAATTAATTAATTATTCAATTTAGTTTGAATTAAATGTGATTTAATTAAACTATATAATATGAGAGATTAAATTAGAATATGATTCTAATATGTAATTAATTAAATATGTGATATTTAATTAATCACAATAATTAATTAATTTTGAATTAATTAATTGTTCAATTTAATTTAGTTAAATGTGATTTAATTAAGTTAATAACTATAGATTAATGTGAATACGATTCATATTAAAACTATAGGTTATAAGAGAGATGCACATTTGAATATGATTCAAATGTTTGATTAATTAAATATGTGATATTAAATTGATCGAAGAATTAATTAATTATGAATTAATTAATTGTGTGGTTTAATTAATTTAATTAAATGTGATTTAATTAAGTTTAATTAAACTATATATTATGTGAGGGTAATGCATTTAAATATGATTTAAATGTAAATATGCTTAATTAATTAATATGATTAATTGATTAGCATATAATTAATTAATTGAATTAATTTTAATTAATTATGTTATCAGATAATCTAATAGCCATCTGATTAGATGGAGGGTCAAGATTTGATCTTGCATCTCCTCACATTAGTTACACGCATAGAAGGGGGTCTTTGCAGGAGGATCCATTCTGTAGAATCTCTCACAACTCTCTCAAGAAAAACAGAGAAGTTGATTTTCTCTACTAAAAGATTTTCATCCCAAAATCCAAGATTTTAGAATTCAGTCCCACAACTGAGTTCCCAACCTCAGAGGATAGCAGGGTAATCTTGTGGTGGTGTCCCAAGATTTCAATTTTGGTCCCTGGCATTCAAGAAGGCGTTCTTGAAGAATTCGGAGTCGTCAAACGACGGTGAGTTTGCTTAGCCTTAAATTTTGTAGAATTATGAATTCTGTATTTTGCCAATGTACTAGTATTTTGTAGAACGAAATTAAATTGCGAACGGTCCAATTGCTTCCGCTGTAACAGAATTGGGAATTCCAATCCTTCAATTGGAATTCATCTCTTTCGCTGTATTTTGCGACGGTGAGTTTGTTGGGTTTTATGTCCTAAAACTCGTAGATAGTGATTTTTAACGAATTATACACTTGTATCAATAAAGTGTTATTGAGGTTTATGCAATAAAGTGTTATTGTCATTTTAAGTCTAAAATTGCACAATATAACCCAAATCCAATAAACAAAGATCCAAGGTTGTTGATATGTAACTTGAACTAGTATGTGAGGACATACGGGGATCAGTGTTCAAGTAACAACCTAAAAGGTCTATAGTACAGGGATAAGGCTGGGTACCTTATCCTGGTAACACTATGTGATACGGCCCGCTTTGTATTCGATACAGACGTATTGATCCAAGGCATCCATGTAGGAGACATGCGAGCGGGGGTATCCTATGCAATGAGTTTGCATAAGACCGGACCACGAAATAGTAAACCACTAGATGTAACACCGTTAACTAGTTAGGTTACTGTTTCAATAGGATGACCTAGGTAACTCAGTCTCAATCCTGAGTGTGTCATGAACTCCTTCTCACGAGGGATTGTCCTTTGATTAGTACGGGTGAGAGTGGCCTGCACGCCGACTCAATAAGCCTACCTTCTTGGGGACAAGACCGAGTAGGGGGCTAGGGACATGACAACACAAGATGAAATTCACTCCTTCCCGCTTCTAGGAGAAGTAGATGAGTGTTCCCTTAAGTGGTGACTCCGGGTCTTGAACAAAGGGATCACGCCCTCTCATTGGCCCGAGAGGGACTTTCTGTTTAGTGGTTGGACCATAAACAGGTTGTTCACTAGAGGAGCACTGGTACTTAAAGAGCCAGAGGTAACACAGGGGTAAAACGGTAATTTGACCCAGCTGTAGTTACGAACACTCGTGAAGGATTGACTTACCGTTATTGGTCAATATCCGTGGACACAGAAATATTCTACAGTGAGAAGAGTGCAACTGTGGATCTTTAGTGGAGTGACCCACAATTAATGAATATTGGTTAACTCGATTAATGAGTTTAGTCAGTTAACCTCATATCATTGGAGCTTCTGATCTGTAGGTCCATTAGGTCCCCCTGCTAGCTCGTAAAGAGTAATTGGGAACAATTTATCTTGAAAGAATTTGAATAGTTCAAATTCGATATGGGAATCAAGTTAATTGTATGAGATACAATTAATATAATGTATGGTGATGCATTATAATATAAAGTTTAATGTGTGATTAAACTTTATTATATGAGAGAATTATACATTTGAAAGAGTTCAAATATATAGCTAATTAAGTATGTGATATTTAATTAGTAAATTAATTAATTAACTGTGAATTAATTAATTATTCAATTTAGTTTGAATTAAATGTGATTTAATTAAACTATATTATATGAGAGATTAAATTAGAATATGATTCTAATATGTAATTAATTAAATATGTGATATTTAATTAATCACAATAATTAATTAATTTTGAATTAATTAATTGTTCAATTTAATTAAGTTAAATGTGATTTAATTAAATTAATAACTATAGATTAATTTTAATGTGAATTGGATTCATAATTAAAACTATAGGTTATGTGAGAGATGTACATTTGAATATAATTCAAATGTTTGATTAATTAAATATGTGATATTTAATTGATCAAAGAATTAATTAATTATGAATTAATTAATTGTGTAGTTTAATTAATTTAATTAAATACGATTTAATTAATTTTAATTAAAACTATAGATTATGTGAGGGATGTGCCTTTAATATGATTAAAATGCACATATAATTAAATATGGAGATATTTAATTAGAATTAATTAATTAATATGATTAATTGAATTAATTTAATTTTAATTAATTAATTAAAGTTAACCCTCACATTAAATGGACACATGGCAGATGGTAGTGAGATTGGATTGAATCTCACGCCTGAGGAGTCATTTGGGGTGATCTCAATTTTGCTGCAGAATAAAAAAAGATCATATCTCTCTCTCACTCTCCAACTTGCTCTCATGCTCTCTCAGAGAAAAAGAACAGAGAAGTCTTCCTCCCTGTTGAAAAAATTCTTCCCAAGTTCAAGATCAAAGAGATCCTACAATCTCGTTTCCAAACTCAGAGAATAGCGGGGTAATCTTGTGGTGGTGTCCCAAGATTTCACATTTTGGTCCCTACATAATCAAGAAGCGTTCTTGAATTCAGAGTCGCCAACGAAGGTTTGTTTGCTTAACCTTAAATTGTAGAATTATGAATTCTGAAAAATTGCCAATGTATTGGTATTTTGCCAAACAAAATTAAAATGCGATTCGGTCCAATTGCTTCCGCTGTAACGGAATTGGGAATTCCAATCCTTCAGTCCCACAACTTCATTCCTAAACCCAGAGAATAGTTGGGAAGATCTAGTGGTGGTGTCCCAAGATCACTGTTCGTGTTGTTCTTCGTTCGTGACCATCGTTGGAGAGGAGGGAAGAATTCGCACTTGTTGTTCGTTGGAGACGGTCTTCAAGAAGTAAGTAACTATTCTTCCGCGTAAAATACTTAACCTGTATAGAGAATTAACATAGAGAATAATTCTTGTTGGTTTTATTTTCTTATACAGTGCATGTATTCTATTTTGAATTGAAACACGAAGCATTCAAACGCTTCCACTTTAGGATTAGATCCTTTCAGTTAGTGACATTTTTTTTTCATCGTAGGTAACTTTTTCTTTTTTTTAATAGTGTCTATCAAATACCTTTAAGACCTTAAACGTAGCTATATCCCTCCATGACATTTGCAAAATTTTTCCCCTGTCATTCATAGGTTGCTTCTTTTTATCTTGGGAACCATTTTTTGTGTTCTAAGGACAATTCCTCTTGGAGTGATATTCCTTATAACATAGGGAACACGTCATGTGTTTAGGTTTAAACTTGGAGTGAGATTCACTCCAATAGTTGTAATTATTATTTCTTTTTCTTGTCTTTTGTGGGCAAAATAGAGCTTTATTGTCATTCTCTTCTCCATTTTCAGTTCCAATTCCTTAGATCGCAAAGAGTTGAGTAAAATATCCATGACTAAGCTATACCTGCCATATTTGATGGCTTACTTAACTTCACTGTATGATTTTGGTAAGATATTCAATAATATGGCAACTGTGTTTTCTTTTGACATCTTTTCTTTCATTTGACACAATACATTATCTTATAGAATAAGAGAGAAGGAAGGAGAATGAAGAAAGGAGAGATATGAAGAAGTTGACCACCTTTAACCTCCATTCACCAAAATTGTCATGTTATCAAAGTTCAATCAACAAATTAGTATAATGACCCTAATATAATGACCAAAAGTATGAGATCATTTTAAACAATCAATAGAAGTTAGAGATCATTTTAAATTATTTTCAAACCCTGGTGTCCACTTATAAACTTTAGAGACTAAATAAACATCAATCCTAAACCTAGTGACCAAAACTATATTTTGCCCTTAATATAATGACCAAAAGTATATTTGCTATTAATACATGAAATATTAACTTCTAATAAAATATTTGAGGTGGAGGTTTGAAATTCTTTTGATGATATAATCATGTCTTAACCAATAAAGCTATGTTCAAGTTGATTTCTAAGTTTTAACAAAATATTTGGAATTATAACATAAATTTAAATAAAAAATTTTGTTTTGTTTTCTTTTTCTTTTTCAAGAAAATCAGTATTTGTTCTCTCTCTCTTTTCATTAAAAAAAAGGGTCAACGAGATATATGGCTAAAATAAATAGGTGGAACTTGAAAAATAGCTAAAAAGGTTTCGTAACTAACTAAATGGCTAACGTGATTTTAATTAATAACTTCCTAATTGAAGAAGACAAAATTACCCCTAACAACACATCTAAGAACTTCCTACCGTTTAGATCAAATATTAGGAGAGAGAAATGCAACTAAAAGGTAGGAGATTTATGAGGAAGAGAGAGAAATACATAATTGAAACCACCTAACAACCTAATTTGAATTCTCTACGGCAAAATTTATCATCTAGCTAAAAATGAATAACAAGTTGGCTTCTGGAAAAAAAAAAAATAAACATCGAATTCTTTTAGCAGTACAGATAAACATATGATTACCCCTAATTAAAGATAAACATATGATTCACGAAAAACACAAAAAAATGAAGAATGAGTACCCCCAATTACAAACCCATAGCTGACAAAAAACAATCCCCCCGTACCGTATTTACACGAAATTACTCCACCAGCTGTGAACACATACGATTCACAAAAAAAAAAAAAAAAAATGAGTACCCCCAATTACACACCCATAAATGACAACAAACACTCCCCCAGTACGGTAGTTACAAGGAATTACATAAACTGAACTTCCAACTCATTGAATATTCAAGCTGGGGTATTTAAAAAAACAAAATTAAAAGGTAGGAGATTTATGAGGAAGAGAGAGAAATACATAATTGAAACCACCTAACCTAATTTGAATTCTTTACGGCAAAATCTATCATCTAGCTAAAAATGAATAACAAGCTGGCTTTTGGAAAAAAAATAAACATCAAATTCTTTTAGCAGTACAGATAAACATATGATTACCCTTGGTTCAAAAAAAAAACATATGATTACCCCTAATTAAAGATAAACATATTATTCACGAAAAACACAAAAAAAAAAATGAAGAAATAGTACTCTCAATTACAAACCCATAGCTGACAAAAAACAATCCCCCCCATATCGTATTTACACGAAATTACACCACCTGCTGTGAACACATACGATTCACAAAAAAAAAAAGAAAAAAAGAAAAATGAGTACCCCGATTAACACTCCCCCTAGTACGGTAGTTACAAGGAATTATATAAACTGAACTTCCAACTTCATTGAATATTCAAGCTGGGGGTATTTAAAAAAAAAAAAACAAAATTAAAATCTCACCTCAATTTATTGCATGTCAGATCAGAGATAAACCCTCCACCTTCCCACCTTCCCACCTTGGGTTTCGTCCTTAAATTACAATCCCCTTCGGTTTCTTTTCAATTTTTCCCTTGCCTCATTCTTCGTGCAGACGACTCTTCATACAACCTCCCTCCATCCTTCGTGCAGACAACCGTTCGCAACTGTTGGCTTTTTGGCCCTTAATCTCAAATTAATTAATCAACGTTTTGATGATAACAAACTCAGTTTTTTATTACTGAAAATTTTAGTGTTTTAATGTGCCCATAGCGTAGAGCTCGGCAAAACGATTCCATTGCCTCTTGAATCACTCAAATCGAAGCTCAAACGAAACAGTTATAGCCGAGACAAGTTATATCGAAAAATATCGTGCTGATGACGTGGCGGCTGAGTCAGCATCATGGACCAATCAAACGGCGACACATGGAAGGCTTGAGAGTGTGACACATGGAGCTTTTTGGTTATATATATTTAAATATAATTTCATGTGTGTCAAACGGTTATAAATTTTTTTAAAGAAAAAAAAATCAAATCAGCATTAAATGCATGGCTGTTGAAAAGTTTAAAAGTTTATATATATATATATATGATTTCAAATTTCTTTTACCGTTTACTCTCACATATATAAACTAGGTTTTTACCACGTGCGTTGCACGTGTAATAATTTAAAAAAAATATTATGAACTAAGATGAATTTAAAACCAAGTAAGATTAGTTATATACATTCTTATAGAAGTTTCAATATATAGCTAACGATTCATATTTTAATACGTACTTATTCTCCATCAATATTGTTATAGGCAATTTTGGACCACCCCGATGTACAAGGAGCTGATGAGGACAACCGGGGAAAAATCGGGCTGAGAGATGGACCCAAGAGGCGAAACCGGCAAGTGGGACGGGCCAAGACCGAAGGGGTAGGGTTTTTGGCCCGACCAAGCGGGCCGAACCCGTCCGGCTCCGTTTGGTCCCTTCCGCCTTTGGCCGCCCCGGTTCCGCCTGGTTTGTCCCAAAACGCCTCCGAATTTCTAAAAACCCTAGGAGCATGAGCACGTATTTATACCCCTCTTCGCCACTGAAAAAGGGGACCCGAACTCTCTCTTCTCTACTCCATACTCTTGCTCTCTAGCCATTCCTTCCGTTTTTTGACTTAAGCATCAGAGGCGGTGTGGCTAACACCACACTGGTGTGCAGGTTTACTCTTTTGCAGGCACGTCTTCCCCCGCTCTCAAACAAATTCACTGTCGATTATCACGTGGAGCGAAGGTAATTTACCTAACGAAATTTGATCATCAACAAATATAATCTTTTTTTTTAAATGATTCTTGTAGATATCAGTTTACCTTGGATTACTCCACTCACCACATCTGTAAATATTAAATCACACACTAATAAAAATTAAGGGAGGTATCTTAAATAACTGACAGGAGAAAAATAGTTGTAGATGTGAAAGCCAATTAGAGAAAATGAAAAAATTATAGACGAAATTTAGACTCAAATCAAATATTCTTTTGAATTTAATTAAACTACGAAGTTTGATTCTCGAATTTGAAAACTAATTATGTAATTATCTGAAATTTAAAAGGGTATTATCGTCTAAAAATGTTTTTCAGGAATCCTGGCCTTTTAATATACTACAAATTTAATTCTGGAATTTGAAAACTAATTATGTAATTATCTAAAATTTAAAAAGGTATTCTGGTCTAAATTTTTTTTTCAGGAATCCTCGCCTTTTAATATAGTATAGATAAATATAGTATAAATTATTAAATTACAAAATTTGATTCTGGAATTTGAAAACTAATTATGTAATTATCTTAAATTTATGAGGGTATTCTGGTCTAAAAATGTTTTTCAGGAATCCTAGCCTTTTAATATAGTATAGATTTTCAGGAATCCTGGCCTTTTAATATACTACAAATTTAATTCTGGAATTTGAAAACTAATTATGTAATTATCTAAAATTTAAAAAGGTATTCTGGTCTAAATTTTTTTTTCAGGAATCCTCGCCTTTTAATATAGTATAGATAAATATAGTATAAATTATTAAATTACAAAATTTGATTCTGGAATTTGAAAACTAATTATGTAATTATCTTAAATTTATGAGGGTATTCTGGTCTAAAAATGTTTTTCAGGAATCCTAGCCTTTTAATATAGTATAGATTATAGATATATTGTTATTATTATTATTATTATTATTATATGTTTTCAAATTCTTATTGTTGGAATGTTTAAAATTGAAAAGTTTTTATTTATTTATTTATTTATATTATATTATTATTTTAAATTCCTTTTTTCTTTTAATTTTAATCTCCACCCTTGGTTTTTCTTTAACCTCAATCCGATGGTCCAAATTAAGCTCAATTTAAAAAAAATTTCAACTCCATCTCCTTCCTATTTATACCCCATTCTTTCACAAAATAAAACAACAACTCCCCTCTCTAAATTCTCTCCAATTTCTACATGTTTGTTCTCTCCAATTCTTCAATGTTGCTTTAAATTTATTGTGAGAGTTTTATTTTGAGAGATTCTTGAGCTATTCAATTTTATTTTTCTTAACCATTTGAGGGCATTAATTTGTAAGAATTTTTCTTACAAATTTGTTAGTGAAAATTTGTATATCCACTCTTTGAGAGAGTTTGTAATCTTGTTCTTAAAATTTTCAAATATTGTAAGGGTTGCTCTTGAACCCAAAAAGAGCGGTTGTAAGTTCTCACGGGACAACCGCCTGACCCTACTACATTTGGTTGCCAAGGAAACTCGTAGGATATTAAATATCCTAGATATGTGGCTACCATGGATTAAACCCATTCCCTCTAAGCCCTTTATTTTTTCTATGGCCCTTATTGACCATTAGGGCCAACCCATGATAGTTGTTTGAATTATTTATGGTGTTTGAAATATATTTTTAATTTGTTGATCAATTTGTGTTAAAATTAATTCTTTATAAAAAGTTTGCTTATTTGTTTTAATTGGGCCCATCGTACTAAAAAGTTTATAAAATTTCATTAAACCCTATTCACCCCTCTAGGGTTGTCATACCGATCCAACAGCAACCCCCTCTCCAACGACCGTACGTAGCCTCATCCCCGACGACCGCTCGCAAGTTGAGAGAGGAGTTGGAGAATGCGTGGAAATAGGGAATATAAACAAAAACCGATTTTGACTGTTAGAAGGAGAAAAAAAGAGATCTGGGGGAAACAGTTACAGACCATTCGAGAATCCCACAAATATATGGAGAAAAAAAAATCTTGTGCATGTAACGGCAACATAGACGACGTCTGTGTATGCACGGATATACCCCAGGAGTAAAAATGGAAAATCACCACCCGCCTGGCGCAGCCACATCCGAGAAAACGAAAATATTTTAGCCAAAAAACTGAACGGCTTATTTTTTCTAGTCATCCAGCATAATTTCCCTTTGTAAATATCCTTTGAAAAATAAGTTCTTTAGTATAATATTTTATACAGACGTGAGATTCATATATATTGTTGATGGTCAAATTTCGCTAGGTAAATTACCTTCGCTCCACGTGATAATCGACAGTGAATTTGTTTGAGAGCGGGGGAAGACGTGGCCTGCAAAAGAGTAAACCTGCACACCGGTGTGGTGCTAGCCACACCGCCTCCGATGCTTAAGTCAGAAAACGAAAGAGGAGAGCAAGAGAGTAAGAGGAGAGAGTCGAGAGTTCGGGTCCTCTTCTTCAGTGGCGAAGAGGGGTATAAATACATGCTCACGTTCCTAGGGTTTTTAGGAATTCGGAGGCGTTTCGGGACAAACCAGGCGTAACCGGGGCGGCCAGAGGCGGGAGAGACCAAACGGAGCCGGACGGGCTCGGCCCGCGCGAGCGGGCCAAGGGTCGGCCTCGGCCATGCCTCAGCCTCGGCCTTGGGCCGAGGTCGAGCAGGGGGTCGGGCCAAAAACCCGACCCCTTCGGTCTTGGCCCGTCCCACTCGCCGGTTTCGCCTTTTGGGTCCATCTCCCAGCCCGATTTTTCCCCGATTGTCCTCGTCAGTTCCTCGTACATCGGGGTGGTCCAAAATTGCCTATAACATATATATTAAAAAAACACAACTGCAATATGATTAAATTATGTAATAGTAATATTGTCAAAAAAAAAAATTATGTAATAGTAATCTGTTTCAAAAAAAAAAAATATGTAATCGTAATCGAACTCAAAAAAAAAAAAATGTAAGCGTAATCTTTTCAAAGAAAAAGGAATACGTAATTTAGCAAGTGGTTTTTTTTTTTTTTTTTTTTTTTTTGACAACGCAAGTGGAATATTTTAATCTTAATAATAATAATATGTTTTAATACCTTAATTTAAATGTTTATAGAAAATATGAATTTCTATCTTCCCACTTTCACTTTGACCCACTTTTAATAGACAACCCATTATACTCACTTGCATCACACTAGTTTACAAATTTTATATTTTATTGAATTTCGACGATACACATTCATATTACCCATATGAACATACGTAAACGGTAATTGACATATATTCCTTCTCGAAATTAGAGGTTTAAATCTTCAAACTCCATAGTTGTTGTAGTGAAAAAAACTTTTCATTCATATTTATTGATTTTGAAAAATTATATTTTATTACTTACAATTTTTTTTTTTTTTGATGTGGTGAAGGGGATTTGAATCACAACCTTGTGGTTATTGGTAGAACTTTATGGCTATGCTCTTGTTGGCATATTTTATTCCTTACAATTATCATATTAGTTATCGTAAAAAAAAAAACATATTCGTAGAAGGATAACATTTCAACAATCTTTTTAACAATTAAGTGTCGATTAAAAAAAAGATGGCAATAACCGTCTAATCACTATGTCTAGGTAACCATTTTACTTCTAGTTTTGCATCTTTTTAAAGCTAAGCTTATAAACAATACCTTCACTTATTTGAATTGTTAGGACAAATTCTTCAAAATCAAACCAAGTTTTGAAAACTGAAAAATTATAGGTTCAGTTTGATAACAATTTCATTTTTATTTTCTTTTTGAAAATTATGGTTATTTTCTCACAATTTCTATACAGGGGTTTTCATTTTTCACAAGAAAACATGTGAAGTTCTCGACAAAATTCTAAAAACAAAAACAAGTTTCGAAAACTATTTTTTTTTTGTAATTTTTAAAATTTGGGCTTGAATTTTGAAAATATTTGAATAAAATAGATTCCAAAACAAATACTTAGGCTTAGAGGTGGAGTTGGGATTCATAAGCTTGATTTTCTATAAATAAATAAATGGCTTTCTCAAGTAGCCATAGATTTTAAGTTTTACTTTTTTTTTTTTTTTTTTTTTTGAAAAAAATTAACTAAGAATTCAAATGTTTATTTGAGAAAAATAAAACCATCATGATAAAAAAATTGTGAGGTAACAAAAACTAAAAACAAAATTGTAGTTTTTTTTTTTTAAATTGTAATTGAAGATTGAACGGAAAAATGAATTTAAAATATTTAAACTTAAAAAATATTCATATTTTTTCAAAAGAGAAAGAGAGAAGTTCTTTTTTTTTTTCTTCCTTAAAAGAAAAAAAATAATTATGCCCGAATTGAATTGATTAGGAGTAAAATGGAGTTGAAAATCTTTAAACTCCGAAAATATTCATAGTTTCTCAAAAGAGAAGGAGAAAAGTTATTCATTTTCCTCAATAAAAAAGAAAACCAAAAAAGAGAAAAAAAAAAAAAAGAAAAAGAAAAAAAGAAAACCATTCTTACGCTACTCTTTCTTGAAGTTTTCTTCTCAGAACATTCTCTTCCATCTCTTCAATTTCACCATTTTTCTCTCTCTGAACAGAAAAGAAAAAGAAAAAAGATTTAAAGAAAAAAAAAAAAACTGCAAACTATTTTTCTGTACGTTGTTTCAGACTTAGACACAGAGATCGGGAGTTGAAAGGAAGAAATCGGAAGAACATGGGTCAAGCGTTTCGCAAACTCTTCGACACATTTTTCGGCAACAGTGAGATGCGGGTATTATACTGTTCTTTTTTTTTTTTTTTTTTGTTTCAACAGGTATTTTCTAGAATTGGATTTGCTTCCCTTATGTGGCCTCTTGATCCTGTTGATTACTGCTAGTTGTTGATTTCTTCCCTCATATTCTGTTGTTCAACGGTTTGGCTTAGAATTGTAGGCCGATTTTTACATCAATTCTTTCGATTGATTTACTTGGGTACTATAGCCAGAGAGCTGAATGATAGTGGGATTGGGAACTGCATGAAGTTTTGGTGAAATGGTTTGGTTTCATCTGGATAATTCTAGTTCTGGGTAATTGAAACTTCCTTCTGATTATAGGATTTTCTCTTCTTATTATAGCCAGTGCATTGATGTGTCTCGGTTATTTTTGATGTCTAATTTGAGATGGAGGTCGTAATCGAACTTTGGGTCAAAGTGGGACTTCTGATAACTCATCAATGTTGGCCCCTGAAAATTTGACTTTGACAAGAAGTTAGTCTCATGGGCTCATGATTGATTGCACAGACCTTATATTATAGGGAAAATGGTTCATTTGCGACCCAATTTTAGTAGTAGATGTTAATTTGTTCTGGACAAATCATGATTAAATTCTAGGCATAAAGTTTAAACATTGCCATTCGACCCAGGGAAGAGGTGTAGTAATTACTTTTTCTTGGAAAAGTTGGGGACTATTTGGTAGTTTGCTTTGCATAGTAGTTTTTACGATTTATTTTATAGAAATGCAATGTGTTTTGAAAAATCATGGTTCCCAGGTCCGTGATTTTCTAAGGAATTATAAATTTGGTCTTTAGTTGTTTTTCTTTTTCATTTTTGAAAGAGAAACAATTTTTCATTGATATAGTGAAAAGTTACAGTACATCAAATAGCATCTCTCCTACTATAAATCTTCTAATCAAGAACCCACAACATTCTTACAACATCCCTACAATATTTGTAGAGAGACAATTGAGGAGCTTCTCTCTATCCATCTTTCCGTGAGAAAGGGGTGTTTCTGTGGCAGGCTGGGGAATGGGGTGTGTGCTATTTTGTGGGGTCTTTAGGACAAGAGGAATAATAGAATCTTTAGAGGTTGGGAGAGATCTTCTTGTGATGTTTGGTCCCTTGCTAGATTCTATGTTTCTCTTTGGGATTTGGTGATGAGGCCTTTTTATAATTACCCTCTAGGTTTTATTTTATTGGATTGGAGCCCATCTTTAAGTTTGATTCCCTTTCGTGGTTTTTCTTTTATGCCCATGTATTTTTTCATTTTTTCTCAATAAAAGTTTAGTTTTTCATTCATCTATCTATCTTTATATCAGCAGTAACCCAAAGAGAGATACAAAAGTTGACACCAATTATTATTGATTAGACAAGAAGAATAGTTCAAAAAATCTTTATCTAAAGAAACTCAAAGAGTACAATGATATTTGGCTAATTTGAACACTTCAGCCCAATCCTCTAATATATCCTTAAACAATCGGTTAATTCTTTCCAACCATAACAAATTTGACTGCATTTACCCATAATTGCCTTGGTTATTATACTTCTGAGAAAAACTGAAAAAATATTTGTCTGAACGTGTTTTCACTCCTTGAAAATGTTTTGTGGGAAAGAAGATCAATTTGCAACTTCTTATCTGGTGGGGATGTTTCTTGTATTTTCCCAAGGGTTGTTCTTACATATATATTTTTCGGTTTGCTTGATGTAGAGGTAATCGTTCTATACTCCTAAAATGAGTTTGGCCCTTTGCAACTTTTCACCATTTTATTGAAAATTTTGTTTTACTTTAAAAAAACATGTTTTCACATGTTTTTGTTCTTTTTTTTTCTTCAAAAAATAACACATGGTTTTTAGACTCTAAACGTTGAGTTTGATTTCTGTTCCTTTGTTCAATAAATTTTAAAAATTAAATTAAGAAAATATCAATAGTTTTTTAAGGTACGTGATGGTGAATTACTCACATCTTTGCATCTAGTATGTTCATTTACTTTGAAGTTTCTTTGTGATGTCTGTAAAAGGTCTTGGGCTTTTACTTTATTCACTTTATATGGCTAGTGCGAACTCATGGATTATGTTCCTATATTGTCTTTTTGATTGTCTTTTATTGTTTGTCTGCCTAGTTACAAATTATCACATATGTTATTCCTTTTCCTTGAGGTGGTTTAGGTTGTTATGCTTGGCTTGGATGCAGCTGGCAAGACAACTATATTGTACAAGCTGCACATTGGGGAGGTTTTATCGACAGTTCCTACAATTGGTAGGTTCCTCACAATTAAACAAAAAATTTCAGAAAATCTCAATATAGGGTAATCTCTATTTTGTGGTACCATAATTTTTGTGCTAGCTAATACATTTCTTCCCTAAATCATGGACTCAGTGCAATGCTTTGGTGACAATGCCAGATGCTTTTGATGTGCTCACCTTAGTTGCATTTTGAGTTTCTATTTCCTTTTACCTTAGTGGAAGAGGAAGCAATATTTAGGATATTTTTTCACATTTGCCTAATAATTTATTTCTAATTTATGAGGCTTTGAGAATAAAAGAGAGCATTCAAGTAATTAGTAATTACCCAATAAGCTACGCATACTGTGTTGGTGAGTCACTATAAAGTAACTTTTCCAGTTTCCTCCATTGCTTTCCATCAAAAATGTTTTTGCCCCATTGCCGTATTTTCATTGAAAAAAGATATACTAATACCCATTCATACATCTTATGTTATGTTACAAAGTTTTTTTTTTTTAATTGTTTTTTTAAGAACCATACTTTCACTAAGAAAAAAATGAAAGAATACAGGGGCAAACAAAAAAATCAAGTCCACAAAAAACACCCCATTAGATAAAGGGGCTCCAATCTAGAAGAATGAGACCTGTAGGATAATTACAAAATAAATGCGTCATCAAAACCTAAAGAGAAACGTGGCTTTGTTGCGAATCCTCAAATTACCCACCTTAAGCCCCCAAGATTCAAAGGCTTCCCCACTAAGTCCCAACTCACCAAATGCGCACTCCTACCCTCATCAGTCCCTTCCAACCAAAAGACTCTCATAAGCTTTTCAATAGATTTACAAACTGAACAAGGGGCTCTAAAAAGGGAAAAGACATAGACAAGGATACCACTTAGAATAGAGCGAATGAGAGTCAGTTTACCACATTAATAGAAAAACTCCTCTTCCAACTGGCAAGTCGTTTCCTAACCTTGCCCACCACTGGGTCCCAAAACAGAGAGGATTTTGGATTGTGCCCTAAATAAGAAGAAGGGAACAAACCCATCTCACATCCCACCATCACTGCCCATCTACACACCTTGCTCTGATTGCAATTTAGACCCAAGATTTGACATTTACCCCTATTGATCTTCAGGCCCGACATAGCTTCAAAGAAAGCTAAGATGTGATTCAAAATTAGAAAAGACTCCTCCTCTTTACCATAACAAAAGAATTATGAAAAATGGAACTATGCCTTTTATATATATTTTTTTTTTGATAAAAGACCATGCTTTCATTGAGAAAAAAATGAAAGAATACAAGGACATACAAAAAAACAAGCCCGAGAAAGAGAAATCCCTTTAAATGAAGGGACTCCAATCCAAAATGATGAGACCTAAGGAATAATTACAAAATAAACGCGTCACCGACGCCCAAAGAGAAACATTATATTTAACAAGGGACCAAACCTCAATAGGATCCCTCTCTAACCCTCTAAAAGTTCTATTGTTTCTCTCACCCCACAACCTCCAAATAATAGCACAAATCCCAGCTTGCCACAAAAACTTTCCTTGCTCTCTAAAGGGAGGATGGGGAAGGAACTCCTCGATCGTCTCTCTGAGGCCTCTGTGTCTGGCAAACTGCAACCCGAACGAGCCAAAGAACTCATCCCACACTGTCCTAGCAAAAGCGCAGTTCCATAACATATGATCGAGGTCTTTCCTCCGCCATTCGGAACTATGCCTTTTATATGTTTGTCACCAACTTACCAGAACAAAGAATTCTGTCACCAATTTATTACAAACAATTATGTCTTGTCAGTCTTTTTATATTATGAAAAATGGAATCTCTCATTTCACTAAGGCTATGCCTTTTATATGTTTATTACCTCCAAACAAAGTAACTTGTTGCCTTTGAGCACACGTTGTGGCATGATATCATTAATTCAAAGTGTATATGTTCTTCAAGGAACTGGAACCAAGTGCCTTTAACCTTTTTATTGATAAGAAAGAAATATCTTGAATGAAAGGAATTCTAGGATCTTTCCTATTCCATCCTTTTCATGGCCCTTTAGTGGTGTAAACATGTTTTTACCTTTCAGCAATTATAATTTAAATTCTCTTCTATTCGACTGGAGAAGTTTTTCGTGATCTCTATGAATGGATCTTACCCTTTTGTAAATTTAATCAACGTGAAAATGCAAAAGATATATATCTGATCAAGGGAATTGAGATCATAGAGAGGTGGAGTGGTTAACTCTTATGTTAGAGGTTGGTAATATTTACCTCATCCTAGTGACTCTAATGTGTGGAAGATTGACTACTCGACCAATTTTTATGAGTTATGTACTTGATGATCTTGTTAACGAGATTCTTGCCCCTCCACATGCTGCAACTATTTGGAAGCATGGATACTCGAGAAGGTCAAGGTTTTTCTATCCATCATGGTCATAGAATACTCCAGAGAGTTCAAGGAGAAAACCTCTTTTAGCTATGCCCCTCACATTGGTGCTCTCTATATTAAAGAGGTTGCGAAGTGGTGGATTTTTTGTTCTTGTGGTGCTCCCTATATTGGTTTTGTTGTTGGAACCGTTTAATCTTTTCTTGGTTGACTTGGTCTTTCTTAGAAGCTTGAAGCTTCTTGTTTTTGCCTTTTGTGATCATCCTTTTAAAGAGAAGGCTAAAATATTGTGGCCTCACATTTTCAGATAGTTCTAGGTTTTTTTTTGAGAGAGGAAACAGAAATTTCATTCACAGAAAACACAGCCAAAACAACAACCTAAGGACAGAGGGATAAGGCATCCCTCCTCCAAAAGAAGCTACAAAAAAGCCTTTCATTGAAGGTTGATCATGGTAGCTGAATAATTACAAAAAATTCTACCTTGGGCACTCCAATTTGAGGCCAAGAACTGTACAAAGCCACAAAACATATCAAAAGACATAGACTTATCTGTAAACACCCTTGAATTCCTTTCCTTCCACAAATGCCAAACTATAGCTCTAGAGAAGTTTCGCCAAAGGATTCTTGCTTTGTCCTTAAAAACACCCCAGGTAACACTTCTTTTAGCCCGCTGACTACATATCTGGGCTTCAGATAGTTCTGGTTAGAAAGTAATAGGAGATTTTTTAAGGAATAAATGGGAATACTTCGGAGATTTGGGATGCTTTTGTTCTCTTAGCTCCCTTTTGGAGCACCCTTTAAATGGGCTTCTGTAAGTAACTATAATTCTTTTGTTCTATTGTACAGATGGAAACGGTTATTTCTTTGGTGGTGAAGCCACCATCAATCCCAACCATCCTATCTTGGCATGACTCATGAGCCATGTGGGCTATATAATACTCATTACCGTAAGCAATTTGATTTTAGATGGAATGAAGGCAGTAGTCTTCTTTGACTTTTAAACATGCTTCTAGGTAGGCGGGTAGCTGAGGACATTGATCATATCTCTGGAGCTGTGATTTAGCCTATGATGTTTGGAGTCTTTTCGTTGAGGAGTTTAGCTTAAGTTGGGCTAGACATAGGTGTTGCAGAGAGATGATCGAGGAGTTCCTTCTTCATCCTCCCTTTTGAGAGAGGAAAAGGTTTTGTGGCATGTCGGGATATGTTGTTCTGTGGGGCCTTTTGGGAGAGAGAGGAATAACAGGGGTTTGAGAGGTCTTAGATTGAGGCATCTTTTTAGTTTGCCATCTCCTTCTTTTTTTTTTTTTTTGCGCACGCTCTCTTGTGTTCTCAATGAAAGTTCAGTTATTCATTAAAAAAAAAAGAAAAAAAATAGTGGACTCTATTTCCTTGTTTCTATAACCTTTCTAGAGCTAAAAATACCGACTGTTGTGTTTTTCTCTCTAGACAGAGGGCCCTCATCTATGAGTTTCCATTTTAGGAGAGTTCTTTCTAATTGAGAAACAGTTGAGTTGTCCTGTTCAATCAGTCCATTTTGTATGATTTCTCTACTTCCTCGGGCTTTTGAGATAAGAGAGTTTTTATTTCGACTCTCAAGTCATCTAGCACATTCTCCCTTGCCTTTTGAACCTTGTTTACCAAACCAATTTGTGTTAGGGACCTTTCTTTTCTAAGCTTCTGAAGGCCAAAGTCCCAAAGAAGTATTAATGCTTTTTTTTGGCTGGTTGCACTTGGGAGATTTAACACCATAGACTGTACTCAAACTCAAAGATCTTTTCGTTTGTTCTCATGCCTCCTAGGGGTGTGTTATTTACAAACAAATATCTGAGTATTTATTAATTATTCCACACTCTTTGGAGATGCCCTTTCGTTCCTAAGATTTGGAAGAGTCTTTGGCAGGTGTTTGGGGTTGGCCTTGGCTCTCATTCTGAGTTGTCAGGAGGTCTTCTCCATCCCTCTGTCTTTTGCACGATGAATTCTTATCTATTTGTTGGTATGTTTAAGTTTTAGGAAAGAACATGCCAAGAAACGTAACTTGTCTGGTATTTCTTTTCTTCCCTAAACCCCACAACAGGGCTTTCATTGTGTTAATCCTGTGATGTTCTGGGCTTTAGTGACATTACAAGAAACCTCTTCCAATTGGTTATGATATTAGTAAAACTAAATCAAAAAAAGGGAATTCAAATTTCAGCAATTACGAGATAAGAAAATGATGGATGTGAGAAAAGATTGAGGGTCTTGTTCCTTTTCGGTGAAGATATGAGAGTTGTGCTCCAACCATATAAACCACAAAAAATGCTTGCTCAAAATTCAGCTAAAGGAACTTCTTTTCTTTCTTGAGAGGGTGATAATAAGCGCAAAAACGCCTAATCGCAAGTGTACAGGTCAAGTTTTAATTTATTGTGTAAATTAATATAGATGTCGTCCTCTGGATTGGGTTTCTAGTCACTTAAGTACTACGAATACTAACACCCAATTTTATTTAGAGATAAAACCGTGATGAAAGATTGAATTCAAATAACAAAAGCTAAATAATTAGGAAAATTCAAGGGAAATACATCTTAGGGAGTTGATTTCACCAATTGGAATTATAAATTAATCAAATTGAATGTATTTGACAACTTGCAATATTCCATACGTCAAGGACCCTAGGATCATAACTATCTCCTCCAAGCATAGTTACTTCTCATGCAATTTAAGATTCCAATATTCCTATTTAGATTCGTTAATATGTAAGACCTTAAGTCTAATCCTTTTTACAACTTCTAAAGCGGTCCTAAATCTTCCGATGTTAAAACTATCTTAGTCATGCATTTAAGTACTCATCTAAATCCCCTCTCCCGAGCGTAAGATTCAGAACAATTAACAATTAATCTATGACCAGTAGATCGAAAGCATTAAGCAAATAAATACATGAATGGAATTCAAGCATAATAAAACATTCAATCAATTAATTCATAAAACCAATGGCTACATCAATCTCTAAGAATAAAAGGTTTATCTATGCATAATCACAATATAAGCACAAAGTCTCATGCTAAATTTCATAAGAAGTTGCAAAAAGTCAAGAGAAAGGAGAAGAAATAAATGCCGCTATGTCGATTTTCAGTCCCCAACTCAATCTCCACGATCTAGAGCCTTGAAATCCCTTTTCTTAGCCCTCTAATAGTCTCCTTGTCTTCTAATTTGACCAAAAATGTGAACTGCCAACTTTCCCTTCAAAAATCCCCTTTTGTGGCACATCAAAACCCTACTTTATATATATATAAACAAATTGCGCATCAACGTTGAAATGCTACAGACAACGTTGAGACGATATAGGCCGGGTTGATACTCTACAAACAGGGTTGAAACACTACAATAAAAATGCAAGGTCAGCATTTTGACGCTATAAATAACATCTGAACACTATTCTCTCAGCTACCTCAATTTATCTTCAATTAGCCTTATTTTTTCAATAACTTCTTCAAGGTCTCGGTTTTACTCCAAATTCTCGATTCCTACAAAATATAAATAATTGTGCGTGGAAATAGTCAAATAAGCCTCAAGACTAACAATAAATCAATGGTATAAATAGCTCACAATGTGCGCTATCATGTGACCAGTGAACATGTGAGAAGATGAAGGAAAAACGATCTGTCAACCAAATGCTTTAATAATAACCATCACCCCCCCCCCCCCCCCCCCACAAAAAAGAGAAGAAGAGAAAAGGCCTGCTGTACCAAATAAAAAGATGATCTTGTGACTCCCCACCCCTATTGCAGACAGAGAATGCAGCAGCTAGGAGAGATGGAAATCCGTGGAAATTTCCGTGTTCTTTATGGTTGGAGCTTCAATCAAGTTTGTGGGAGTCTTCCTGTTTTTGGAGCCTGGGCTTGTGTTTTTTTATGACTTGGTTTTTGATGCAGTAGGATTGATGGTTAACCTTGAGTAATTCCATGATTAATCCTTTTTAGTTTTCTATTTGGATTTTAGTTATCCTTTTTTTGTTTCCTTTTAAGATTTTAATTTCCTTTTAATTATATCTAAATGAGAGGGATATCCCTCTCATGTATTCAATAACATTTGATTGATTCTTGGGAGAATTCTCTTTTTATTCTCTTAGGCTACACCAAATTGGTTATAAAGCAACTGTCTGGACCAACGTTGACTGCAGCTGGTGGAAGACCAGGAAACTCTTTTTGACGCAGAGAGCAAGAGGGAGTTTCGTGAGTTGTGCTTGTGACTCAAGAGTGCACACAAAGGGGATACCTTTTAGAGTACCCTCTTTTCAAGAGAAAATAAATGACAAGCAAATTTGCAAGAATGGATATTTACAATACAAGAAAGATGACCAAGAGAAATACAATGATTGGTATAGGCAAGAAAACCACAAATATATTCAAGAATAGTGCTGGAATTTCAATTCTAGCAATTCAGAAGAGGAATTTCAACGTAACAACTCCACTCATCCTTGATTTTTCAAAGATCCTATCAAGATGTACATTGGAATTTTTATTCAAGTGATTCTGAAGAAGACTTTGATGCAATTTGGGATGGAATAACAAACCAACAATACCATGAAAGAACTCAACAATCTAATCAGATTGGTTTTCCAAGACATCAACATGTGAGTTGGGACTCCTCTGACGATTCAGAAAGTAATTTTGACTATGAAGGAAATTATGGCCAACATCGTCAAATACATAGCTTTCGAAGGAACTACAAGAAAATCGAAATATCTTATCAAAAGAGAGAAGAGCACATATCGGTATTCAAATCCATACCTACGATCCAGTCGGAATGGTTTATCTAAAGCAGGAGAGATGAAAAGCAGGAGAAGAAAATCGCAAAGGAAAACCAAAGAAAGATGACTCCTTCTGGGTTCACACTAATAGATAATTGTGCTTCCTGTAGAATTATAAACCAAACTTAATACTTCCAAAAAACACTCATAAGACCTTGTATCCCTCGAATGGTAGAATGGTACATCTGGTTTCTTGTGTGGATTTTTCTGGTCTTTCTTGTGTTGTGCTAATAATTATTTCAATTCTTTGTGCCATTATTACTATTAATGTTTTTTATGGCATTCATAGACGTGGTGCTTGCCCATAAACTGGCGGATTTTTTCTATTAATATGGCACTGGCAGTAAATTGATACGTCATTTCCCATGCAGGTTTCAATGTGGAGAAAGTGCAGTATAAAAATGTTGTGTTCACTGTTTGGGATGTTGGAGGACAAGAGAAACTGAGGCCATTGTGGAGGCACTACTTTAATAACACAGATGGACTGGTAATGACTACTTCTAGTACTGGATATCAATGAGTTATAGTAATTTGGCCTTTTATTCCTCAGTTTTCTTTTTAACATTCAGTTTGATTTTAGACTGTAAAATATCATTCTTGACTTCCTTCCTTGTTCAAAGAAGCCTATCATCGTTGTCTGTCTTATAAATTATTGTAATATGATCTTACATTCTCACCTAATATCCATCTGACAGAAACGAGTCCTTGTACTGAGACAGCTTTCTTCATGCAGATTTATGTGGTAGACTCCTTGGACCGTGAGAGAATTGGGAAGGCAAAAACAGAATTTCAGGTTATAGCTCAAGTTGCATTGTGCATCTAAGTATGGCGTTGTGGGCAAGCCTTTATTTGCTGACATGTGATTTTTATTTCAGGCCATCATTAACGATCCATTTATGCTGAATAGTGTCATATTGGTCTTTGCGAATAAGCAGGATATGGTATGTAAAACTCATCTTCTTCTGGCACATACTGTGGAAACAATTAATGTTTTATATCCATAATTCAATTATATATTTGGAATTGAGAAGACAAAAGATCAACTCTTCAACCTGCTCCCTTTCACACACACACGCACGCAAAGTACCTAGAGCACATGTGATGAAGGTCTGTGCTAGTCGTAGTATGAGTATTACTCCTCTCTTTGAATACGTATGCCATGTCACATAAAAAGAAAGGGGGAAGTTTCTAACAAGCCCAAGTTGCAAAAAGGACCTTCAATTGAAGTGCATAGTGAATAAAAAGAAAAGTAGTAAATAAGAATATTGAATACTGACTCACGGAGTATTTTATATTCATTTGGACGTTTGTGGCTATTATGCCTATTCAACAGATTCCGATTGTGATACAATTCCATTTTTTTTTTAATAAAGATTACTTTTAGGTTTTGTTTCTAATGTGTTTTTTTAGTAGTTATCTAAAGAAATAAGGTCGTTAAATTTGGTAAAAGAAAAAGGAGTTTTTTCCTACTTGAGGAGGATAAGAATTGGTATAGGAAGTCTTAATTTTGAGAGGATAAAAAGTATATTGATCTATTAATATGTACAATTTAGTTCTTCTTATATAGGAGAAAGACCTGTTACAAATATGGAAAAGAATCAAGACAAGGAGGGCTAAATATTTGACAATTAATATTTACACACAACCATTCATAATTAGTAGAAATTCTAATACTCCCCCTTAAGCTAGTTAAAAGTTGTCTTCCATATCCAGCTTATCAATCTATCAAATTGCTTCTTTAGAAGTCCTTTAGTAAGCACATCAACAATTTGCTCTGATGTAGAAAGATAAGGAATACATATTGCACATGCATCAATCTTATCCTTAATAAACTCTCTCTCCCCACCCCTCCCCTCACCCATTCTCCCTTCCTTCCCCCTCGTCGGAATCCCCCTCTCTCTGCCATGACGCTTCCCTCCACCGTCTTATAGCCCCTGCCCAACCCACCTATCTATGAAGATCCAACAGCCATCACCCATATCCTTCAGGATTGAGCGAAAATCCTTCTCCATAACAGCTGATCCCAGGAACCCCAGATGTTATCGCCTCACAGAAGCCACTCGCGACAAAAGCTTCTCTTTGACGCTTTCCAAAGAAGCTTTATATTGGATAAAAGCTAGCTTCTCCAAGCTTTGTGACCTTCCCCTGAACCAGAAGTTCTTTACCGAGAAAAGAGTTGAAGACGCGACCCTATGGGTGGAAAAGATTACAAACAAAAAGGACCACTCAGCAGAGATAGCAAAGTTAGGAAATAATGGGGGTCTAAATAAGATTATTATACCTGTGGGGGATGAGAGAAAAGGCTGGAAAAGTTTTACTGAGTGCATTAACTCTCTCACCAACAACCCATCAGCTAGCCTCCCCCCTCCCATTTATGATGTTAAGGATAACACATCTTATAAGGCTGCCTTAAAAGCTCCTCCCAGAGAACCCCGCAATCAGCCCTCTGCAGTGCCAATTCTCCCTGAGGAATCTGCCTCCCTCAATCCGTTTGCGACCTTGTTTTTATCTTCGGCGGTCATAGTGCAGAGAAGACATTTTCATGACAACTGGTTAGACATAATGAGGGCCCTTCAACAACACTTATCAGCTTATGCCTCAGTTAGTCCCCTGCAACCCGATAAAGCTTTACTTGCTTGTGAGAATGAGGAACAAGCACAGGTTTTAGCCAAAATCAAAGATTGGTATAAGGTTGGTAAATTCCAGGTTAGATTCTTCCCATGGAATTCTGAAATCATGAATGGAGATAGAAAGGTCCCTTCATATGGGGGATGGATTAGGGTCCGCAACTTGCCTATAGACAAATGGTCGATTGAAGCCTTCAAATTGATTGGAGATGAATGTGGGGGATACCTGGAAACAACGACCAAGACTCTTACCAGATTAGATATGATGGAGATTATGATAAAAGTGAAAACCAATCATACTGGCTTCATCCCAGCCGAGGTTCACATTCCATCAACATCGAGTAGCCCCAGCAAGGTCAGTATCGACCCTTTCTTTATGGAAGACTACTATATTGGATATATAGCCGGAATCCATGGAAAAATCCCAACAGGTCCGAAGGAATATGACGATTCAATCATCGGAAAATCTGGAAAATCCATGGACAATCGGGGTGCATCTCAGCCACGCGCCGCCCAAGCAAAGGAAATTGAGAAAGGGGATAATCCCCAAATATCGTACAGTTGTGCCCTCCAAGGAACCCCTTTTCAGGTCTGTCACACAGAGGATTACCAGACGCAATCAGAATGGGCCCCACACCTTCCAGAAGATCACGTGATTCCCCAATCCATAGTTGCCACCACCGGCGGGTCCAAAAAACCCTGCCCCCTTACATTGCCCCAATCAGAGGCCCACCCAAATCAACAGCCCCCTCGTCAAGCCCCAAAAAGCCCACTTTATCCAGATGGCCCACCCCAAATCTACACCAATCAACCTGTTTGCCCTAATCCCGAAGCCCCTATAGACATAAACCCCTCGACAATCTCCCCACCAGCCAGCCCAATCCCATCCATCAAAAATCACCCTCGTCGGAAAAAGCCCATCATCATTAATAATAAGGAAACCTTCCTTCTATCGGGCACTGTACACTCGACTGGATCGACATTCCACCTATCAGATTCGGAAGGAGCTCTTTCCTCCCCTTGCTCGCCGAATTTGGATGAATCTCCCCCTATTCACCATCAAAAGTCTTCCAACCAAGCGGATTCTCCTCCATCTATATCATTCTTATTTGAATCCTCTGAAGATCAGGCCCTTGACATTGATAACCCCATTCCGTTGATGATTGAAAAGCCCTCTGCGGCAGGTATACAGCAAAACATCGAAATGGAGACCACTGCCTTGGTCGACATTGATGTAGAAGAATTGTCAGGAGAAGATTCCGTTTCCAAGACCCACTTCCAGCATAGAGATGCCGCTGCTTATCTTCCCTTTCTTTTCCCTTGGCTTGCTGATCATGGCATGTGCATCATGCCAATGCCAAACAGAAATAAACTATCTACTGCAGCCAAAAAGAAGACTCAATGGGTGAAAGAATTACAAAATCTCCATTCATCAGTGAATTATAACAAAACTTCAGCTACTCTCCAACCGGGTGGGACAATGACCCCTTTATGAAGATAATTTCATGGAATGTTAGGGGTATGGGTTCTTGGAAGAAAAGAGTCCTCATTAAAGACTTCCTCACAGCAAACAATCCAGCCATTGTTATCCTTCAAGAAACAAAGCTCCACTCCTTTGACAGAAAGATGGCTAAATCAGTTTGGAGTTCGAGAAACATTGCATGGACTGCCCTCCACGCCTATGGAGCATCGGGGGGTATTGCCATTCTGTGGAATGAGTCTTCTTTCAGTGTTTTGGAAGTTGTTGAAGGTATATACTCCCTCTCCTTACACCTCGCATTGGCTGATGGTTTCTCTTTCTGGATAACAGGAGTGTACGGTCCAAATTCCTCATTTGAGAGAAAATTCTTTTGGCAAGAGCTTCAAGACTTGCAGGCCCTTTGTCTTCCAAATTGGATTCTAGGGGGCGATTTCAACATTACTAGATGGTCTTGGGAGAAATCGACCAACACGGCCCCCACCCGCGGCATGAGGAAATTTAATAAATTCATTGAATCAGCAGGCTTATAGGATATCCCTCTCTCAAATGGAAAATATACTTGGTCTAGTTTTTGGCCAAATCCCACTATGACGCTTATTGATAGATTCCTTATTTCCGAAAATATATCTATCAAATTTTTATCAGCTCAGGCGAGAAAATTAGAGAGGAGCACTTCAGATCACTTTCCCATCTATCTATCTTTGGGGAAAGAAAAATGGGGCCCATCTCCATTTCGTTTTATCAACGGTTGGTTATCTCATAAAAATCTCTTGCAGATGGTGGATCAATGGTGGAATTCTAATCTTTTACAAGGCTGGCCAGGTCATGGTCTTATGCAAAAGCTGAAAGGGTTGAAAGGAGAGCTCAAGCTTTGGAATCAGCAAACCTTTAATTCACAGAGGGAGCTGAAATTTGCTTTGAGCCGTGAGCTATCTGTTATTGATAACAAGGAGGAAATTGACCATCTATCTGAGCAGGATATCAATAGAAGATCGATCATCAAAGCTGAATTGATGAATATTTCGGCCAAAGAAGAAATTGTCTGGAGGCAAAAATGCAAACTCAAATGGTTTGTTGAGGGAGATGTAAATTCAGCTTTTTTCCACCGAATTGTTACAGCGAACAGAAGGAAAAACGCCATTTTTGAAGTCCTTTCAGCATCAGGTCATAGTATCCTGAATGATGACGCTATTGAACAAGAATTTCTTGATTTTTTCAAAGGACTCTTCACCAAAAAGGATAACCGCGCTCCTCTCCCACAAATTGACGATTGGAACCCCATCTCAGATGAACAAAATGCCTTTCTCGAGTCCCCCTTCTCTGAATCAGAGATTTATAGAGCTGTATCTGACTTGGGTACCAACAAGTCTCCCGGTCCCGATGGATTCACTGCTGAATTCCTTAAAAAATCCTGGAACATCCTCAAAGAAGACATAAAAAGGGTGTTCAACGATTTTTTTAGGAATGGTATCATAAATGCTAGTCTCAATGAGACATATATTTGTCTTATCCCCAAGAAGATTGGAGCAAAAACAGTGAGAGACTATAGGCCTATTAGTCTCACCACTAGCATATACAAAATCATCGCCAGAGTTCTATCCGAAAGACTGAAGAAAGTCCTCCCCTATACGATCACTGGTTTCCAATCGGCATTTGTTAAAGACAGGCAAATCATGGATGCTCTTCTTATAGCGAATGAGCTTATTGATGAATGGAATAGAAAGAAAAGGGAAGGGGTGGTCATAAAACTTGACTTTGAGAAAGCTTTCGATATGGTTGACTGGGATTTTCTTGATGAGGTCCTTCTTGCAAAGGGTTTTGGCTTTCGTTGGAGGAAATGGATCAGAGGTTGTGCATCATCAGCAAATTACTCCATCATTATCAATGGCAAGCCCCGGGGAAAAATCTTAGCCACTAGAGGTCTTCGGCAGGGAGATCCTCTTTCTCCCTTTTTATTCATTCTGGTTGTTGATTGCCTCAGTCGTATGCTAATCCAAGCTGAGAATAGAGGAGACATTAAGGGTTTTCACGTTGGGAGAGGCACAAATTCGTTATCCATCTCCCATTTACAATTCGCAGACGACACCATATTATTCTCCTCGCCAGAAATGATCCACATCAGCAACCTTTTCAGCACTATTCGATCGTTTGAAGAGGCATCGGGTTTGAATATAAACTGCCAAAAGACTGAATTTTTGGGCCTAGGTATCAACCAACAACTTGCTGCCTCCTTGGCCTCATCCTTCGGGTGCAAGTTGGGATCTTGGCCGATTACATATCTTGGGCTCCCTCTAAATGGCAATCCCCGATCGTTGAATTTTTGGTCTCCGGTGATAGAAAAGATTGAAAAAAGATTGTTCAATTGGGGTTCCAATCACATATCCAAAGGAGGCCGTCACACTCTTATTCAAGCTACTTTAGCAAACCTCCCCGTCTACTACCTCTCCATTTTCCTTGCTCCCATGAAAGTCACAAAAGCTATTGAAAAGCTTTTCCGAAATTATCTATGGAGAGGGGCTCACAGAAACAGAGGCAGCCACCTCCTTAATTGGTCTCTTTTAAAATCTCCCATTGAGGAAGGAGGTTTGGGCTTATACGATATCCACAAAAAGAATATCTCCCTTTTGGCTAAGTGGATTTGGAGATTTCATATTGAAAAGGAAGCTATTTGGAGGAAGATTATTGTAGCTAAATATGGGGCTGCCAAAAACAACCTCAAACCTGGGATATCATCTTTACACTCTTCAAAAGGTCCATGGAAAGCTATTTACAAATTGCAGAACCTGATTTACAGAAGTATTTCTATCAAAGTTGGAAATGGAAATAGTACTTTGTTTTGGGAGGAGGTTTGGCTTGGAACCTCTAGCCTGCGTGTGAATTATCCCCATCTTTATCATCTTTCTCTCAAAAAAGAAGGCCATATTGCCGATTTTTGGAACCCCTCCCAAAAAGCATGGAACCTTCAGCTTAGAAGAAATTTGAATGAAGTCGAATCATCCGAATGGGCATCCATGTCACACTATCTATTTTCCTTCACCATCAAAGAGGAGGTCGATAAATGGATATGGTCCCTTGACAAATCAGGAGTCTTTTCCACGGGCTCTCTCACTAAAGAGTTGGCCTCCAGTAAAAACACATCCAATGTGGACTTGTACAGGTTGCTTTGGAAAGGTTCTATGCCCAAAAAGGTCAAGTTTTTCATTTGGGAGCTTAGCCATGCTTGCATTAACACAGCTGATGTTGTCCAACGCAAAATGCCTTCGATGTCCCTCTCCCCTAGCTGCTGCTGCTGCCTGTGTTTTCAAGCATCAGAATCGCAAATTCATCTTTTCAGTTTGTGCTCTTATGTGACATCTTTTTGGGACACTCTTCAGCAAGCTTTTGGCTGACATTTTGCTAGACCGGGAGACATTTTCACTCTCCTAAAATCATCTATCGTGGGTGTGCAAAAATAATTTCACTGGAATAGAATATTTTTCTATTCAATCATCATAGAGATATATATTAGATACAAGAGAATCCTCCTTAAGAAGAAGAAGAAGCCTAATACAAAGAAGGAAAGAATCACACAAATAAATACAATATAATTACAATTAATAAGACTAATTAAGGAAAATATCAAACATAAACCAACACTCCCCCTCAAGCTGGCTTGAAGATGTCTTCCATTGTCAGCTTGTCAATCAACTTGTCAAATCGTAGCTTTGGAAGTCCCTTGGTTAGCACATCAGCAATTTGCTCTGATGTAGGAAGATAAGGAATGCATATTACTCCGGTATCAATCTTCTCCTTTATAAAGTGCTTATCAACTTCAATATGTTTTGTCCTATCATGAAGGACTGGATTGTGAGCTATGGAGATAGCTGCTTTATTGTCACAGTAAACACGCATAGGCTTCATTTGGATAAATTTCAATTCTTCCAATAGTCTTTTTATCCAAATACCTTCACAAATGCCATGAGCTAAAGCTCTAAATTCTGCTTCAGCACTACTTCTGGCTACCACACTTTGTTTTTTACTTCGCCAAGTAACTAGATTCCCTCCAACAAAAGAGCAGTAACCAGATGTAGATCTTCTGTCAGTGGTGCTACCAGCCCAGTCAGCATCAGTGTAAATCTCAACATGTAAGTGATCATGTTTCTTAAAGAGTATACCTTTTCCTGGAGTTCCTTTCAAATATCTTAGGATCCTGTAAACAGCCTTAAAGTGAGTTGGCCCTGGGGAATGCATGAATTGACTTACCATACTAACTGCAAAAGCAATATCAGGACGAGTGTGAGATAAGTAGATAAGTCTTCCCACAAGTCTTTGGTATTTTCCCTTATCTTTTACCTCTTCATCTGTTGCTGCTTGCAATTTTAAATTCGGTTCAACAGGAGTTTCAGCTGTTCTACAACCACTTAAGCCTGTCTCTTCGAGTAAGTCAATAATATATTTCCTTTGATTAACAAGGATACCCTGTTTTGATCTAGCAAATTCCATTCCTAAGAAATACTTCAAAATTCCCAAGTCTTTGATCTGGAATTCATTTGCTAGCTTTTTCTTCAGATTATTTAACCCAGCCTCATCATTTCCTGTAAGAATGATGTCATCAACGTACACTATTAAAACAACAATTTTATCATTTCCAGTGTGCCTATAAAAAATGGTATGATCTGCTTGACTTTGAAGAAAGCCATAGCTAGTAACAGCATTCCCAAACCGCTCAAACCACGCTCTAGGAGACTGCTTAAGGCCATACAAAGATTTCTTTAACCTACATACCTTGTTAACTCCAAGATCCACTTCAAAACCTGGTGGTAAGTCCATAAATACCTCCTCTTCAAGATCACCATTGAGGAAAGCATTTTTAACATCAAGCTGATAAAGAGGCCAATCTGAATTAACAGCAACAGACAAGAGCACTCTAATAGAATTAATCTTAGCAACAGGAGCAAACGTTTCTTGATAATCAATTCCATGAGTCTGCGTGAAGCCTTTAGCAACTAATCTGGCCTTGTATCGTTCAATGTCACCATCAGCTTTGCACTTTATAGTGAATACCCATTTACACCCTACCGTTTTCTTATTTTTTGGTAGTTCTACTATATCCCATGTACCATTCTTTTCTAGAGCATTCATCTCTTCCATAACTGCTAAATTCCAATTCGGATCATTTTGGGCCTCCTGTATATTCCTTGGAATAAATAGGTTGGTTATCCTAGAGGTGAAGGCTTTATGATTATCAGACAATCTATGATATGAAAGGTAATTTGCAATAGGATATTTGGTACAGTTACGGACACCTTTCCTATGGGCTATTGGAATATCAAGATCAGATATATCAGATAAAGATTGGTTACCTGAATCTTCAGTATCATTCATCGGAGTGTTAGATTGGTTTGGTGACAAGTCCGCTATCTGATCCCGGTTTTTTTGATATGTCCTTCTAGTATAAACCTGAAATTCAGGATTTCGATCAGTGAGATCATTTTGTAGTATTTCTCCCCCTGAAATAGAATTTTCCAAGTTTGGCATAGAAGGACTAGTACTCTCAGGACAAATAATTTTAGGGAGAGGAGAAGTATCCCAAAAATTTTCTTCCAAGTTAGATATCTCCCCCTGAAGAGAATTTTTGTTGAAAAAAGATTGGTTCTCCACAAACAATACATCCATACTGTCAAAGTATTTTTTGGTTAGGGGATCAAAACACCGATAGCCCTTTTTGTTTGAAGCATATCCTAAAAAAATGCATTTAACAGCACGAGGATCAAGCTTGGACCTAGAAAAACTAGGAATATGAACATATGCAATACATCCAAATATTTTGATCGATAAATCAGAATACAAGCGAACAGTGGGAAAAAATTCTTAAAATGATCAAGGGGAGTCTTAAAGTCTAAAATCTTAGAAGGCATTCGATTTATGAGATAGGCAGCCGTAAGAACTGCATCTCCCCACAGATAGTTAGGAACATGCATATAGAACATAATAGCACGAGCAACATCAAGCAAGTGTCTATTTTTTCGTTCAGCAATTCCGTTCTGTTGTGGAGTATTGCGACAAGAAGACTGATGAGAAATCCCTTTATCCTTCAAAAAATCATCGAAAGATGCATTAAAGTATTCTGTTCCATTATCAGAATGTAAAATACTGATTCTAGTTCGAAATTGATTCTCAATCATATTGTAAAACCGAATAAAAACATCTTTGACTTCAGACTTGTTTGTTAACAAATAAACCCAAGTTAAATGAGTATGATCATCAATAAACGTAACAAACCAACGTTTACCACTATTAGTCAAAACTTTAGATGGACCCCAAACATCACTATGAATTAAATAAAAAGGGTTTGAAGCCTTGTAAGGTTTTGGCAAATACGTGCCACGATGATTCTTGGCAAAGATACAACTTTCACAATAAAAAGAAGAACAATCGATTCCTTTAAATAAGTTTGGAAACAAATACTTCAAATAGAAAAAACTGGGATGTCCTAGTCTATGATGCCAAAGCATTATTTTTTCTTTAACAGAGGAAGAACAAATACTACTAAAGCCCTGAGCTTTTTTATCACTAGTTGGGGATTCATCAAAATAATAGAGGCCATCAAGCATCCTAGCACGCCCAATCATCTCCCCCGAGTCCTGATCCTGAAAGATACAGTGAGTTTCAAAGAAAGTAACACGACAGTTAGCATCTTTAGAAATTTTACTGACAGATAACAAATTACAAGCCAATTTAGGGACATGGAGAACAGATTGTAAGGTAATTTGTTTAGTCAAACAGATAGTTCCTTTTCCTGCAATGGAAGTGAAACTACCATCGGCTATTCGAATTTGTTCATGGTTATACAAGGGAGAGTATGAGGTAAAGAAACAAGAGGAACTAGTCATATGATCAGACGCTCCGGAATCTATAACCCACGAAGATGAATTTAGGCAAGACAAGGCTAGAGGATAATTACCTGTTTGTGCCAAGGAAACACTAGGAGTACCAGATGATGAAGTGACCTTTAGTAGTTTCAGGAGTTGATCAATTTGCTCTTGATTGAAGGGATGAGAATCAACAACATTGGCAGCGGAATTAGACGGATTGTTACTTTTGTCACCTTGCTTGGTACTTTTCCAATTTGCAGGCTTCCCATGGATTTTCCAACACGTCTCACGGGTGTGTCGGGGTCGGTTACAGTAGTCACACCATACCCGAGGTTTGGTGGGTTGTGCAGAAGCCTTATTTGCTGTAGTTTCAACTACCATAGCAGAGGTTTCAACTACACTGATGGGTTTCTTGCCAAGCATAACATTGCGACGACTCTCTTCCCTGCGAACTTCAGAAAAAACTTCATTAATGGAAGGAAGTGGATTCTTACCAATAACTCTACTGCGAACCTCATCAAATTCATCGTTAAGACCAGCAAGAAATTTGTAAATGCGACCATCCTCTACAACTTTCTTGTAATGAGTTTGGTCTGTAGTTGACTCCCATTCGTAAGTGTCAAAAAGATCTAGGTCTTGCCAGATTGTTTTTAGAGTGTGGATGTACTCTGTGATTGTATCTCCTCCTTGACGTATATCTCTCAGTTTGAGATTCAATTCAAACAATTGAGATTGATTTCCCAAGTCGGAATACATCTCAGTTACACTGTCCCATAATTCCTTTGCAGTCGCGTAACACATATAATTGCGACTTATTCTCTCAACCATAGAGTTGACCAACCACGTCATGACCATGGAGTTCTCAGCATCCCAAGTAGCCAACGAAGGATCATCCTTTTTAGGTATTGTTTTCTCCCCAGTAATATAGCCAATCTTCCCTTGTCCACGTATATACATCCGAACACTTTGGGACCACAACAGAAAATTATCCCCATTAAGTCGGATGGTGGTAATCTGAACAATAGGATGGTGGCGTGGGTCAGAAACCTTAGTCATCGATGTTTTTTCTTCTGACATATTGCTACCTTTGTAAAGGACTGATCCGAAAGAGTCTAACAATTGCTGGAACAGCAGCAAGGAAGTAAAAAAAATGCCCTAACAAACAGACGGCGCCAACTGAGAAAAAAACGCAACTCAGACTGACGGCGAGATGGTCGGACGAGCAACCTGCGACAGCCGGCGAGCAACCTGACGGACGAGCGAAGACGAGCAACCTGAGGCGCGAAACAGACAGCCGGCGAACGAGTAACCTACGAGCGTGCGAAGAGAAAAGTTCGCGCGAAGGAGCAAACGCAAACACGCTGTCGAACGTGCGAAGAGGGCGCGCGACTCCTTGGCTACGAACGGAAACACGCTGCTCGGAGCTGGAAGATGTGGTCGGACGACGGCGGCGGAGGCTTAAGCAGGGAACGGCGGCGCCGGCGACTGCTGTGGAAGCGGCGGCAGTAAGGGGCTAGGGTTTAAGAAAAATAGGGTTTTATTTTTTCTTTCTATTTTTGCTCTGATACCATGTGCAAAAATAATTTCACTGGAATAGAATATTTTTCTATTCAATCATCATAGAGATATATATTAGATACAAGAGAATCCTCCTTAAGAAGAAGAAGAAGCCTAATACAAAGAAGGAAAGAATCACACAAATAAATACAATATAATTACAATTAATAAGACTAATTAAGGAAAATATCAAACATAAACCAACAGTGGGACATCCTTTCAAAGAAGAAAAGAAAATCCTTTGGTGCAACTTCATTTATGCCTTTTTTTGGAGTATTTGGTTGGAGCGAAATGCCAGAATTTTCTCTGATCAAACACACAATATCCATGAGTTTACGGAATCCGCTACATATCTAGCCATCTTTTGGAGTAGTCTCTCCCCCCCCCCCCTTTGTAATTATCGATTATCTTCATTGATATCTCATTGGAGATGTTTTTTGTAATTATCTTTGATAGGACCTTTATTCTCCTTTTGTATCTATTTCATACATCAATGAAATGATATTTGTTTCCTATAAAAAAAAAATCCTTAATAAAATGCTTATCAACTCCAATATGTTTTGTTCTCTTATGTAAAATTGGATTATGAGTTGTAGAGATGACAACTTTATTGTCACAATAAACAACCTGTATAGGTGTCTTCAGAGGAATCTTCAATTCTTCAAAGTATCTTTTTGATCTATATATCCTCACAAATTCCATGAGTTAAAGTTCTAAATTTTGCTTCAGTACCACTTCTGGCTACCACATTTTGTTTTTTTACTTCTCCAACTAGGATCTCTCCAACAAATGAACAATAACCAGAGGTAGATAATTTATATGTAGCAGTTCCGACCCAATTTCATGTGGAAGTGATTATGCCTTTTGAATAAAATACCTTTCCTAGGCGTCCTCTTTTGATACCTTAGAGTTCTATAGGCAGCTTCAAAATGAGTGGTCTTGGTGCATGCATAAATTGACCTGCTTGCTTACAACATACAAGATATCAGGATACATATGAGATTGAAAAATTAATCTCCCAACAAGTTTGGTACTGGTACCGTTCCTTGTCCCTTATTTATTTCTTTTGCATTTACTACCTCTAACTTTAGATTAGGTTCAATAGGAGTTTCGGTAACCTTGCAACCAAGTAATCTTGTTTCTTCATATAAGTCAAGGACATATTTTCTTTGAATAACAAAGGTACCCTTCTTTGATCTCGTGAATTCCATCCCTAGGAAGTATTTTAATGTTTCCGGGTTCTTGATTAGAAACTCACATGCAAGATTTTTTTTAAGATCAACTAGACTTGCTTCATCAACTGTGAGAATAATATCATCTACATCAAAATTGGGATTTTATTATTCTCAGAGTGTTTATAAAATATAGTATGATATGCTTGACTCTGAGATTTTTGTGGCAGGTTAGGATTTGTGCTATTGTTTGGGGGTTGTGGGGTGAGAGAAACAATAGGACCTTTAGGGGGATGGATAGGAATCCTCGTGATGTTTGGTCCCTTGCTATATTATGTTTCTCTTTGGGCGTCAGTGGCGTCTTTTTGTAATTAGTCTATAGGTCTCATTTTTCTAGATTGGAGCCCCTTTATAATCGGGTCTCTTTTTGGGAACTTGGTTTTTTTTTGTTTACCCTTGTATTTTCTTTCATGTTTTCTCAATGAAAGTATGGTTCTTTAAAAAAAAAAAAAATCCATAGTTAGACTCGACTTTTCCAAAATGTTCATACCAAGCTCTTAAAGAATGTTTAAGACCATAAAGAGATTTTTTTAGACATTGTGGTAAGCTCATAAAAACCTCTCCCTGAGATTGCCATTATGAGACATTTTTCACGTCAAGTTGGTAAAATGGTCAATCTAAATTAATTGCAAGAGACAAAAGAACTCTAATAGAGTTAATCTTAGCAACACGAGCAAATGTTTGTTTCTTGATAACCAATCCTATATGTCCGAGTGAAACCTTTTGCTACCAGTCTAGCCTTGTATCTCTCAATACTACCATTTGCATTACATTTTATGGTAAACACCCATTTACAACCCATTAGTTTCTTATCCCTTGCAACTCTAGTATTTTCCAAGTCCCATTTTGTTTTAGAGCATTCATCTTCTCCATAACTGCTAGTTTCCAATTTGGGTCTTATAAAGCCTCATGGATACTCCTTGGAACAAACAAGTCGTTTATCCTAGATGTGAAAGCTTTATGACTATTTGAAATTTTTTTATATGACATGTAGTTTGCAATAGGATATTTGGTACAACTTTGAATACCTTTTTCGAATGGCTATGAAAACATCAAGATCAAACTCAATCGGTAAGTATTTTGAATAGTTGAAAAAGTAGGAATGAAAGGAGGATTACAAAATTTTTCAGTTTCATTTCTCGAAGTCTCAAATTGGCTCTGTAAGGGATCAACTATTTGGTCTTGGTTCCTTTTATTGAATTTTTAGGGACACTTTCTCTACTTTTGATAGTTTTATGAATTTGATTATTTTTCATGCTTTATAATGGTGTAACTGTAAATGTAAACATCCTCTTTTCTTATTATTGCTTATCTTCTTTGAACATAAACCGGAGAGCTTTCATGTAATTCATCTACAGATATTGGGAGTTTTACTCCACTATTTTATTCATCAATGGAATTTGTTTCTCTTCTAAAAAAAAAAAAAATTGAGTTCTTGTCCAGTTCTAGACCAAAGTGTCTTCAGTCGTTCTTGTCAAGGATGTGGCTTTGTCTGGGGCAACTAACTTGGTTAGCTGTTTTCATCAAAGGAGAAAACCACTTGGCTGTAAATAAAGCATTAAAGGTGAAGTTGAAGATCTGATGATTTATAGGAATTACCAAAGGTTTTATACCTTATTTTGAGAAATATTTAGCACCAAATCAACTTTGCTTCTGCTGTACGTACCCTAAAAGAAACATTATTGAACGTATCCCAAGGGATAATCCTCTTGACCAGGTAAGAATTACTTGATAAAGATTCCTTATTGAAGGAACCATAAACTAAGTCTACACTTTTTGAGTTTTAGCTCTAATGCCACCGATTAAAGATGGAAGTTGATGATTGCATGTCGATAATTGGGCAACCAACAAAATCATGAAGAAATGAAAATTCCTTATCTGCAAACTAAATATGTAAGATCAACCGAGTTCATTGTTATGATTGTCTTTGTTATTGTCTAGTTAGTCGTAAGGTCAACCCATGGTGGTTAAACAGGCAGCATTGTTATTTGTAGTTCTTTTTCTAATCGTTGATCTTTGAGATTTTGCAAATCTAGAACTATACGTTGGTAAGAAGATACTTTTAGTTGAGAATGCATATTTTGGTAAGAATCAGATAATTGATTCTATTATCTTCACCAATGAGATTGCAGAGTAGTGGATTAGAAAGATGCATTGGGCTATCATTCAAGCATGATCTTGAGAAAGCCTGTTTTTGAGGTGATTGGTTTACTCCATGGAAATAAAGGCTTTGGTTGGAGATGGAGGTTGTGGATTAGAAAATGCCTTTGTTTCCAATCCTTTGTAATAGGAACCAAGAGGGAAGTTCTTTGTTGCTGGAGGATCTATCAAGGAGTTACCTTGTTTCATGTGTCATTCGCTCTGCTGGTTGATTCCTTTAGCAGATTCCTTTCAAGAGCTTAAGAGTTAACTATATTGAAGGCTTCTCTATAAGAGAACAGATTATGAGAGTAAGTTGAGTTGGATCTATGACAAAATTTCTAATATGGTTCATTCTAGTAGTGAAAATACTTGAAGCTGCTTCTGGTTTGAAGATCAACGTCAGTAAAATAGTATATGTGGGTGTTAATGGAGCAAAGAGGAGGAGATTGGTGTGGTGGCAGAGTCCATACTACCTTTTCTTTTTCTAATAAGAAACCAAACTTTCTTTGAAGAAGTGAAAAAATATACAAGGACATACAAAAAAAAAAAAACAAGCCTACAAAAGGAGGCATCAACTACTCAGAATGGACTCCAATCTAAAAGAATAATAATTACAAAAAATTCGATTCAGGAACACCCATAAAAAGATACTGTTTCTTTTATCTTGCTCTTTCTTGCAACATGCCTTTCTTTGTCTTAACTCTTATCCATACTTTACCTCCTTCGTTCAAGTTTGGTTTCTCATTCAATAGTAATGATAACAATAATGATTTTGCTATGCTAGTACGGTTGCTGTCTATAGCCCTTAACTCCCAACCTTTGCACCATTGATATTTTCTTTAGATCCATTGTAATGCAAGTTTGAATGATTTTGTTCGTCCAGAAAGGAGCCATGACGCCGATGGAAGTATGTCAAGGACTAGGTCTATTTGATCTCAAACACAGAAAATGGCATATACAAGGAACGTGTGCTCTCCGAGGAGATGGACTTTACGAGGGTTTAGACTGGTTAGCTGGAACTCTCAAGGAGATGAGAGCTGCTGGATATTCTTCAGTAGGGACATCATTTTAAAGATATAAAAGGTTACATTCAATTTTCCCTTAATCTTCCTATATTGCCACGTCAGCCTTCCGAATTCCATTAAAACCTTTTAGACTTTTTTGTGTTGTAGGTTCATGTTGGCTGGTTGAATGCTGACTCCTACACTTTGCAGATTTGAAATTGTAATCAGAATGTCTTGTTTCCCTTATCAAACTTGAACTTATCAGGTGCCTACTCTTTGGCCTTGACCTTTGAACGTTAACCTACTAGAATGTAATATATCTATATATATCGAAAATGCAGGTTTGCCACTAATTAATTCTATAGAAGCTTTTGCACATAATTTCCTCTCCTTCCCCTCTCCCTTTACATTAATATATTGATGATAACATTAATATAATTATTTTGAAATGCTGAAAAAATGTCAGATGATATAAAAGGGGCATTCGACACAACAGGTTTGTTTAGACCATTTTTCGTATTCTCAGTGTACAAGTGTATGACGTACGGTTGGGTGTGAGAACTTCTAATGCCATGATAGTGTTGTCATAAGGACATATTAATGTCTTTTGACTAAATAGAATATGTTGTCTATATATGTTACAAATTGTTGCATTAGATTATTGCATTGATGTACTAAAAGAAAAAGAAAGTTATTTCTTTGATCCTCATTCTCCAATTGTTGGACTCAAATTTTTGTTTTGCTAAGAAGTGTTTAGCTATTTGTATGTGATATTTAGTTTGTTATTTGGTTAGTCAAAGTTTGTGCATGGATTTCTATAACTTATAGGGTGAGAAAAAAGGATGCGAAGACTTTGTTTTTTCATTCAAATAATGCCATTAATTTAGTTTGATTTCCATGGCAGAAAGTATTTAGAATTTCAAACTAATTATATATTTTATGCAAAATAAATTTGAATGCATAATATAAATTCTGTTCTTTAGCTAATTGCATAGTTTGTTCTTAATTTTTATTTTAGATCTTTTCATAAGTTAAATTGTTTGGTTAGCTTGTGTTAATAAAGGCAAATTCTAAGAATGTGTTTCCAATTGGAAGCTTGATTTATTGCATTTCTCAAAATGGATTTTGTACGCGAAAATGAGCACAACTCGACTTTGTACTAATAATCAAAAGGTATGTGGTTCTAAATCTATCCCTACATGTTGTCAAAAAAAGATAAAAAAGGATTTTGTTTGTTGGACATTGTCAACTGAAAGGCGATTTTTTTAGTCCAGGAATATAATTTAGGTACAATGTTTATATATTTCTTATATTTAACAAAGGGGAAAATACACTTTTAGTCCCTAAGGTTTGGGTTAGGTTTTATCTCTGGTCCTTGAGTTTTCAAACTCGACAATTTAGTCCTTGAGGTTTGGATTTTGTTTTATTTTGGGTCCTCTATTCATTTTTCCATTAAATACTAACGGATTGTTGACATAACATCTATTTTTTTTTTTTAAATTTTAAAATAAAAATAATATTAAATTATTTTTTAAACAAAATTGAAATTTCAAGGACTAAATTTTCTAGTTTGAAAACTCATGGGTTAAAATGAAACCTAACCCAAACTTCGAGGACGAAAATTTTTCCTTTGATAAATTAAACAATGAAATTAATGTATAAAAAAGTGGCTTCAGTAGCCAACAAGAGCATAGCTCAATTGGCATAAAGATGTACTGATAACCACGAGATCTGTGGTTTGAATCCCCCACTCCTCATATTGTAAAAAAAAAAAAAAGTGGCTTCAGTCATCAAACAGATAAATTCTATATGGCTTGTTCAACTTTTTTTCTTTTAGGGGTTGTTTGTTGGACTGGATTACAATGGGATTACATGGATTGGAATGATTGTAATCCACTTGCCCTCACTCTCTCCCACGTTGTAATCCTTTGGTAGCCACCCATCTCTCTCTTCACGCCTCATCGTTTCACCCACTTTCTCCGTCTACCTCTTCGTCCCCTCGTTCCTCTCTTCATCTGATCTTGCATGGTCGATCGTTTGCCTACCGATGCCCATCCTCTCCTCTCCTCAGTCGATGGCGACTGTGTTTCGTTCGACAACCGCGAGATCCTTGACCAGACTCGCTCGAGATGGTGGTCCTCGGCTCCAGATTTGACAGGCTCTTCTTCAAATCGAAAGACACGAGCTTAGTCCGCGGCGCCAGATCAGAGAGGTTCTTTTTCTTGTGAAATGTCACTGCTGCGTCGCCTCTACTTGCCGAAGAAGACAACTGGAGATGGGTTGCTGGCCAGCAACATCAGAAACAGATGGAGAGTAAAAAAAAAAGAAAACAAGGGAAAATGAGAAGAAAGAAAAGAAGAATAAAGATAAGAAGAAGAAAAGAAGAGAAAAAGAGATTAAATAAATAAAAGTAGTTAACAATGAAAATTCGGTTATCAATTTGAGTATAGTAAGGTTGATAAGACATTGATGCTAATTAATTAATTAATTAAATTAAAAAAAAAAACAAAAAAATAAAAACAAAAACATTGATGCTATTTGTTGGACTAAAAAATGATATTTCATGGCTAAGTCCTATGGGAGTTTGTGTTGTAATGGGTGGATTGCGTGTGTCGAACATGGTAGAAAATCATATTGTAGATACCAAATATCGTGGTTGTAGCTACCAAACGTCTGTTTACATTTTTCTATTGGAAATTTGATTAAAATATTAAATAGTTTTTAGAATTAATTATTAGAAAATTGCAATGGGTAGCAAAAAAACATTTGGATATTTGCAAATTTAGCTATGTTTTTTTATATTTGCAAATATAGCAAAATTTTTAAAATATGATTTTTAATTTTTTTTATTATTCCAGTCTTACCCTTGTTGGTATATCAAATATGGTATATTAATAGTATATTTGATATACTTTATATTTATTGAGATACGAAATATAAAATATATCAATTAACTGACATACCAAATTTGATATACCTAATATATTAAATATATATTGTATTTGATAAGCATAACCTTTGATATATCTAATTATGAGTATTGATATATGAATGATATATTTGATATATGAATGTTGATATATCAATGATATACTTAATATATTATTTTTCTTATATTTGTTATGTTTCATTTTTTCTTTATTGAATTGTGTTGTGTTATTTACCTATTTTAAACGAAATATTTGTCTTTTATGACATAAATGTTTGTCTTCTATACTTGTTATTGTTGGGTTTTATGCCCTAAAACTCGTAGATAGTGAATGTAACTGTTGACCGGATATTAATGAAATAATATTGATATATTTTTCCATTAAATGTTATTAGTTATTTTATATTTGTCTTTGCCTAAAATAACCCTAATCCAATAAACTAGACATCCTAGGCTGTAATATGAGTCTTGAACTATATGTAGCGACATATGGGGATCATTGTTCAAGAAACAGCCTAAAGGGTCTATAGTATAGGGATAAGACTGGGTGCCTTATCCTGGTGACACTATGGATACGACCCACTTTGTATTTGATACAAACGCTATGACCCCACGCGTTCGTGTAGGAGACATCCGTGTGGGGGTATCCTATGCAATGAGTTTGCATAAGACCGGACCGCGAAATAGTAACCACTTGTTATAACACCGTTAACTAGTTGGTTTTCTATTTCACTAGGACGACCTAGACAACTTGGTCTTAATCTTGAGTTGATTATGGACTCCTGCTCATGAGGGATTGTCCTTTGATTTGTATGGGTGAAAGTGGCCAATACGCCGACTCAATAAGCCTACCATTTTGGGGACAAGACCGAGTAGGGAGCTGGGAACATAATCGTACAAGATGGAATTCACTCTTTCCCGACTTTAGGGAAGCAGATGACTGTTCCCTTAAGTGGTCACTTCGAATCTTGAACAAAGGACCCTACCCTCTCAATGGCACGAGAGGGTTTTCTATTTGATGGTTGGACCACAAACAGGTTGTTCATTAGAGGAGAACTGGTACTTCAGGAAATAGAAGTAACCCAGGGGTAAAACGGTAATTTGACACAATTGGTGTTACGGACACTCGTGAAGGACTAACTAGTCGATATTGGTCTATATCCATGGATACAGAAAATATGTCTGCAGTGAGAAGAGTGCAACTGTGAGTCTATAGTGGAATGTACACACAGTTAACGAGTATTGATTAATTTGGTTAATGAGTTTGACCAATTAATCTCACATCGTTGGAGCTTCTGATTTGCAGGTCCATTAGGTCCCATTGGTAGCTCATAAAGTAATTTGAGGCAACTAAGTAATAAATGTAAATTGAAAGTGTTCAATTTACTAAGGGAAACAATATAATATATATTGATATATTATTATGAGAGAAATTAATATTTGAAGAAATTCAAATATTAATATAAATTTGAGTCACAATAAATTTATGGAAGTTTGAAAGAGTTCAAATATGAATTAATTAATTTTAAGGCCTAAAATCTATTTGGACAAAATTAATTAATTCAAGACCAGAAATTAAATATGTGATATTTAATTGGTGGTTAATTAATTAAAGAATTCATTAGCCGGGAATTAATCAATTATGGAAATAATTAATCACTTAAGGAAGTGATTAATCATTTATGGAAATGATCTAATCACTTATGGAAGTAATTAGTCATTTGTGGAAAAGATTAATCAATTATGGAATTGATTGATCTTGGATTGATTAAAAAGGAATAAAGATTGAATCAATTTTGGAAAAGATTGATTTAATTGAATATTTTATTCATGGTCTCTCTTCTATAAATAGAACACTAGACCTAATTGGTTCAGTACTCTTCTCTTGCTCTTAGACTCACAAGACAAGACCATAGAATTCTCTCTAGCCTCCCTCCTAGAGAAAGACTCTCACAAGTCTTTTGCCTCCTAGACTTAGAGACATACTGGTGTAACCTCTGTGGTTATTGTGTCTTTGAAGAAGAAATTTTCAGCAAAGAGATCAAGAGTGAGTTGCTGCGTTTTCGGTCGTTGGAGCATCGTTGGCGAAGAACGGTCAAGTCTACAACGAAGGTTTGTAACGATTCTTTCCCGTTTCTCTAGAAAAGCATGAAAATAAATTTAGATTTATTTTTCAGCATGTTTATAGCTATTTTCCAGCAACTTTAAAGCATGTTTAAAGTTTATTTTGCCTTCTCGTAACGGTATTTTAATGTTAATTAATATACGGCGTAAGGTCCTTTCGATGCGCTTCCGCTGCGTGGGGACTTTTATTCCCTACAGTTATGAATTGATATACCTCATTTGTTATATTACTCAAATAATTAATAACATTGATATACCCGATTATGAGTAGTAAAATATATCAATGATTGACATATATTTTTAATAGTTGTTGTATTATGAAGGTCGTGAAATGCAAAATTTGTTATAAGTATATCAATAAGATGCAATTTTAAACATATCATTGGTGTAATAGTAGTATATCAATACTCACGAAAAATGTAGTTTTAAGTATACCATTAATGTATCGGTAGTATAATAATTAGTATATTGATGATATATTTGCTAACATGAGCACGATTCAACTAGCAGAAGACATACACATCCAACCAAGAGGTTGGAGGTTTAAATCTTTGATCATACATGTTGTTCCAAAATAAAGTTAATATATCTAAATCTTTATTAATAAAGTATATCAAAGACATCTAAACTAATGAAGGCTCATGTGTATACTTTATGAATGAAGGATATTATGTTCATGAAATATACATCTAATCTACTATATATTTAGTATATCAGTTGATTGATATACCAAATATCTAGCATATCAATAACACTAAATAACTAAATGATGTAACTGATATACGGTATATCAATAACACAATTGATATATTTTTTAAACTTCCCACTTCCAGCGTGTTTTTTAGGGGTTTTTTTGACTTTTCAACTTTAATGTTTAGATTTGGCTTTTTTTTTTTTTTTTTTTTTTTGCTATATTTGCAACATTAAAAAACTGATGACATGATTGCAAATTCCATTTTTATTTTTCCTATTCTTGCAACTATCCCTTAATTATTTAACTAATGAATCATGTGAATACTTTGGCATAAAATATATATAACTATTATGAATATTTGATTAGTATTTTACTCAAATGATCAAGAATCTTTTTTTTTTTTTAATAGGAAACTTTGACTTATAAACTAGTTCCTCAATCTTGATTTTAATTTCTCGAATCAAAAAACGAGGAGAGAAGTAAATGTTGTCTCTTCTGAAAATTACAACACAATACTCTAAATTATGAGAAATTTTGATGGATGGGTTATTTGAGATGCATATTTTCATATATTTCAATAGTTTTGAAGATTTTCAATATTAGATTTCCAGTCGTTTTTGTTACTATTATACCCTTTTTGTCATAATTTCTCTTCAATTAAAATTGTAGGATCAATTATTATATAAAATATTATCTAAACAAATTCCTTAATTTTAGGAAAATATTATTGTATCGATTTTATTTTCTACCATAATAAATCCAGTTGATTTTCCTTCCATTTCACTCAATTACCGGTTCTTCCAGTTTTTTATCCATTTTTTTCGACAGTTTTTTCCTACTTCACGGTGCTTTGCACTTTTTTATTCACGACAGTAGCTTTGGGTTGTGGTGTCTACTCATTTCCGACAACAGTTTTTTTGTTGAATTTTCCTTTCATTTTTGACAACATAACTCAGTCACATTTTTCCCTTTTTTTTCTTCACTACAGCATATATCAACAACCAAATTTTCTAGTTGGATTTTTTGGCACCTTTTTCATTTTCGACATCGTTTTCGATTTTCGAGTGATTAAACAAATGGTTAGGTATGTTTTCATATATATTGGTTTCTGGTTAATATATTCTCAGTAATATACAACTTATAATCACTGTATATATTGCATTAATTATTATATTTTCTGGTTAATATGCATTATATAATAGTTTAGTATATATGTCCCATAGTCGACATACCTTTATTATATTTCAAAATATTTGAAATTATATGGTCATTCGCATATAGTATGTTTCATATATTCGATGTAAATCATATCCCAAAGAAACAGTATGTGATCATCTCATTGTCTGAACATATATATTTCTGATTTATATATCGTTCATCATGATTATATTGTTGTCGAATATATAGTATGTTTTATATATCGTGTATCTATTTGTATATATCATGTTTTACTATTGTTTGTCTTATATATCATATATCATAATTATATGGTCATTTTTTTTTTTTTAGAAGAAATTATATGGTCATTAGCTGATAGTATGTTTCATATATATCATATTTGTCTGATATATATTTTGTGGTATATTTCTTATATCTAATTTCAAGGTTGCATAAGTGTTCAAATGTTGCACAATGGTCATTAGAATGAGAGTGATAATTTATGTGGATTTCAAAATAACACAGCTTGTGTTACATAATGCTTATCTATTGCCATTAGAGACAACTCTCAATTCAAAATCGTGAAATCTAATGGGTTATGTCATCTTTTTATTTTCCATAGTTATGTTACAATATATATGAGAATTGTTATGGGTGAATTTGGACCTAGCTCTAAGAAAGTCAGAATGACGAGAGCCTAGAGAAGAAACAAGCCCACAAAGGCCCATTGGGCCCGAATCAATCTCTAGGGTTATTCCCTCCCCTAAAAGGAAGGGGAAACCCTAATTTCAACTATAAATTAAGGAGTCTAACCCCAAAGTGAGGGGACTCAACTAGGTATTGAATCTTCTCCCTAATTCTTAATTTACTTGCTTCACTTACGATCTCCCAACTGACTTAAGCATCGGTGTGGCAAGCACCACACCGACTTAAGCATCGGAGTCGGTGTGGCAAGCATCACACCGGTGCTCAGTTTTCTTTTATTTTGCAGGTCACGTCTTTCCCCTTCAAATAAATTTACCGTTGATGTCACGTGAAGGTCAGGTGAGCCGCATTTTAGCATCAACAGTTGGCGCCGTCTGTGGGAAACAATCGGCTTGTAAGGCAACGTACAACTATCTTCTTGTGATCATCGACAAGGAGATAGGTGGTTTTATCCAAGTGAGCCACGAAGACTGAACAACAAAAACGAAGGAGCCTTCGAATGCAACTGTTCATGCGCTTTGTAGAGACTCCTCTGCTTCGACTCTGCAAGTTTCATATGCGAAGCAATCTTCTCCATATGGAAAAAGATGCTATTCTTCGCAAGCAAACATATAATACACACCAATATAGCAGAGAAGAAGCAAGAGAAAGAACAAGAAAGAAGAATTGGAATCCACCATCACCCACCAAGATTTTATTTCACTGAAATCATTTAACAATTTTTATTTATTTATTTTTGTTTTCTTTTCTCTTTTGTTTTGCCGCACTGGTAGCTGTTCTCGGAGGATTGCTTCAAATTTTCTTTCGGCTAAATTATAAAAAATACCCTTGAACTATGGGGTTTGTTTCAAAAATGCCCCTAAACTTTGAAAAGTTTCAAAAATACTCCTGAACTTTGAAAAATGTTTCAAAAATACCCTTGTCATTAATTTTTTGATGGAAACCGTTAAAGTTTCAGTTTAAAAAATACCCTTTAACTTAAAAAAAAAATAAATATAAAAATTACCCTTATTGAAAAATGTTCTTCTTTTTTCCTCATCTCACCGTAAATTCTAACGGTTTCCATAAAAAAATTAACGACAAGAGTATTTTTGAAACATTTTCAAAGTTCGGGGGTATTTTTGAAACTTTTCAAAGTTGAGGGGCATTTTTTAAACAAACCTCATAGTTCAGGGGTATTTTTTATAATTTAGCCTTTTCTTTTTTATGGCTTGTGTGGAATCACAGCTTCGAAACAATATTCTTGCCAGTCGACCGCAAAATCAACCGTGAAACGCAAAATCCAAACGCTGCCGCTGAAAAATCACGTTCTCCGGTCACTGCTCGACGCCGAGAGACCCAGAAACTGTCGTGGCTGCTGATTTAAAAAGCCTCTGTTCAGCGAGCCTACGACAATTCTATTTTTTTTTTTCACCGCAAATCCAGCCACTACAATTCCATTTGAAACCCACTGCTGCCATTGAGGTATCTTAGGGCTATTTTTGGTGTCATTGATATATTATGAAATATTCACCTTGTCTTTAAGATTTTAAATATTCCTATTTCTCAATCTTTATCTTTAAAATTTTAAACACAAATTTACTTATTGGAAAGATTCCTTAATCAAATTTGCTTAAATTTTCAAATAATGTACAGCATTTTATTTTGAGAAAATGTACAAAAATTTGTTAGTTATATCAACGTTTACCAATTTTCAATTTTATTTACAATCAATCAATTTTTGGGATGAAGTCTATAAATTTTAAATTTTGTATTTAAAATGTCACTTTAGATTTTGTTGTATAGTATTTTCAAGCAACAAGTTTCTCTATCTTCCAAATTTTACTCCCAAGAGTGAGAATGACTATTTCAAGAAAATATTTGTCCACTAAAAAAATATATATAAAAACATTAAATAATCAGTTATGGTCATATTCAAAACTTTCGAATAGTTTGGCCATTACTATTTAATTTAGCCATTTGTGTGGTTAACCCTTATTTATATTGAGTAAAGAATGGATGGGTTTTTTGTAAAACCAAAAGGGATCAAATTGAAAATTATAAAATGACTTGGACTGAATGAAGAGTTGGAATTAAAGTAGACTATGTAAAACAAGTTAGTTATTTGCGTGCACAAAAATTGTCCCATGGCATCTTCATAAAATCTCGACTATAAATATTACAAAGTTTGTTATTTATTCTGAGATCAACAATATGGAGTGAGAAATTCAAGTGGTTTGAAGATATAGCTCACATTAGCCCAACAAAGGGTCTTTACCGTTTCATAAGGTTTAACATTCTGGGTATGTTCTCTACCTACCTCTATTTACTAAATGTCTACTACTCAATTCATAATTACGAATTCTGATACATTTTTTACCTTATGTGTTTCCATGGATTTATTAACTATTCATAAGTTGCAAGCTACTCATGACATACTTATATATTTTTATCATTGACTAGTCTTTTTCCCATATCTGCATGATGTTATCTACTAATGTCATTTCACGAGGAGACAAAATGGAGCTCCTGAAAGCCAGAGTAGCTAATCCAACAAAATGTCCTAGGAAGAGTGGAAAAACCTATACTCTCCAAAGCACTCGACTTATGAAATGACCTTAGCCGAGTTAACAAACGCTCAAGAATGATGATGTTGAAGGTCTCAGTGACAATGACAGAGCTGACATGCAAAGAGCTGAGGCTGGCCCGTAGGAGGCCGATGCCCACAAATGCCAATAAGAGAGAGTTATGCGACATGAAAACGCTAAGGTATGTCAACATCGATTACTCAAGCATAACTTTTATTTCAAGAAAAACCTTGCTTGAGTATGGGGCTACACAGGGAATATGCTTCCCTAATAAAGTAAAAAACAGTCAGAAAGGCAGCAAATTTGGCCTCGTGACTTTGTAGTCATAAAAATCCATACTCAGTTCCATAAAGAACTTGATCTAGGTATTTATGCCATATGCATCTCCAAGGTTTTAGCATTTTTGTTCATAAGCTACTTGACTCTGTTCTTACGTCTAGAATATTCTTGAGCAAGGGTAGTACTTTTTTTTAGTATGTGCTCTTATTATAGTTTGATTGGCTAGAAGCTTAATGATACACTCACTTATGAAAAGCCTTTGTGTAGACTGATCCTTGCAGAGGTTGGGTCCTCCATAATTCCTCAACCTCCCTAAGTCCCCAACAGAGTGTACGCACCCTTGGGATGAAATTAATTCTTGCAGAGAGGTTGACGTATTTCCTCAACCTCCCCAAGTCCCCAACAGAGTGTACGCACCTTTGGGATGAAATTAATTCTTGCAGAGGGGTTGACGTATCTCCTCAACCTCCCCAACTCCCCAACAGAGTGTATGCACCCTTGGGATGAAATTAATTCTTGCAGAGGGGTTGACGTATTTCCTCAACCTCCCTAAGTCCCCAACAGAGTATATGCACCCTTGGGATGAAATTAATTCTTGCAGAGGGGTTGACGTATTTCCTCAACCTCCCCAAGTCCTCAACAGAGTGTACGCACCTTTGGGATGAAATTAATTCTTGCAGAGGGGTTGACGTATTTCCTCAACCTCCCCAAGTCCCCAACAGAGTGTATGCACTCTTGGGATGAAATTAATTCTTGCAGAGAGGTTAACGTATTTCCTCAACCTCCCCAAGTCCCCAACAGAGTGTACGCACCCTTGGGATGAAATTAATTCTTGCAGAGGAGTTGACGTATCTCCTCAACCTCCCCAAGTCCCCAACAGAGTGTACGCACTATTGAGATGAAATTAATTCTTGCAGAGAGGTTGACTGATAACTTGCAAAAAACAAGTTATTTATCCTTTAAACTTAAGCTAAAACAAGACCAAAAGATACATTCATGTGTTACCTCACCGCAATAAGGAAGGAAAATGCGATGGTTTTATGAGGTAGGCTATATTTATGTTTGCGGTGCGAAATTATAAAAATATAGGGTGCTAACGCAATTGATTCAGTTGTTTGTTGCCCAAGTTTCTCTCAGCGCAGGCACACACCCCAAGACGATCATGAGACAGACAAGAGGGATGAAAGGACCATGCTAACACACTGACGCACAAGTGGGCCAAAAGATGTGCAAGTGGGCTGAAGATGACTGAAGCAAGCTTCTAATTCCTTGGAGAAGTTAGTTTTCTTCGCCTATAAATAGAAGCCATCTGCTCAAAGGAAAGGGAGGACGAGAGGGAAGAGACGTAGATCAAAGCAGCATGGAGAAAGAGAAATCACAGAGAGTTGTGATTAAGAGTAGACTTGCGCTAGCAATGTATTGTGTAATGTATTGTTTTGCTCTCATGAGCTAATTTTCTTCATCAAGGCTCAGCGCAAGCACCCATGCGGTGATAAGTCTATTTTGTAAGTGCATACTTTGATTTAAATGAAACATTATTGTCTTCTACTTAGTTGCGATACTATTTTCATTACTAACTCCCGCCTGGCCAGCCGGATGCGGTAGCAGCATGCTAAATCCCTGACAGGTAATGCATGCGGACATATCTAAGTAGAACAAGTTAGTGCATTGCATGTAGTCTTGGTAGCATTAGATAAATACTACCGCTATAAGATAGTGCATGAATGAGCTTTAATTGCATTAAGACTAACGCAGTCCGTTGTAAGTTGCTAGAGAACTAAGCCCACGCATGAACTAGCCAAACAAACATTTGATAGTTTTATGTCAAACGCAGAAGTAGTACCGAAAGGGAAACTTGTGATTCTTTCTCACTTAGGCATTAATGGATCAATTAGTCATGGTATGCGCTACAAGATTCTTATAAACGCATGAGGTTGCGACCGCGACAGCCTTGATTACATTCTCCTTAATACTTCTCTTTTTACTCTCATCGAATGTTTTACTTTCTACAATATTTACTTCTCATGCTCATCAACTCTCTTATTTAGTTTTTCATAATATCATGCGTTTTTTAGTTCAGATCAGTATAAATTATTAAAACCTTGCATATAACCTTTCCCTGTGGATTCGACCCTAGACTCACTAGGTATGACTTGATTTTGTCAATTTACACTTGGATTGATATATATCTACGAAAATTTTGCATTAATTTGTTTAGCATACTGACAACCGATCATTGACGTATTTCCTCAACCTCCCCAAGTCCCCAACAGAGTGTACGCACCCTTGGGATGAAATTAATTCTTGTAGAGGAGTTGACGTATCTCCTCAACCTCCCCAAGTCCCCAACAAAGTGTACGCACTATTGGGATGAAATTAATTCTTGTAGAGAGGTTGACGTATTTCCTCAACCTCCCCAAGTCCCCAATGGAGTGTACACACAGTTGGGATGAAACTGATTCTTGCAGAGGGGTTGACGTATTTTCTCAACCTCCCCAAGTCCCCAACAGAATGTATGCATAGTTGGGATGAAACGCTCAGGAAGAGATTAATTCTTGCAGCGGTTGACATATTTTCTCAACCTCTCCAAGGTCACGGGTCAACCTCACCTCATCTGGTTTGAGCCCATCGCATTACGCGAGCCAGGATTACCGAGTCCACCTCAACTCATCTGGCTTGAGCCCATACATTTCATTTGAGTCAAGCTCACCTGGTCGAGGCCGAGGCCGAGCACAAACTTTAAAGGTATTCTCCTCTTTACTCAACCAAACTTTATGTTTTAAATAAAACTTTACTTGGGTAAGGGGGCTACAAAGGAGATATGCACTCCCTATTAAACAAAAAGCAAGAGGGGATATGTACTCCCTATTAAACAAAAAGTAAGAGGGGATATGTCTCTCTATCAAACAAAAAGCAAGAAGGGATATGCACTCCCTATGAAACAAAAATCAAGAAGGGATATGCCTCCATATTAAACAAAAGGCAAGAAGGGATATGTCTCCCTACTAAACAAAAGGCAATAGGAGTTGACCAAGGAGGTTAGAAAACAGAACCGAGACTAACCCTCCGAGGGTTGAAGCTGATCAGCCGAAGTTCAAAGTCGACCATAACCAAATGAAGGTGGGAGTCCATATTTCAACATTTAAGGATATTAAATTAGTTACAAACAAAAAGTCAGATACCGGATGGTGATAAAAAAGACTCATGTGGAGATCGATTTTCATCCATCTAGAGGAAACCCTCATGATAAAGCATCTAGGGCTAGCCTTGGAATATTTGAACTCAGAATGGCTTATGTAACTGCCCAAGTGAAGTGAAGAGGAAATCAACACACAAATCGACACGAGTGAGAGTTATACTCTTAAATTGGGCTTAGGGCGTTTTGACCTATAGCAACAGGCCATCCTTTAATCCCAATTCAAGAGTGGGGGCTTAATGTTATGGGTGAATTTGGACCTAACTCTAAGAAAGTCAGAATGACGAGAGTCTAGAGAAGAAACAAGCCCACAAAGGCCCAGGGTTATTCCCTCTCCTAAAAGGAAGGGGAAACCCTAATTTCAACTATAAATAGAAGAGACTAACCCCAAAGTAAGGGAACTCAACTAGGTATTGAACCTTCTTCCTAATTCTTAATTTACTTGCTTCACTTACGATCTCCCAACTGACTTAAGTATCGGAGTCGGTGTGGCAAGCACCACACCGGTGCTCAGTTTTCTCTTATTTTGCAGGCCACGTCTTTCCCCTTCAAAAAAATTTGTCGTTGATGTCACGTGAAGGTCAGGTGAGCCGCTTAGCCAAATTTTGGCATCAACAAGGATTATTTTGAATAAACGATTATTTGAACAAATATGTGATTTATGTTCTAAGTTCTCGTTTCAAATGTCAAATAAATATGGGATTTATTCAAAATAATATGATATATACAATATATATTCACAAACATATAACTACTTATATCAATTGAAAAAAATTGGACCCTTTAAGTTTGTAGTTTGTAAAAAGGGCCCCTTTTTAAAAAACTTGTTTTTATGGACCCCTTGCTATATGTAAAGACTATAATATCCTCACTATTTTAGACTCTAAATTCTCTTCTTTACCATTATCATTGACATAATTTCAATACTTAATACATAAATTGGGTCGAAATTTGTACAATCCAAGTAAATTTAATGAATCATGGTCGAAATTGGGATGAAATTCGTGCAATCCAACAAAATCCACTGAATTTAACGAATCCCAGACAAAATTTAAGCTAGATTTAGTGAATCTCGGGCGAAAGTGGTCGGGATTCATGCATTCCTGGTGGCCCAATCTGGTCAGGCTTCATTGGTTTTTTTTGGAGAAAAATACACTTTTAGTCCCTGAGGTTTGGGTTAAGTTACAATTTGGTCCTTGAGTTTTCAAACTCAACAATTTAGCCCTTAAGGTTTGGATTTTGTTACACTCTTGGTCCCTCCGTCAAATTTTCTGTTAAATTCTCACGGAATGCTGATGTGGCATCATTTTTTATTAAAAAAAAATTATTTTCTTGATTTTTAAAATAAAATAATAATAAATTAAAGGGAAAAATACACTTTTGGTCCCTGAGGTTTGGGTTAAGTTGCACTTTGGTCCCTGAGTTTTCAAACTCAACAAAAATACCCCTAAGGTTTGAGATAAGGAGCAGTTTGGTCCCTGCCGTAAATTTTTCTGTTAAATTCTAACGGTTGCTGACGTGGCACTATTATTTTAATAAAAAAAATAAAAAATTATTATTTTTTTTTAATTATTTAATTATTTCTCCTTCTCTCTTCTTCTTCTCCATCTACTTCTTCATCCTCTTCCTTCTTCTTCTTCTTCCTATCTCCGGCGGCCGCCGGCCACCGCTCACATCCGCTGCTGCCGGCTAATTTTTTTTTCTTTCTTTCTTCTTCTCTTCTTTTTCTTCTTCCTCCCCTATTTTCACTTTGTTTTAAAAAAAAAACAGAGAACGTTCCAGATCCCTTCTTCTCTCGTTTTCTCTCCGGCCGTTGTCTCCTCCTTCGTTGTCTGCAATCACGAAGCCGCTGCCGTCGCCTGGGGATTTTGCTCACTGACGACCTGCTGCTACAAAGCCTCGTCGACAACCTGCTGCTACGAAGTCTCGCCTCCGCGTCCAGTGTTCTCGTCTGCACTGTTCTAACCGCGTTTCAGCCGTCGCGGCCGTTTCTTCTCTCATTTTCTCTTCGGCCGCTGTCTCCTCCTTCGTTGTCTGAGATCACGATGCCGCTGCCACCATTTCAGAATCCGGAAATTTCTCCACCCGTGCAGCAATCCGTTTCAGAATGGGTGAGCTAGAACGAAAGGGGTTTCATGAGCGGCACGAAACCGTTAATTTTTTTTAATTAAAATAATAGTGCCACGTCAGCAACCGTTAACATTTAACAGAAAAGTTGACGGCATGGACCAAAGTGCTCCTTATCTCAAACCTCAGGGGTATTTTTGTTGAGTTTGAAAACTTAGGGACCAAAGTGTCACTTAACCCAAACCTCAGGGACCAAAAGTGTATTTTTCCCTAAATTAAATTTAAAAAATATTTTTTAATTATTATTTCTTTTCTTCTTCTTCCCCATTACCCTTTCTTTCTCTTCTTCATTATCCTTCTTCTCATCTTCCTTCTCCAACTCAAGCCCTACCCCGCCGGCATTCGTCGGCCGTCTTCGGCGACAGTCGGCCGTCGTCGGCGACAACTGACTTTTTTTTTTCCTTTCCTTCTTTTTCTTCTCTTCTTTTTCTCCTTCCTCAAAGCTTCTGTGTTTTTTTTAACTGAAAGACGCTCCTCCCCCCTCCTTCGTCTTTCAGTTAAAAAAAAACAGGGTCCTCCTCCCTCCTTCATCTTTCAGTTAAAAAAAAAAACACACAGAAGCTTTGAGGAAGGAGAAGAAGAAGAGAAAAAGAAGGAAAGGAAAAGGAAAAAAAAAAAAAAAAAAAAAGTCAGTCGCCGCCGGCGACTGCCGGCAGGGTAGGGCTTCAGTTGGAAAAGGAAGATAAGGAGAATGATAATGAAGAAGAGGAAGAAAGGGTAATGGGGAAGAAGGAAAAGAAATAATAATTAAAAAATATATTTTTTAAATTTATTTTATTTTAAAAATCAAGAAAATAATTTTTTCAATAAAAAAAAATGATGCTATGTCAGCATTCCGTGAGAACTTAGCAGAAAATTTGACGGAGGGACCAAGAGTGTAACAAAATCCAAACCTCAGAGGCTAAATTGTTGAGTTTGAAAACTCAAGGACCAAACTGTAACTTAACCCAAACCTCAGAGACTAAAAGTGTATTTTTCCCTTTTTTTTTAATGCAATGCGCATGAAGCGCCATTCATTCTTGACCTTTTATTTATTTTTTTTATATATTTAAAATGTTTTTAATATTTATAAATTTTCCTTATTATTCTTTATATTAAAAAATGTTATTTAAAAAAAATTTTAACAAACTTGAAAAAAAATTGAATTAAGATATTGTATTTGAATTTATATTTAGTTAAAGGGAAAAAAATACACTTTTGGTCCCTGAGGTTTGGGTTATGTTTCATTTTGGTCCCTGGGTTTTCAAACTCAACAATTTAGTCCCTGAAGTTTGGTTTTAGTTTCATTTTGGTCCCTCAATCCATTTTTCCGTTAATACTTAACAGATTGCTGACGTGGCATAATTTTTTTATTAAAAAATATTTTTTTGAATTTTTTGAAATAAAAAATATAATAAAATAATAAAAATATTTTTATTCCTTATCGTCTCTCTCATTATTCTTCTTCTTCCTCCAACTCCCCACCACCACCACCCTCCTCCTGCTACTGCTGCCGGCGGCGACACGATTTTTTTCTCTTATTTTCATACTTTTCTTCTCTCCCTCATCTCTCTTCACGAAGACCAAGACACACAACGAGCAACCTTCTCTCCCTCGAAGATCCACAAAGACCCACGACGAGGTGCCGACCAGATTCGCGCACAAACTCGCTGAAACCCCACACCCGCGCCGCTCAAATTCGTGCACGAAGTCGATGACCACCAGATCTAAAACGTCCACACACAAACTCGTCGAAACCCACACTCGCGCCGCCCAGATCCACGCAGATCTAAAACTTTCGCACGAACTCGCTGGAACCCACACCCGCGCCGCCCAGATATCCACGTAGATCTAAGCTGGAACCCAAACCCGTGCCGCCCAGATCCGCACACAATCTCAAAGAACGCCATGAACGCACGAGATCCGCCCAGATCCGCTCGTGAACTTCGTGAGTTTTAGTTCGAGAAAGAAAAGAAGGAAAAACGAAGGAGAAGAAGGAAAAAAGGGGGGAAAAAGAGAAAGTTGGCCGACGACGGCCGACGACACTGGCTGGAAAAAGAAGAAGGAGGGGGAGAAAGAAAAAGAAAAAGAGAAGAAGGGGAAAATAAAAGGAAAAAGAAAAAGAAAAAGAATAAAAAAATATTTATTATATTATTTTATTTCAAAAAATTGTTTTTTTAATAAAAAAATTATGCCACGTCCGCAATCTGTTAAGTATTAACGGAAAAATGGATGGAGGGACCAAAATGAAACTAAAGCCAAACCTCAGGGACTAAATTGTTGAGTTTGAAAACTCAGGGACCAAAATGAAACCTAACCCAAACCTTAGGGACCAAAAGTGTATTTTTCCCTTAGTTAAAAAAATTGAATAATTTTTAAAAATCTTCCAAACTTGTTTTGAATTAAAAAAAAAAAAGTGGTTGATAGTTAAAAAAAAATTGGTGGGTTGTAAAAAAAAATGACAAAGTTGGGTAGAAGTTTGTGAACTTTTTAATTTTGGTTGGTTTAAAATTAATGGGGATATAAAAGTCATTTTACACCTCAAAGTTTACTTGATGTCATCATCTAAGTAAGCAAGGGGTCCATAAAAACAAGCAAACTACAAACTTAAAGGGTCCATTTGTTTCAATTGCCCAACAAAATTTCTAAATATACCCACTTATTGTATCATACCCTATCGATAGTTCTCAATGCACATCATTTCCAAATATATTCATGATAGGTAGCAATATATTTATATCATTTCTAAATATATTATATATATTTAGGGATAGTTATATAAATATACCAGTTTATATATATATATATATATATATAAACGTTATACTATATAATTATCCTATATTTTATATAGGAAATAATCTCGTTCATGGCCAAAGTGAGTTTAGCTCAGCGGTAATTGGCATGTACTCTCGACCATGAGGTCAGAGGTTCAAATCTCCACACCACCAAATGTTGATGTACTCAAAAAAAATAAAAAAAATAAATAAATAATCTCGTTCATGTACGCATAGTCTACTACGGTCACTCGAATGATATATATTATATAAACGTCAATCTTACAATATCAGTTTAATCTCATCGTGACAAAGTATTAAATACAACTAATGTTATTCTCAGAATATTTGAAATAAACCCATAATAAAATTAAAAAATGAATCCAGTGTATTTGCAAAAAAAAAAAAAAAACCAAAGGAGGCATTGCAGTTTGCACGATTAGAAGGAGATAAGTTTTCCTTTTTTTGAGGTGCGGTTATGAGAAGTGAGGAAGCCTTAAAAAAAATCCTTCCTTAAAAAGGCATGATTATGGGAGAGAATTTTTGGCAACTTTCATTGATTTTGGGTTTTTTGAAATCAATTCAATTATGGAAAATCTTATAATTTATTTGAATTTCTAATTTTTTTATTGTTTAATTTTAATATCGAAATATTGTAAAGGACTGAATGGTAATTAGATCACGACTTTTATGAAAAATCTATAGACTTGTCGGTCATTTGTGTAAAAAATGGTAGGTTTGGACATTTAAAATTTGGACCCCAGTTATTGGCTATACATGTAGTTATCCCTAATTCAAATGACATAAAGTTTGTACTAATGACCAAAAGGGATGTGGTTCGAATCTTTCCACCCCACATGTTGTCAAAAAAAAAAAAAAAAAAGACACAATATGAATATATTTTCAAAATTTATGGAGAGAAAGTGATAGCACAAATTTGTTATTTATTTATTTACTCCCAATTTGTTTATCTTAGTTGAATTCCTTGCGAAAAATACTTTAAAATGAGTATAATATGTGTCTAGGTCATTGACGAAGGTTTGGAGCCAATTTGGGGCTAAAACGAGCTAAACCGGAGCTTAAAATGACCAAAATGTCCTTGAGTCGAAGCCCGACATCTCAACCCTTCAAATCAGCGTCTCAACGCTTTGTAGATTGATAAGAAACCCTTGATGATTGGATCTAAAAAAAATTTTATTGGTAGATTTCATATCATAGATGAAGATTCAATACCAAAAACCCGAGGCCATAGCGTCTAGACGCTACTCAACGCCGCAAGATTTTATACTAGCGTCTCAATGCTAGGCAGATTTGGAGGGAGGCTAGCGTCTAGACATTGCCTTAGAGTGTCTAGATGCTAGGTAGTTTTCCGAATTGATACTTGCCTTATTTTCACGCGGATTCTTCCCAAATTTGAGCCAATGTCTTAACGCCAATTGAAGCGTCACAATGCCCAAGACCCCTATAAATATGTAGCTTTGGTTTTAGGGTTGTATCTGAAGGGGATGAAAGCCCCTACGCAGCGGAAGCGCATCGATAGGACCTTACGCCGTATATTAATTAACATTAAAATACCGTTACGAAAAGGCAAAATAAACTTTAAACATGCTTTAAAGTTGCAGGAAATTGCTATAAAATTGCTGGAAAATTAAATCTAAATTTATTTTCATGCTTTTCTAAAGAAACGGGAAAGAACCGTTACAAACTTTCGTTGTAGACTTGACTGTTCTTTGCCAATGATGCTCCAACGAACGAAAGCGCAATGACTCCTTCTTGATTTCTTCGCTGGAAATTTTCCTTCAAAGACACAATAACCACAAAGGTTACACCAGTATGTCTCTAAGTCTAGGAGACAAAAGACTTGTGGGAGTCTTTCTCTAAGAGGGAGGCTAGAAAGAATTCTAGGGGTCTTGTCTTTTGAGTCTAAGAGCAAGAGGGCTACTAAACCAATTAGGTCTAGTGTTCTATTTATAGAAGAGTGGCCATGAATAAAATATTCAATTAAATCAATCTTTTCCAAAATTGATTCAATCTATTCCTTATTTAATCAATCCAAGATCAATCAATTCCATAATTGATTAATCTTTTCCACAAATGACTAATTACTTCCATAAGTGATTAGATCATTTCCATAAATGATTAATCACTCCCTTAAGTGATTAATTATTTCCATAATTGATTAATTCCCGGTTAATTCATTCTTTAATTAATTAACCACCAATTAAATATCACATATTTAATTTCCGGCCTTGAATTAATTAATTGCCCAAATAGATTTTAGGCCTTAAAATTAATTAATTCATATTTGAACTCTTTCAAACTTCCATAAATTTAATGTGACTCAAATTTATATTAATATTTGAATTTCTTCAAATATTAATTTCTCTCATAATAATATATCAATATATATTATATTATTTCCCTTAGTAATTTGAACACTTTCAATTTACATTTATTACTTAGTTGCCTCAAATTACTTTATGAGCTACCAGTGGGACCTAATGGACCTGCAGATCAGAAGCTCCAATGATGTGAGATTAATTGGTCAAACTCATTAACCAAATTTAATCAATATTCATTAACTGTGTGTACATTCCACTATAGACTCACAGTTACACTCTTCTCACTGCAGATATATTTTCTGTGTCCACGGATATAGACCAATAACGACTAGTTAGTCCTTCACGAGTGTCCGTAACACCAGCTGCGTCAAATTACCGTTTTACCCCTAGGTTACTTCTATTTCCTGAAGTACCAGTTCTCCTCTAATGAACAACCTGCTTGTGGTCTAACCATCAAACAGAAAACCCTCTCGTGTCATTGAGAGGGTAGGGCCCTTTGTTCAAGACTCGAAGTCACCACTTAAGGGAACACTCATCTGCTTCCCTAAAGTCGGGAAGGAGTGAATTCCATCTTGTACGATTATGTTCCCAGCTCCCCACTCGGTCTTGTCCCCAAAATGGTAGGCTTATTAAGTCGGCGTTTTGGCCACTCTCACCCATACAAATCAAAGGACAATCCCTTATGAGCAGGAGTCCATAATCAACTCAGGATTAAGACCAAGTTGTCTAGGTCATCCTAGTGAAATAGAAAACCAAGTAGTTAACGGTGTTATAACCAGTGGTTACTATTTCGCGGTCCGATCTTATGCAAAGTCATTGCATAGGATACCCCCACTCACATGTCTCCTACACGAATGCGTTGGATCATAGCGTTTGTATCAAATACAAAGTGGGTCGTATCCATAGTGTCACAAGGATAAGGCACCCAGTCTTAGCCCTATACTATAGACCCTTTAGGTTGTTTCTTGAACAGTGATCCCCATATGTCGCTACATATAGTTCAACACTCATATTACAGCCTAGGATGTCTAGCTTATTGGATTAGGGTTATTTTAGGCAAAGACAAATATAAAATAACTAATAACTTTTAATGGAAAAATATATCAATATTATTTCATTAATATCCGGTCAACGGTTACATTAACTGTCTACAAGTTTTAGGGCATAAAACCCAACAGTATCAAGTTTCATTCTCTCAATTGTAGCCATTTTTTCTCTCTAGTTTTCAGCTCTCTTTTCAGTTTTATTAGTCTAAGGGTCGGTTGATCAAGCCTTGAGCTTGGATCGTGCTTGTCTATGGCTGTCTAAGTTCGGATTGTTGTAATCTCGGGACCTTGGTTAGTAAGTTTGATTTAATTTCATGAGATTTCTATTCTTAATTTTTTAGTTAATTGTCTTTTGTGGTTCTAGCTCTATACATACAAATTTAGTAAATGTTAGGAGAGATCAACGACCTCTACCGCAACTTTGCTAAATTTAATCGCTAATAAAAAGTAGTAAATAGGAGTATAGTTGTGATAATCCTCACACACCTAGAGTTAGATGGTTTAATTTATTGTGATTGAGGTTTGTTGCATGTTGCATGTCTAATTAATCTGGCTAGATCCCAATGTGGTTTGAATTAGTTAATCGACCAATTAGCTAATTTAGGCTAGAATCGAACTTAGCGTTCACATGTTTGTGATAGTGGATTACGACTCTCGGGTTGTTCCCGAAATACGACAGGCTTAGATAATTAATCAAAATCAATTGATAATCAATGAATGAAATTACTCAAACTAAACACCGAGTGTCACCCCCAACTGCAGTAATCCTCGTGGTAAGATCAACTAACTCGTCTTTTACTTTTCGTGCAGTTTATTTTTTTCTGCCTTTATTTCTATGTCTTTATCTTTTATCTATAAACCCCATTCCTCGGGTTACCTCAAAGCACAAACGAATTTAAAAATAAATCGGTTGTTCCCTGTGTTCGACCCCGACCACTATTGCTACAAGCTAACTTTAGGAATTGTAGATTATAAATTTATTTGAATAGAGACCGCGACAAATCTCTACTTCAGAAAGTCAATAGAGACTAATTTTCTTTTTGAAAATGTTAACAATAAATTAATGAACTAATTTTAATATTTATTGAAAGTAAACCGACTAAATTTGGATATTCAAAAGTACAATAACTAAGACCCAAGGTACCAAAATGGTATTTTAACAAACAAAAAAAAAAACTATTGTTATCTTCCAAAATTTCCTAAAAGAGAAAACCAAAACTGGAACAATAGTCATAATTTAAATTAATATCAAATATATACAAATCTGTAACTTTCATTTTTCCTAAGTCGAAGCAATTTTTAGTTCAACAGTATGTATGATGAGAATTTAAACTTTCGACATTGTGATTGGGGGTATAATATTTTAACCAATCGAACTATACTTAAATTGACAAAAAAAAAAAAAAAATAGAAAGAGTGAAGCGTTGCAATTCAATTTCAACTATGGTATTTATACTTCCAACTCTCCTATGTAAGAATATATTTGGTTTGTAATATGAAAACATGAATCTAGATTTTTTTTAGTTCAACAACATTTGGGAGTGATAGATTCAAACATCTGACTTCTTGGTCGAGGGTACATACCAATTATTGTTGAGCTATGCTTGTTTTGACAACATGAATCTAGATTTGATGGACAATGAAGTTGTATTCTCTTCTTTCACCGTTTTGAGAAAATGCATTTGGTATCATATTCAACAACATGTCTCAATGTAAGCATATAAAAACTATGTTTAGTATAAAATTCAAAAACCAGATCTCAATTTAGGAATTTGAAAAACTTTATAAAAAAATGTGCGTACCATATAAATGATTTTTTATATTATTTATTTATTTATTTATTTTTATTTTTTAACAACACGTGGAGTGAGAGATTTGAATGTCCGACCTCTTGGTTGAGGATACAAACTTTATGTCGTTTGAACTATGTTCTTATTAGCAAAACTGTTGTTAAATCTCCAATTTTATTAATAAACATGTTAGGTTTGTTCATTTTATATTATAAATTTGTTGTAGTAATTTAATTTACAATGTTATAAATGTTTTATAATTTTATTTTTTATAAAACTGTTGTTGCCAAAATCCAGACAAAAAAAAAAAAAAAAAAAAAAAAAAACTCACATGACGACCTTCATGTGACAACAAGCGTAAAATTTGTTTGATCAATATGTGACCTGCAAAATAGAAAGATCTTGCACGTCGGCGTAGTGCCTCTCATAACAATAATAAGAATAACCTCATTGACGAAATGATAAGACAACCCACAAAAATTGAACATATATTACTTGAAAAATGGATCAATGATCAAGAAGAAATGAGAAAGTCATTCCTATTTTCAAGATTTTGAACTCTTTGCAATCTAAGTGATCAGATGATGTAACTCTCCATCATGGGTAGACACCTTAGCTTGGAGCTAAACATTAAATGCTACTTAAAATCTCATGATTTTTTTTAGTCTATCAATATTTGGAGATGGAGGGATTCTAATCTCTGATCTCTTAGATGTGGGATTCGAACCTTTGACCTCGGGGTTGAAGGATTCGAACCTATGACCTCTTGATCATAAGAACACACTTTGGGGCTGTTTGGGGCACTGAATAGGTTATAATAACCCCCTTTATTATAACCTATTCAGTGTTTGGGACATCAACAAAAATAAATGGTGAGGTGGGTTATTTTTACCCCCAATTATTTTATCCATTATCTACAGTAACCATCATTCAATCCACCCGATTATTCTATCCATTTTCTACAGTAACTCTCTCATCTTTTCTTCCATGTGACTCCTTGACTTTTCCGACGACCGCCGGTCGCCGTCGGCCGGCGAAGTTTCCGACGGCCGTCGACCACTTTTCCGACGACTTTTCCGGCGATCGCCGACGACTTTTCCGGCAACCGCTTTTTTTTTTTTCCTTTTTTTTCATATTTCTTCTCATTTTCATTTTGAAAAATATAAAAAATGAAAATAAAGAAAAAAAAGAAGAAAAGAAAGAAAACGAGGAAAAAAATTTTGGTCGTCGAAAATTTGTCGGCAACCGCCGGAAAAGTCGTTGAAAACGTTCCCGGAATTAGGGTTAGAGGAAGAAGAAAATGATGAAGATGGAGTTTGAGGTTGAGGAAGAAGATGGAGATGATGATGGAAATGGAGGAAGAAGATGATGAAGATGGAAATGGAGGAATAAGATGAAGATGATGGAGATGGAGGAAGAAGATAAAGATGGAGGAAGAAAATGAAAAAGAAGGAAAAAAGAAAAAGAAAAAAGCGATTTTTGGTCACTCCATGTTAGAAACACTTACCAGTTTCTCAGTTGGTCATTTCATGTTAGAAACACTTACCAGTTTCTCAGTTGTATTTCTACATATATAAATATGGAGTTTTATTAAATATGAAGTTTTATTATATAGGAGCAGTTGCATAGATGGCAAATTGGACCAAATTAATAGCAAATATAGCACAGTTGCAAACTAATTGCAAATATAGCAAAATTAATTGTACAAGACCAAAAAGCTGTTGTCAGATTCTATCCGTGTCTATTATTGATAGACTCTGATTATTCGAAGTATATCAGTGTCTATCACTGATAGACTTCAATTAATCAAAATCTATAGTGACTATCACTGATAGACTTTGATTAATCAGAGCCTGTCAGTGATAGTCACTGATAGATTTTGATTAACTAAAGTTTATCAACGATAGAGACACTGATAGACTCTGAATAATCAGAGTCTATCAGTAGACTGATAGATTCTGATTAATCAAAGTCTATCGCTGATAAACTCTGATATTCAAAGTCTATCAGATAGACTCGGATAGATTTTGCTATATTTGCAATTTTTTGTACATGGTGCTATATTTGCTATTAATTTGGTCCAATTTGCCACCCACTGCAATTTTCCTATTATATAATTTCTTTGTACATAAGCATTTACCATTTTTACGTTGAAAATACAGAAATTAAACAAATATGGGTTTTCAATATGAAATCATAAAATGACTTCTTTTGTGAAAAAATCATAACCCTAAAACAAAGAAAATCAACTCTTACCTTAGGTTATTTTTGTTTCCTTTTAAGTTAAACACATCATTTAACTCGTATACCCAATACTTTATGTTTTTTTACAACTGAATCCAAACAATTTTTTTATTGATATTTGCAAAATATAATATTTGACATATAAAGTTGTATGAGGAAAAAAAAAGTCAGGAAAAAAATAGTCAACTTGAACATTTGCTTTAGAATCTCATGTTAAACATATCAGCTATCCAAACACAGATTATTTTATCCCAGACTAAAATAATCTGCACCCCAAACACAGATTATTTTATCCCAGACTATAATAATCTGCACCCCAAACACAGATTATTATAACCTCCAGACTATTATAACCACCAGATATTATAACCAATTCAGCGCCCCAAACAGCCCCTTTATGTCGGTTGAGCTTCTTGTTGGCATTGGTTTTATACTCTTTTAATACAAACTTACCCTCAATTCTTTTTTTTTTTTTTTAAAGAAAAAAACTTGCCCTCAATTGTAATGAAATAAGAATTTGTTAATTATTATTATACATCCACCTCATCTCGCCCATTGCCTTGAGAAATATTACCACCGATGAATAAACCGGTTCAAATCGAAAATATTGGTCGGTTTTCAGTTTGGTAAAAAACCGGAAAATCCTTTTCGACCGATGTCTATCCCAAATCCGAACGTTGCAGTTCAATTTTCAAATCCACGAGCGGGGGAAAGAATAAACCCCAATTTCATCCAACTCCTTCTCTATCTAAATTTCCAATCTCTCTCCATTTCTCTCTGTCTTTGCTCCGTGCATGCAATCTGAGGTGAAGTTTAGATTTACGATTGATCTCTGATAAATTTTGCTTTGAGTTGATTTCGATCAGACAAGAAGAAATTGGAACAATTTTCTGCAATCATCACCTGCTTCCTGTGGCAATTTCAGTTGGTGCATTCTAGCTTTTCATCAGGTAGTTCCTCACTATTCATTCGTCGTCTTCTCTGTTTCATCTGGTAGTTCTTTTAATTTCCCCACTTTTGTTTGGTTACTTGAATATCTGAGATCGATTTTTCCTAGATCTCCTCCAGCGCTCTCACTGCGATTGCTTAGTTTCTGTAATATTTTCATTCACTGCTCCGTTCCAATCCACTTCCATAGGACCCATTTCGACTCAATAGGACCCCCATTTTTTGTAGTTTGAGGGCATTTTTGTAATTTGGCCATCATCTTCATCTCTTGGGGCCGTTTCACGAATTTGAATTTTGAACAACATAGAGAGAGAGAGAGGGAAAACGCAGAAAAGCAGAGAGAGGGAAATCACGCACCCGCCTGTCATTGCTTGCGTGGGTCTCGGTTAAGGAGGCTGGTACTTCGGCTGTTGGTCTCGATTTAGAGCACTGCAGTGGGTCTTGGTTTGGGCAACTGAAAACGCGCGTGGATTGGTGTTTTTCCGGTAGCATCAGACCGCGGTTGTGGTGTATTTCACGGTGTTTTCCGATTAATTACAAGTGGTTTAGCTTGTGAGGGTGATTTCTCTTGGGTATTCTCTTGAAGCTCAAATCGGTCAAGATTTGAGGTATTTCACCATTGTGTGATTTGTGCCATTGTTGTACTCTGTTTAGTTGACCTGATGCTAGTTAATAAATCTCTTATAAGCTGGTTCTCAAATCGGATGTAGACCGAAAGATTGAACCACTGTATATGGTTGCGTTCTTTATCTCTTTGCTTGGTTTATTTGTGCTGGAATTTGCGTTCTGATTGGGCATATTAGAGTTCACTTAATTTTACAATAGTTTTCTACTTTGTTGTTTTTAGATTATGTTATTGTTCAATATCCACTGTATTTCTGATGAAGGGTTACTATCAAATGTTGTTAATAATTTACTATAATTAGTTCCTTGATACGAATCATCTATCTCTGCCACAAAGTGATCCAGTTCTACCATTGCCATATATGATTACTGTTGGACTGGAAAATGAAAAGTGACCTCATGAAGTACTACTTTATACCCAATTTCAATGTAGACATATCTTTAATTCTTACTATTTTTGTTTATTGTTGCTGCAAGGACATGTTTTATACTTTTTCCACTCACAAGCAATGATATATCTTTATTCTTTTTCCATTCACAGAATGGGTGTTGAAAATTACCATGTAATCGAGCTTGTTGGGGAGGGCTCTTTTGGTAAAGTGTACAAGGGGAGGCGGAAGAACACAGGCCAGGTGAATTGCGTATTAATAAGTCTTTTTCTTTATTTGTTAAGATTATTAATTCACGTTGTTTACGGCTCTTCTCAGACCGTTGCAATGAAGTTCATTATGAAGCATGGAAAAAGCGAGAAAGACATTCATAATTTAAGACAGGAGATTGAGGTACGCGACTAATTTTCTTGGTATTCCTGGCATGCACTGTCTGTAATCTTAAGTTTTAAATACCTTGTTCAGTTGTTCAATTATGAGGCCATTTAAGTTTTTATCAAGTCAGTTATGAATTGTTGTTGCGTTTACTGGGGACCTTATAGCTTGTCATGCCATGCCAGAGATATGGATTGAGATTACGTTTTCAGAATTGTTGATTTGGGCACTATATTTTTAGTTCAGGCCTAATTGGTGATTAGTTTAAAAAGTAGTTTTTTATTTAAATAAATAAAAACAGTTTCTAGATATAGAAAACTTCATCGATCTTATTATATATATATTTTTAATTTCGAAATGAAAAGTAACTGAAAACATAAAAGTTCACATTTTTAGGGAAAAGATCAATTTATAATCTAAACTTTGTAGGTGAATCAATCCCTAAATTGATAATTGTATTGATTAAAACTCTAATATTTCGTAAGTGTAACAATTTAGACCATCTCTTAGAGATTTATAAACTATTTTCACTCAATTTTATTTAAAATTAACTCAAATCATCTAAATAAAATTAATTTTCTCCCAAATTCCTACCAAGATAGCAAGAAAAATTATCACGTAATTCTTCCTAAATAAGTAAAGAAACATGGAGGAAGAAGAGAAAATGAAAAGCCACTTATATTAATGAAAGCCTTAAAATAGAATTTAAGGTGCTAGACATACAAATTTTCTTCTTTAGCTATAATATTTACTGTTTCTAAGCAATCATGTACAATAAGTGAAGACTGGCCATTATTTATTGAGATTAATCCTTGTTTTCCCTTCATGAAATTAAGGTGTTTGCTGTCATAATGTTGCAGATATTAAGAAAGCTGAAGCATGAAAATATCATCGAAATGCTCGACTCGTTTGAAAGTCCGCAAGAGTTTTGTGTTGTCACAGAATTTGCACAAGTAATTCATCTTCTTATTTATCAATATCGATTAAACATATCTATATTCAAAGCATACATCTTTGTCAATTTATAATAGGTTGCAAAACTTTCTGCATGGAGTGCATATCTATATTCAAAGCATACATCTTCGTTAATTTATGATAGGTTGCATAACTTCACTTATTTTTTTTGGGGAATAAATCAATTTATACCCCTAAACCTTGGGGATTGTTAATTAAAACCCTGAACTAATAATTGTATTGATTTAAATCATGAAGTTTCGTAAGTGTATCAATTTACATCATTTATGGGATTTCGTTAGAAAAACATCCGGTAAAACTTATGAAAATTTAGGAGTTTAATTGTTACAAATAAGTGAATCACCTTTGAAAATCGTTCATGCATCAATTCTCACACGTGTGTAGACTTCTTTAAACATGGTTAACAAAATGAACGATTAAAATTGATGCATGAACAATTTCCAAAGGAAATGCTAACTGGGAGTCTACATTGATTGGCTTTTATGAGAGTTTAGGGAATTAATACATTTATAAATCTCACAGGATGCTTTTTCAAATGGAACCTAATGGAGGATGTAAATCGATACACTTATGAAAGTTTAGGGTTTTAATTGGATACAATTATTAGTTTAAGGTTTTAATTGATACAACTCCCAAAGTTTGGAGGTATAAATTGATTTTTCCCATATATATATTTTTAAAGGAATCAGAACTTTTCGTTTATGATTGAAAAGTTATACTACAGTAACCAAAATTCATTTAATAAGGAGTCTGCCTTAATTCCCAAGATTACACTAAAAAGTAAAAAGAAAAAAAAAAAAAATCCCAATTTAGAAAAACGTGACATACATTTCTTGATAGAAAGTGAAATCTGTTTTTATGAACAAGTAGCGTGCAAATCTTTTCTCTCAAGTAACATACATCACTAGATAGAAATGAAGCTTGCTTCTTATTTCTTAACAAAGGAACATATAACCAAACCTAGTTTATGCAAAATTAGTTTCACGTGTGTGACAATTTCTGATTGGCAGGGTGAACTTTTTGAGATCCTTGAGGATGATAAATGCCTTCCTGAAGAGCAAGTTCAAGCAATTGCAAAACAGTTGGTAATTCATGAATTTATCTTCTTTTGGTAAATGATCATCTTAATATTAGGTTACCAAGGCTTTATAGATTCATCCAACTGGATAAATTTTGAATATTCTCTTAGCCTGATTAGAACAATTACTTTCAGGTAAGGGCATTGCACTACTTGCATTCCAATCGTATCATCCATCGTGATATGAAGCCGCAAAACATTCTTATTGGAGCTGGATCTGTTGTGAAGGTTTGCCTTCACTATATGCTTAACGACCACGTCTATCTGTTACTAGCAGTAACTTCTTAAGTGTTCTACAACTCAATAGTAGTAACTTCTAACTTCTAAGTTTCTATGGTGTCAAATTTGTTTAGGTAGTGTCATAAATTGAGTAGATGTATTCTAATTATGGAAGAATGTTAACAATGTCGTAGAAAAGTTGAAAATTTGGAATGTTCCACATCAATAAGTGAGGAGGGAGAATTGCAAGTTTGGTGATGTGTATTTTATGTGTATGAACATGTTTCATAATAATTTATCAGAAAAATATTTTGTAGCTGAACGGATATCAATGTAGACAATGATAATGATTGATGGATAATCAGCCATCATGTAACAAGAAGTTGACTGCGTATGAGTAGAATGTTGATGACTTTTAGAAATGGCAGCATTAGGATAGTATTAGTAAGTTTGTTCGTATGAGTTGGTTATAAATAAAGTGAGTAGGATGGAATGAAGGGAGGCAATAATTTAGTGGGTGTAGTTTCTATCAACAACGTGTCAACAATAACAGGCTATTTGTCTAATTAGATCTTTCTCTTGCCTCCCCATCGAATCTGTATTTATTTTCTTGTTTTTGTTTTAGCTCTTTCTACCTCCCTCCCTCTCAATTATGTTTTTGATGTAGAGGTAAATTAAGGTATCTTGGTTAAATCCCTGATTAATTAGAATTAGAATTAGTTTTCTTGATTAATTAGGATTGAGATTAGTTTCCTTGGTTAATTAGGATTAGGATTAGTTTCCTTGTCTAATTAGGATTATGATTAGTTTGTTTTCCAACTCTCTATATAAATAGAAAATTGCCCTTATTCTATTGTATTCATAACTTTTGATTCATAATAAAGATTTGATTGATTCTTGGAGAGAATTCTCCTTTCATCCTTTTAGGCTACACCAGTTTTTGTTCTAATTCTTTCTCTTTCTCTCATTTGGCCTCCCCCTTTCTATTTAATTTTTGTTCTTATTTTATCTCTACTATCTCTCTTCCTCTCTCAATCGATACTTTTGCTTCAACTATCTCAACTCTAATTTTGTTTAATTATTTTTTCTTTTTCCTTTGATTTAATTTTAGCTCTCTCTCTCCCTCCTCTCGAGGTCTCTTTTATCTCTTAACTCTTTGGAGTTTTTTTGTCTGCTTATCACTCTCTTGCTCTCTTTCTCCTTTTAAATTTTAGTTCTCTTTCAACCTTCAATGCTGTATATTTATATCAATACACATTCATGACTTAAATTTATGGATTTAAGTGTTAACATGATGGTTTCCCACTTAATTTAGCAGGTGCTAAAAGTTTATTAATTAATTCAAATTTTTTTTGTAACTATCTATTATGTCCATGATAATTTGGTCATCCAGTGTTAAAAGTTTATTATCAATACATGTTTGTGTTTTCCCCCCTCGTTATATCAAATTGCTTTCTTTTTGTTGAAGTATTGGTATAATTAAATTTACCGTAACCTATCAGCCTAAGCTTTTGGGTTCATTGGTGATTTAACATGGTATCAGATCAGGAGGTCCTGAGTTTGAACTCCTATATTTTCATTTCCTCCCCAATTAATATTGAATTCCACTTGTTAACGCCTTTCACAAATTTTCAAGCCTACAAGTGAAGGAGACGGTTGAATGTTGATAAAATTAAATTTACCGTAACCCATCGACTTAAGCTGTTGGGTTCATTGGTGATTTAACGGATTGTACATCAATCTAAGACAGTTGTGTGAGTTTACTAAATTATTTTGTTTCATATATCAACTTATTGATGCAAATTTGATTAAATGTCTTTGTGTACTACCAGTTTATCTCAGTCAAAACTTCTTTATATGCTATTATTTCTAGCACATTCTATACTTTTTAAATATTCTAGGCATTGTCATACTGCTGATATCCCCTAGCCTTTTTATGCTCGATTCATCTCAGCTTTGTGATTTTGGGTTTGCTCGAGCAATGTCGACAAATACTGTTGTTTTGCGGTCAATAAAAGGTAAGTTCTTCCAATTGTTTGCTGTATGCTCTAGATGATTACAGGAATAGAAAAGGAAAATTTGCATCTGGTTGTCAAATACAGGCATCCTTCCTTTTCTTCACTTTAGAGGGAAACTTTTATTGCTTGCTCTATCCTTTGAGGAACTAGTGGATGGTTAGAGTTGATTTCCTTGTTAATTTTCTTGTAAATATCAAATGATTTTGAGCAATAATTCACTTCACATTCATCTGCTTTATTGCAGTGGGAAATGTAAAGTTTCTTTGATAACTATATGGTGTATTACAACTTGGCTTTCCAGTTTTAACTAAACTATTATAAAGTCATTTGAACGGTATTGCTACACTCTTTGTTTGTTTATTAATATTATATTATTAACTTTATTCAGGCACACCTTTGTACATGGCTCCAGAATTGGTCCGTGAACAACCCTATAATCACACAGCAGACTTGTGGTCATTGGGAGTGATATTGTACGTGGATTCTTGTTGTCCTTGATACTACTTCTGTTCATTATCTTCTATTATGAAATTATACACTTTTTATTCTTATGTTGCATTTGATTCTTCTTAATTTTTAGTCGAATAGTCTCTTTGGCTACTCTCTATTGGCTGTCTAAGATTTTAGTTTTTGTTCAATTTTCATCCATATGCTATTATTCCATTGAATTGACAATTCTATGTTACATATTGAAATGTTCTAATAGATTCTCTACTTTTCATGATTCGCATGCCATAAGAGATTACTTATGGTGAACTAGGTAAGTCACATATATACTTGAGTTTTATTGGTATAATGAAATCCTCATTCACTGTTGGCTGTATGTAAGTTGAGCATAGTCCTTGTATATTCTTTTATTTTTAAGCCACAATGAGTATATGCAGCTTGGTACCCACAGAATGCATTTTCTTAAAAAGCTATAAATAATGGAGAACAACCGACTTTGTTTTCTACTTGGGGAAATTCCTGTAGTTAAGAAGTACATTGATTCACATCTTCAAATGATAGAATTACTCAATTTCAAGTTCCACACTGATTTTGTTGACGCTCAAGCAATGTTTATGGAAAATAGTATTCTAATGCCCAACCATAGAATTATTTGGAGTTGTTAGTTCATGCAATGTTTATGAGCCATCTTATCCATGCTCATGGAAAACAAAAAATTCTATAGTCTTAAGATGGTTCTAAAAATCTATTTATTGATTGAGATATGAGATCCTTGTTGCTTCAGTTCTCCCATGCTTGAATGACAAACAGAATGTGGGAATATGTATAGAAAACCAATGCAATGGTAAAAAACCTTGATACAAAAACCTTCTTTCAGGACTACATGATCTCATACATTAACTGTGCCCTTCTTCTATGTTTTTTCTTTTCCTTGCCTCTATATCTTTTTAAGTTCACAGAAACTGAAAACAGTCTGAAACAGGTATGAGTTGTTTGTTGGCCAACCTCCATTTTACACCAACTCTGTATATGCATTGATTCGGCACATTGTAAAGGTATTTTATGTCACAACTTAATACTTATCCATGTTTTCTGCAAAAAGTTTGATGTGCTAGCTAATTTTACATCCAATAAACCAGGATCCAGTTAAATATCCTGACAATATGAGTTCAAGTTTCAAGAGCTTTTTGAAGGGATTGCTCAACAAGGTTATTCTGAAGTTGCAATTCCTAATTATGTTGATTAGTTTTCAAATTATGTGTGGTAATTGAACATTTTTACTTGATTTTTGCATAAATTGGGAATAGGTACCTCAAAATCGACTCACATGGCCTGCTCTTCTGGAACATCCTTTTGTTAAAGAAACTTTAGATGAGCCGGAAATGAAGGTAATGGATTTCATGTTGGTTACAATAATTTGGTTATAAATATGATCTGGAATGCGGAGTATTATTTTCCATTTGCTTCAAGATCTTGGCAAGATGCAAGATCTTTAGAGTGTATTCTCCATTTGCTTCAAAATTGTGCCAAGTAACATTGTATCATCACAATAGTAGTCCTTGTCATTACGACGAGACATATCTATGGGTAAAATCTTTAATGGATGCTTAAATGTGAAATTATGGAAGATATAACATAGAACTGTTTCCAGGAGTTGCATGCTACATCTGTTGCAACCATGGGGAGCAATCCAACTTGGAGAGGAGAAGGAAATGCTGGTATTGCTTCAAACGTTTCCAGTCCTGGGAGTAGGGTTCACATCTATACTTATTAGATTCAACATTTATCATTTACCACTGAAATTTGACCATCATTTTACAATACTGAAGGTAAAATTGATGCTCCAGCTGGCTTCCAAGACAAGAGCACTGTAAATCCTAACCCCAATGCTCAACTTAATAGTCCAAACTCGTTGAAGGGAAATAATTCCCATCTTGAGGATTTCCCAGGGTTTGTAAGTTCCAATGATGTTAAACATTCAGGTATGAATCAACACTTGCTATCTGGTGACTAGTCATTTTAATTCTCTTATTATCCGGCCACTATTAAGGAAATGAACATGTTCATCTTTTCGTGTTCCAATTCTCAATGATCTCTAATTCCACAAAATCTCTTTCTTGTATGTTTTGAAACACTACACTTTCCAGGGCCCTTATTATTCCTAAAATCATTTCTTGCAGTTGTTTTTGTTGCTTCTTCGTTTGTTTTGCTTATAGTTTGATTTGTACTGTACTCTTAACATCCTACTAATGCTTGCATAAATAATTCTTCTTGGGTAATATGAAGGTATCATAGTTCTTTAACTAACTGATAGCTAAGATAAACCTCAATCCTCTGTCAGCCATTGATTTATATTTGTCTTTGTTTCATGTTGGCTCTATCTTGTTTTTTCATTTTTCTTTGTTTCCGGTTGTCTTCACCTTGGTTTGTCTATATAAACTCAGGCTGATAATTAATACTTTCCAGGCTTACTATACATATGATTTTTTTCTTTTTTGAAAATTTCATGTTTTTCATGTTGAGTGTTCTTTTCTTTGTTTGTATGTTTCCATTCTCTTAATGGAAGCAAACAAATGTGGTTTAAGTGGATTTGTTTTTAGATTTACTATTTTTATTCAGGTTGTCAGATATTGGAAAAATTGGAAGATAACTCACGCACTGTGAAAGGTGCACAAGTTATTAGCCAAGATACTGAAGCATTAGCCCACATTTTGCGACAATTACGAAGATGGACTGAATTGTCCCAGAACTCTTGCAGGTCATGCAACTTAAATTTATTCTCCATCATTTTGCTTCAAAATTTTCATTTGTGAATTCAATATCCAATATTGACCTTTTGAGTAGACCAATAATATCTCAATTTGGGTCAATTATTGGGACTTACTTTCTTTTTAAGCTTTCTCTCAATGCTTTGATAGCTTTTCTCAAGTTGAGATACTATCTGTTGATTAAAATGGGCTTGCTTTGCTAGGTTTCTATTAGGCCCCCAATTACAATTCAATATGCTAGGAGGAGCAAGAAGGACAATTCAACTTTGACAAGTTAGTTATTTGGGATGGGGGACCATATGTGGGTAGAATACTTAGGGTGGTCTGTTATGTTGTTCTTTATGCTTTATGTTATTGTTGCTCTAGTAACTCATAAAGAAAGGAGAGATTACCAGCCCTCTCAAACTGGTTGGGAGTTTTGCCTTTAGGTTTTTCTCTCTATTTATCAATACAAGTGAGGAAATACCTTACATATTGGTATTATAGCCTTCATCCTAGGGAAATGTGGGAAGATGGCGCAAAAACGGATCGAAGACGCTTGGATGTCATCAATTTTGAGCTTGAAAGCATTAATTAAGAAAGAGGTTCATAAAATATCAGCGAGGAGAGCAACCTGGCCAAGTTAACTCAGACGTCGGGTGAGATGGTAAAAGCCTTAGTAACATTTGCAATTGATATTGACCTATTGGAGAACTAGAACTCTATCCTCAACGATTGTGAATGATTCAAGACAAAAACAAAAGGGAATAGAAGGTCCAGTGCAGAGTCAAAACGGGAACTATGTCACAGTGCAACATCATAGGATCATTTTAAGAATTGAGTAACTGGAGTGAAAGAATCAATCAATGGAATGGGAGGGGATCAAATCAAATTCAAGAAGGTTGAAATGCTGGTGTTCGGAGGCGAGGATCTGGATTTGTAGTTATTTTGTGCCGATAGGTATTTCCAACTCTACAAAGTTATTGATTACGAAAAGTTAATTGTGGCTCTTGTAAGTTCAGAAGGTGTAGCCCTAAATTGGTACAGAACCATTCAAGGGTTGGCATGATTTCAAAATCCGCTTGTTAGAAAGATTTTGAGTAGCAAAAAGATTTCGAGTAGCTCAGAAGGGGAGCTGTTAGGGCTTTTCCTTGCTGTTAGGCAGGAGACGACAATTGAGAAGTGTCAAAAAAAGTTCGAGCTGTTGATGGCATCATTACCACACTTGACGAATGAGGTTATGGAGAATACTTTCCTAAATGGGCTTGATCCATTGATCCAGGCGAAAGTCTAGTGTTGGGAAACGAGTGGGCTACTATAATGAAGAAAGCTCAATTGGTGGAAGACAAGGAGTAGGCTTGGTTGGAAGCAGCCAAACCCTCAATAGGGTACTCCAAGGCCCATTTTGCCAACCCTAAAACCAGTCTTGCAACCCTAAAAGAACAACCCAAAGGGGGTGATGCCATACAAACATGTACCATCACATTACAAAGTGGACAACCACCACCAACGAAACGTAGGGAAGGAATGGCCAAACGACTATCAGAATCTGAATTTTTGGTTCGAAGGGAGAAGGGATTATGTTGTCAATGTGAAGAAAAGTTTACGAAAGGTCACCGTTGTAAGAAGGAGCTTAGCATTATGCTAATGCATGACCATGAGGACGATGAGGAGATTCCAACAGAGTCAAATCTTACCATAGAACCCATAACCATGTAGGTGGTAGAGGTGGGAGGTGCAACATAGCTATCATTGAATTCGGTGGAAGGATTCACCACACTAGGTTCGATTAAGATGAAAGGAATGATCAATCAGCGAGACCCCCATACTTGGTCGTTCGGAGTGTCAAATATCATATTCAAGGCATATATTTTTTGTGGAGTATTGACATCTTCGTACTTGGTCATTCGGAGTGTCAGAAGGCATATTAACAATACTAAACTCACTGTTTTTTGTGGAGTATCGACATTTGGCTTTATGTTGGAAGACTAACATTTGAACCTTGTTTATCTTTTATCTATTTTTCTTGGTTAAAAACTTCATTACTTGCCATGAAAGTGTTTTATATACATGTATATATTTTTGTAAGTTTTTTTTTCTATATAGTGCGCCTTAAAGAAAAAAGCCCGCACCTTTTTGTGCGCCTTGCGCCTAGGCCCTAGGATGCCATTGCGCCTTAGTGCGCCTTGAGCCTTTTAAAATACTGGTTTTGGGAATGTAGTCGTTGTATACATTGAGGGTGATCGAAGTTGACTAGAGTATTTATGTTGTTATGGGAATGTAGTGGTTGTATACATTGGGGGTGACTAAAGTTGATTAAAAAGTCCTAACCATGCAGGTCGGTATGGGTACCTCTCAAGTGATGCGTTTAGAGGAGATCTTTCGTTGACTAAGTCCAATCTCTCAAGAAGATGATGAAAAATTGGAGAGAATAGGACTAGGGATTTTTGGTCGAATATAATAAATTAGTACTTACCCTTGAGGTCATCGCATGGGAAGTTGATGTGCCAAAATCCTTAGGCGTTTGTCTAGTCAATGATTTTTAAGATATTTTTGGTCGAATATAATAAATTATTACTTACCCTTGAGGTAATCACATGGGAAGTTGATGTGCCAAAATCCTTAGGCGCTTGGTCAATGATTATTAAGATATTTTCCAAATGCCAGAGGGCTTACCTCCACCCCGAGATATTGACCACCACATCCAGCTAAGAAAGGGAATGCCTCCGGTGAATGTTAGACCATACGATATGCTCGAGTCCAAAAAGGGGAAATAGAGCTGCTGGTTGAGGAGATACTCACAGTTGACATCATTCGCCCAAGAACTAGCCCTTACTCTAAACCAACAAATATGCTCGAGTCCAAAAAGGGGAAATAGAACTGCTGGGTGAGGAGATACTTACAGTTGACATCATTCTCCCAAGAACTAGCCCAATGTTACTAGTGAAAAAGAAGGACAATTCCATCTCGAGAATGAAAAAACCGGAGTAGCACTTCTGTGTTGTTTATCAATACAAGGAAATACCTTATAGTTCCATTGCAATGTGAGAATGAAAATTGCCATCTCGAGACACAACTTCCAACTTCCAATTTACTTTCCTTTCTTAGAATATCTTCAATAGTAATAGAGTGCATTTTCACAGTTCCTTGATAGTGTCCATTTTCTTTTATAGGAAACAAAAAATATTTCATTAATGGGACAAAATATGAAAAAGAGATCCAAAGCCAAATGGTTTTAAGATAGAGTTCTAATGGGCTATAATTGAGGAGATGCTGTTCGGTTATAAAAATTTTTGATAAAGAAGAGAAAGAGGAAGCTAAAAGAATACCGTAGATTGGGTGGGAAAACCCTCATTTTGAGGGTTGAAAGGAAGAGATTTGAGTCTAGCTCGATAAATGTAGAGAAGAGTGTGGGAGACTGACTCTTATTCAAATTGGCTTGAGTGGGATTTTGACTTATTTCTTATCTTTGTTGTTTCTGTTAGCAAAAATCTGGAGATCATGAAAAGTTTCTTCTGGGAAGGTGTTGATAAGGATGAGTTTCCCACTTGATTAAGTGCGAGGTTGCCTTGGTCTTTGGTCTAATAACAATATAATCACTTTTCAAGTATAGTTTCAATGTCAACCATGCTTCTATTTTATGTTATGACCTTTTGCTAGCGAATATTTTTCTTGCACTGTAACTTTTCATTCTCCTTCTAATTCGGTATATTTTTCTATTTTAAATTTTACCAGGGAACAAACTATACTTAGTTCAAGCCAATCATTGAGAATTCTTTCAAACTTAGCAGCTGCTGGAGCCATTCAATGTAGTGGGCGATTTGATGAAGTTACATATGAACTTCTTGTATTCACTAGCATTATCATAAACCTGAAATCGGTTGAAGTTAATGATTTATTAATAAAGGTATATTTCCTCGAAGTTTCGTTAAGGCTAGTTAGAGCTCCATCTATATGTGATGTAACTTGAATTGTTTTTGATTGCAGAGTTTTTCAATTATTAGAACATTGGTGAGTAAGTCTGGAAGTGTCATAGGAAGCTTGTGCTTTAGGCACTGGGTCAGTTTGGCTGAAATATTTTCCCAGGTTTATGTTCTTTTATGTGAATATTGCTGCTTAAATAGTAACTCAGTCTGTTAGCTTTCAATTATCTAATTTTTATTAAATTTTTAGGTTATATGTTCTAGTGGAGATTTACCAGGAGAAGTTGTATGTGAATGCACTGCTTGTGTTGCTGTTATGTTATCTAAAGTAGCTCAAGGTCTTAGAGCATCTGCTCCCGGGTCAGATCCTGAGGTAGTTTGTGCTCCTAATGAAACATTAAGAAAGATTTTGGATCATGCTAAGACATCTGGTTTGGTAGATCAGTTGTGTCTTTGCTTAGCGACTTCAGGAGCCAGCCTTATTTCAGGTTCTTCAATTCTACTAAGAGCTGCTTGTGAAGCGTGTAGGGCTCTTTGGTCGCTGATAGAGTCACTTGAAATTCTTTTTATGAAAGAGAACACTTATTTATTTCCCCTGAATGCTTTTAGAAGTCATTCTCTACTCCGGCTTGACATTAGGGATCACGAAAAAGGATCCTTACAAGGATCAGATTCAGCAAAATTTGTTGATGCAGTGACCAGGGCATTTCTTAAATCAAATGCAATACAGGTTTCTATTTACTATTGCCTCCACCAACGACATGAAGCTGCCTTGTCTTCTTGCATTCAGGTGTGTATATTTAATATTTTAGAGCCTATTGTTGTGATAAGCTGATTTTTGGGTTTCTTTTATTTAATCAAGAGACAAGATTAGTTAAATTAATCTTATATTGCAGATTCTCATAAGATGCTGCCTGCATAATGGAATTGTTCCCGGCGTTCTTTGTGGTCTGCCTACTTCCCTCCCTGTAACTACTGTTGTAAGTGGCGGTGGGGATGGCACTATAGTAGCAGAAGTATTCAATATATTATCTTTATGCACTTCAATTTTAAATAAAGATTCACAAACAGGTGATACAAGTAACTTGAAGTGCAAACTAGTCAATCCTTCTTCATTGGTTATGCATTCATGCCTCTTCCTCGCTACAATTGCTCAATGTTTAAAGTCAATGGGGAGAAATTCTGCATTATTTATGCTGACCACCTCTCCAAAAAGACAGCTCTCACGACTTTCAGTCCTTGCCCATAGTTTTTCTTCTGATGATAAAATTAGAAATGCTGTTTTACCTCATTGTGCATCTGCCATGTTGGCTTTTGCATCTATTCTCTCCCTTGAAATTGGAGCTTCAGTCGAGTCTTCAGTGTCTGAAATATCTATTCCTCTGATTCCCAGAACGGCAACACTGTGTGATTATCTCAAAATTTCATCACTAGGCAGCAATGATGGGCGTCATTCAAATGACTTTGGTGGGGTCCTTTCACACTGGCATGGCCTCATGGATGGATGTGTTGGTTTATTAGAGGCTAGGCTGAGATGGGGAGGACCTCTAGCTGTTCAACAGTTGTGTGCTAGTAATATACCTCTCCTGCTTGTTGATATGCTGGTAAAAAATGGTTCAAGTGCTCCTCAAGGAATGGATAAGAATGATCATGTTGGGCTGTCACCTATTGGGCTTGTATGGACTGTTTCATCGATATCCCATTGTCTTTTAGGCGGGTCTTTAACTTTCCGTCAGATTTTAATTAGGAATGATAATGTCAAGCTCATGTCTGACTTGATATCTGATGCTCATCTCAAGCTTGTAAAGGGCTGGGGTGGACCTGGTGGAGGTAAGAGTGGAGTCAGAGACATAATAAACGTAGTAATTGATCTTCTTGCATTTCCTTTTGTTGCTGTACAAAATGCTCCAGGCTTGCCATCCGCCACTGCTTCTGTGAATAGTGGGTCTCTACTCAACATGGGTTCACCGGGGGGAAGAGTCTGCATGGATGACAAGGATTTGGTGAAAGCAATAGAGGAAGACTTGGGAAGATATATTAAAATCCTTTTAGAGGTTAGATCTCGCACATTGTATTTGAAAAATTGTTATCAAATTTGGAATTTGAGGTGATACCTTGACTACTGTGGTATTTTTTGTATGGAAGATACATTGTAAAGAAAAAAAAAAAATCCCCATTCAGCTTATGCATAGCTGATTCTTCACTTTCTTGTTCTACCAGAGAGAATATCGATCATTCTGTACTAACTTGCTAGGAAGACTTATGTATTCTCTAAGGTAGACTTGAGAATATTTATATTTTTCATATCTAACTACTTGTTAAATTTTTAGGTGGGACTGCCTGGCATCATCATTCGATGTTTGGAATATTTGGAGTTCAAGGATATTGGAAGGCCTGTTGCTTTTCTTGCTAAAATGATTAGCCATCGACCTCTGGCTGTTCAACTTGTAGGTAAAGGGCTGCTGGATGCAAATAGGATGAGACGGCTGCTCAACACTTCAAATTCAAAAGAGATTTTACTGGATATTTTAATGATCATTTCTGATCTAGCTCGTATGGATAAGGTTAGTTTCTGTATTCATTTATTCTGCTTCATTACATGCTAACATCCTGATTCTATCTATCTCACGCATTAAAGCATAAAATACTTAGGGCTTAAGCATGCAGTGTAAAGAAGCAACTGTTTTTTTCCCCTCGAGGCACAATAGAAAAATGTATATCGACTTTTCGATGCCTTGTAATTATATTATTAATAAATAAATAATGGTTTTCGATCTAAAGAACAGAAGGGTTGGGGGCCTGAATAGGCTCTACCTTGCACCTATACTCATTAAGTTTCTAATTCCTTAGAATTTTTAGGAAAGAAGTTCATAGTTTTGTTTTTCATTTGAATGTAATTGTATAATGTAACCAAACTTCTGGATTATACTATTTAATTCTTGAATCAGTTGGAAGGGACACATGGAAAGAGCCAGGATTCTACTATTGATTTTCAATAGAACTTAAAGTTAAAACATAATTTTTCCTGATAATATGTCACGAAGAGATGCCACACTCTCCTTTTTCTTACACTATGTCATATGACATTTGTCTGTTCATACATTGTTCTTTTCCTTTTTTTACTGTTGTTCTTGAACGTCCAGGAATCTACACTAATCGAGAAACATCATTTCTTTCATACAGTGTATCGATGTGTTTTTGGTAAAAAACTATTTTCTTTAATACTATCCCCTGTGGCTCTGCAGAATACTTTGAAATATGGTTCTTGTGAAAATTCAATATTTTCATGCGTGACCGGTCAATATTTTACCTTGGGATCCTTTGAATAGTACTTGATATTCCAGTATTTGGTGGTTAACTATTGGACGATGCTGATGACTTTTGCATTTTAGGCATTCTATGAATACATCAATGGAGCATCTATTTTGGAGTTCCTAAAGGAATTCCTTTCACATGAAGACCCAAATATACGAGCAAAGGCCTGCAGTGCCCTGGGAAATATGTGTCGGCACAGTCCTTACTTTTATGGAGCCTTGGTAAGTAGTTGTGAGAAGCAGATCAATATCACCTTTGTGGTTTTTCTGCGGATCTATATTTTATTTCATTGTGTCATCCTTTGTTTCAAGTGTATTCAACCTATCATGTGAAACTTGCAGGCAAGGTATGAAATAATCAAGCTTCTTATTGATAGATGCTCTGATCCGGACAAACGCACAAGAAAGTTTGCTTGCTTTGCTGTAAGTTTTGTTCTTTTCAAATATAACTGTGTTATTGCTTTTACAGGGCTAAAACCTTCATTTGAACTTGCACTTTCTTTATTCATCAATTGCCAATGTGTTTGGAAAACTCCATTTTGGAGGTAGACATTTTTATCTTTAAAATTTAATTTAATATTTTTGTGTTAAAAGCCAATCAGGGCGAATGTGATTATTGGTGATGAAGGAAGACTCTTTGTTTTTGACTGAGCATATTTTGTTTTCTTCTCTCCAATACGTCAACTTCAACCAAAACCACATTTTTATCTTCTACCTAAAAACCCATGGGTAGTTCATAATTTTAAACTTCAAACAATTTTCCAACGTATGCTATGAAAGAGCAATAACAAACTGTGAGGTATCCCTCACTGTGATATTGATAATCGAGAAAGATATTCCCAAGAAGGATTACAAAACTCGCAACCTATTCGAGAGGGCTGGTAAACTCTCCTTTCCCGCACTAGCTAACAAGCTAATTACAAGCAAAAAAAACATAAAACAAACATTCTCCAGCATGTATACATATAGCACTCACGGCTGGTCCCCCCCATATTCACTAACTAACTTGTCAGGCTCGGTTATTCCCTTTCTACCCCTCCTCTCATAACGTTTTACTATCGGAGGCCTAACATCACCGCCCGGGGTCAAAGCCACCTTGTCCTCAAGGTGGAAAGTGGGATACTGTTGACGAAAATCCGATAGCAGCATCCACGTAGCCTCGTGTTCGGGCAAATTTTTCCATTCAAATTCATCCGTTAATGGCGGGGCTCCGGCTATAAGAGTGGTTGCATTGCCAACTAACTTCTTTAACTGTGATATATGGAACACCGGATGAATGCGTGCGTCTGGTGGTAAATCAAGCCGGTAGGCTACTTTGCTGATCTTCTCAGTCACTCTGTATGGCCCGTAGAACTTTGGGGAGATCTTTTCATTCCTCTTCTTTGCTAAAGAGGCTTGTCGGTATGGTCGGATTTTCAAGAAGACCATGTCATTTACGTCATACTCTACCTCTCTTCGTTTCTTGTCTGCAAATTTCCTCATCCTTTCCTGGGCCAGGCGCATCTTTTCACGAATAGCATCTAAGGCAATGTCCCGTTCGATCAATTGTTGCTCCAAGGTGGAGTTGTTCGTACTCGGTTCACCATAAGACATCAGTGGAGGTGGTGGCCTTCCGTATACCGCCTGGAATGGTGTAATACCAATCGATATCTGGAAGGTTGTGTTGTACCAGTACTCTGCCCACCCGATCCATTGAATCCATCCTTTAGGTTTCTCGCAACAAAAACAGCGGAGATAATGCTCGACACACTTGTTCACGATCTCTGTCTGTCCATCCGTTTGTGGATGGTAGGATGAGCTGCGTTTTAACTTAGTTCCCTGCACTTTGAATAACTCAGTCCAGAAATGACTGATGAAGACTTTGTCACGATCTGATACAATTGATCCTGGAAATCCGTGGAGTCGGACAACTTCTTGGACAAATTTGGCCGCTACCGTTTTGGCCGAGAAGGGATGTTTGAGCGCAATAAAATGGCTGTGCTTGCTCAACCGGTCGACTACGACTAGAATGGTGTCACACCCTTCGGATTTAGGCAGCCCCTCAATGAAGTCCATCGAGATGTCTTCCCAGATTCGGGTAGGTACATCTAACGGCTGTAAAAGGCCTGCCGGAGAAACAGCTTGCGACTTATTCTGTTGGCAAATGAGACACTGTTCTACATACTTTTTAACATCGGATTTCATCCCTTCCCAATACAAATCAGCTGTCAATCTTTTGTAGGTACGTAGAAAGCCCGAATGACCCCCTAAAACAGAATCATGATAGGTATGTAAAATAGTGGGTAGTAACGAGGAGTTTTTCGATATGACTAACCTCCCTTTGTACTTTAGGACTCCTTGATGAAGAGAAAAACGGGTTATATCATTCGGATCCTTCTGCAATTTCTCGATAATGAGGCTGAGAGAAGGATCTTTTTGAACTTCTTGCGAAATGGTCCCCATGTCTACTAATGAAGGGACTGCCAGGTGAGCTAGGTGGGCCACTGGGGGCAGGCGGGAAAGTGCATCAACTGCCTTGTTTTCTAATCCCGGTCGGTACTCGATGTCAAACGCATACCCCAGGAGTTTGGATACCCAACGCTGATATTCGGGTTGAATTACCCGCTGTTCCAACAGATGTTTCAAGGCCCGCTGATCCGTCCGGACCACAAATTTTCGACCCAGTAGGTATGGGCGCCAGCATTGAATGGCCATTACCAGTGCTATTAGTTCTCTTTCATATATGGATTTCGCTTGAGCTTGTGCAGACAAGGTGTGGCTAAAAAAAGCGATTGGTCGTTGGTTCTGGGATAACACAGCTCCCAACCCTGTTCCAGATGCATCAGTTTCCACCACGAAGGCTTGACTGAAGTCTGGTAGCGCAAGGGCTGGTAGAGTCATCATCGCTTGCTTGAGTTGTTCAAAAGCCACAGAAGCTTCCTCAGTCCACTCGAATCCCCCACCTTTTAACACCTACTGCAATGGAGCTGCTATACTACCGTAATTCTCCACGAAGCGGCGGTAATAACCCGTGAGACCGAGGAATCCTCTTAGTTCCCTAATATTCCGTGGTGCGGGCCATTCGATCATTGCTCGGATTTTTTCTGGATCTGCCCTGACCCCCTCAGCTGAGACCCAGTGTCCCAAGTATTCTATACTTTCTTTCACAAAGGAACATTTACCTCCATTCACTTTCAACTGATTATCTCTCAAAATAATAAATACTACTCCCAAATGCTTCAAATGTGAGTCATAGTCAGCGCTATACACAAGAATATCGTCAAAGAAGACTAATACGAATTTACGCAAGAAGGGTCGAAAGATGCGGTTCATGAGAGCTTGGAAGGTGGCAGGAGCATTGGTCAAACCAAACGGCATAACCAAAAACTCATAGTGGCCCTCATGTGTACGGAAGGCTGTTTTCTCAATGTCTCCCTCGAACATTCGGATCTGATGGTACCTGGACTTGAGATCAATTTTCGAATATACACTAGACCCGTGCAACTCGTCGAGCAACTCTTCAATTACTGGTATCGGGAACTTGTCCGGAATGGTTACGTTATTCAACGCGCGGTAATCAACACAAAACCGCCATCCTCCATCCTTCTTTTTAACTAGTAATACCGGGCTAGAGAAAGGGCTTGTGCTGGGTCTAATGATACCTGTCGTCAGCATCTCATCTACTAACCGTTCAATTTCCCCTTTCTGTATCCGAGCATACCTATACGGGCGAACATTCACTGGTTCAGTACCTTCCCTCAGCTGAATTCGGTGATCAATTTCTATTGACGGTGGTAGCCCCTCGGGCTTCTGGAAGACATCCGCATAATCAGACAACAGCCAGCTGACCGAATTTGGAACTTCAGTTGTTATCGTTGCAAGCTCCGGACATACCGCCAACATGCGACATTCTATGAGGAAACCTTGATCGAGTTCATCCCACCCCTTAGCCATTTTCTTAAGGGATACTTTAGCTCTTGTCAACGATGGATCACCTTTCAGGATAACTGGTGATTCCCCTAAGTTCACTCACATAGTTAGGGCCCTCCAGTCAACCTCGGTGACCCCCAATGTATACAGCCAATGTGAGCATACCTATACGGGCGAACATTCACTGGTTCAGTACCTTCCCTCAGCTGAATTCGGTGATCAATTTCTCTTGACGGTGGTAGCCCCTCGGGCTTCTGGAAGACATCCGCATAATCAGACAACAGCCAGCTGACCGAATTTGGAACTTCAGTTGTTATCGTTGCAAGCTCCGGACATACCGCCAACATGCTGCATTCTATGAGGAAACCTTGATCGAGTTCATCCCACCCCTTAGCCATTTTCTTAAGGGATACTTTAGCTCTTGTCAACGATGGATCACCTTTCAGGATAACTGGTGATTCCCCTAAGTTCACTCACATAGTTAGGGCCCTCCAGTCAACCTCGGTGACCCCCAATGTATACAGCCATTGCATTCCTAGCACTACGTCTGTGCTCCCTAGCTCAAGAGGTAAGAAAGTTTCGATGACTGTTAAATCCGCAATTTTCAGAGGTACCGCCTTGCACACCCCTTTTCCTTTCACTGCTTTTCCGGTTCCCATGATCACTCCATAGTTCGTTGTGGCCGTTATTGGTAACTGCAGCTCATCTACCACACGTTGAGCTATGAAGTTATGGGTCGCTCCACAATCGATTAGGACGATGACTTCGTAGTCATTAATCGACCCCTTGATTTTGATGGTCCCTGGTGTTGAGAACCCGACAACTGAGTTCAAAGACAATTCGACTGCCTCGTACGTTTGCATGGCTATTACCTCTTCCATCACTGTATCCTGTTCCGCCTCCATGGCTTCTTCCTCGTCTTCTTGGTCATGTACCAGCATAACATTTAACTCTTTCTGCTTACATTTATGGCCTGGGGAAAACTTCTCTTCGCAGCGGAAGTAGAGTCCCTTCTCTCTACGTGCCAAATACTTGGTCTCAGACATTCTCTTGGCCATTCCTTCTCTCCGATATGGCGTTGCCGATTGAACACTTGGCAGAGGTATGGTTTTGGTTTGCATGTCTTTTTGCCCTCCCTTGGCCGTTGTGCTTGCTGGATTGGGCCTAGGGTTGGAGTTTTGGGCCCCTGAATACGGTGCTAAGGGCCTGTTTGCTTTCATCTGAGCCATTTCTCTATCTTCCATCTGTTGGGCCTTCTTCATTACGGTATGCAGCCCACTGGTTTCCCAACACTCTACTTCGGCCTTAATCACTGGATCAAGCCCATTCAAGAATGTCGTCTCTAACACGTCATCCGTCAGGTGAGGTAACGACGCCATTAGTAACTCGAATTCCTTCCGATATGCTCTCACCGTCGTCTGCTGCTTCACGGCCAAGAAGCGGCCCAGCACACTACCCTCATGCGTCACTCGAAATCGTTCCAGTAGTCGGAGTTTAAAATCTCTCCAATTTTTGAAGGGTTCCCTCTCCTCTATTCCCCGATACCAGTTCAACGCTTCTCCTTCTAAACTCACAACAACAACAACTAGTTTCTCATAATTAGTAACTTTATAAAGTTGGAAATACCTGTCTGCTCTAAAGAGCCATGAATCGGGATCTTCTCCTCCGAACACAGGCATCTCGACCTTCTTAAACTTCAAACGATCTCCGCTTATGGGCTCTCGTCTTTTGCACCCTGTTTCCTCGTCAGGTCCCTCGGCGTTTCTGCTCTCATGAGTGACTCCCCGCGGTTGCGAGCTAGTTCCCTCATGTTCTTTACCTTTTTGGTACAGACTCGCCGGTTATCATTGATGCGGGGGAATGACTTCTCCAGAATGCCATTTCCGCTGCTATCGACTCCAAGACTTTAGTCGTTTCCTCTGCCGTCTGGTTCAGCTTGGCTAAGTTCCTTTCGATCGACGGAAGTTTCTGGACCTCCCGCTTGATGCCTTCTATCTCAGCATCGGAGAAATCCATTCTCTTCCAACTTCTTCTGTGCCATCTTGCTCAGTCTCCCCAGGATGAACTTGCTCTGATACCAATATGTGAGGTATCCCTCACTGTGATATTGATAATCGAGAAAGATATTCCCAAGAAGGATTACAAAACTCCCAGCCTATTCGAGAGGGCTGGTAAACTCTCCTTTCCCGCACTAGCTAACAAGCTAATTACAAGCAAAAAAAAACATAAAACAAACATTCTCCAGCACGTATACATATTGCACTCACGGTTGGTCCCCCCCATATTCACTAACTAACTTGTCAGGCCCGGTTATTCCCTTTCTACCCCTCCTCTCATAACGTTTTACTATCGGAGGCCTAACACAAACATAAATTAACTCAGATGCATGAGATTACAACTCTTGGAATTACAACTTTTTCCCTTTCTTTTACAACAAAACACGACTCAAGTAAAATGAGATGGAAGATAAAGATGTCACTGTTTATAATAGCTAGGCCGTGAATCGAGAAACTTCCAAACAACAATTAGATCCCTTTTGGTTTAAAAATAATTCTTAACGTGAAATCTGATGTAATTGGTTCTCTCTTCTCCAGATTGGAAATGCTGCCTACCATGATGACACGTTGTATGGAGAGCTCAGGAGATCCATACCTCAGCTAGCAAATTTACTGCTATCATCTGAGGAAGACAAAACAAAAGCAAATGCGGCAGGTGCACTAAGTAACCTTGTTCGCAACTCCAACTTGCTCTGTGAAGATATTGTATCCAGAGGAGCGATGCAGGTCTGTAAAGCTTTCGTACTATGTTATTAACCTATTAATACCTTAGTCTTATTCTTTACTTCCCCCCCCCAAGAAGACTGTTAGTCTTAATGAACTTGGGCTGTCCTTGCTAAAAGTAGAGCATAAAACTTGGGATTTGATAGAGCTATTAAAGATATTTTATGAACAAAATAGTCAATGACTTCATGTAGTTTACCCAAATCTTTTAATTGGTAAGGTTACATAATTTGTTTAAGTTTGATGGAAGTTTGTAATATGGACATGTTTTACCAAAAACCAGTCATAATTTGTAATATGGATAGTACCTGATAGGATCCTTGTTGAAAAATTAAAAGGAAAAAACCTCAATTATCCGGCAAATCCAAATTATTACTGGTTTTGCCGGATTGTAGAGAAGAAAGCTTCAATTTTTAGCCGTGAGCATTTGTCCCTATAATTTTCAAATTACCTAGAAAAAAAATAGTGATTATGAAGATGAGCAATCTCCCAGAGTACTTTTCTAAAAAGAATTTAATGGTTAGGGTCTTTTACACATTATATTCAAACCATATCAGTTACTGTTGCTCGATGGAAATGTTGACCTCTGAAATGTAGTTTATTAAGTTTGTTTTGAGCGTTTAGCTGCCAAACTCCCAATTACATGAGGAACTTTTGTATTTGATCTGATTTTAGTGAAAATACCTGGACTTCGTTTATTCATTTTGTTTCTTTAGTGCTTTGAAACACAAATTATCCTGATGTTTATGGAAGAACATTGTGATTAGATTGGACGACAATAGAACTAGACTTGAATTTTGTAACAAGAGACTCTTGTCTATAATACTTTGGTTTAGTAACCAATATATATACAGTCATTTCTTTTCCAGACCCGTAATGATTAACAACGATATTTTACAGGCTTTATTAAAGTTGGTGGCTGACTGTTCAGCAGTAGCCTTGAATCCAAGCAAAAAAGATGCAGCAAATGAGTCTCCTCTCAAGATAGCCTTGTTTTCCTTGGCAAAAATGTGTGCACACGCACCCTGCCGACAGTTCCTTCTTTCATCAAATCTGTTTCCAGTGATCGGGCAGCTACGGCAATCCCCAGAATCGATGATTGCTAAATACGCCTCTGTAATTGTCAGCAAGGTTTCTGAAGCTTGAACTTCCACCAATCTCCTTGCCATCTTTGATGAAATCTTACAAGAATTCTTGAAGCTTGTTTGTTGTGTAAAGGTCAGTTATGTTCTTTACGCGTTTATAGAGCCGCAGTACGAATGTACAGTCTGTATAGTAATATTTTGTTGACTAAACAGCAGTACTCTTGTGACTATGAGCCTTGATTCCACTTGTAGCTAGTTGTGTAATGTGAGGAAGGACACATTTGTAACTAAGTTGGCTGTCAGAGACTAGTCAATTGGGGTTGTTCCTTATATATATATCTTTTCCTATTCTAGGAAAACAAGTATGGCCTTTCGTAAATCACCTTAGACTTATCTCAGTCAAATTTTTAGCATATAAGAAGTCTCATAACTTAAATCGATTATGGACCATCCTCCTCGGTCGCATCATGACACTTCTCTTTTTCGACCCTCTAACATGGCCTAACGAGGGACACTCATGTGCTGCCACTGTATTGTCTACACAGTGAGGGTCACAACCTACTCTCTTTTAGTATGGTTGTGAAACTATGCATCTATTCTTTTTCCCTTCCCCTGCAATCTTGGATTTTGATGCAAACCACTTCCATTTTCTTGAACTTTCTCCAATTTTGCCTCTACAATTAAAAAAACAAAGGGAAAAATATACTTTTGGTCCTTGAGGTTTGAGTTACGTTTCATTTTGGTCTATGAGTTTTCAAACTTGACATTTTAGCCCCTGAGATTTGGATTTCATTACACTCTTGGTCCCTCGGTCAATTTTTTTTTGTTAAACACTAACAGATCGGTGATGTGACATTAGTTTTTTTTATTTAAAAAATATATATTTTAATTTTTTAAAATAAAATAATATATTAAATACTTTTTTTAATTATTTTTTCTCTTTCTTTTCTTTTTTCTTGGGAAATTGTCAGTTTTAACCCAAATTAGTTTTTGGATTTCAAAAAAAATAACCTCATTTTTAAAAACATGTTTTTTTAACCTAGTTGATAAAACCCATGAATGTGAATTTACAACAATAATCTTGAATCTAAAAGGTCAAAATTGAAACAAAAACCCAAAACCCCATTCACGTCCCTTCGTCTTCTTCTCCCTTGTCATTTCGTTCGTGTCCAACAGCTTCGACGACTCCAACGGCTTCGACGTGTCCAGCAGCTCCGACGACTCCACAGCCTCTTCATCTTCGTTTAGTAAACATTCAGGGCGGATTTTTCATCTCCTTTGAACTTTCTCTGTTTCAAGGTACATTTTCTTGTGTGTTATTTCTGTGATTTTTGGTGTTTTTTTTTTTTTTGGCGTGAGGGCGGATAATGAACTGAATCGCCATGGAAACCCTGAGAAGAGGTCAAAACCCCTAATTGAAATGTGTTTGTTAAAAACCCTAGCATTCTTTTCGTAGAGGGAGAGGGTTTTTTTGGAGAGTTTTCGGAGAGGGAGAGGGTTTTTCGATTGGAATATTGAACGGCGCCTGAGAAGACGAAGTTTCCCGATCAGTTCCCGGTCGGGATCGAAACCGGGGAAAAGAGGATTTCCAGCAAGAGGAAAACTGATTTTCCGTAAGGGAAAAACTGGTTCTTCCCTTACAGGAAATCAGTTTTTTTTCCTGGTTGATTTCTCAGTCGGGAATTGACCCGAAAAAAAAACAGTGAGCTTTTTTTTTTTTTTGTTCCTACTACTCATTCCTTCCCTTCCTTTTTCTTTCGTTCATTCTATATTTTATTGTGATGCTCCTAATAGTTTGTCTTGTACAATAACTTCCCGCTTCAATGATTGGCTTTATCACTGTATTTCCATGATGAAGGCTGTTCTTGTTTGATCTTTTATAGGGCGAAGTTGGGTCGACGGAAAGGAATTCTTCCAACAAGTCAGGTATTGGTACTTATTAAGCTTCAATATTTCTGTAATATTGCTTGTAAATATTGATAACATAATTTTGGACTACTTGCTGTACGATAATGTCACTCCCTTAATTATATTGCATTTTTATCCATCAATGTTATTTTTTCTTCCCATCCCGCTGTTTTAATTCAAGAAATTACCAACTTTCCTACAGGTGTAAAACTGAAATTTTGAATCAATTGCCTCTATTTTTCTTATTTCTCAACTCTCATATCAACTACCTTTTTTTTCTCTACCTTCCTCTATTAGGAGTCGTCTCTCTTATGAACAATTTGCTGCATTTTTAGCAAATGTGAAGGATCTAAACTCCCACAAGCAAACGAAAGAGGTTCGCTCTTTCATGCTAGTAGATAGATGACACTACACATCGATAACAACGTAGTTGTCACTCTGATAACGGGGCATAAAAGAAGAACAAATTTTTTTAACCATGCCTCCGAGTTGCAAATTGTAGTTGTCACTCCCTATAATTTCTTGTTTATACTGCGGTGATTTGATCGAGTTATATGTCATTTCAGGAGACACTTCAGAAGGCAGAGGAGATTTTTGGCGACAATAACAAGGATCTTTATGCCATTTTTGAGGGATTGATTACTCGCAGTCTCCATTAAAGAAAACTAAACCTGAAATGTAATTAAAGATTGGCATTATGGCATAATTGTACATCCAACAAATGGCCTGTTGTAAATTTGTCTTTGAAGTTTTGCAATTCTTTCCCTAATTTATGTCATCAAACTGTGTAAATTCGGCTAGTTAAGGATGAATATTAACTTTGAATAAGATGGTACCTTGCTAATATACATACTTTTTTTGGGAAATAATGATCAATGACATTATTTAAATTTGGGCTAACATGCCGATATCTTAGTAAAATTTGTATAGTTTTGTAAATTGCAAGTGCGATGTATCTTTACTTTTTGAAGGTTAAGGCAAAAAAAAAAAAAAAAAAAAAAAACAAAATTTGTGAAGTTGTGTTGTTGTTTCTGAAGTGTTGTGGAGCTTATGGTGATAAATTTGGGATTGTATTTTTTCTATTTTTTAGGTAAAGAAAAATTTTGGGGTGACTATACTTATGTCGTTGTGCTGCCGAAATTTTCGGGACATTATGGGTTAGCACTCAAGTTAAGTGTTACTAATAAGTAAAGGGAAGAAAAAAGAAAAGGTAGAGACATAGAGACATCAATCAAATTTCTATTCAAGTGGGATAAACACAATCACACTTATTACAAGCATATTAATTTTTTGGCTAAATTATAAAAAATACCCCTAAACTATGGGGTTTGTTTCAAAAATGCCCCTGAACTTTGAAAAATTTCAAAAATATTCCTGAACTTTGAAAAATGTTTCAAAAATACCCTTGCCGGTCTGTTTCCTGTAACATACAAAGATTCGAGGCATTATGCAAAATATATATATATACACACACACACAAGATTCATTAGAAAAACAACTTTGGCAAAATAAGGAAAGAAAGATAAAAGGAAGAAAGGAAAAAAAAATCTAGAAAATTTCTTGGTTGGTTTCCCGACCAAGAAATCTTGGTCGTCCGACCAAGAAATCCCAGTCGGGATTCATAATTTCCCGGTCAGATTCATATTTTTTCCCAGATTTTCGTATAAAAATTTTATACAACCTCCTTGTAAATATGTAAAATCGTCCTCTACATATCTTCTTCTTCATATTGAAGTGGGTCCACCCGAGTTTTGACTTCTTTCCTTCTAAATATTTTGTGGGTCAAATGTGTTTTGATGTTGAAATTAGTTTTTAATGGTTAAAATTAGTTAGTTGGGTGGTTGTTTTGAGGAAGGATAAGAAGGACTTTTTACATTGTGGGTCCCACAAAAAAATAGCAAACTGGGTTAAAAAAGTGGATCAATTTTGAAAACCAAAAACTGAATTGGGTTAATTTTGACAATTTTCCTTTTTTCTTCTTCCATCTTCTTCCTTAATTTTCTTTTTCTCTGCCATTCTTTCAAACCCCAATCTACCTCACCTTCCATAGCCACCTTGGGAAGTCACCACAGTTGCGAACCATTCACGCGATTTCGACAGTCCTTCACGCCACCTCTGACAACCACCACCAATTTTGATGGTCCTTCACGCGAGCACCACAGACAGCGGCGAGGACTGTAAAAACGACGAGGTCAGATTTCAGATTCCAGCGGTCATTTATGCGAGCACCACGAACATCACGGACAACGATAGATTCAACCTCGAATCCGACTATTTCTCCAAGCATGCATAGTCTGTTTCAGAATGGGTGAGTTGGAACGAAGGAGGTCGGATCTCCTTTGTTTTAGAACGAAGGGGGTTAGATGGCTGGAGATTTGGCGAAGTGTGAAGTAGGCGACGATGTGGCTTCAGGCGAACGACGATTTCGTGAGCTATAGGTTCAGATCGTGGGTCTCTTTTTCCGATGAGCGACACACTACTAACGAGAGAGAGAAGGAGAGAGATTGCTGAGGAGAGACGCGACAACGCTAGTACTGTTCATGACCAAGAGAGAAAGAGAAGAAAAGAAGAAAGGAAGGAGAAGAAAAGAAGACAAAGTAGAAAGAAAGAAAGAAAAAAGATTGGCTGGTTGTCGGCGGCGATCGATGGCTATTAGGGTTTAGGGTTAGGAAGAAGAAGAAGATAAAAACGTAATAAAATAATAATATATTTATTGTTTTAATATATTTTTATTTTAATAAATTTAAAAATAATTTTTGAATAAAAAAATTAATGCCACGTTAGCAATCCGTTAATAATTAATGGAAAATTGGATGGAGGGACCAAAATGAAACGAAATCCAAATCTTAGGGACTAAAATGTCGAGTTTGAAAACTCAAAGACCAAAATGAAACCTAACCCAACCCTTAACGACCAAAAGTGTATTTTTCTCAAGAAACAATAAACTATTTAATTGGTTAATAAAATATTCAAGTAAACCAACAAAACAACTAAATAATCGCTTACTGTACAAAGCCTAAAATTAACTCATCAAAATAACCCGAAACTTTGCATTTTTCTTGTCCTCAAGCGAAGAACAACATGGCAAAGAATTTAAACTAGTAGCCCAAAATATCATTGATTGCATCAATTCCGTGCTAGTGTTTAGGCCCTAATCTTGTTAGTTTTTTAGTTAATTATGTGCTTAATTTTGTATATTTTAGGTAATTTGAGTATTTGAGCTTTCCATGATGAAATTGGAGTAAAAAGGAGCCCAATAAAAAAAGTCAACACAAGGAGGAGCAAGCTAAGAAATCTGTGCCTAGAGCGTCTCGACGCCGTGTTCGACACTAAGGCAAAGTTTTAGATGCTATTGCCAACGTCTCGACATCAGAAACACACGTGAGGCAATTTGTGTCTGAAGCATGGAGATGCTCTTGTTGAATGAGAAATTTCGGCCAATCACAAATTGCCACGTCATTAATTTGAATCAATGATGAAATAAATTTGGGACCAATTACAAATTTACATGTGTCTCTAAATTAAATTAATAGACATTAAAATTCGGCAAATCAAACAATGCCACTTGTCTATTATTGATCCATTAGATGACATAAGCCGAGTCCAATCAAATTATGCCACGTGGCAATTGGATCCGAGACTAATGTAACCCGAGATCATTGAAGAAATTGGGTTAAATTAAAATAATCCAACTTTATTAAAAATAGTTTGGATTAAAGCCCAAATACAGCCTAAGCCCAAAGGTTGGGCCCAAGCCCAAGCCCATTTGAGGTCCATCAAACTCTATAAATAGAGGAGGCCATCATTCATTTTGGGGGAGGAGATTCAGAGGAGAAGTTGGAAGCTCTCAGCCAGAGTCAGAGAATTCAGAGAAACTCCACCAAGACTTCTTGAAGACTGAAGACCCTTCAAGACTAAAAGACTTCAACAATCCTTGAAGACCAAAGACTCTTCAAGACTTCAAGACCCTAAAACTTCTCGAAGACTGAAGACTCTTCAAGACTAGAAGACTTCAACAATCCTTGAAGACCAAAGACTCTTCAAGACTTCAAGACTTCAAGACCCTAAAACTTCTCGAAGACTAAAGACCCTTCAAGACTAGAAGACTTCAACAATCCTTGAAGACCAAAGACTCTTCAAGACTTCAAGACTAGAAAACTTCAACAATCCTTGAAGACTAAAGACTCTTCAAGATTTCAAGACTCCAAGGCTTCAAGACTTCAAGACTCCAAGACTTGTTGAAGACCAAAGACTCTTCAAGACTTCAAGACCCTAAGACTTCTTGAAGACCAAAGACTCTTCAAGACTCCAAGACTTCAAAAGCTCGAAGAGTCAATTGAAGCTTCAGACTCGAGAACAAGCGCTACAGCCCTCGAGTGAAACACATTCACACACAAGAGAGAGAATCAGAGGATTAAAGTTAGAGATTGTACACTCACACGCATATTACATCAATACAAATATATTGTTTATTCCACGTGTCTCCATCTCCGAAGTTACGTGTGAACAGCTCTCACTTGAAGTATTCAAGTATTCTTTTTCGAATTAGGTCATTCTATTCTGTTTTTAGTCGAATTTCTTTTGTATCTCTATCAATTCTCTTCATTCTCTTTGTAAATTCTTAGGTCGGTTAATCAAGCCTTGAAGCTTGGATTAGGCTTGTCTATGACCGTCTAAGCTTGGATCGCTGTAATTGGAACCTCAGTTGTAAGTATGTTTAATTTAATGAGATTTTTGTTATTCTTTGCATGATCAAGTTGCTTGATTGTGATTTAGATTTTGAGCTTAATCCTATTTATGTTATAAATTCCAGCATACATGAACTAATTCTCATTGGTTTTATATGAAAGTGAGCTCATTGATAGTGGACTTGTTGAGGGCCTAATGGGCCCAACCAAATTAAATTTATAATATCGATCTCCTAAGCTAATTTGTTGTTGATAGCAGACCGATTTGATTGATAATGCTCATTTATGTTCATTATTCAACTTTAAAAAACGAGCTTATTGTTTAGAAAGCAAGTATTTAGTACCAAAAATCTTATCATTTGAAGTAAATTTATGCAAAAGTTAGCAATGCATGTTTGAAATCCTAAAATGTATAATTTGAGCTCAAAAGATGTAAAAAGAATTGATTTTGTTAAGAAAGTGCTAAATCTTGTAAGTTTTGTGCAAAAGTCTCCAAAAGCTTCTAGTTCCACCCGGATTGCGCTAGCATTTGAAGAATGCAACTGAAGGAAGATTTGAAGAATTGCGCCAACATTTACAACTGCATCTGGAGAAGAAAAGGGTGAAACTTGCTGAATAAGGAATCAAAAGAAGGTTTGAAGAATTATGTCGTGTTTCAGGCCACAACTGGGCAAAAACCGACAAAATTTCGAGAATCGTAAGATTCACAGAATTATCTTGAAAATAAAATATTCTGAAGCAAATCTCCTTGGATCATGAAATTATACTCGTAGAGGACTCCTCACACTGATCTTGACAGAAAACCCTACCTCCCAAGGTGAAAGGTCTATAAAAGACAACACAAGACCAAAGAAGATAGAGCTCAAATTTAGTTTAGGATTCTTTATGTTTCTGGTTTTCTCTTCATCTTGTAGCAGTCAATCCGAGTCTCGGCTTCTTCTAGCCTCTGTCGGCCCCTCCATTCGAAAGAAGTACAGGGAAAAGATTTGTCTCTCCTTGAAAAAGGTAAGAGCAAGTTAGATAGAAAGGAGAAAGAGTTGTATCCAGTCATTTTGGCCTCCTTTGGCCTTCAAATTGGTTAAGCCTGGATGATTTTTAGTTATTTTTAGCTCCACTTTAACCAATATCTCCCAATTGACCTTTATGCTCGATTTACTATAGATCATCAAATTAAGCACATCATTAGGAGGATCTAGGTCTAATTAATGATATTTTAAATAACACACTAAGAGTGCTATCATGCATAAATCATGTGTTGGGATTGTGTGCAGAGTGTGAATCGTAAATCACTTGTGGATTGTGAGTGCGGAGCGTGACGCAGAAATCACATATAAGTGTGCGTTGCGCATGACACGTAATTCATGTATTGGGATGAGTGTGTGGAGCGTGATGCGAAAATCACGTGTCGAGATGTGAGGATGGAGCATGATGCGTAAATCATTTGTTGGGTGTGTATGTAGAGCGTGACGCGTAAATCACGTGTGGGTAGTGAGTGGAGAGTGACACAGAAATCACGTGTGAGTGTGCGTTGCACATGACATGTAATTCATGTGTTGAGTGGGTTGTGGAGTTTGATGCGAAAATCACGTGATGAGTGTTCAGGCACATGATGCGGAAATCATGTGGGAGTGCATAACATGATGCATGTTGGATGACTTTAAAAGCATATTGGATGCGTGTGTTAACCATGATATTTGTTGGTTGCTATTTAAAAACATGTTGGATGCTTGTGTTAACCAATACTATGGTTGTATTGACCTCCTTCCCCCCAACTTCCAGTTTTCCATGCAATTTATGAGCCAGGTGATGCAGAGGAGAAGGCTTATGAAGAAGGGTCATAGCTAGGCACGCGTTTGTTCCTTTGCTTCCACTGTGACTAGGCTAGTATAATTTATCACACTTAGGTAGTTAGGCAGTTGGTCAAATAATAGTTGGTTTTGGAATACTTTACTCCTAGGTTTTATCCTTTTGTCTAAACTTAGTTAGTTCTTATCATGAGACCCTGTTTCTTTATTTTAGTTAATAAAGTTAAGTTGTTTTAAAAAGATTAAGTGGTATGTTTTATTGAGAAACCTGGTGGCACTGTTTAATTTGGATAGGAAACTGAACAATATTGTTGTGAGATTTTACTTGCTTGATTTATAAGAATCTGGAGTTTTGTTTTGTTAATCTCAAGTAGGGATGTCCATTAATTTTCCCCGCGGTGCCGGGGCCCCGTGGGGACCCGCCCTTAATGGGATGGGGAATCCCCGTTTAAGCGGGGAATGAGGGAGGGAGTGGGGGAAAAAAATTTCCCGCGAGCTAAACAGGGACGAGGACGGGGAATGTATTCCCCATCCCCGTTCCCTGCTCCCCGCCCCATTTATCTTGTTTAAAATTATTTGTATTATTATTATTTCTCACTATATATAAATTTAAAGTTTACTTGTTAATAATTTAGAAAATTGGATAGGTTTGAATTATATAGTTTAAATATTTAAATTATATGTATATATAATGAGATAGTTTGATATGAAATATTATTTTGTTTATGATAGGAGATTTAAGAATTTTTTCCTTTAAAAAAGAGATTTTTTTTTTTAAGAAATTAACTATCTACATGAAGAATTTATGTGAATAATTAACAATCTTAGAAAATTGATGAACATTTTTCATGCAAAGTTAACTATTTGAAAATTTATCAAAAGAATATTTGATTTAAAAAAGACAAAAAAAAAAAAAAAAAATTAAATGGGGAATAATTCCCCGCGGGGAATCCGATCCCCGCAAATTCCCCGTGAAATTTAACGGGGAATTTAGCGGGGATGGGGATTGAAATGAGAGGCGGGGATGGGGACGGGGAAGGCCTCCCCGTCCCCGCCCCGCCTCGTGGACATCCCTAATCTCAAGTGTTGTGGAGACTTGTAGTGGAGTTGCTGTGAGTATAGAAGGTTTTTTTTTTTTTTTTTTTTTGACAATATGTGAGTATAGAAGTGTTGTTATGCTGCCGAAATTTTTGGAGCATTCGATTAATATTAAGGTAGAAGTTTAATAATGTCCTTTAGATAGTTATGAAATTTATGTGCATTACAACACGCTTTCAAACTTCACAAAATTATTTGATTGTATGAATTACTATATTTTATAATTTTTTTTATTGCCTAATTTTGATATTCATCACTTAGATTTTATGTTATGGATTTACTTATTACAATATCTATTATATTCTCAACTTTACTATATTTTTATTATTACAAAATTAGCTTTAATAGAAAAAATTGAGGGATTAATTATTTTTTGAATTAGAAGAAAACTTCAGGAATGAATTGGAAAGCAAAAGGAAAAAAAAAAAAAAAAAACTTGACCTCGACCTATGCTTTTCTACAAATTAAAAGAGGAGAAAATTATGATGTTGATTATGTTTCATTAATTATTTGGTTGGATTATTTTTCTTAGAATTTCACATCATACAAATTAGTGTTTTTATAAGATTAGATTTTGCCAAACAAACACTAAATCATTTTCAAATTCACAATCCAACACAATTTTCAAATTTTGAATTCAAATTAAAAGATTTCAACCTGAACCAAATGTGTTTTAAAAAATAGTAAAAATAAGGAATTTATTTTGTTCGGACAAAGAAAAAATCACAAACCAAACTTGGCGTTAACTTTTTATACTATCCTTAGTCCAAGATGAACCAAGAGGAGGACAATTATTGACCCCTTTTCTTTCCTATCGACTATCTCTATTTGAGAGATCGAACCATTAAACTCATAGAAGACATGGATAAAACCATAGTTCATACTTATTAATTAGATATTACACCAAGCAAGGTTAATATTTTCCACACTTATTTATCACATATATATATTTATACAAAAAGCACACATGATTTTATATGCCTTTGCCATTATTTCAATGTGTGGAAAGTCCAACTTGCGAGCTCTCTTCAGAAATCTATTCCAAAGTCACCTCGAGCATCTTCCCATTGCTCAAAACACTGTTCCATCATCATCAGATGGATTGGTCCATCCTCTTTGGACGTGTTGCGTAACAGTGCAATGCCTTTAACAACTGGTGAATTAACGTCTTTGACCAGAATTGGTTTGTTGGAAACACTTCGAACTGGGACTGGATGCTCAAATTTCCCGCCATGCTTTTGCGCCAACAGTATCTGTTTGGACAGATCCTTCCAACGGTTTTCCAAGCTTAAGAATGCCGGATCTGGCTTGAACTTTGACTCAACATTCTCAGAAACTCTTTTCTCAATATACTTAAATCTCGCGGCTTCTGCAAGCGTTTGAATGATCACAATAAATCCTCTGGCAGCAGAAGTAGTATCTTTAGGATTATAGTGGAACAGATTGCCAATGGCACTGCCTAATTCAGAGAATCCCAGGTCAATTTTCTCTCTTGATCCTACACGCCTCTCGAGGTCGTCGTAATTCCCTTTGAAGGGAAGTCGTACGCTTTCGGTACCTTTAAATAGTACTTGTCTTAGTTCGTCGTAAACATCGTTTAGAAAGTAGGCCTTGTTTCCTGCTTGGTATGCGACGACGTAAGCATCGACTACCTTAATTGCCATGGTGATGGATTCACCGTTGTAATTGGTGAGATTGACAAATATGAAGCGTGCTAAGCCTGTCGGGTCTGGCAATACAGGTATGCCGTACACTATTTGAGAGTTCACTGTGAGTGCCCTACGCAGATCGCTTATGAATTGTTTGTATGTTGAGCCAGTGGCATGCACCAGAGAGAAGCTGGCATTGGCATTGGCATTGGCGACGGCACGACCGCGGACACGGTTGGCAGCATGAGCACCGCAGTCGGAGGGGAAGGCTTGTGTGAAATGTTGAGTTCTTGAGTCAATGCACTCCATGTGTATGATATCTTCAAGAATACTCTAAGGCAATCTATATGATCGATTTCAGAGTTCTTTTCGTAGGTGGCATGTATGAGCTGAAATAATGTTTCTCTTTATATAGAGGTTAAAATATTCCCTATGAAGAATTGGTGCGATAGAGTTGTTGGGTTTTTGGCAAAACATCAGTAGTAAGCAGTCTCACATCGGAAATGTTCAAAGAAGTGATGAGCTCAAAGTACTGTAAAAGGAGTCTATAACTTTGGTTTTAAATCATCCTAATCAGAAGCACTTTTAAGTCTGGTATACTAACTTTAGTTGTGTCAGTGTGAGTGATATAGAGTTTTGAGAGAGTGTTTCTTGTAATTGGGGTCGGGAAGAGAATTCTGTATAATTATAAAAAAATTTCATATAGTATATTTCTTTCCGTGGGCTATAGTTTTTTCTCCAATTTTGGAGTTTCCACGCAAATTCTTGGATTTCTTATTTTGTTGCTTTATTTTAATTTCTCTATTACTTTTCTGATTATTCTTGTTATAGAATTGGGGTTTTTTTTTCAAATAGTTGAGTGGATATTTATGCAACCGAAGACTAGTTGTCTAACCAACATGAGCAAAAAGTTAGAAATTTCAATACTCATCTCCACGTGTTAATAAACTGAAGATTGTCTAGAGGATTTGAATAATAAACTTATTTAGGACATTATATTGTAGTTTATATTAAAAGGTTATGTTTATCTCTTTTTATAACTTAATTTGAAGTTTATCAACTTATAAACTCGTGATTTTGAAAGTTTTTTTTTTTTTTTAAAACAAAAGTTTGTGAGAGCACACTAGCTAAAAAGGAAAGCAAGAAAAAAAAAAATCAAATAGTTAATTAATCATATACCTGTTTTCACATGTTTTAAATAACTGAAAATTATCTTCAAAGTTAGATCTTCAATAAGTCTTTGGCTCTAAGTTTATCAAAGAAAAATATATAAGGAAGCCCATGATATTATTCTATTTTTATGTGATATTTTCTGATTTCTTAATAAAAAAATTTGATGACGTAAAATTTATAGCTGGTATATCAAGCAACTACAATATTCCAGACTTTTCAAAAGTATATGTATTCCGCACTTTTTTTTTTTTCTTTTGAAAAATATGTATTCCACACCTTTTTATCATCCACTTATTCGACGCCCCGCGTATAAGAACATAGTATATACGAAGAGTCACTGGTCATGAGATTCTTCAGACATATCCATGAATCTTGAGAATTGTACTCATAAAATTATGGGTGTGTTTGGTTTAACTTTTCAAGTGTTGAATTTTGAAAAAGAAAATCATTTTGAAAAAAGTTCTAGTGTTTGATAACCGCTAAAAATGACTTAAATGAGATTGAAAAATAAACTATTTTGTTGAGAGAAACACTTGAAAGCAATTTTTTTAAAAATAGTTTTTAAGTATATAAGAACTTGTATATAAAAACACGGATGAGGAAATGTAACCAAACACATAAGTATTTAAATTCTAAACAATTTTTGTACAAAATATTTTTTAAAAAATGTATTCTTGAAAAACACTTAAACTAAAAGGTATTCCAAACGGAGCCTATATTAGGTTTTCTAATTTGCTCGGTTTGAACCTTCATCCTCGGTTTTCTGATGGATTAAGTTCAATTGTCATTGTCAATTGTGATTTGTCCATTTTTTCTTATGGTGTGCCAAATGTATGTTCAAAAGGAATATCTTTAAGTCAATTTACTTTTAAAACGTTTCAATGGATGCAAAATGTATATCCACAACTTATTGATAAGATGCCCTTTGCCCTAGTTGGCTTCATGATAAGGAAGACTTGGACATTTACGAGTTGTTTGGTTAAACTTTCTGGGCCCGTTTGGTAACGCTCTCGTTTCTTGTTTCCGTTTCTTCATTTTTAATAAAGAAAAATAGAATTTCATGACCCTAACACCTATACATTCAATAATAATAAACCTATATTCTTATTTATGTTTGGAAAAAACTGGAAACAAGAACAAAAAAGGAGAAACTAGTTTTAGTTGTTTCCAAAAGTTCTATACAAATTTTGGGAGTGTTTCTAAAAAATAAGAAACAAGAAACATACATAGTTATTAAATGCTTAGATTTCTTAATAAAATTCGCATCATTTATATATTTGATAATCTTATGTGCTTATTTGTGCATGACCTTTGAATTCAATTATTCTAGAGTTGATCACATTGAGAAAGATTATTCATCCATCTTGATTTCTTTAAATTTTAATACTTGTAGCCCAAGATGTTCAACTTTCTTTGAAATTTGTTCATTGAGAAAATTTTCTACTTTATATCTCTGTAATTTTGTTTATCTTTGGTGAATTAATTTTTCATGATCCCAGATTCAAATTGCATGAGAATGGTTCCTAAATTATGCCCGATATCTTTTTCTTCTCAATGTATTAAGTTCTTAAAAAAAAACTCAAATCTTGAAGATTTTAGTCGATAGTCTTCATTTGTTTGGCTTGTCAGCGGATTAGTCCTAGAGGAGTCCTGGGAAATTGAGTTTCTTGTCCTCCTAAGTTTGCTAGTTTTGTAATTTTCTGCAATTCCTATTTTGGGGCCGAGTGACCTTTTTATATATATATATATATATATATATATATATATATATATATATATAGGGGTAGTTGCAAGAATAGCAAAAAAATAAAATGGAATTTGCAACTATGGCATCAGTTTTTTAATGTTGCAAATATAGCAAAAAAAAAAAAAAAAAAAAAAAAAAAAACGTGGGCCCGCCTAAACATTAAAGTTGAAAAGTAAAAAAAAAACCCTAAAACACGCTGGAAGTTGGAAGTTTAAAAGTATATCAATGGTCTTATTGATATACTGTATATTAGGTACATCATTCATTTATTTAGTGTACTGATATACTAAATATTTGGTATATCAATCAACTAATATACTAAATATATAGTATATTAGATGTATATTTCGTGAATATAATATGAAGTATACACCTGAGCTTTCATTAGTTTAGATATCTTTGATATACCTTATCAATAAATAATTAGATATATTAGCTTTATAATTTTGGGACAATATGTGTGGTATGGGATTTAAACCCCTAACCTCTTGGTTGAATGTGTATATTTTATGCTAGTTGAGCTATGCTCATGTTGGAAAATATGTCATCAATATACTATACATCATCTTAATAATATATTACTGATACACTAATGATATACTTGAAATTACATTTTTAGTGAGTACCAATACACTAATGATATACTTAAAATTGCATCTTATTGATATACTTATAACAAATTTTGCATTCCATGACCTTCATAATACACCAACAATTAAAAATATATATCAGTGATTTTTTTAATAACAAGTCTATCATTGATGTATTTAGCTACTCATAATCAAGTATGTCAATGTTATTAATTATTTGAGTAGTTTAAAAAATGAGGTAGGTTCAAAAAAAAAAAAAAAAAAAAACAAAAACAAATGAGGTATATCAATGGTATATCAACATTCATAACAGGTATAGAAGACACACATTTATGTTATAAAAGACAAACATTTCATTTAAAATATGTAAATAACACAACATAATTCAATAAAGAGAAAAGAAAACATAACAAATATAAGTAAAGAAAGTAACATATCACGTATATCATTGGTATATCAATATTTAATCAAACATATCAAATGTTATGCTTATCAAATTAAGTATATATTAGGTATATCATTAGTATATTAGGTATATCATTATATTAATTTGAGTATATTAAATTTGGTATATCAGTTAACTGATATACTTTATATTTCGTAAATCAGTAAATATAAAGTATATCAGATATACTACTAATATACTTGCTGATATACCAACAAGGGTAAAACTGGAATAATAAAAAAAACGGAAATCAGATTTTTAAAATTTTGCTATGTTTGCAAATCTAAAAAATCATAGCTAGATTTGCAAATATCCTAATATTTTTTTGCTACCCATTGCAATTTCCCATATATATATATAAACTGGATATGAGTACGCAGGAATTTCTTGAATCCGTAGAACCATGTGGTCGATGTTGCCCTCCGATTTGAATTCGTAGATGTCGATCTCTGCCTTAGAATGTTGGGTAGTGCTCAAGGAAATTATTTGATCCAGGGGCATGAGAATGGTGCCTAAATGGTGGAGAATCAATCAAAAAGTTGAATTTATTTAATTTTGTGGGAATGTTGGTGGTTAGCAGGCCATAAATATATCATCTTCGTACTGTTTTTCGTAAGTCAATTAACTCATATTTTCTCTTCTCTCTTTTTTTTTTTTTTTCCTGTTTATATATCAAAATTCAAAATCTCTTTTTTCTAATTTCTTGTTTTGTGGGACTATTTTAATGTGAAAGATACTCGTGTATCAGTTTAGAAATTCTTTACGATGATTAGGAAAATATTTAGCATATAATTATTGCTTTTAGATATATTATGAGAGGAAGTGTCAGCATATTATCTATGTAGTTTTAAGTGCAAAGTGATTCAAATTAAGTTTAGATTTGTGTTTGGTTAAATTATCTATATCTAAAAGTTGTAGATTTAAGCTTCATATATATATAATTTGATTTAAATGAAAAGATTTGATCGCAGGAGATTTGATTATAATTTGATTCTATATTCTAAATAAAAATTAATTAACTATTCGTCCAAATCAAAATTGTTAGTTTGAGTGGGTGTGTTAAAAAAGATTGAGTATTCATATATTTGGTTTGACACTTCGGACTCATTATTTTTATATTATATTATTAGATTTGTTATTATTATTATATATATATATATATATATATATATATATATATATATTCTTCAGTGTGATATTCATTAAGCACAATTCAAATAATGAATGAAATATAGACTTAATCTATACTTCAAATTGAAAATTATGGAATTACCTGGCCTAAATCAAAAGTCGAAATTAAGTCGACTATATAAAGCAAGTTAGTTATTTACTTGCACAAAAATTGTTCTATGACGTCTTCGTAAATGTCCGACTATGAATATTACAAAGTTTTTTTTTTTTTTTTTTTTTTTAAATTTCTAATTTTGAGTTCAACAATATGGAGTGAGAAATTCAAATTGGTTGAAGATAGCTCATGAAAGTATTTAACGATTTATAAGCTTAACATTATGGGTATGTTCTCTACCTACTCCTATTTATTAAATGTCTATCTGTTATTACTCAATTCGTAATTACGAACTCTGATACATTTTTTAACTTATGCGTTTCTATTAACTTATTAACTATTCATAAGTTGCAAGCTACTCATAACATACTTATATTTTCAATCAATGACTAGTCTTTTTCCCATATCTACATAATGTTATCTACTAACGTTATTTCACGAGGAGATATGACATGCAGAAAGCATGAGTACCTGAGCCAACAAAATGTCCTTGGTAGAGTGGAAAAACCTATACTCTCCAAGGCAATTGACAGACAAAATGTCATTGGCAGAGTTGAGCTACCTACACCCTCAACTACCCTAAGGCAATCAACAGGCAAAATGTCATTGGTAGAGTGGAAAAACCTATACTCTCCAAGGAACGAATGTCCTTGGTAAATATTTGGGGCTGAATGTTGATTTTGGCTTGTCCTGAGGGAGACGTTTGCAAACATTGTGGGGGCTGTGGAGAGTCGCTTGGAGGGATTGGCTGAACAATTTCTTTCACAAGAACGGAATGAGGTGTTGTTGAAATCAGTGGCCTTGGCATTTCCAATATATACAATGAATTGTTTTAAACTTCCTGTGGCAGTGTGCAAGGAGATCAATAGTAGGCTTGCGAACTTCTGGTGGCAGAAGAAAAAGGATAGGAAGAGTATCCATTGGGGGGCATGGCAAGGCACAAGAGCTGTGGGAGTCTGAACTTAAAGGATCTGCACAATTTCAATCTTGTGTTATTGGCTAAGCAACTCTGGAGGTTACTTACTAATCCGAGCAGCTTGCTGGCAAGAATGTATACGACCAGGTACCTTAAGAAGGCTTCGTTTTGGGAGGCGGAGGTAAAGGGTAATGCTTCATGGGGTTGGAGGAGTGTCATGGCATGTAAGAGTGTGCTGAAGCTCGTATTTCGATGGCGAGTGGGTTAGAGGTCCAAAATTAGAATCTGGGAGGATCCATGGCTTCCTCGACCGTCCATCTTTAAGTCGATTGGGTGTCTTTCTAGCGAATGGAATTTTGTTAGGGAGCTGATGGATGCGAATGGCAGTGGGTGGGATGAGGGAAAAGTTCGTAGTTGCTTTTTACTCGATGATGTTGAGTTGATTTTAACGATCCCACTTAGTAATAGACTTTCCAAGGACAGAGCCGTTTGACATTATACGAATTCAGGTGTCTATTCTGTAAGGTCAGGGTACCAGACGACTTTGGCTCTAGGTAGGTGACGTGAGTGCAAACATACACTATCAAGTAATAAAGTGGAGAGTACTCCAGATATCATACCCAAGGGAGATGGTGACTAGTCAAGTTAACCCACGATTCTGCAAAATAAGAACCTCCTCTAAATTTGCGGCCACGATTGGTAACCCAGAAAATAGTTTGATTGGGGTTTTGGTTTGAAGACAGAAATAAATAAACAAGAAATAAAATAAAGACATATAAAATCTATGAGATAAACAGGGGAATTCAAATAGTTTCAACCTTAAGCATTAGATTGCCGACACCTATGCGCCCACAATTTACTCAGGCATTGTAGTCGGCTGAGAAACACTATCTATGTTGCCCACATAGACATGGTGCAGATAACATATCTCAATTGCGCCCGCAATTACCCAGACAACTAGATTGTGAGTTAAGTCTAACTTCTCTTCAGCTCCGTTGTAGGTGCCTTTAGAAGACTAAGCCAACTAGACATCTATTTTTAGGGCTAGTTGAAACTTAGATAAATAACGCTCACGACTCTTAAAACCCTAGTGGTTCCAGTCCTATTTATAGGATGCAAGAAATCAAAGTCCTATTTCTAGGATATTTTCCACTATCGTTCTTGCGAACCGGCGCATTCAACTCCAACCTTTTGGCCATCAGCTAAATACAAACTATGCTAACTTAATTGGCCAATTTAAGATAACAATAAACATTGATTTTCAACAAGAACACACAATGTTACGAGGGAGCAAAGTTGCTTTTGCATAGGTGAGACTCTTTTATACTCAAGGAATCCACATGATAGAACCCCCGAGTAGAAGCTTAGCTCATGATTGAAAGAAAAGTGCAAGACGTAAAAGAAAGAAAACTCGAAATACAAGAACAACAAAAATTCATATTGAATAAAGACTTGAGTACAAAAATTTTAACTTACAATTGAAAAAACAGAAAAAAAAAAAACAAGTACAAGGATGCTAGAAATACAAGAACATAAAGTACAAAGTGAAGTACAAGACTAACTATGGATTTTTCCTTCTCTATCTAGCTTGGAGACAAGCCTTTCTCCTCTACTTCTTTCGAATGGAAGAGCCGACAAAGGCTGGAAAGTCCAGAACTCGGAGTGGTTACAAGATGAGAAGAGAAAAACTGCAGAAAACCATCCTAAGGACAAAAATCCAAGCTCTCCTTGCTTCTTGCACCTTTGTCTCCTTTTATAGACCTTGGAATGTAAGATTGGCTGCCGAGATCAGTGTGAGAAAGATTTGGAAGGTAAGAATCCACAATTTTTGGAGATTTGATACCAAATTGGAGATTTTTGGACGAATCGGTGAAAATCCCGCAAATCTTGGTATTTTGTCGGAAAGGCCGGTTGCAGCCGCATTTGCTGCTCAATTCTCCATATATGCAGCTTTGACAAGTTTGTCGTCAGCATTGGGCTACTTTCCTTATATGGTTTGCGGGTGCATTTTGATCGCATATCTCACATCCTCAGGTCTAGATGCAGGCGCAATTCTTCAGCTTCACTTCAGTTGCTCCGCTACCTTTAATCTCCTCTTTCGGGCACATCCTCCTCACAAAGTCTTCTACACAAAAGCATTAACTTGGATAAATTCTTACAAAAATAATCTCTTTATGTACATTTTAAGCTTAAATTCTATAATTATAAGATTTTCACCATGATTCTATAACTTTTGCTGAAATGACTTAAAATGATAAGGATTTAAACACGAAGTCCTTGCTTTCCAAATAATTACCTAGGTTTTTAAGACTAAATATCGCACATAAATGAGCGTTATCAGTAGGGGGTGGTACGAGTGATTAGTCGACTATGAAGTCTCTATGGAGTGGCATATGGTCTCTCTTGTGTACCCCAAAGATCAGGAATTTTATATGGCGTGCATGCAGGGACTTTCTTGCTGCAAATTCCAATTTAAGGAGAAGGGGGTTGCGGGTGGATGGAAAGTGTGCTGTGTGTGAGCGGGATGAAGAGACAGTGAACCATGTGCTTCTGGAATGTGATCCCGCACGGGTCTTCTGGTTTGGATCTCCGATTCAGCTTGATTCGTGGGAGTTCAAACACAGAGATTTTGTGTGGAGTTGGGACAGAGAATATGGAAGCGTCTGAATGAGAACGATACATCTGGAGAGAGGCTGAGTTTCTTTGTCTTTGGATTATGGAGGATTTGGAAGGGAATAAATGCTGTAGTGTTTGAAAACAGGAAAATGGATGTTGAAGGGGGCATTAGAGCAGCTTGTGATGAGATGGCTGAGTTCATGAGGGCCACGAAGGGGGAAGAGCATGAGCATCGAGTGATGAGGTGTCATGCAAGGTCTTCTGATAATAGGTTGCTCTCAGGGCCGAGTCTGTTTGTGGACGCTGCATGGGATAAAGGCTCTTTAGCTACGGGTCTTGGTTGGCTTTTATTCAGTCCGGAGGGCCCCACGTGGATTGAAGAGGCTAGGAGAGGGCCTAGTTGTTTGAACAGCTTGCATGCAGAAGCTAATGCTCTACTCTATGGGCTGGAATGGGCATGTGTGAGGGGTGTTGGCTGTGTTGTAGCCAAGTTTGATTGCTTGCGTCTTGTTGAAATAGTCAATGGTCATGAGTCTTGCCCACTTGATCTTGAGCCTATTTGGGATAGAATTATTCATGTGAGTCAGAGGTTTCTCTCTTGTCACATAGTGTTTGTGCAAAGAGAACAAAATGGGGTTGCTCATCGTTTAGCTAGAAAAGGCTTGTGTATTCTTTCCAATTGTGAATAAGATAGTTCGTTGTTGGCAAAAAAAAAAAAAAAACAAAAAGAATTACTATATTTTATAATTTTTTTAATTGCCTAATATTGATATTCATCACTTAGATTTTATGCTATGGATTTACTTATTACAATAACTATTTGTAGGAGTTTACGTAACTCTAGCGGAAGCGATTGACAATCTTGGATGTTTAATTACATTAATTTATCCATAGAAAACATGCTTAAAACCAAGTGAAAAACAGGAGAAGAAATAAACTTATATATCTTTGAAGCCGAATTCAACGATTTCTTTTCTTGTTTTCCATCACGAACACATTGTGGACGACCACCGTGATCTTCCCCGCTATTCTCCGGCCTTAGAACGGGCTTGTGGGAACTCGAATGTGATGAGATTTTGAGAGAAAATTTGTGGGTTTTGTGGTTTTAAGCCCCACGGTTGTTAGAGAGAAACCATCACCATCTTGCATGTGAAATCACCAAATGTTCTATCTTTGCAAGAAGAAAACCCAAGCTTATAAATGAAGCAACATTTGAATGTGGGATTGGATTCGTCATGAGGGTGATGTGGCTACTGCAGGGATTAAAGCTCTAGCGCAGCAGAAAAACGATCAAACCACACTGTAATTTTTATTACGATTGGAATACCAATACAGATTGCAAATTAATATTTACAGCAAATATATCTAATATTAACATGCTGTACAAGTTATAATAAACATGCTTAATCTCTTAAAATTACCCTAGATCAATATACTAATATTTGATCCGAGCGATCAAGGTTCAAAGAAACTTACTTTAGATGAAGTCTTGATCGAAACCTCGCCTTTTCTCCTATGGTTTGCAGAAAATACAGTAGCGAGTTCTTTCTTTTTCTTGCTGGAAAAACACCACATACACTACCAACGAGCAACACCGGTATTCTCCTAAGATCAACCGTTGAGGGGCTTGTGGGAGCAAGAACTTCTAAGAATTATGGAGAGATTTTTCTGTTCTCTGCGTTGTACGAGAGAGTGAGAGAGGTTGAGAGAGGCTTTGAGATTTTTTTCTCCAAGTATCGTCAAAACTGACGGAGAGCTTAACAGATTAAAAGAAAACCAACCCCTTAAAACCCTCTCTATCGTGTATATGCCTAGGTTAGTGGGGTGGAACCTTTCTTATCAGTTAAACTGATAACTTAATTAATTATTAATAATAATAAAAAATAAAATTAATAATTAATTAACCAAATTAACAATTAATTTAATTAATACTTATATAAATCATATTTATACAAATATTTCCACTTAACCTATAGTTTTAATATAATTCAATTAAATCAAATTTAATTAAATTAATTTAAACAAATAATTAATTAATTAACCAATTAATTAATATTATAATTAAATATCACATATTTAATTATATTTCTCTCTCAAATAAACTATAGTATTAATGTACATCTAATGAGAATTAATTATGACCTATAGTTTTAATATGAATTATTAACTTAATATTCGAAACTTTTCGAATATTCAATTCTCTTTTAGAAATTTTACCTCAACACCCTTAGTGAGCTACTGGTGGGACCTAATGGAACTACAGATCAGAAGCTCCAACGATATGAGACTAATTGGCTAAACTCATTAACCAAGTTAATCAATGTTCGTTAATTGTGGTTCACTCCACTATAGAACCACAACTGCACTCTTCTCACTGCAGATATATTTCTGTGTCCACGGATATTGACCATCAACAGCAAGTCAGTCCTTCACGTGTGTTCGTACCCCAGCTAGGTCAAATTACCATTTTACCCCTGGGCTACCTCTTTGTCCTTAAGTACCAGTGCTCCTCTAATGAACAACCTGTTTGAGGTCCAACCAGCAAACAAAAGTCCCTCTCCTGTCATAGAGAGGGCAGAGCCCATTGTTCAAGACCCGGAGACACCACTTAAGGGAACACACCTCTACTTACCCTAGAGTCGGGAAAGAGTGAATTCCATCTTGTGTGATTATGTTCCCAACTCCCCACTCGGTCTTGTCCCCAAAATGGAAGACACTTATTGAGTCGGCGTGCATGCCACTCTCACCCGTACAAATCAAAGGACAATCCCTCACGGACAGGAGTCCATAATCCACTCAGGATTGAGACCAAGTTGCCTAGGTCATCCTAGTGAAATAGAAACCAAACTAACTATCGGTGTTAAAGTTAGTGGTTAACTATTTCGCGGACCTGTCTTATGCAAACTCATTGCATAGGATACCCCCACTCGCAAAAGAACTACATGAACGCGTTGGATCATTACATTTGTATCATTATATAAAGCGGGTCGTATCCATAGTGTCACCAGGATAAGGTACCCAACCTTATCCCTATACTATACTATAAACCCTTTAGGCTAAATCTTGAACATTGATCCCCGTATGTCCCTACATACTAGTTCAAGCCTCATCCTATTAACCTAGGATGTTTAGTTTATTGGATTGGGGTTATTAAGACAAGATTACTCAATACAAACACAGAGAAATGAATAATACATCATTTTATTAATGTTCGGTCAAAAGGTACAATTACTATCTACGAGTTTTAGGGTATAAAATCCAACAGCTACATGAGACAAATTGCATGTAAAAACTCATAAAAACAATTCCAAAATTGATTTGTATTTGATAAACCAGTAACTCATGGAAATTCAAAGAATTTTGAATTTCTTAACTAAATTCTAATTTAAAATCAATTCCATTAATTAATTTTAAATAACATTTAGATGATTAATTCAAATTTGTAATTAATTATAAATCATTTAATTCAATATCAAATATCAAATAAATAATTCACACCAATCCCGATCTCTCTAAATTCGACAATCTTGAATATGAATCTTTATTCATATTTAATTTGAAGTATGTATCGAATACATATTTATGATATTTAAATCATATTTTAAATATTTTCATCTCTCTCTATAGTTTAATTTATAATTAAACTATTACATGTTAATTATATCGCATATATTTAACGTTAAGTCTCTATAATGAATTTGAACTTTTCAAACTCTTCCATCACTATTGTTCTAAGGTTTATTTCGTATGAGCTAGCAGGGAGACCTAATGGATCTACAGATCATGGGCTCCAACGATTCGAGACTAACCCGACTAAACTCATTAGCCTAGTTAACCAACATTCGTCAACTAACGGGACACTTCACTATAGCCCGTAGTTGCACTCCCCTCACTGTAGATATATTTCTGTCCACCCGATACAACCATAATCAGTAAGTCGACCCTTCACATGTTGTTCGTAACTGCAGCAGGTCAAAAGTCCCTTTTACCCTTGAAGTTACATCTTGTTCCTTAAGTACCATTGATCCTATAATGAACAATTTGTTTATGGTCCAACCATTAAACAGAAAATCCTCTCGTGCCAGGAGAGGACGACACACCTTTGTTCAATACCCGGAGTCAGCACTTAAGGGAACAACCTCTACTATCCCTACAGGCGGGTAGGTGTGAATTTCATCTTGCAAGACTATGTCCCCAGCTATCTACCTGGTCTTATTCCCATAATGGTAGGCTTATTGAGTCGGCGATGTTGGGCCACTCTCACCCATGCAAATTAAAGGATAATCCGGAATAAACAGGAGTTCATAGAAAGCTCAGGATTAAGATCGAGTTACCTAGGTCATCGCATGAAATAGTCAGCTTCACAGTAAACGACATTATAAAGGAAAGTGACTTATTTCTCGGTCCTGGTCTTATGCAAACTCATTACATAGGACGCCCCCACTCGCATGTCTTTACATGAACGATTCAGGATCACATCGTTTGTATTAAATACAAAGTGGGTCGCGTCTAATAGTGTCCCCAGGATAAGACACCCACCTTTATCCCTATACTATAGACCGTTTTTTGGCTATAACTTGAACTTGATCCGTTTTTATGTCTACACATAAAGTTCAAGTGTTCATTATATAGCCATGGGTTCTAGTTTATTGGATTTGGGTTAATTAATGCATAATTAAACAACCATTCAATAACTACTTACTGAATAAACTCAATAACGCTTTATTGATCAACTTTGTTACATTTACTATCCACGAGTTTTAGGACATAAAATCCAACACTATTATATTCTCAATTTTACTATATTTTTTTTTATTACAAAATTAGCTTTAATACAAAAAATTGTAGGATTAATTATTTTTTGACCTAAAAGAAAACTTCAGGAATGAATTGGAAAGCAAAAGGACAAAAAAAAAAAAAAAAACTTGACCTCGACCAATGCTTTTGGTCTACAAATTAAAAGAGGAGAAAATTATGATGTTGATTATGTTTCTAAAAAAAATTATGTTCCATTAATTATTAGGTTGGATTATTTTTCTTAGAATTTCACACCATACAAATTTAGTGTTTTTATATGATCAGATTTTGCCAAACAAACACTAAATCATTTTTAAATTCACAGTCAAACACAATTTTCAAATTTTGAATTCAAATTAAAAGAATTCAAACTGAAACCAACTGTGTTTAAAAAATAGTAAAAATATAAAGAATTTATAATTTTCGTTTTCTTCTCAATTCTATATAAGAGATGGAAGCTTTGACGTGATAGAAGAACTTATTTAGATATTATACCAAGGCAAGATAAATATTCCACACTTATTTATTACAATATATATTTATACAAAAAGCGCACAATTTCTTTAGAAATCTATTCCAAAGTCACCTCGAGCATCTTCCCAATGATCAAACCACGGTTCCATCAGATGGATATGGATTGGTCGACCATCCTCTTTGGACGTGTTGCGTAACAGTGCAATGCCTTTGATAACTGGTGAATTAACATCTTTTACCAGAATTGGTTTGTTGGAAACACTTCGAACTGGAACTGGACGCTCAAATTTCCCATCGTGCTTTTGCGCCAACAGTATCTGTTTACAGAGATCCTTCCAACGGTTTTCTAAGCTCAAGAATGCCGGATCTGGCAGAAACTTTGACTCGACATTCACAGAAACTCTTTGCTCAATATACCTAAACCTCGCGGCTTTTGAAATCGTTTGAATGATCACAATGAATCCTCTGGCAACAGAATTACCATTTTTACTGTGGAACAGATTGCCAATGGCACTGTCTAATTCGGAGAATCCAAGATCAATCTTCTCTCTCGATCCTGCACTCCTCTTGTAACGACCTAGGCCCAGGATTCGGAATTCGGATTTGGCACCTAAGGCCCCGCTATTCCAAGAGTGAAGACTATCCCCACAAACCAACACGGGGTCCTTTTAGCATGCTTTGTCCTCACTCACATGCTTCCTAGGAAAATTCCTAGGAGGTCACCCAACATAGAACTTCTCCAAGCCAAGCACGCTTAACTTCAAAGTTCCTATGATTGAGCCACCGAAAAGGAAGGTGCACCTTGTTGGTATAGGTAGTATCTATCAATTCTTTTAAGCTTATCTTGACCATACTTTCATGTCCTCAGGATCCCTCTCATTCGGATGTGATCTCGGTTCATTCATGTACCCCTCCTAACTTCGGGCGTCACATGCCCACCAGCTTCCGCTTTGGTTCGTCCCCGAACCACATCCTACTGGGAGAGGTTCCGCTCTGATACCATCTGTAACGACGACCCAGGCCCAGGATTCGGAATTCGGATTTGGCACCTAAGGCCCCGCTATTCCCCTGCGACCTGGTGACGTTACCATACTTGTCTTAAACTGCTTCCAAGAGTGAAGACTATCCCCACAAACCAACACGGGGTCTTTTTAGCATGCTTACGGCCCCGACATTCCCCTGCGACCTGGCCACGCTACCATACTTGTCTGATACTACTTCTAAGATTGAATACTGTCCCCACAAACCAACACGTGGTCCTTTTAGCATGCTTTGTCCTCACTCACACGCTTCCTAGGAAAATTCCCAGTAGGTCACCCAACATAGAACTTCTCCAAGCTAAGCACGCTTAACTTCAAAGTTCCTATGATTGAGCCACCGAAAAGGAAGGTGCACCTTGTTGGTATAGGTAGTATCTATCAATTCTTTTAAGCTTATCTTGACCATACTTTCATGTCCTCAGGATCCCTCTCATTCGGATGTGATCTCGGTTCATTCATGTACCCCTCCTAACTTCGGGCGTCACACCTCTCGAGGTCATCATAATTCCCATTAAAGTGAGTTTTCCACTTTCGCTACCTTTAAATAGCACTTGTTTTAGTTCGTCGTAAACATCGTTTAGAAAGTAGGCCCTGTTTCCTGCTTGGTATGCCACGATGTAAGCATCTTCTACCTTGATTGCCACAGTGATGGATTCACCTTTGTAGTTGGTGAGATTGACGAATATGAAGCGTGCTAGCCCTGTCGGGTTTGGCAACACAGGGATGCCGTACACTAGGTGAGAGTTCACTGTGAGTGCCCTACGCAGATCGTTTATGAATTGTTTGTATGTTGTGCCAGTGGCATGCAATAGAGAGAAGCTAATATTAGGATTGGCGACGAAACGAGCGCGGATAGGATCGGGAGCATGAAAACCGCAATCGGGGGGTCGTATCAAGTGTTGAGTACTTGAGTTAATGCACTCCATTTGTATGATATCTCGAAACACAATCTCTATATGATCGATTTCAGACTTCTTTGCATAGGTGACATATATGAGCTAGCTGAAATGTTTCTCTTTATATAGAGGTTAAAAGATTCCCTATGAAGAATTGGTGTGCGATAAAGTTGGTGTTGGGGTCTTGGCAAAATATTAGAAGCGACCAGTCCCATGTTGGAAAAGTTCAAGGAAGTGATGGGCTCCAAATACTTTAAAAGAAGCCTACGACTTTAGTTTCAAATCATCATAATTAGAATCATTTCAAGTCGAGTATGCTAACTGCAGTTATGTGAGTGGTTTTGAGAGAGTGTTTCTTGGAATTGGGGTCTCAAAAATTTTCATATAGTGGATTTTTTTTTTTTTTTTTTTTTTTTTTGTCGGTTGTAGCTTATTCCTGCAGTTGAAGTGGGGGGGTTTTGGATTTCAATACTCATCTCCAGATGTTTTTTAACTCAAGATTGTCTAGAGTATTTGGATAGACTTAGGGTCCGTGTGGAATACATTTTAATTTAAATGTTTTTCAAGAATGCATTTTTTTTAAAAACATTTTGTATAAAAATTGTTTAGAATTTAAACACTCATATGTTTGGTTGTATTTCCTCACAAATGTTTTTATACACAAGTTATTGTTTACTTAAAAAATCTTTTTTAAAAAGTTGGTTTCAAGTGTTTCTCTCAAAATGGTTTATTTATCAATCTCATTTTCTAATAAGTCATTTGTAGTGGTTGCCAAACACTAGAAATTTTTTCAAAATGATTTATTTTCAAAATTAAACACTTGAAAAGTTAAACCAAACACACCCTTATTTAGGACATTATATTGTAGTTTATATTAAAAGTTTTAAACATTATGTTTTTCTCCTTTTATAACCTAATTTGAAGTTTATCAACTTATAAACTCGTGATTTTGAAAGTTTTTTTTTTAAACAAAAGTTTGTGAGAGCACACTAGCTAAAAAGGAAAGCAAGGAAAAAAAAAATCTGAGTAAATTGTTAATTAATCATAACTGTTTTCACATGTTTTTTAAATAATCGAAAATTGTCTTTAAAAAAAAAACGGAAGCCCATGATATTATTCTATTTTTATGTGATATTTTCTGATTTCTTAATAAAAAATTTGATGATGTAAAATTTATAGCTGGTATATTAAGCAACTACAATATTCCACACTTTGTAAAAGTATATGTATTCCACACTTTTTTTTTTTTTAATTTTTTTTATCATCCACTTATTCAAAGGCCGGCAGATAATAACAAAGTATATATGGAAAGTTAGTAGTTATGAATAGGGAAAATTTTTAGGTACTTTTGGTGCAATGAGACCGGTAGTTTTGCACCGTTGGATGTAAGAGAGAGAAATAGAAAAAGTATCTCGATTTTGTATCCAACGATTATTAGGGGTAGACAAATTTGAAGATTTACATCCGACGGTTTTAAAAATGGATCTCATTGCACCGGAAACACCTAATAATTTTTCCAACCTTTCTATTGTATGAATTTGTGAAAGTCCAGCTCATGAGATTCTTCAGACATATCCATGAATCTTTATAAAAAATGAATCTTCAGAATTGTACTCATAAGATTATATTAGGCCCTTTAATTTGCTTGGGTTTGAATCTTCGCCCACCGTTTTTTGATGGATTAAGTTCAATTGTCACTATGAGTTGTGATTTGTCCATTTTTTTCTTATAGTGTGGCGCATGTATGTTCAAAAGGAATATCTTTAAGTCAATTTACTTTTAAAACGTTTCAATGGATGCAAATGTATATCCACAACTTATTGATAAGATGCCTTTTGCCCTAGTTGCTTTATGATAGGGAAGATTTGGACATTTACGAGTTGTTTGGTTAAACTTTCTATTTCTTGTTGAGTTCTTGAGAAACAAGTGTTAGGTAACTATTCCTATTTCTCATTCCTCATTTCTTAGAAGCGACGTGTTTCAAATTTGTACCCAAATTTTGCAAACATTAAGACCACATTTGATAACCATTTGGTTTTTTGTTTTTCGTTTTTGAAAATTATGCTTGTTTTCTTCCATATTCCCTACAATGGTTTTCATCTTCGTTAATGATCCATTTGAATTCCTAGTCACATCCCAAAAAAAAAAACAAGTTTTTGAAAACCACTTTTTTCATATTTTCAAAATTTGACTTGGTTTTTGAAAACAAAGAAGAAAGTAGATACTAAAACAAAGAAACTTATAGATGGAAGTAGGTGTATGTAAGCTTAATTTTCGAAAACCAAATGGTTATCAAACGGTGCCTAAAAATCTCAATTATGCTACCTTTCATAAATGTTAGCATAGGTTTTGATATCTAAACTTACAACTGATAGGGAACATAATGGGGGCAATCGAAGGAGCTGGATTTATGATTGAATTGCATATATACTGAGCAGTTGCACATGACAGTTACTGAGAGAAGTATTCTTATCCAGCATGGTACTTTAAGCTTTCCGTCGTAAGGTGCAGCTGTTAAGGAATAATTTCTGGCTCATATGAGATGTGGTGGTTGATAAATAGTCTTAAATCATGTCCGTATCTGGAGATTTGTTGAAGAATAAGAATTTGTTAATAAGGCTTACTATTGACCTCATTGAACTTAGAAGAAATAAAAAGAGCAAGAGAAGAAAATTAAGTGCCAAAAAGTCCGAGGGGACATGGTTGAGGCACTGTCAAGAAGTGCCTTAGTGTTGCCATGTTAAAGGCAAATTAAAGACCTTGACAACATAATGTTGAGACACTACACTAGAGCATCTCGACACTACGAAAAAGGGCAACACCAACTTCACACATTTAAACAAAGGCAAGCACGCTCCTTGCCTTGAAGTTGCATCTATAACATATTAACGCTACACACAACATCTCGATGCTACATAAATTTCCTTATTTATCGCATACGGTTTTGGACAGCAACACCTCAGCATTATCCCTCGTTTTTCATATATACCTCCTTTTGAAGTTGTTTTCGAGAGACTGATTCTCTTGGGGAATTTGATGTTACAAGCATAGTTACGATTTGGGGAGTTTAGAGAACGATTTTGGAGCTTTGAAGAGTAATTCTCAAAGCTCGCGATTGTGAAGATAACTCTAGGAACAAGATATCGTCACGTTGAACTTGATTTGTCTTCTTACCCTTACCCTTTTAACTTTGTGATGGATTTTAGCATGGAATTGTATGGTTCTTTATCAAATATGCATAGCTAAACTTTTTACTCATAAGGATTGATGTAGCCATTAGTTTTTATGCATTAATTAATCGAATGTCTTATTAATGCTTGATTTTTATGCATGTAATTTTATTTGCTTAATGCTTTTGATCTACTAGCCAGAGATTGATTGTTGTTGTTCTAAATTGTTATTATGCCAAAGACTTATCCCTAAGTTTATTTACAATTTATTAGGAAGAAATAGTCACGTTTTAGAGCGTTTTTGTGATAATACAGTGCTAGACAGAATATTAAAGTAAGCGGAAAATGCATTTAAAGAGATCGAACCCAAGAATTTATAGTGGTTCGGTTAATGTCCAAGTTCTACACTCTTTAACATAAAAGTTTAACTATATTGTTTGTTCTATTGAAGAGTTAAATGATATTGATACTCTCACTATTGATGAGTTGCAAAGTTCTTTGACAGTACATGAACAAAAGTTTTAGCAACGAAGAGAAGAGGGGAGCAAGCCTTGAAGGTGACAAATGATGAAGGAAGAGGTTGAGGTCGAGACAGCTACAGAGGAAGAGGAAGGGGTCAAGAAAATTTGAACAAAGCAAATGTGCAGTGTTACCAATGCCAAAAACTTGGACATTACCAATATGAGTGTCCTAAAAATAAAGAAGCAAACTATGCCAAAATCGACGAAGAAGAAGAAATGGTTCTAATGTCCTATGAGGAATTGCATGAAATCAAAAGAGAAGATACATGGTTTCTTGATTCCGGGTGTTCTAATCATATGTGTGGTGATCCATGTTTAGTGAGCTCAATGAAAATTTCCGAAATTCAGTGAAATTGGGAAACAACACTAAAATGAATGGGATGGGCAAAGAAAATGTGAAATTGCTGTTGAATGGAGTTAATCATGTTGTTACCGAGGTATACTACATTCCAGAATTGAGTAACAATCTATTGAGCACAGGGCAGTTGCAAGAGAAAAGTTTGACTATTTTGATCAAAGGAGGGGAATGCAAAATATTTCATCCAAAGAAGGGCTTAATTATTCAAACAAAAATGAGCAACAACAGGATGTTTACTTTGCTAACCCAAACTTCTTCTCAAGGCACAAGTTGATCAGTGCCTTCAAACAAAAGTTGAAGCTGAAAGTTTATCTCATCTTTGGCATCGACGGTATGGAGATTTGAGTTACAAAGGTTTTAGAACTTCACAGTACAAAAACATGGTAGCTCAATTTTCTGCCTCAAATGCTACATGCATTGATTATATCAAAGGGAAACAACATCAAGATCCCTTTCCAAAGAGGAGCACTTGGAGAGAAACACAAAAGCTGGAACTTATTCATGTAAATATTTGTGGTTCGATCACTCCTATATCTAATAGCAATAAAAGTTACATTCTGTTATTTATTGATGATTATAGCAGGAAAACATGGGTATATTTTTTGGTAGAAAAGTCAAAATCTTTTAACTCTTTCAAATACTTGAAGTCCTTGGTTGAGAAAGAAGTTGAGTTGCCTATTAAGTGTTTACACACTGATAGAGGAGGAGAATTTAATTTAGTTGAGTTCAATGATTTTTGCAAACAAAATGGAATCAAAAGGTAATTAACGACCAGCTATACTCCGCAACAGAATGGTGTTGCGGAAAAGAAAAATAGAACGATAATGAACATGGTTTGCTCAATGCTATCAGCTAGAGAAGAATATACCCATAACCTTTTGGCCGAAAGTAGTAAATTTGACCATCTATTTCTTAAATAGATGTCCTACCTTGGTGGTCAAAGATATCACATCAGAGGAGGCTTGGAGTGGGATAAAACCCTCGATAGATCATTTTCGAGTCTTTGGATGTGTAGCACATGCACATGTTCCAGATGCCAAAAGAACCAAATTAGACAATAAAAACATTTCTTGTGTGTTATTGAGAGTTAGTGAGGAGTCAAAAGGTTAAAATACTATATGATCCAATCAGTAAAAAGGTTTTTGTGAGTAGAGATGTAATTTTTGAAGAAGAAAAACAATGGGATTGGGATGGAAAATAAATAGCAGCAGCACACTTAGATTTGGGTGATGGTGATGATGCAGATGAGGAAGAAAATGTGAGGGAGAATGAACTTGATAGTGATGGAGAAGATGGAGTTAGGGAGGAGGATCACGTTTTTTATGATGGTGGACAAAATGTGAGGAACTTAAGGGAATCTCGTGAGGAGGCGTCTTCCTACATGGATGGATGATTATATTAGTGGAGAAGGTCTTTCAAAGGATGAAGCTCATATGGTGATGTGGAATTTTCCTACTGCAATCGCACAGGTCAAGTTTTAATATAGCGATTTTTGTGTTAACAAATGTCGTCCTCTGGATTGAGTTTATAACCAAATTAATTACCGCGAATAATCTTGTCCAATTTTATTTAGAGATTTAAACTTAGTGATAATCAAAAAATCAGGACACGAAAGCTAAAAAGAATGAAATTCAAATGGAGACAACTCTTAGGGAATTGATTTCACCTATTGAGGTTGTGAATTAATTATATGAATGAATGAACATACAAGGACTCATAAATCAAGGATTAACAATAGTCATATTTATCTCTCCTGAGTATAAATAATTCTCAAGCATGCTATGAACTCAATATTTCTATCTAAATTCATTAACATGCAAGGCCTAAAGTCTAGTCCTTTTACCGATTTCTAAGACTATCCTAAATCTCCCGATCTTAGGATTATCCTAGTTATGCAATTCATGATCTAAACTAAACCCCCTCTCCCGAGCAAGATTTAGAGAACACATCCAATAATTTATGGCCGGTAAATTAAAGGCGGAATTGAGCATAAAAATTGCATAAATGAGTTCAAAGTAGTCAAGCATCCATAAATTAAATCACAATGCCCAAAGGGCTACATCAATCCCTAAGAAAACAAACCTAGCTACTCATACATGGCGTCAAGATGTAAACTAAATCTGAAAAAGCCATAAAAACAACTAAAGTAAAGAAAGAAAAGAGAATAAACGCTATTGTTATCGAAACCACACGTTCCCGTCACGATCTCCTCGAGTTAAGCCTTGAATCCCGATCCTCCACTTTGCTTTAGCTCCCATAGAAGGTCTTTAGTCTATTTTAGGGCTAAAATTGCATCAAATGAACTCCCCCAATCCGTAGCACATCATATTCTATTTATAAGGAAAATATCAACAGTGTCTCGATGCTAGGGACGCTGTCCTCTTTGCCGCCATAATCAGAAAAGGAAATTTCCTAGCGTCGAGACGCCAAGAAAGCAGCTTCTCGACACTAGCTCTCGGGTCTTCCACTTTTGACAAGCCTCCAACTTGATTCCTTTTCACTTATTTTGCTCCTCTTTAAGTCCCGAGTACCAAGTTAACTCTAATTTCTCCAATTTAGCTCCAATAATTAATTCCTACAAAAAGAACATGAAAGTGCATTAAATTGGCTAAATAGCACTCAAAGACTAACTAAAATTAACTGGAAAAAAAATAGCTCGCTATGCGCGCTATCATATGGAAATAGGGATATCAACTGATCCATTGTATTTTGAGGATGCTATACAAGATGAAAATTGGAGGTTGGCCATGGACAATGAAACCAGATCCATTGAGAAGTACAAAATATGGACACTTGTTGAACTACCAATTGGAGCTAAAAGGATTGGTGTAAAGAGGGTCTACAAAACCAAACACAATGAGCACGGAAAAATTGATAAGTACAAGGCTCGATTAGTTGCTAAAGGCCACTTTCAACAACATGGAGTAGACTACACAAAAGTTTTTGCACTAGTGGCAAGGATGGATACAGTAATAATGATTATTGCTCTAACTGCACAAAAGGATTGGAATATTTATCAGTTTGATGTCAAGTCAGCTTTTCTCCATGGTGAATGAAATGAAGATGTTTATGTAGAGCAACCAAAAGGGTATCAAAAGAAGGGTAATGAGCACTTAGTTTGCAAATTTCACAAAGCTTTATATGGATTAAAACAAGCTCCACGTGCTTGGTTTAGTTGAATTGAAACACATTTCATCAATGAAGGATTACAAAGGTGCAATAGCGAACAAACACTATTCACCAAGAGCAGTTTGGAAGGAACTATTATCGTTGTAAGTGTGTATGTTGTGTTGGGGTTTATGTCCTAGAACTCAAGTTTTGTTATCCATTATATAAATAAAGATGTTATTCAGTGAAATAGTTTATTTATAACTTATAATCCAATAGAAACATCCATGGTTATAACATGAGATACTCGAACTATATAGTGAATATGGACAGGGACCAAGTTCGAGTATATAACCTAAATGGTCTATAGTAAATGAATAAGGTTGGGTACCTTGTTCTGGTAACACTATGGATGTGGCCTACTTTGCGGATAAGGCAAACGATGTGATCCTGGATCGTTCATGTAAAGACATGCGAGTAGGGGCGTTATGTGTAAAAGACGTTTACACAAGACTGGACTGAGAAATAAGTCACTCTTACTTTATAACGCCGTTTACTGTTAAGACTGATTATTTCATGCGATGACTTAGGTAACTCGATCTTAATCCTGAGCTTAGTATGAACTTCTGTTTGTTTAGGGTTATCCTTTGATCTGCATAGGTGAGAGTGGTCATAAAATTCCGTTCAATAATCCTGCCATTTTGCGGATAACACTAGATGGATGGCTGGGGACATAGTAATGCAATATGGAATTCACTCCTACCCTATTTAGGGATAGTAGAGAGGTTGTTCCCTTAAGTGCTGAATCCAAGACTTGAACAAGGGGCCCCACCCTCTCATTGGCCCGAGAGGGATCTTGTTTAATGGTTGGACCATGAACAAAATTGTTCATTAGAGGACCAGTGGACTTAAGGAACTAAGATGTCCTATAGGGGTAAAACGGGCTTTTGACCTATCTATAGTAACGAACGACCTGTGAAGGATTGACTTACTAATCATGGTTACATCGAGTGGACACAAATATATCTATAGTGAGGGGAGTTCAACTACTAGACTATAGTGGAGTGTCCCGGTAGTTAACGGATGTCGGTTAGCTAGGTTAAAAGAGTTTGACTAGTTTAACCTCGTACTGTTGGAGCTCATGATCTGTAGGTCCATTAGGTCCCCTTGCTAGCTCGAGACTAACCTTTGGAACAATATGATGGAAAAAATATGAATTGCTTTAAGTTCATGTTGAGAAATATGAGTATAGGTGATAGGCGTTGTTGGTACGTCGGGTTTTTGTGAAAACCGTGTAGGTGAGTTTTTAATATTTAAATATGATTTAAATACTGATAACATGAATAGAGATTCATGATTGAAAATAATATTTAGGAAATGTTCGGGATTGGTGGAAAAATATTAATTTAATATTTAATATTAAATTAATAATTAATTAACTATTTAATAATTATTTAAAATTATTTTTGAATTAATTTAAAATTGAAAAATTGAAATTGAATTTAAAATTTTTCAGATTATTAAATTTCAAATAATTATCCAACTAATTAAGGATAATTATGGATTTAATTAAATTAAAAAAAGGATTGAATTTTTGGAGGTGGAGTGCATGGTGACTAAACCCATGCACTCACCTCATGCTGGACACCAAAATTCCCACTAATCTTTGGTTGATTGAGTGTCAATTGCTGGAGCTTTCTTTCATCTCTAATCACTTTATAAAAGGGAAGAAGATGGTTGAAGAACAAGAAGCTTGAAACATAAGGAAATGTTGCCAAATTGAAAACTCACCAAAACCCACCTTGCACGCTTGTTCTTCAAGGTTTCTCTTTCAAATTCCATCACTTGAGGATCCCACAATCCGTTCTAAAGGCTTGAGGATAGCAAGGAAGATCCTTTGGTGGTTCGTGACTCGTTGGGGAAGAAAAACAACAAAGAAATCCAACCAATTTCTTCATTGATTCAAGGTTGGTAAACATACTCTGTTTTTCTTTAAATGGACAACATGCAATGTTTGATCAAATTGAACAAATTATGTGCCTAAGATCCAAAATTGCTTCCGCTTTTTAGATATTAACACTTTCATGTTGATGATTTAATTTTTACTGGTGATGATGAAACTATGATGATTGATTTTAAGAATTCCATGTTGTGTGAATTTGGATATGACCGATTTGGGAAAAATGTGATTCTTTATTGGGATTGAGGTGTTACAACAGTCTTCTGGATTTTTTATATGACAAAGGAAATATGCATTGGAGGTTTTAAAAAAGTTTGGCGCTGGAAAGTAACTTTGTGAACAACCCAATTGTTCCTGGTTCCAAATTGAGTAAAACTGGAAATGGGGTCCCTGTTGATGATACATATTGCAAACAATTAGTGGGAAGTTTAATGTATCTTATTGCCACAAGACTCGATATGATGTTTGTTACTTGTCTTATAAGTGGGTACACGAAAAAATCAATGGAGGATCATCTACAAGCAACTAAAAGAATACTTCGATATTTAAAAGGGATTGTGAACTATGGAATTCATTACATAAAAGGAGGAAATGCTGGATTGTTGACATATACAAATAGTGGCTATGCTGGAGATTTGGAGGATAGAAAAAGTACATCGGAGTGTGTGTTTTTAATGAGTTCAGGTGCTGTTTCGTGGTGTTCAAAAAAACAACCTATTGTGACCTTATTAACTACAGAAGATGAGTTTGTAGCTGCTGCAATTTGTGCTTGTCAAGGAGTTTGGGTGAGGAGAATTTTGAAGGAGTTAGGCCATTTAGATGAAAGTTGCATGTTGCATTACCATATTGTGTGACAATAGTTCAACCATCAAGCTGTTAAAAAATCCAGTTATGCACTGTTGAAGCAAGCATATTGATGTGAGGTTTCATTTTCTAAGAAATCTTACAAAAGATGGTGTAGCTGAATTGGTTCACTGTGGAAGCCAAGATCAAGTGGCAGACATCATGACCAAACCCTTAAAGTTAGAAGTTTTTCAGACGCTTCGAAGGTTGCTGGGAGTATGTGAAATTACAGAGGAAAACTAATTGCTTTAGTTACAAAGTTTCCTATTGCTTTAGTTAGAAAGTTTAAGGGAAAGAATGAAAGGTTTTTTTTTTGCATTAGTTACAAAAATTTCATATTTTTAGCTTTTGTATTTTTTTATTCCCAATTCTATTTTCACTAATTAGCTGAATTGTAGTTGGAGTGGGTTGCTATTTCTTATTCTTTTTTTTTTTTTTCGTGGATGCAATTCAACTTTTATTTAAGTTTAACAACATTATCAATAATAATACAGTTTCTTGTGTAATTCTATTTGTGTTCTCAACAATTTTTGAAAAATGGAGACAAACTCTGATTGGGTGCAAGGGTAAAATCGACAGTTTCAGTGAAAAAAAGTCACGTTCATTGCACAAAATGGCAACAATTCAGATTTTTTTTCTTGTCTATTTTTCAAAATGCCCTATTTATTTTTGGCATTTCAGAGGATTTTCCTAAGTTTTAGGGCTAGTGATAACACTCATTTATGTGTGTTATTTAGCCTTAAAAGCTTAGGTTATTGTTAGGAAAACAAGGACTTTGTGCTTAAATTCATATCTTTGAGAGTCAAATTAGCAAAAGTCTTAAAATCATGTGAGAAATATTAGAAATATAGAATTTATGCTTAAAACGTTGAAAAATAGATTATTTTTGTAAGAATTTATCAAAGTTAATGTTTTTGTGTAGAGGTCAATTTGTAGTGGAAATGAGCCTACAAATGTAGATAAAGAGTTAGCGGAGCAAAATGTTGAAATTGAAGATTTGTGCCCACATTTGGTCCCGAAGATGTGGAAATTGCGTTTGAATGGCACCCGCAAACCATCAAGGAAAGTGACCCCAGCTGAAGACATATTTGTCAATTAAGACAGTGCACTAAGGATTTTGCGTCCGATATGCAACCGCAACTGGGCTTTTCGATAGAATTCCGAGATTCGCGGGATTTGCACAAAATCATCCGAAAATCCCAAATCTCGTATCAAATCTCCAAGGATTTTTGATTTTCACCTTCAAGGGATCTCTCACACTGATCTCGACAGCCAACCCTACCTTCCATGGTCTATATAAGGTGACCAAGGTGAAAGAAGCAAAAGAGAGCTCGAATTTTCGTCCTTAGGATAGTTTTTATGCTTTTCTTTCTCCTCATCTTGTAACCAATCTGAGTTTTGGATCTTCCAGCCTATGTCAGCTCTTCCATTCGAAAGAAGAAGAAGAGAAAGACTTGTCTCCCGTTGAAAAAGGTTAGGAACAAGTTAGATAGAGAGGAGAAAGAACCTTTAGTTGAGTCTCGAGTCATTTACATTCTGTTTTATTTCTTTTGTAAGTTGTTTTACTTTCCGTTTTATTCAATTTCAGTTGTAAGTTCATTCTTTTATGTACCTTTTCAATTAATTAATATGATTGCAATTTGTTTCTTTACTTTGTGTACTTTTTACTTTATGACTTGCACTTTTATTTCCTCAATGAGCTAATGTAACGCCCCACACGGGATCCTTTTAGCATGTTTTGTCCTCACTCACATGCTTCTTAAGAAAATTCCCAGGGGGTCAAGCCAAGCACGCTTAAGTTCAAAGTTCCTATGATTAAGCCAGCGAAAAGGAAGCTGTACCTTGTTGGTATAGGTAGTCTATATTAATTCTTTTTAAGCTTATCTTGACCATACTTTCATGTCCTCAGGATCTCTCTCATTTAGATGTGATCTCAATTCATTCATATACCCCTCCTATCCTCAGGCGTCACATGCCCATCAGCTTTCGCTTCGGTTCGTCCCCGAACCACATCCTACTGAGAGAGGTTCCACTCTGATACCATCTATAACGCCTGAGACCTAGGATTCAAAATCCGGATTCGACACCTAATAACCCCGACATCCCTACATCCCTTGCGACCTGGCGACGTCACCATACTTGTCTGAAACTGTAACGCCCCAGGCCCAGGATTCAGAATCCGGATTTGGCACCTGTGGCCCCGATATTCCCCTACGACTTGGCCACGTTACCAACTCGTCTTAAACTGCTTCCAAGAGTGAAGACTATCCCCACAAACCAACACGGGGTCCTTTTAGCATGCTTTGTCCTCACTCACATGCTCCCTAGGAAAATTCCTAGGAGGTCACCCAACATAGAACTTCTCCAAGCCAAGCACGCTTAACTTCAAAGTTCCTATGATTGAGCCACCGAAAAGGAAGGTGCACCTTGTTGGTATAGGTAGTATCTATCAATTCTTTTAAGCTTATCTTGACTATACTTTCATGTCCTCAAGATCCCTCTCATTCGGATGTGATCTCGGTTCATTCATGTACCCTTCCGAACGTCCGGCGTCACAGAAACTGCTTCTAAGAGTGAAGACTCTCCCCTCAAACCAACACGAGGTCCTTTTAGCATGTTTTGCCTTCACTCACATGCTTCCTAGGAAAATTCCCAAGAGGTCACCCAACATAGAACTTCTCCAAGCCAAGCACGCTTAACTTCAAAGTTCCCATGATTGAGCCACCGAAAAGGAAGCTGCACCTTATTGGTATAGGTAGTATCTATTAATTATTTTAAGTTTATCTTGACCATAATTTCATGTCCTCAGGATCCCTCTCATTCGGATGCGATCTTGGTTCATTCATGTACCCTCCTATCCTCGGACGTCACATGTAAGCTTCTTCTTGGGGGTTCAAATATGTGGATTCCTTGAGTAGAAGATGTTGGGTTTTATGCTCTAAAACTCGTAGATAGTGAATGTAACCGTTGACCAGATATTAATGACATAATATTGATATATTTTCCATTAAATGTTATTAGTTATTTTATATTTGTCTTTGCCTAGAATAACCCTAATTCAATAAACTAGACATCCTAGGCTGTAATATGAGTCTTAAACTATATGTAGCGACATATGGGGATCAGATAAGACTAGGTGCCTTATCCTGGTGACACTATGGATACGACCCACTTTGTATTTGATACAAACGCTATGATCCAACGCGTTTGTGTAGGAGACATGCGAGTGGGGCTATCCTATGCAATGAGTTTGCATAAGACGGGACTGCGAAATAGTAACCACTTGTTATAACATCGTTAACTAGTTGGTTTTCTATTTCACTAGGCGACCTAGACAACTTGGTCTTAATCCTGAGTTGATTATGGACTCCTGCTCATGAGGGATTCTCCTTTGATTTGTATGGGTGAGAGTGGCCAATACGTCGACTCAATAAGCCTACCATTTTGGGGACAAGACCGAGTGGGGAGCTGGGAACATAATCGTACAAGATGGAATTCACTCCTTCTCGACTTTAGGGAAGCAGATGAGTGTTCCCTTAAGTGGTGACTCCGAGTCTTGAACAAAGGGCCCTACCCTCTCAATGGCACGAGAGGGTTTTCTGTTTCATGGTTGGACCACAAACAGGTTGTTCATTAGAGGAGAACTGGTACTTAAGGAAATAGAAGTAACCCAAGGGTAAAACGGTAATTTGACCCAACTGGTGTTACACACACTTGTGAAGGACTAACTAGTCGATATTGGTCTATATCCGTGGACACAGAAAATATGTCTGCAGTGAGAAGAGTACAACTGTGAGTCTATAGTGGAATGTACACACAGTTAATGAATATTGATTAATTTGGTTAATGAGATTGACCAATTAATCTCACATCATTGGAGCTTCTGATCTGCAGGTCCATTAGGTCCCATTGGTAGCTTATAAAGTAACTTGAGGCAACTAAGTAATAAATGTAAATTGAAAATGTTCAATTTACTAAGGGAAACAATATAATATATATTGATATATTATTGTGAGAGAAATTAATATTTGAAGAAATTCAAATATTAATATAAATTTGAGTCACATTAAATTTATGGAAGTTTGAAAGAGTTCAAATATGAATTAATTAATCTTAAGGCCTAAAATCTATTTGGGCAATTAATTAATTCAAGGCCAGAAATTAAATATGTGATATTTAATTAGTGGTTAATTAATTAAAGAATTAATTAACTGGGAATTAATCAATTATGGAAATAATTAATCACTTATGGAAGTGATTAATCATTTATGGAAATGATCTAATCACCTATGGAAGTAATTAGTCATTTATGGAAAAGATTAATCAATTATGGAATTGATTGATCTTGGATTGATTAAATAAGGAATGAGATTGAATCAATTTTGGAAAATATTGATTTAATTGAATATTTTATTCATGGCCACTCTTCTATAAATAGAACACTAGACCTAATTGGCTTAGTAGCCCTCTTGCTCTTAGACTCACAAGACAAGACCATAGAATTCTCTCTAGCCTCCCTCTTAGAGAAAGACTCCCACAAGTCTTTTGCCTCCTAAACTTAGAGACATACCGGTGTAACCTCTATGGTTATTGTGTCTTTGAAGAAGAAATTTCCAGCGAAGAAACTACAAGAAGGCCGCTGCGTTTTTGTTCGTTGAAGCGTCGTTGGCGAAGAACGGTCAAGTCTACAACGAAGGTTTGTAACGGTTCTTTCCCGTTTCTTTAGAAAAGCATGAAAATAAATTTAGATTTAATTTTGAAGCATGTTTATAGCAATTTCCAGCAACTTTAAAGCATGTTTAAAGTTTATTTTTCCTTTTTGTGACTGTATTTTAATGTTAATTAATATACGACATAAGGTCCTTTCGATGCGCTTCCGCTGCGTGGGGACTTTCATTCCCTTCAGAAGAAAGCCCCACCGATGCAAAGGCAACCTTGCTTCCTCTTAGCATTGTTTTTTTTTTTTTGCTGAATGTTTAAGTTTCATTGTTAGCTTAAACTGATTACTTAAGTTAGCATAGTTTGTGCTCATCTAGTGGCGGAAAGGTTGGAGTTGAATGTGCGGGTTTGCAAACAATAGTGGAAAAGATCTTAGAAATGAGACTTTGTTTTCCTGCATCCTAGAAATAGGACTGGAACCACTAGAGTTTTGGAAGTTGTGTGCAATAATTATCTAAGTTTTAGCTAGCGCTAGAAATAGATGTCTAGTTGGTGTAGTCTTCTAAAGGCACCTTCAGCGGAGCTGAATAGGAGTAGGACTTAACTCACAATTTAGTTGTCAGGGTAATTGTGGGCGCAAACTGGTAGCAATCTATCTGCGCACCATGTCTATGTGGGCATCTATAAATAGTATTCTCCAGCCGTTTGCATTGTCTTAGTGAGTTGCTAACGCAAAGGTGGACACATTTTAATGCTCTTGGTTGATACTTATTTGAATTCCCCTTCTTATCTCATATATATTTAATTGATTTATTTACTTGTTTTCTTTATTCTTGCTTTCATCTATAAAAACAAAAAACCTTCATCAAACTATTTCTTTAGGTACCATTCTCGGTTGTAAGCTTAGAGGAGGTTCTTGTTTTATTGAATTGTTTAAAGTGTTTTTTCAACTAATCACCATCTCCCTTGGATACGATCTCCGGAGTACTCTCCACTTTATTACTTGATAGTGTATACTTGCACTTAGTAGGTGCACTACGCACGCTCGTTAGCTAGGTTAGATTTTTTAGGGTTAACTGCAAGAATAGACAAAAGAAAAAGCTTGTTTTGAAAAATAGAAACTGTCCATATTATTTAGATAAATGATCAGATAAATTTTATGAATTAAAAAATTCAAAGGGAAAATACACTTTTAGTCCCTGAGGTTTGGGTTAGGTTTCATTTTGGTCCCTGAGTTTTCAAACTCAACAATTTAGTCCCTGAGGTTTGATTTTAGTTTCATTTTGGTCCCTCCATCCAATTTTCCGTTAATAATTAACGAAATGCTGATGTGGCACTAATTTTTTATTAAAAATATTTATTTTTTGATTTTTTAAAATATAAATATATTAAAATAATAAAAATATTATAATTTTATATTAATTTTATTATTTCTTTCCCCTCCCTCCCTCCTTCTTCTTCACCCTTCCCTTCTTCTCCAAGCTCCATCACCACCATCCTACTCCCACGGTTGCCGGCGGCCGGCGCCAGCGACCGCCACTCGCCGGCTACGTCAACTTTTTTTTTTCTCTTTTCCTTCTTCCTCCTTTCCTCCTTTCCTCCTTTCCTCTCCATTGCCTTCCTCCTCCCCGAGCTTCTTCCCCACTCTCTCAACCGAAACTTCTTCATTAATGTTTCTCGTCGCCAGCGAAATCACACAGCACTAGCGCGATTCCATCGAAATCAACTTCTTCTTCCCCACTCCCTCGACGATTCCAATCACACAACAAAAAACCCACGCGAAACACACAACTAAAAACCCACAGCCACACAACTAAAAACCCATGCGAATAAATCGCTAACAGACCCACGAACAGACCCCGAACCATTCCAGATCCGTTCGATTTCAAACCCACGATGCGGTTGTTCGGATTTCGTTCCAGATCTGGCTTTGTTCCGGCTGTTGGGTTGTTCAGATATCGTTCCAGATCCGTTCGATTTCAAACCCACGAAACGTTTGTTCCAGCTGTTGGGTTGTTCAAATTTTGTTCCGGCTGTTGGCTTCGTTCCGGCTGTTGGGCTGTTGGCTTTCTTCCGGTTGTTGGCTTTGTTTCGGATTTGCAGCTTTCAAACCCACAAGTTCGGATCTGCAGCTTCCAAAACCCACGATTTCAAACCTTTGCAGCTTCGTTCCGACTTTTTCTTTTCATTTTTTCTTTTCTTTCTTCGTTCCGACGGTTGTTGCGTGCCGTTTCGTGGGTTTGAAATCGTTGGGTTACAGTTCCGTTTCGTGGGGAAGGTCGGGGGAGGAGGAAGGCAATGGAGAGAAAGAAGAGGAAATGAGGAAAGGAGGAAGAAGGAAAAGAAAAAAAAAAAGTTGCCGGTCGCCGGTCGCCGGCCGTCGGCAACCATGGGAGTAGGATGGTGGTGATGGAGCTTGGAGAAGAAGGGAAAGGTGAAGAAGATGAAGGAGAGAGAGAGGGGAAAAGAAATAATAAAATTAATATAAAATTATAATATTTTTATTATTTTAATAGATTTATATTTTAAAAAATAAAAAAATAAATATTTTTAATAAAAAAATTAGTGCCACGTCAGCATTCCGTTAATTATTAACGAAAAATTGGATGGAGGGACCAAAATGAAACTAAAATCAAACCTCAGGGACTAAATTGTTGAGTTTGAAAACTCAGGGACCAAAATGAAACCTAACCCAAACCTCAGGGACTAAAAGTGTATTTTTCCCAAATTCAAATTATCAACATACCGAAATACCCTTGATGCTTTGAGATTACCGGGTAATTAGACAAAACCGACAATTAAACTGCTTTAGTTTGAAATTTCCTTAAAAAAATAAACTAAAATTAGTTTGAAATTTCCTTGAATAAAGGGGTTGTTGATTATAAAAAAAATAAAATCTGAAAATACAAAAGAATTTAAAAAATAGGAGAACAAAATCCTAGAATTAAATTAGAAAAAATTTAAATTTCAAATCAAAACAATCCAACTCACCAGGAACCAACAACAAATTATGGGTAATTAAAAATAGATAAAAAAAAAAAGCAAATGTAAAAGAACTAAATCTCATACACACAAATAAATGAGATTTCCTAAAATTACGAGATAATTAAAACTTATCCAAAATTGATGTATATTTAAAACTTCAAAATGATTTTTTTTTAAAATCAAACTTTCAAATAATAGGAATATTGTTGGGTTTTATGTCCTAAAACTCATAGTTTGTAATCCTTTTGTAATAAAGATGTTATTCAGTGAATTGTTTGTTTATATAACCTAAACCCAATAGATAAACATCCTTGGTTATAATATGAAATGGTCTATAGTATATTATGAATATGGACAAGGATGAAGTTCTAGTATATATATAACCTAAATGGTCTATAGTATAGTGATAAGGTTGGATACCTTATCCTGGCGACACTATGGATGCAGCCTACTTTGCGAACAAGGCAAACGATGTGATCCTGGATCGTTCATGTAGAGACATGCGAGTGGGGACATCCTGTGTAAAAGAGTTTGCACAAGACCAGACTAAGAAATAAGTCACTCTTACTTTATAACAGCGTTTACTGATAAGACTGACTATTTCATACGATGACCTAGGTAACTTGAGCTTAATCCTGAGTTAACTATGAACTCCTATTTGTTCAGGATTATCCTTTGATCTGCATGGGTGAGAGTGACCCAACATCGCCAACTCAATAAGCCTACCATTTTGGGATAAGACTAGATAGATAGCTGGGGACATAGTATTGCAAGAAGAAATTCACTCTTACCCGTATTAGGGATAGGAGAAAGGTTGTTCCCTTAAGGGCTAACTCCGAGGCTTGAACAAGTGATACGCAAATTGCTAACCGCAATTGTACGGGCCCAAGTTATAATATAGTGATTAAAAATCGAATGTCGTCCTCTGGATTGGTTTTCTAGTTCCCCTAATTACTAAAGGTATATTTGCCCAATTTTATTTAGAGAAAATAATCGAGAAATATGCAAATCAATGAAAAACTAATCAAAGCAATAAAAAGATGGAAACTCAATGGAGAAAAGCCTTAGGGAATTGATTTCACCTATTAGATGCATGAATTAACTCAAAGAATAATTATGAACGAACACGTAACGAATTCATAAACCAAGGATTATCGATAATTAAAAGCCTCTCCCGAGTACAATTAATTCTCTATGCAAATTAAGAAATTGATATCCCTATCTAATTTCAACAACAGGCATAAGCATTAAATAACAATCCTTATAACGGTTTCTCAAGCAATCCCAAATCTCCCGATTAAAGAATCACCTAAGTCATGCAATTGATAGTCTAATCTAAACTACCCTCTCCCGAGCGATTAGTTCAGAAACAACAACATACAATCCGTGGTCAAGAGATTATAAGCATTAAGCATACAATTGCATAAATGAACCGCGTTACGAAACGTCCTAAAAAATCCCTAAATTAATCCATACAATCTAATGGCTACATCAAGCCCCTAAGAAACGAAATTTAGCTACTCATGTCTCTGAAAATACAATCAAAATCAGTCCAATACATGCTAAAAATCAATACAAGAAACAAGGGAGAAAGATTAAACTCGCTAGCCGTGATTCCCTCGCGTTCCCGTCACGATCCTCACGATCCAAGCTCCCAAAATCAAGCTCTCTTGGTCTCCTCACTGTTCTGTTCGTTTTCTGCTCTCAAAAGTCGTCTTTTTTCTCCCCAAAAAGGTCCCCCAAATCAGATGGCATCGCAAAGAATAAATACTGGCCATTCTGCATGACAGCGTCGCGACGCTAAGGACACAGCGTCGCGACGCTGTGTCGTGCGTGCCCTAATTATTTCCAGAAAGCCTGCAGCGTCGAGACGTTGTGGAGGTAGCGTCTCGACGCTGCCTCATTTGCGCGCCTCCTGACTTATTGGTCCAGCGTTGGGACGTTCAAGGGGTAGCGTCTCAACGCTAGGCCTTGAACTTTGCTTCCTCGATTCCTTTCTTCACTCGAATTTAATTCTTTTTCTCCATAATCATCGAAAATCTCTAAAAGCATCAATTTCCATTTAAATGCTTGATTCCTACAAAACAAACCAAATAGACATAAAATTGGCCAAATAATACCCAAGACTAACACTAAAATAATACAAAATATAGCTCAATAAATTGCGCTATCAACAAGGAGCCCCACCCTCTCATTGGCCCGAGAGGGACTCTGTTTAGTGGTTGGACCAATAAACAAATTGTTCATTAGAGGATCAGTGGACTTAAGGAATCAAGAAGTGTTGTAGGGGTAAAACAAACTTTTTGACCTAGCTATAGTTACGAACGACCTATGAAGGGTTGACTTACTAATCGTGGTTATATCGAGTGGACAAAAATCTATTTACAGTGAGGGCAGTGCAGCTACTCGGCTATAGTGGAATGCCCGATAGTTAACGAATGTTGGTTAATTAGGTTAAAAGAGTTTGGACGGTTAAACCTCGAATCATTGGAGCCCATGATCTGTAGGTCCATTAGGTCCCCTTGTTAGCTTAAGGAATAAACTTTGGAACAATATAATGGAAAGAATTCGAATTGTTCAAATTCAATTTAGGGACGATATTAATTGTATTGGATATTACCAACATGCTGGTTTTTGGTTAAACCTAATTTTGAGAGTTAGACATATTTAAATATGATTTAAATATTTGGCACATGAATAAGGATTCATGTTCGAGAAAATTTTAATTAGTGAAAAGTCGGGATCAGGTGTAGAATATTAATTTAATATTAGATATTAAATTAATATGATTAATTAATTAGATTTATTTTTTATTTAAAAATATAATTGAGAATTATATTAAGAAATTCAAAATTAAAATTTCGAATTTTGAATTTTAGAAAATAAAAAATAAATGAATTTTTGGAGGTGGTGGAGTACACCACCTCCATGCACTTTAACCTCAAGGCAACACCTAATCTTGTGGTTAATTACTCACTAATTAAGTGGCAATTTCTGGGCAATATTGATGCATGGTTTTCCTCTATATAGAGAGGATTGGATAGTGGGAAAATACAGGTTTGATCTGTAACGCCCCAGGTTTTCCAGCCTCTAGCCTAGAGACGCTACTACAACCCTCAACTATTATCCACAGTTCTGAACCACTACACCTGGAAGTACCGAAAATTTCGACAGCATAAAGGGCGTAAAATGGCCTGAACCAAAAATTTTTCACCTGATAAGCAATTAAAGCACTTCTATACAGTCAACTCAACTCCACCAACTTCATTTCAGATCCATGACCTACTTCTCTATACGAGTCAGGTCTCGTAGCAACACGCCTTAACTCAAATCATGCAATGGAACACAATATTCACTAAACTTTTAATAACACCAGCACTTAATCCCAAAAGAGTGATAACTAACAACTTTATTTCAAAAATGATAAAACAATGGAACTAAACTTAGGATCATAAACAAAACAACTAAACCAAGTCTCACCAACAGATCCAGTATCAACGAAACTAAACTAGTCTACTCAAGCATAGCAAAAATGGAACTATAACCAACTCTAGTCTATCAAGACATAGGAAAGAAAGCCAAACGCCCTAGGGTTCCTCCTCGTAGTTCTCCTCTTCCTCACCAGGGTCCAGCTAGTCATCCAAACCTGCAACATCTAAAATGTTGGGGGAAGATGGGGAAGGGGGCATCAGTACAACCGTGGTACTGATAAGCAGCTCAATCTTACCAAACCACAAACAAACAACCAATACAAGCAACATGTTCAGCACACGCATCCAACAGGTTACACAACCACAATAAGAAACGTGCTTTCAAGCTAAAAACTAACCACATGCCTAAAAACATCAAACTCATGCAATGCATCTCACGCTATGCAACGCATGCACTAGACTCCACATGATTTCTGCATCATGCTCCGCAACTACATGATTTCCACGTCTTGCTCCGCTACACATGAATTTTGCGCCATGTGCTGCGCTACTTAAATGATTTCCATGTCATGTTCCGCACCTACCCCACATGAATTCCACGCCATGTGTTGTGCCACTCTTACGTGATTTCCGCGTCACGCTCCGCACTCACACCCACGTGATTTTCGCGTCACGCTCCGCTACACATGAATTACGCACCATGTGCTGTGCCTCACACCCGACTCATGCTACACATCCCCCCATGCCACATGCCAACCAGACTCATCATGCTCGACCCAACAGTCACTAAGCCTAAGACAAGTACCTATCATGCTTATACTTCTTAAGCGTACACGTCTCAAGCAATGCAACAAATACAACTCAAGATTAACACAACCATTTCAATGTTCACAACACGACAGTGTATACATAGCAGTTCATACTTAGCACAAATATAAGTAAAGCGGATAACAAACAAACATACTTCAGGCAGTCAAACAAGTTTAGTAAGTAGAAACTACTTACCTAACACTTCCAAAGAAACCTTAGCAAGCCTAACGCAGCCAAGATAAGCTCCTAAATCACAAAGATAGCTAAGAGGTTAAAACCCACCTACTAGGCCTATTTCCTTGTTAAACAGTCTTCAAACATTCCCCAAAATAAAAACCCAAAAGCTTTAGACCATGGGAAACCATATCTAAGGCACTACGGGCCATGGGCACATGCTGAACGACCATTACTAAGGCTTTTCAGCCGCTGGACAGCAAGCAAATGACTCCTCAATCCATGCTTTAAGAACCTATAAGGGTTGGGATAAACTACAAAGGCAACGAGACTAAATGGGCATTGATATCCTACATGTTTTTAACCAAAACAGCAAGGATGACCCATTTAAAAACATAAACTGGGACCTATAAAGGTTGGGCAACACTTACAAGCCTAGATAAACCATGGGTAACAACTAACACATGCTTCTAAGGCTTAAACAACTAATGGGTAGAAAACTACAACGCTACAAACAAAGGGATAGCAAGGAACCTTACCCAAACGAACCCGTTTCAACGCTAGACGAGTCATCCTTGTAGGGAATAAAAGTCCCCACGCAGCGGAAGCGCATCGAAAGGACCTTACGTCGTATATTAATTAACATTAAAATACTGTTACGAAAAGGCAAAATAAACTTTAAACATGCTTTAAAGTTGCTGGAAAATAGCTATAAACATGCTGAAAAATAAATCTAAATTTATTTTCATGCTTTTCTAGAGAAACGGGAAAGAACCGTTACAAACCTTCGTTGTAGACTTGACCGTTCTTCCCCAACGATGCTCCAACTATCGAAAACGCAACAACTCCCTCTTGATTTCTTTGCTGGAAATTTCTTCTTCAAAGACACAATAACCACAGAGGTTACACCGATATGTCTCTAAGTCTAGGAGGCAAAAGACTTGTGGGAGTCTTTCTCTAAGAGGGAGGTTAGAGAAAATTCTATGGTCTTGTCTTGTGAGTCTAAGAGCAAGAGAAGAGTACTGAACCAATTAGGTCTAGTGTTCTATTTATAGAAGAGAGGCCATGAATAAAATATTCAATTAAATCAATCTTTTCCAAAATTGATTCAATCTTTATTACTTTTTAATCAATCCAAGATCAATCAATTCCATAATTGATTAATCTTTTCCACAAATGACTAATTACTTTCATACATGCTTAGATCATTTCCATAAATGATTAATCACTTCCTTAAGTGATTAATTATTTCCATAATTGATTAATTCTCGGCTAATGAATTCTTTAATTAATTAACCACCAATTAAATATCACATATTTAATTTCCAGCCTTGAATTAATTAATTTTGCCCAAATAGATTTTAGGCCTTAAAATTAATTAATTCATATTTGAACTCTTTCAAACTTCCATAAATTTATTGTGACTCAAATTTATATTAATATTTGAATTTCTTCAAACATTAATTTCTCTCACAATAATATATCAATATATATTATATTGTTTCCCTTAGTAAATAGAACACTTTCAATTTACATTTATTACTTAGTTGCCTCAAATTACTTTATGAGCTACCAGTGGGACCTAATGGACCTGCAGATCAGAAGCTCCATCGATGTGAGATTAATTGGTCAAACTCATTAACCAAATTAATCAATATTCGTTAACTGTGTGTACATTCCACTATAGACTCACAGTTGCACTCTTCTCACTGCAGATATATTTTCTGTGTCCCCATATAGACCAATATCGACTAGTTAGTCCTTCACGAGTGTCCGTAATACCAGTTGGGTCAAATTACCGTTTTACCCCTGTGTTACTTCTATTTCCTTAAGTACCAGTTCTACTCTAATGAACAACCTGTTTGTGGTCCAACCATCAAACAGAAAACCCTCTTGTGCCATTGAGAGGGTAGGGCCCTTTGTTCAAGACTCGGAGTCACCACTTAAGGGAATACTCATCTGCTTCCCTAAATTCGGGAAGGAGTGAATTCCATCTTGTACGATTATGTTCCCAACTCCCCACTCGGTCTTGTCCCCAAAATGGTAGGCTTATTGAGTCGGCGTATTGGCCACTCTCACCCATACAAATCAAAGGACAATCCCTCATGGGCAGGAGTCCATAATCAACTCAGGATTAAGACCAAGTTGTCTAGGCCGTCCTAGTGAAATAGAAAACTAACTAGTTAACGGTGTTATAACAAGTGGTTACTATTTCGCGGTCCGGTCTTATGCAAACTCATTGCATAGGGTACCCCCACTCGCATGTCTCCTACACGAATGCATTGGATCATGGTGTTTGTATCAAATACAAAGTGGGTCGTATCCATAGTGTCACCAGGATAAGGCACCCAGTCTTATCCCTATACTATAAACGCTTTAGGCTGTTTCTTGAACAATGATCCCCATATGTTTCTACATATAGTTCAAGACTCATATTACAGCCTAGGATGTCTAATTTATTGGATTAGGGTTATTTTAGGCAAAGACAAATATAAAATAACTAATAACATTTAATGGAAAAATATATCAATATTATTTCATTAATATCCGGTTAACGGTTACATTCACTATCTACGAGTTTTAGGGCATAAAACCCAACAAACTCCCACTTGAACTAAAACACTAGTTAGTGGGATGTAAATGCAATAATCTAAAGCAGGAAATGTCATGTATACTAAAATAATACAATGAACTAGGGCATCCTTATACCCATTATACATTTCTCTCACTTGCCCTAGATTAGACGGCATACATATCTCGTAGACCTAGACCCTCTAGATGACCCTCAAACACTTTAGCTGTGAGAGCCTTCGTAAATGGATCAGCGATGGTGTGCTCTGAAGCGATCTTAGTGACGATCACATCTCCTCGTTGCACAATCTCCCGTATCAGGTGATACTTCCTCTCGATGTGTTTACCTCGTTTGTGGCTTCGAGGTTCTTTTGAGTTGGCTACAGCCCCACTGTTGTCACAGTATAGTGTTATGGGCACGTTCATATTCGGAACAACTTCCAAATCAGTCAAGAACTTTCTAAGCCAGACTGCCTCCTTAGCTGCTTCGCAAGTTGCTACATACTCAGCCTCCATGGTTGAGTCTGCTATGCATCCTTGTTTGATGCTTCTCCAAACTACTGCTCTTCCATTGAGGATGAATACCGACCCTGATGTGGATTTTCTTGAATCCTTATCAGCTTGAAAGTCAGAGTCAGTGTATCCAGTAAGAATCAAATCCTTAGCTCCATACACAAGCATGTAGTCCCTCGTTCTCCGAAGATACTTGAGGATTTTCTTAACCACTCCCCAGTGGTCCAACCCTGGATTAGAGTGATACCTACTGACTACTCCCACTGCATAACATATGGCAGGCCTAGTGCAGAGCATAGCATACATTAAGCTGCCCACAGCTGAGGCGTAGGGAATGTGTCTCATGTTCTCAATTTCTTGAGGTGTCTTAGGAGACTGTTCCTTAGACAGGTGTACCCCATGTCTGAAGAGTAATAATCTCTTTTTTGAGTTTTGCATCGAATATCAAGACAACATTTTGTCAATATACTTTGCTTGAGACAGTGCTAGCGTTTTGTTCTTACGATCCCTAATGATTTGGATTCCAAGAACATATTGAGCCTCTCCCAGATCTTTCATTTGGAATTGGGCTGCTAGCCATTTCTTAATGTCAGTGAGGTACCCTACATCATTCCCAATGAGTAGGATATCGTCTACATAAAGTATTAGAAAAGCTACTTTCTTTTTGTTGATTTTCTTGTACACACAAGGCTCATCAACGTTTTGGTCAAAACCAAAAGATTTGATCGCAGTATCAAATCTAATGTTCCATGATCTGGATGCTTGTTTCAATCCATAAATGGATCGATTGAGCTTACAAACCTTTTGCTCCTGACCTTGGGCTATGAACCCTTCGGGTTGAGACATGAAGATATTCTCTTCAAGATTACCATTCAAAAAGGCAGTCTTGACGTCCATTTGCCATATTTCATAGTCATAATATGTGGCTATGGACAAGAGAATTCTTATGGACTTTAACATGGCTACAGGAGAAAAGGTTTCCTCATAGTCAACCCCTTCTTTTTGGGTATAACCCTTTTCCACTAGTCTAGCTTTGAAGGTTTGTACCTTCCCAGCTGCATCTTTTTTTCTCTTATAGATCCATTTACATCCTTTGGGTTTTACCCCATCTGGTAGATCTGCGAGTTCCCATACAGAATTGGAGTGCATTGACTCCATTTCCAGGTTCATGGTTTTAAGCCATTCATCCTTATCTTCGTCATTCATTGCCTGTCGATAGGACAATGGATCCTCAATGGCATCATTAGGTATGACAGCCTGAGTTTCAGTTAAACCCAAGTAGCGATCAGGTTGTAATACAACCCTCCCACTGCGTCGAGGCATTCTCAACGTTTGAGAAGGACGGGATGGATATGAAGAACTAGTTCCTTCATCAACCCTTGTTGAAGGTCCAGCTTCGTCAACAACTCTTGGTGATTCTTCAGTAGCTTCTCCTAATATTATTTTGCTTCGTGGTTTATGATCCCTCATGTGATCTTCCTCCAAGAAGGTGGCGTTTGTCGATACAATCACCTTATTTTCTTGTGGGTCGTAGAAATAACCACCTCTCGTTTCTTTAGGGTAACCAACAAATTGGCACAGTTTTGAACGAGGTTCCAGTTTCTTAGGATTTGTCACAAGCACGTGTGCTGGACAACCCCAGATGCGAAAGTGATGCAAACTAGGTTTACGCCCCTTCCATAATTCGAAAGGTGTTTCAGAATCACTTTTCGAGGGAACGTTGTTCAAGATGTGTACTGCAGTCTCTACTGCATACCCCCAAAACGAGCTAGGCAATTGAGCATAGCTCATCATTGATTGAACCATGTCTAACAAGGTTCTATTTCTCCTTTCTGATACACCATTTTGTTGAGGTGTACCAGGGGCTGAGAGTTGGGATTGGATTCCATGTTCTATCATATAATCCTGGAATCTTTGATCCATATACTCCCCTCCTCGATCAGATCGAAGTACTTTAATTGATTTACCTAATAGGTTTTCAACTTCAGCCTTAAACTCCTTAAACTTTTCAAGGGCTTCAGACTTATGTCCCATTAGGTACAAGTAACCATATCTTGAATAATCATCTATAAATGAGATGAAATATTCGTACCCTCCTTGAGCTTTTACATTCATTGGACCACAGAGGTCTGAATGTATTAACTCTAAGGGTTCTTTGGCTCTGTAACCTTTTCCAGTAAAGGGTCTTTTGGTCATTTTGCCCTCGAGACAAGATTCACAAGGTGGCAGTGAATCATCTTCGAACTTGTTTAGAAGTCCATTCTTTACCAAACAACCGATTCTATCGATGTTTATATGACCAAGTTTAAGATGCCAAAGATGAGTATTGGTACTTGTTGGAGAAATCTTTTGCCTTTTTCTTTGAGTTTCAGCAGTTTTAAACAACTCGTGATTTAAAAGTGCTTTGTTTTCGGTTGGTCTTAATACATACAAGTTATTTTCTAATTTGGCTGAACAAATAAGTACACCATTCTTATAAATGAAATCTTCATTCATATCAAAAGTAACTGTATACGATTGTTCAATCAAACATGAAATAGAAATTAAGTTCCTCTTAATCTTGGGAACAATTAACAAACTTTCTAAAAGTAAAAATCTATTTCTAAAAAATAACTTCGCAGCTCCCACTGCTTTAGCTGAAATGACTTCTCCAGTTCCGACCCTGAGTGTCATTTCCCCATCGTTCAACTGTCGAAAGGAATTATTTTCCTGAAAAGAAGAGCAAACATGATTAGTTGCTCCTAAATCAAGTATCCAGGTAAACTCATCATGTTCTACTAGGCATGTTTCTAAAACTAGTAAATCAAATTTACCTTCCTTTTCCTTCTTTTTATCAATAAGGTACTTAGGGCAGTTTCTCTTCCAGTGTCCATCTACATTGCAGTGGAAACATGTGCCCTTGTCTGCCACAACTTTGGCTTTTCCCTTGCTTTTAGCAGCAGTCGCGGGAGCCTTCCCCTTGTTTCCTTTCTTCTTCTGAATCATCTTCGAAGAAGTGGCTACAGATTTAGTTCCAGAGGATGAACCGTTCTTAAACTTTCTTTTAAAGTGAACAACGTTTGCCTCTCCTTCTACTTGTCCCTTGTTCTTAAGAAGAGACTGATAAAGTTGTAGCTCATTCAGGAGGCTAGTCAGGTTGAATACTATTTAATTCATCATTGCATTGCTTCGAAACTGTAGAAAACTCTTCGGAGAGATTCTAAGATGAATGCAACCTGACTACGCTCATCTATGACCGCCCTGTTTGCTTCTGCCACGTTGAATTGGACCATCATATCCAGGACATGTTCCTAAACAGACGTGCCCTCTTTCATGCGGCAGCTATAAACGTATTTGAGAGCGTCATGGTGAAGTTGGTAGGACGGTTGTCCAAACATCTCCTGGAGAGAGTTCATAATCTCCCTCGCTGTTACCATGCCCTCATGCCTTTTAGCCAAAACTTCAGATAAGCTGGCTAGGATATAGACGCGAGCCTTATCATTGGCCTTTGTCCAGCGGTCATAAGCATTCTTAATTGCTTGGGATGCATTACGAGTAGGGGCTGGAGGACAATCCTCCGTTAAGACGAACCACAGATCATCGACAACAAGAATCGTATTCAGGTTCGACTTCCACGTAGCGTAATTTTCGCCGGTTAATTTCTCATTTTTAAGCAGAGAGACTATTGAGGAAGACATTGCTGAAAGTTAAACAAACAATGACCGTATTAGTTATCTTTGCCTTAACCCATAATACAAGCAAACAATTGCACACAATCCAATCAATTTAGCAAAACAAGCAATCACAGAACCCTAAAACTATTGATTTAGTTTTGCAACGATGTTTTAGAGGTTTAGAATATCAGCCACCGAAGGGTGATCAGGCACTCCTCCTCTGAAATGAGACATTTCTTAGCTAATTCTAATTCCAGAATAACTCATATTCCTATAGACATTAGCCATCGTTGTTCGGTCAAGGATTTGTTAACACTTTTAACTCATCCTTATAAGTGTAACCCTCCCACTTTCAGATCTCAGAGGCACGCACCAACAGGCTACCGAAGGGAAAGACAACTGTTGGTAATTAGCCTAAGAGTTCTTATCCTATTCAGGAGTTCACGATGTTCCGAATCCTATGATCAGGCCCTCCGAAGGGATGGTTGCGCCAGGACAAACTGCAGGCGGATCATAGGACTCTCACAGTGTGACCTAGGGGGGGAGACCGAGGGATACATTGACACGTGTCTCGCTCCTACTTACTCTAGACATTTTTCCCATTCACTTTTTTATTGATTCTTGCAAACACTTTCCGAAGGGAGGCCGCTCCTAAGGCGACTCGAAGCCGAGCATGAACCTCACGTTGTGAATATAGGGACGTAGGAGCAAAACTTGATTTAAATCTCGTTTTGTAATTTTCCTCCCACTGAAAATGTCCTAAGGTTAATTTAGGATTGTTTAACTTAGATAAAATTTGGCTAAGTTAATCTATCTAAGTCTGATCCTATTATAACAATTATGGAAAGGATCCAATTGCAATGTTTTAAGTGAATTAAACTCCTTTTAATAAACCCAACATTGCAAGTCAACATTACTATGGTTAATTCAACTCAAGGTTCGGGCCAGTTCCCAGGTAAGAGGTGTTTCGTAAACCGTCAACTTAAATACCTCCAACCTTAGACAAAACTTTACCGAGAGAGTTCCCTTATAACCTCAGTAATGTAAGGTCTTTACTCTAAAGATCTAGGTGCATTAAACACTTTTAACAAACCTAGTGACATTGCATGCTAACATTTAACTATGATTAATTCAACTCCGGTATTCCGGGTCAGTTCTCAGGTAGGAGGTGTTCCGTAAACCGTCAACTTAAATACCCCCAACCTTAGACAGAACATTACCGGTGGAGTTCCCTTATAATAATAGCAATGTTTTTCCTACTTAGTCAATTAAAACTATTTTTAATTCTAAGTAAGAAATAATTCTAATCCTATTAGAAACCGATCTAGGTCTAATTAATTTTAAACAATTTAAAATTAATCCAATTTATCCTATGATCTTATGTTTGCATGCTATTCTTGATTATAGATTGACGGTTTCTAATCATTGATATTACAGAACTTATTTCAAATTTTAATGATTAATCCTATAATCAAGAATCTAGGGTTTAATTCATTCAACAATCTCATTCAAATTAAATAATTAAGCCATACTAATTGCATGAATAATACAACAATTATATTATTAACTATGGATGTTTCATACTTCATGCAATTTTGATTTTCTTTTAACATAACAATTATAAGCCAATCAAGAAAATTAATCAAGCATGCTTCATTCATCACATTAAACATAACTCTTTATATTTAATTTAAGTAATGACATGCTTCATGCTTTCCAATTTTTCATATAATTAATATACACTTATATTAAAAAATATGAAAATAATTCCATGCATTTAAAACATACACTATAACAATTTATAATATATAAATAAACGCATGAGCATGTTTATAACCTAAGGTGGGATTAATAATTCTATAGGACATCCATAAAGCATATAAATAGCAATTGAACCGGTTAATTTTGGCCCCTAGGATAAAATAAAGCATCAAATTACATTAATTTTAGCTTAATTCTATCCTAAAATCCTTCTGCAGCTCCAAAATCTGGTCTAGACATCATGAACCGCCCTGAACCAGCCTCCAAAATCACGAACCAAGAAAAAAAGTAGCTGAACCGGACCAAATAGGTCCCAGCCCAGCCGAACGGGAGTGAACCGGATCACCCACCAGCTTGAACCGCGCCTGTTGAAGCCCTAGGGCGCGCCGCATCATGACAGCGTCGAGACGCTTGCATCGCAGCGTCCCGACGCTGTGCACTTTCCTTACCTGAGCGCCTGCGGTATCGAGACAGCGTTGAGACGCTTTTGGAGTAGCGTCCCGACGCTGTCGCGTCTAGAGGCAGAATCTGGGTAGAAACTCACGTTTTCTTCGGTTTTGGCTCTGATGTCAGCGGCGATTTCTCTGACTTTCATCTCATAAAAACCTATTCTAGACCCGGACTTACATAGGACTCGATTTTACATAAAATACCCGAAACACCGGGCCTTACATGATCAAAATCACATTAAAATAAAATCTATGGCCATAAAATTAACCTAAACAGTTCAACGCAAACCGGACATAGATTATGCATAAATCCCACCTATTAGAGCCTATCGCAAATTTTAATATTAATTAATAAGGACAGCGATGACTCTGATGCCGATTGTAGGGAATAAAAGTCCCCACGCAGCGGAAGCGCATCGAAAGGACCTTATGTCGTATATTAATTAACATTAAAATACCGTTACGAAAAGGCAAAATAAACTTTAAACATGCTTTAAAGTTGCTGGAAAATAGCTATAGACATGCTGAAAAATAAATCTAAATTTATTTTCATGCTTTTCTAGAGAAACGGGAAAGAACCGTTACAAACCTTCGTTGTAGACTTGACCGTTCTTCGCCAACGATGCTCCAACGACCGAAAACGTAGCAACTCCCTCTTGATTTCTTTGCTGGAAATTTCTTCTTCAAAGACACAATAACCACAGAGGTTACACCGGTATGTCTCTAAGTCTAGGAGGCAAAAGACTTGTCGGAGTCTTTCTCTAAGAGGGAGGCTAGAGAGAATTCTATGGTCTTGTCTTGTGAGTCTAAGAGCAAGAGAAGAGTACTGAACCAATTAGGTCTAGTGTTCTATTTATAGAAGAGAGGTCATGAATAAAATATTCAATTAAATCAATCTTTTCCAAAATTGATTCAATCTTTATTCCTTTTTAATCAATCCAAGATCAATCAATTCCATAATTGATGAATCTTTTCCACAAATGACTAATTACTTCCATAAGTGATTAGATCATTTCCGTAAATGATTAATCACTTCCTTAAGTGATTAATTATTTCCATAATTGATTAATTCCCGGCTAATGAATTCTTTAATTAATTAACCACCAATTAAATATCACATATTTATTTTCCGGCCTTGAATTAATTAATTTTGCCCAAATAGATTTTAGGCCTTAAAATTAATTAATTCATATTTGAACTCTTTCAAACTTCCATAAATTTATTGTGACTCAAATTTATATTAATATTTGAATTTCTTCAAATATTAATTTCTCTCACAATAATATATCAATATATATTATATTGTTTCCCTTAGTAAATTGAACACTTTCAATTTACATTTATTACTTAGTTGCCTCAAATTACTTTATGAGCTACTAGTGGAACCTAATGGACCTGCAGATCAGAAGCTCCAACGATGTGAGATTTGATTGGTCAAACTCATTAACCAAATTAATCAATATTCGTTAACTGTGTGTACATTCCACTATAGACTCACAGTTGCACTCTTCTCACTGCAGACATATTTTCTGTGTCCACGGATATAGACCAATATCGACTAGTTAGTCCTTCACGAGTGTCCGTAACACCGGTTGGGTCAAATTACCGTTTTACCCCTGTGTTACTTCTATTTTCTTAAGTACCAGTTCTCCTCTAATGAACAACCTGTTTGTGGTCCGACCATCAAACAGAAAACCCTCTCGTGCCATTGAGAGGGTAGGGCCCTTTGTTCAAGACTCGGAGTGACCACTTAAGGGAACACTCATCTGCTTCCCTAAAGTCGAGAAGGAGTGAATTCCATCTTGTACGATTATGTTCCCAGCTCCCCACTCGGTCTTGTCCCCAAAATGGTAGGCTTATTGAGTCGGCGTATTGGCCACTCTCACCCATACAAATCAAAGGACAATCCCTCATGGGCAGGAGTCCATAATCAACTCAGGATTAAGACCAAGTTGTCTAGGTCGTCCTAGTGAAATAGAAAACCAAACTAGTTAACGGTGTTATAACAAGTGGTTACTATTTCGCGGTCTGGTCTTATGCAAACTCATTGCATAGGATACCCCCAGTCGCATGTCTCCTACACGAACACGTTGGATCATGACGTTTGTATCAAATACAAAGTGGGTCGTATCCATAGTGTCACTAGGATAAGGCACCCAGTCTTATCCCTATACTATAGACCCTTTAGGCTGTTTCTTGAACAATGATCCCCATATGTCGCTACATATAGTTCAAGACTCATATTACAGCCTAGGATATCTAGTTTATTGGATTAGGGTTATTTTAGGCAAAGACAAATATAAAATAACTGATAACATTTAATGGAAAAATATATCAATATTATTTCATTAATATCCGGTCAACGGTTACATTCACTATCTACGAGTTTTAGGGCATAAAACCCAACAATCCTAACCTCTAACGACGCGCTAGAACAATCCTTGGGCAGTGGGTATTCGAGTTGAAGTGTATCAAATTCAATCGAACACTTAGACGGCGCTGCAGAATAGAAAATCAACGCTAATATTAAAATTTCAGCACCTAAACCATTGGGCGCATTTTTACTTTAAGCTCTAACAAGGATGGGTAAGAGCTAAACTTACCGGAATCGCTAAGCGACGACGAAACACCCACGAATTGAGCAAAGACGGCGCCGGACAGCAACTAAGACCTTAAATCCTGAAATACGGAATCCACAGCGAGTGGGTCTTAAACTTGAATAAAGGTCCAAAGGAGCATGGGTAAAGGATTAAGCTTACCAAAAATGTCAAACAACACCAACAACACCCGAAAGCGCCGCTGGACAGAGACGAAACGAGAAAGACAGGGCTCGAAATTGCTGGCCATGCGAGATCTAACCAAAACGAAATCAAGAAAGCTTAAGACCGGATCCTAATCAACCAAGAACGAGAAGAAAAGCGATTTACCCACGATACTACAATTGAAAAACGCGAAGACAGAGAGATCCGAATCTTGAAACACACCTGAACCGAGAGGGGACGCGCGAGGGAGAGAGAGAGCGGCGGGGCGGCGACGGCGCGAGGACTGGCTGGGCGACGACGACGGGGCTCACTACACTTAGACGGACTGGCACGGAAAGGGAGGCTCACACGACGGCTTCCATGCACCACTGAGAGAGGGAGAGATTAAGATCCACCACCCACGAAAATGCACAGGAAGAGGGAGAGGGAGACTTGTGCGACAATCGGCTGGGCGGTGTGGCGGCACGTCGTGGCGGCGGCGGCTGGGTCGTGCGGCGGCGGCAGTTGATCTCCGGCAAGGGGCTGGGTCTTCACGGCAAAAGCAAGAAGATGGGAGGGGGAGGGGGCTGCACACGATAAAGAGGAAGAGAAAGAGGCTTTAGGGCTTTTTTTTTTCCTTTTTGAGATATTTCTCTTTTTTTTTTTTAATTCATAACCAACCAAAATGCCCAAAATGGCACTCCAAGAATAGAACTCAACTTAAACCCCTATGATAGCATGAACTTTTCAACACTTAACCTTATAACAACAGTAACTTGGAATTTAACGAGAGTTAAGAAGGGATTTAATTACTTTAACGATCATATCCCAAAATAATTTTCCAATGCCTTGGTATTAAAATTTAAATCCCTAAGTACTAGCCAAAATAGAAATTATATTCTCTTCGACTATATTCATGGAATTTAAATACACCGAAAGACACGGGGCGTCACATGATCAATCTGTTATGCTGCTCAATTTTTGTCTCAAACTCAAAGACTCAAAAACTCTCAAAGCTTGAAACCCAAGCGCTTTCCCTTCCAATTCCCATCACTAGAGGATCCCACAATCCGTCCCAAAGGCCTGAGAATAGCAAGGAATATCTTGTGGTGGTTTGTGATCAATTGGTGAAGAGAAACAATACAACAATTCGTCCAATTTTGAGCTACAAGAGGTTGGTACTCAAAACTCTGTTTTTTCTCTTATGGAAAACATGCTTTGTATGATCAAATCGATGTTATTATGTGCCTAAGTTTCGAAATTGCTTCTGCATGTTAGATATTAACACCTTCAAATATTTAATTGAATTTATAAAATTTTAGAATTTAGTATTTTGTAACATTTAAAACAACATTAAATCAAATCTTAAATAAGACCTTAAAATTATGGGTAATCAAATATCATACACACAAATAAATAAATAAACAATTCGTAAAATTTGTGAGATAATTAAAACACATTTGAAATCGAGTTATATTTAAAACCTGAAAATAAAAAAATAAAAAAATAAACTTTTTCGAAATCAAACTTTCAAATAGTGAGAAGGTTTAGTTGAATTTATAAAATTCTAGAATCTCATACACGAAAAATATGAAATAGCTTTACACTAAATTATGAGTAATTAAAAATAGATGAAAAATATGTTAAAATAAAAAAAAAAATCTCATACACGAATTTAAACCTAAAAATGAAAAAAAAAAAAAAAAATTAAAATTTTCTTCATTCAATTTGCCCTCAAACTTAGCGTAAACTTCTTCTTCCCAAATTGCCTCCAGTCACCAAAACTTTCACTGATTGAAGCAACATTTGGCTAACAAACTGAAAGGGAATAATAGTCGACATAAAAAATAATAATAATGAGCTGAACAACATATCAATTAGGGGTGTTGTAAATACCTTTTTATTATTGGAGAATTGATAATCGAAGTTTGATGATGATTGAACAAGTTGAATACAATCGGATAGACAACAATGGGGAAAGAGATTTCTGATATGATGCAAAAAAAACTTCAAGTTATGAACTCGACTGCAAGGAAACGAATCAAATAGGTTATGCATGTTTTTTTTTTTTTTTTTTTTTTTTTTTTTTTTTTTTTTTTTTTAATTTGCAGAAAACAGATTAAATTCAAATAGATTACATATAATGTCATATCTTTTTTAGTGAACCGTAAACCAGATTGGAAAAATATAATCTTTTTATTAAAAATGAAATTTTGCAATCTTTTTATTAAAATTGAAATTTAGGAAAAACAAAATCTATTTAAAAATTTTTAAATTAAATAAGGATAGAGAAGTGGTTTAGATACAACCTTCTTATTTTTAGGATGGAAGAGGTTGACAGTTTAGGTAAGGTCAAAATGATTTAGTGGGTGTATTTGATCTTAGAATGAACACTTGGTTTAACTTTCCAAGTGTTTAATTTTGAAAAAAAAAAAATCATTTTGAAAAAGTTTATAGTATTTGACAACCACTAAAAATGACTTGTTAGAAAATGAGGTTGAAAAATAAACCATTTTTAGAGAAACACTCTAAACCAACTTCTTTAAAAAGAGTTTTTAAGTATACAATAACTTGTGTATAAAAACACTTATGAGGAAATGTAACCAAACATATGAGTGTTTAAATTCTAAACAATGTTTATATAAAATGTTTTTTAAAAAATTCATTTTTGAAAAACATCAAAATTAAAATGTATACCAAACGGACCCTAAAGCTCCAGACTAAAACAAATATTTTGAAAGTTAGAGAAATGAAAATAAAAAATGTTAAAAATGTAAGGACCCCACCAGTATTTATAAATATGAAGTAAGAAAGCAATATCTGATTATTAAACACCAAGTTATCTTTGGAATTTTCTCAGGAAAAAAAGTCAAATGGATATTGAAAATAGTTAAAGTTAAGACTAACAAGTAAACACCAACTTGACATTTGACAAAGACACGATCAAATTGGGAATAATAAAAAACTTTAAAATATTAACGAATAATAGTCGAGACTAATTAAAATGTAAAGTTTATTATATGGTTGTAAGGTTTGAAATATGTTTTATGATAAATTAATGGATGCATAGGACGACCGACATGTATCTAACCCATACTTTAAACAATATTATAATCGAGCAACTTGATAACGAAGAAAAATGGGATCTTGGCTATATAAAATAATCATTTTCAGTAGTAAAATCCATGCAGAAAAATTAAAAAAAAAAAAAAACCATTTAATAATTTATTCTAAAAAAGTCAATGCATGTATCGCCGTCACGGCTTAATTTCTAGCTGGATTGCATTCTAATTTGAAACTTCATCGTATTTTCTAGCCAGATTTTAATGAGGTCTACATTTGGTTTTGTTATCTACAACGTGAGTATAGCTAAACTAACATAAAATTTTGTACTAAAACCAAGAGGTCTGTAAGTCGAATCTCTTCACCCCACGTGTTGTCAAATATATATATATATATAGACTTTAAATTATGTTCTTATCTTTTATTGTGTTATAGGTAGTTTCGAACCACTCCGATATGCAAGAAGTTGAGAAGGACAACGACATATCAGCCGAAGAAGACAACCAGGAAACTGGCCCAGAGGAAGAACAGGCCAGAGGGTCGGACCAAGGCCAGAGGGATCGGGCCTTGGCCCGATCCATATGGTTGGCCTCGGCCCAAGGTCGAGGCCGAGACCGAACTCTTCCACCTCCGTTCGGTCCCTGGTGCTCCCGGCCGCCCCGGTTCCACTTGGTTTAGCCCGAATCGCCTCCGAACGCTTGAAACCCTTGAGCAGGAACATGTATTTAAACCATTCTTCATCACTGAAGAAAGGATCCCCAAAACTCATTCCCTGAACTCTTTCCTCTTACTTTACTCTTTTGCTCTCCTCCTTCAGCTTTCTGACTTAAGCATCGGAGGCGGTGTGGCAAGCACCACACCAGTGTGCAGGTTTACTGTTTTGCAGGCCACGTCTTCCCCCCTCTCATACAAATTTACCGTTGGTGGCACGTGAAGGTTAAGTGAGTTCCTCCTGTCCAGATTTTTCCATCAACATATTGGATAAGGTAACATGATTTGGTATATCTATTTCAAGATGGATTTGAAATAATAATGAAGCACAAATCAAATAAGTAATTGTCAACCTCGACATAATTCAATTGGTTAATGAATATGTATACCCTCAACGGGTAAGAAAGTTTGAATCCTCCCATTCTACATGTCGTTGAACTAAAAAATAATAATAAAATAAGTAATTTTTGGTCTTTGTTAATTTTATTGTCTTTTAATCAAAGATTTTAAATGTCAATAGAAATATTGATGCCTTGATTTTTTTAGACATGTGGATGAAAATGTCAATATCGATATATATATTTATGAAAAAATCTATAGAAATCAATATATTCATAAAAATAGTTAAATTAAGGGAAAAATACACTTTTAGTCCCTGAGGTTTGAGTTAGGTTTCATTTTGGTCTCTGAGTTTTCAAACTCAACAATTTAGCCCCTGAGGTTTGAGATAAAAAACAATTTGGTCACTGCCTTCCATTTTGCCGTTAAATCCTAATGGGCGGCTGACGTGGCACTATATTATTTTAATTAAAAAAATTAATTTTTTATTTTTTAAAATAAAAATATATTAAAATAATCCAAATATTATTATTTTATTATTTTATTTTTTATTTTTTCTCTCCCTCTTTCTTCTCCTTCTTCTAACAAGGTTCAACCTGGTGCTTGCCACACCGCCTCTGATGCTTAAGTCAACAAGGAGATAGATTGGAGGCAATTAAAGAGCAAGAGTGAGAGGAGAGAGTTCAGAGAGTAGAGTTCCCCCCTCTTCATGGTTGAAGATGGGTTTATATACCTTTTCCTTTTAGGGTTTCTAGGAGTTGGAAGGCGATTCGGGCTAAACCAGGTTGAACTCGGGCAACCAAAAGACTCCAGGGACCGAGCGGAGGGGAGGAAACTTGGCCCGCACAAGCGGGCCGAGGGTCGGCCTCGGCCTCGACCATGGGCCGAGGTCGAGCGAGGTTGGGCCAAGGCCCAATCCCTTCGGCCTTAGCCCAACCTTATGGCTCATTTCCCCTTTGGGGTCCATTTCCGGGTTGTGTCTTCGGTTTCAGGTCGTGTTGTCCTCGTCTGCTCCTTGGATTCTAGGATGGTCCAGAATTACCTATAACATTAAGCCCCCACTCTTGAATTGGGATTCAGGTGTGACTTATTGCTATAGGTTGAGCTCCTTAAGCCCGATTTAAGAGTATCGATCTTCCTCTTGTGTCGATTCATATGTTGACTTCTCGTCGTCCTACAAAAGAGAACAAACAGTAGATAAAATAGAGGCTCCCTTAAGTAGGGGTTAGATAAGATAAAGATGAGAGAAGTGTGGGATTGCAGGAACGGCTGGACAAGCCTCATCTCCGGCCTCGACCTCGACCTTGGGATTTTGACCCCTTGTGCCTTTCTTTTGGACGTCCCCTTCTCATTTCTTCATTCCATTCCTCTGTTTTAAAGCCTCCTATGTAAGTGCTTCTTTTAATTAACCATTTATGTGGCACCCGTGGTAAGACCATAGGGTCGACCTCGGCCACTCTCCATGTTATTGAAAATCTTGAGTTGCTACATCAAAATATTAGTTTCTACAAAAGAAAAGTGAGTGAAGAGGATAGGGTCGACCTCGACCTCAATCCTCTATTAGCTCAAATTCCAGCTCCCTGCACTCATACATTAGTTTTTTTGCAAAAGAAAAATGAGGGAAGAGGATAAGGTCAACCTCGATCTCAAGCCCCTACTAGTTCAAATTTCAGCTCCCTGCATTCATGCATTAGTTTTTGCAAAAGAAAAATGAGGGAAGAGGTTATGGTCGGCCTCGACCTTAGCCTTATACTCCTGCAAAAAGTGATTCAACAAAATCGATTACCACTAAGATAGGGGCACTCAGAGTGTGCTTTGGCCTGGTCGGCCTCGGGCTTATGCCTCACCAAAATAGTGACATTCCTACGGAAACATGGTATGGGCATGGCCTGGTTGGCCTTGGCCCTGTTCATGTAGAAATTTGGTATGGGCATGGCCTGGTCGACCTCAACCTTGTTTCTGTAGAAATATGGTATGGGCATGACCTGGTCGGCCTCGACCCTGCATTTCATTTGCGCATTATCTTTCTTGCAAAAAACGCATAGGGCACTAAGCATGCACTTGGCTTTGCCACGTTATGTACTGGTTGAGAACAAAACTTAACTCTAGCATTACCTTTTCTGCACAACAAAGTGATATTTTGGAAAGAGAATAACATAGGCATGGCTTGGTAGCCTCAACCTATTATCACAATAATTTAAACATTACCCTTCCTGCAAAAAAGACACAGGGAAGTAAACATGCATTTGGCCTTGTTGGCCTTGCACTTGGCCTTGCCGGCTTTGAGCTCGTGCCTAGACAAACAGTAATATCCTTGCAAAAGAATTCTCTTATCCATTGCCACGTTTTATGACTATGAAATATGGCAAATGGATGTCAAGACTGCTTTTCTGAATGGCAATCTTGAAGAAAGTATTTATATGTCTCTGCCCGAAGGGTTCATAACCCAAGGTCAGGAGCAAAAGGTTTGCAAACTGAATCGATCCATTTATGGGTTGAAACAAGCCTCCAGATCTTGGAATATTAGATTTGATACAGCGATCAAATCTTTTGGCTTTGACCAAAATGTTGATGAGCCTTGCGTATACAAGAAAATCAATAAGAATAAAGTAGCTTTCCTTGTACTTTATGTTGACGACATCCTACTCATTGAGAATGATGTAGGATATCTATCTGACGTAAAAGAATGGCTAGCGGCCCAATTCCAAATGAAAGATTTGGGTGAGGCCCAATATGTTCTTGGAATCCAAATTATTCGGGATCGAAAGAACAAAACGCTAGCTCTGTCTCAAGCAACGTATATCGACAAGATGTTGGCTCAATATTCGATGCAGAACTCCAAGAAGGGCTTATTGCCTTTCAGGCATGCATGGGGTTCACCTGTCTAAGGAACAGTCTCCTAAGACACCTCAAGAAATTGAGGATATAGGACGGATTCCCTACACCTCTGCTGTGGGCAGCTTAATATATGCGATGCTCTACACGAGGCCTGACATCTGTTATGCTGTAGGGATTGTCAGCAGATATCAGTCAAATCCAGGGTTAGACCACTGGACCGCCGTTAAAGGAATCCTCAAGTATCTTAGGAGAACGAAGGACTACATGCTGGTGTTTGGGGCTAAAGAGTTAGTTCTCACTGGATACACCGACTCTGACTTCCAATCTGACAAGGATTCTAGGAAATCCACGTCAGGGTCAGTGTTCACCTTTAACGAGGGAGCTGTAGTTTGGAGAAGCATCAAGCAAGGATGCATAGCAGACTCAACCATGGAGGCTGAGTATGTAGCTGCTTGTGAAGCAGCTAAGGAAGCTGTTTGACTAAGGAAGTTCTTGACTGATTTGGAAGTAGTTCCAAACATGAACTTGCCCATTACATTATACTGTGACAACAGTGGGGCTGTAGCCAATTCAAAGGAACCTCGCAGCCACAAACGAGGTAAACATATAGAGAGGAAGTATCATCTGATTCGAGAGATTGTGCAAAGAGGAGATGTGGTGGTGACCAAGATCGCTTCAGAGCACAACATTGTTGATCCGTTTACGAAGGCCCTCTCGGCTAAAGTGTTCGAGGGTCATCTAGAAAGTCTAGGTCTGCGAGATATGTATATAGTTTAATCTAGGGCAAGTGAGAGATGTGTAATGGGTGTAAGGATGCCCTAGTTTATTGTATTTTGTATATTTACCTTTTATGTAATGTACAATATACATTTACCATTTCCAGCTTTGGATTATTTTGAATATACTTTCCCATTAACTTGAGTTTTAGTTAAAGTGGGAGTTTGTTGGGTTTTATGCCCTAAAACTTGTAGATAGTAAATGTACTTTTGACCGAACATTAATAAAGTGATGTATTATTCATTTATCTATGTTTGTATTATGCTATCTTGTCTTATTAACCCTAATCCAATAAACTAAACATCCTAGGCTAATAGAATGAGGCTTGAACTAGTATGTAGGGACATACGGGGATCAATGTTCAACTAAAGGGTCTGTAGTATAGGGATAAAGCTAGGTACCTTATCCTGGTGACACTATGCATACGGCCCGCTTTGTAATTTGATACAAATGCAATGGTCCAACACGTTCATGTAGTTGACATGCGAGTGGGGGTATCCTGTGCAATGAGTTTGCACAAAGACTGGACCGTGAAATAGTTAACCATTAACTATAACACCGTTAGTTAGTTTGGTTTCTATTTCACTAGGATGACCTAGGAAACTTGGCCTTAATCCTGAGTGGATTATGGACTCCTGTCCATGAGGGATTGTCCTTTGATTTGTACGGGTGAGAGTGGCCTGCACGCCGACTCAATAAGCTTACCATTTTGGGGACAAGACCGAGTGGGGAGCTGGGAACATAGTCTCACAAGATGGAATTCACTCCTTCCCGACTCTAGGGTAAGTAGAGGTGTGTTCCCTTAAGTGGTGTCTCCGAGTCTTGAACAATAGGCCCTGCCTTCTCTATGGCACGAGAGGGACTTCTGTTTGTTGGTTGGACCTCAAACAGATTGTTCATTAGAGGAGCACTAGTACTTAAGGATAAAGAGGTGGCCCAGGGTAAAACGGTAATTTGACCTAGCTGGGGTACGAACACACGTGAAGGGTTGACTTGCTGTTGATGGTCGATATCCGTGGACACAGAAATATATCTGCAGTGAGAAGAGTGCAGCTGTGGTTCTATAGTGGAGTGAACCACAGTTAACGAACATTGATTAACTTGGTTAATGAGTTTAGCCAATTAATCTCATATCGTTGGAGCTTCTGATCTTTAGGTCTATTAGGTCCCACCGTTAGCTCACTAAGGGCGTTGAGGAAAATTTCTAAGGGAGAATTAAATATTCGAAGGGGTTCGAATAGTAATTTAAAATATGAATTGGATTCATATTGAAACTATAGGTTATAATTAATGAACATTTGATGTACATTAATTCTATAGTTCATACTCTCTGTGTTTTCTCCTTGGCTAGGATTACAAAGATCGTTTCTACTCTCCAAATCCCTTAGAAATTCATAGTTCCCACAAACTATCTCTAGCTTTGTACTTGTGAGGATACCGGTGCTACACTATTGGTGGTGTTCATATTCTTGGGAGAATTTCTAGTAAAGGGATCCATTTTGGGTTGCTGTCTTTTGGTGTATACTTCAAGGAAATTAGGCGAAATCGTTCGAGATCATTCTACAAAGTAAGTTTTACTTGATCCCTTGATCACTAGGATCTATTAGTATAATTTTAGGGTTATTTCTAATAGATCTAGCATGTTTTGTAACCCTTTTACAACATGTTTATTCTCTGTTTAAGTTGCTGTAAAATTGATGTTTGTGAACCGTACCGGTATTTTAATCGTGATCGAAAAACAATATGGTTCTCTGATCGTTTCCGCTGCTCTAGGGCTTTAATCCCTTCAGTTTGCCTCGGAGAGTATTGGGGTTTCCACTCAACCGGCTGTTGGGATTGGTGTCCTAAAACTCGTAGATAGTGAATGTTAAACGAATTATATACTTATTCGATAAAGGCGTTATCGAGATTAATTCAGTAAAGTTATTACTGAATAAAGTAAATTGCACATATAATAACTCAAATCCAATAAACTAAGATCCATGGCTATAGGATGAACACTTGAGCTTTATGTAGAGACATAAAAGTGGATCAAGCTTGAGTAATAGCCAAAACGGTCTATAGTATAGGGATAGGGTTGGGTACCTTATTCTGGGGACACTATGAGACGCGGCCCACTTTATAGATGGTATAGACGATGTGATCCTAAATCGTCCATGTAGAGACATGCGAGTGGGGGCGTCCTATGCAATGAGTTTGCATAAGACCAGGACCAAGAAATAAGTCACTCTCTCTTTATAACACCGTTTACTGACGAGACTGACTATTTCATATGATGACCTAGGTAACTCGATCTTAATCCTGAGCTAACTATGAACTCCTGTTTATTCGGGCTTATCCTTAGATCTGCATAGGTGAGAGTGGCTCAGTATCGCCGACTCAATAAGCCTCCCATTTCAGGGATAGGAACGGGTAGATAGCTGGGGACATAGTCGTGCAAGAAGGAATTCACTCCTACCCGAATAAGGGATAGTAGAGAGGTTGTTCCCTTAAGTGCTGACTCCGGGGCTTGAACAAAGGGATCCCGCCCTCTCATTGGCCCGAGAGGGACTCGGTTTATTGGTTGGACCATAAACCAATTGTTCATTAGAGGATCAGTGGGACTTAAGGAACTAGAAGTACTATAGGGGTAAAACGACTTATTGACCTAGCTATAGCTACGAACAACCTGTGAAGGATCGACTTACTAATCATGGTTAAATCAAGTGGACGGAAATATATCTATAGTGAGGGGAGTGCAACTATCAGGCTATAGTGGAGTGTCCCGATAGTTAACGAATGTTGGCTAGCTTAGACAATGAGATTAGTCGGTTAGCCTCGAATCGTTGGAGCCCATGATCTATAGGTCCATTAGGTCCCCCTACTAGCTCATATCGGAATTAAGCCTAGAACAAAAGATAGGAAGCTTTGAATCGTTCAAAATCGGGAAAAAGGGTATTATCGTAAATTGTGTTTGACACAATAATTTAATTATGAATTAAATTAGAAAATGAGAGATGAAGTATTTAAAAGTGTTTTGAATACTATATATATGTATTAGGAATCATATATATGGAATTGCACAAGATAACAAAGATTAATTAGATTAATCATATCAAAATTAATTTGAAAATTTTCAAATTAATTACCAAGCAATCAATTTCAATTTAGAATTGAAATTGGGGGTAATTTGCAAACTTGCAATTCGATTTCAATTTGAATTTAGTGGATTTAGTTGGAAATCCACTTAATGCATGATCATTCAAAGTGGAAAGACAACTCACTCATGCATTGTTGCATGTCTTGTGTAATGTACACCTAGAATCCACTTGAGCTTGCAAATACACCATGTGTCTTGTGTCTTGAGGCTTGGCTTTGCATGGAGAAAGTCTTTAAAAGGAGTTTGAATCATATTCAAACATGAGAGAGCCATTTCTTTAATGTTATGCTGCTGGAATTTGGACTCAAAGTTCTCTCATCTCTCATTCTTCTCCATTGCTTGATGCTTCAAGCATTCCCTTCCCATTCCCTATCTTATATAGACTCCCACAAGTCGTTCTTGGCCCGGAGTATAGTAGGGAAGACTCTAGAGGTTGTCCAAGGAGCATAGGAGAGGCAAACACCACAAGGAGTTCATCATAAGTGAGCTACAAAGGTTAGTGTTTTCTAAACTCTCTATTCTGTCTTTTCTAGAACATGCATGCTTTAGGAGTAAAATTGAATGTCTTAAGTGCTTTCGATCTTCAATTGCTTCCGCATGTGTAATATGTACACCTTCACCGGCGACATTTTCGCCTGTCGTTTGCCTTGGAGAGTATTGGGGTTTCCACTCCACCAAGGACATTTCTATGTCGTTATTGAATCATCTGCAACAACAAAACTAAACATGGAACCTTTATTAAGATTAGCACATCAAGCGTTTTAAATCTCCTACTCCTACAAATTGCAAATGTTGTTCAAAGAGAAAAATTCAACAAGTCAATGAAATAAATAAAGGAAAGAGGACAAAAAGTATCTGTGTTCCATAGTAGAAGGGTGCTTCTTACCTCGGCCTCGGCACGGTCGGCCTCGGCCCTGACTTGTCCAAGGGTCAGTATTTGCTTCCTTCGTCGTTTCTCTGGGTGCAGTAAAGTAGCACACCTTTAGTTGGAAATTTCATCATCTGTTGATAGGTCGATGCTACGGCTTTCAACTCATGCAGGACTGGCCTCCTTCAATCTGGCCTCGGCCTCTGGCATGGTTGGTATCGACCCTGGCCTCGGGCATGGCTGGGGTCGGCCTCAACCTGGAATAATCTGTCGTTTTTGGTATCTGGCTTTTTTGCTCCAATCCTAACCTCGTCTTGTGTTCAACTACATTGGCAATCAAATTTGCATCGATGTTGTGATCTTGGGGACACTTTTAGGCCTTGGAAGGTCGATCTCGGCTTCGGCCTAGAGTTGGCCTCAATCCGGTAGCTTCTCCTTCTTAGCCCCCAGTCTTCTTTGAGTGTTCGTTACCTCAGTCTTGGATCTTGATGGAATGACTTTCAGATCTTCAACGGGCTTTCTTCGCTGATTTGCCCTCCAAAGATGGTCCCGACCTCTTGTGGGGTTTCATCCTGACCTCGGCCTCGGCTTGTTCGGCCTCAGCCTGGTCAGCCTCGGGTCGACACTGTTCGTCTTGCGTGACCTTTGCGATAAACCCCCTCTCGCGATTTCTGCGGGTGATGGTTACTTTTGGAAGGTTTTGCATTTGGAATCTAGTTTTCCTTCTCCATCCTCTTATCTGTTAGGTAGCCGGTGTGCAAATCTCACTAGCAAGCTTCTTCCCCACAGACGGTGCCAACTGTTGATGGCAAAATCTGGACAGAGGACTCACCTGACCTTCACGTGCCACCAACAGTGAATTTGTTGAAGACGGGAAAGACGTGGCCTGCAAAATAAGAGAAACCTACACACTGGTGTGATGCTTGCCACACCGCCTCCGATGCTTAAGTCAGCAATGAGATAGATGAGAGGCAATTAGAGAGCAAGAGTGAGAGGAGAGAGTTCAGAGAGTAGAGTTCCCCCCCCTCATGGTTGAAGAGGGGTTTATATACCTTTTTCTTTTAGGGTTTCTAGGCGTTGGAAGACGATTCGGGCTGAACCAGGTTGAACTGGGGGGCCAAAAGACTCTAGGACCGAGCGGAGGGGAGGAAACTTGGCCTGCACAAGCGGGCCGACCACAGGCCTCGGCCCAGGCCAGAGGTCGAGGGCGAGCGGGGTTGGACCAAGGCCTAATCCCTTCGGCCTTGACCCAACCCTATGGCTCATTTCCCCTTTGGGGTCCATTTCTGGGTTGTGTCTTCGGTTTCAAGTCGTGTTGTCCTCGTCTGCTCCTTGGATTCTGGGATGGTCCAGAATTACCTATAACAGGTTCAAATCTCCACTTGCTATATTTTTTATACCGAAAATTAATCACTATTTTTCACATGAATGAATATTTGAAGGTTGGTGAGTTTTGCAAATACATTTACATTTTAGCTTCTTTTTAGGCTTTATTAACAAAGTCAGGATGGCCGAGTGGTCTAAGGCGCCAGACTCAAGTTCTGGTCCTCGAGAGAGGGCGTGGGTTCAAATCCCACTTCTGGCATCTAAAATTTATTTTTTCAAAAAAAACAAAAAAACAAAATAGCAGAAGGACTAAAATGATTTTGGTGAAATTTGTACTCTAGTAATCCTTCATGTGTTTAAATCGCTTTTCAATTCTGTGCTTATTGTTTTTAAAAGTTTCATTTTCATCCTCTGAAAAAATTATTTCAAATGACTTAGCACATAATAGTTTACTTGACCCAGATTGTGTTTGTTAATATAAAAAATTCACCCATTAAAATGTCTGTATGTTGACAATCAGTAACTTCATACAATTTATGATTATTAAATTCATATATTGTTATTGTTATAGGTAATTTTTTACCACTCCGATGTGCAAGGAGCTGACAAGGACAACCGGGCAGAAATAGGGCTGAGAGATGGATCCCAGAGGCGAAATCGGCAAGTGGGACGGGCCAAGACCGAAGGGGTCGGGATTTTGGCCAGACCCCCTGCTCGGCCTCGGCCTATGGTTGGCCCGCTCGCGCTGGCCGAGCCCGTCCGGCTCCGTTTGGTCCCTACCGCCTCTGGCTGTCCCGGTTTCGCCTGGTTTGTCCCGAAACGCCTCCGAATTCCTAAAAACCCTAGGAGCATGAACAGGTATTTATACCCCTCTTTGCCACTGAAGAAGGGGACCCGAACTCTCGACTCTCTCCTCTTACTCTTTTGCTCTCCTCTTCCGTTTTCTGACTTAAGCATCGGAGGCAGTGTGGTTAGCACCACACCGGTGTGCAGGTTTACATTTTTGCAGGCCACGTCTTCCCCCTCATCTACAAATTTACCGTTGGTGGCACGTGAAGGTCAAATGAGTTTCCTCTGACCAAATTTGACCATCAACAGTTGGCGCCGTTTGTGGGGAAGAAAGCTTGCCAAATCTGCATATCGGTCATTCCATGAGTAAGGGGATGGAAAAGAGAAGCCAAGACATGAACACAGAGAATTTGGATGGTGACCGCCATCAGCAGAGGTCATGAGAAGAAGGCCAAGATCGACCTCGGACTGAATCTCCTCGTCCTCGGTCTCCACTGCCCTCATCCCGAGAGAAGCAAGCTGATCTCAAAATTGCTGCTCTCGAAAACAAAGTAAGTGCGATGGATCATAATTTGTCCAGGATACTTCGTATCTTGGATAAACCTGGTCCTAGCACTAAAACCTATGATAAGAGGTTGGTTAGGAATCTAAGGAAGGGGAAGGAGCCCATGGAGCACAATGCAGAATCAGGGACGAGATCAAAGAGAAAGAAGACAGACAGCATGACCAGAAAGGTCAGGGGGCTCAGACCTACAGATCGTGTAATTATGAGGAGCCCAGAACCAAGCACACTTAAGGGGCGTGACCACACAGTCTCAACACCAAGTTACAGCCATACTAGGACAGACCTAAGGAATCTGATCAAGGGAAAGCACAGAAGTGCCAAGGCTGCGGAGGCCGAGGCCAAGGCTGCTAAAGCTGAAGCCAGGGCTGTCGAGGCTGAGGCTAGAGCAGCCGAGGCCGTGGCTAGATTGGCCGAGGCCGAGGCCAAGAAAGACGATCTCCCTAGGAAGACCGAGCTTCTAGACACGCAAAAAGAACTCAGAAATCCTCAGAGAGACCTGTAGAATTCAAAGGACCCAGGAGCGCAAGACTTGGAACAACTGATCGACCAAGTTGACCCACCCTTCGCGGAAAAAGTCATGAGAGCCGAAGTGCCTCAGAAGTTCAAGGTACCTACGTTCACACCGTATGATGGCAAGAAGACCCTGTGCAACATCTAAATGCCTACAAAAGCTGGATGGACTTCCATGGCGTCTCAGATGCAATCAGGTGCCGCACATTCTTTTTTACTCTAACAGGATCAGCCAAGCACTGGTTTGAAAGGTTGAAAAGGAGATCAATCAACTCTTTCAAGGAATTAGCCCGAGCATTTCTTGCACAGTTCATGGGAGCTAGAGAACAGCGCAAGCCTCACATCAACCTCTTAACAGTCAAACAACAGCCAGGTGAGAGCTTGCGTGATTATATAACACGTTTTAATGACGAAGCACTGCAGGTTGAAGGGTACAGCGAGGGAGCAGCCCTAGTAGCCATAACAGCCGGACTGGAAGACGAAAGACTACTCAATTCAATAGGTAAGATCCAACCTTGAACCTATGCAGAGTTTGTCTCTCGGGCACAGAAATACATGAGCGCAGAAGAGTTACTGAAATCAAAGAGGTCAGAACGAGAGCACAAAAGACATTCTTCATCTGACT